>CM065808.1:72014093-72639093 GCA_033398695.1 Orobanche coerulescens | reverse complement strand
TTGAACTCTTTTTCATGAAGAGTGAGTTTCTTCAGTTGATAGTTAAACAAATGACTTGGAGTCGTTTGTTCTTAGATATATGCGGAAGTCAGCTGATGACGAATAGAAATCAATCTAATGAAACACTTAACAATGAATGCAGCAATTAAAGTATGATGCAGTAAAATAGTAAATAACGCAGGCAATTATAGTGGTCTCAGAGGTGGGGTAATCCTCTACTAATCCACTTTTCTCCAAACCAGTTGGAGATGAATTCACTATAATTTTCAACCAGTGATAAATATTACAGTGATTCAAACCACACTACAACAGCTTCCAACCAGTGGAAATCCGTGCCGTTGTACACACTTGATTGCCTTGCACCTCTTGATCCTCGATCCTTGGATGCCTTTACAGTCTCTTACTTCAACCAGTGAAGTATCCCGTACTCAGGATTATAGACAAGAGTTTTTGTCTTCTCCAACTAAGAGCTTCTTTAAGTATGAACTTTTAGAACTGCTCTTTTCACGATGCTATTGATTGCTTTAGATTGCTTGATTGCTTTGATCGCTTGAATGTATGTTCGCACCGGTTGTTGCTCAGCTTCAAATCTTCGGATATATATAGGTCACGATCTCTGAGCTTTTTCTTTGTAGCCGTTGCAAATCTTTTGAACAAATCCGTCCGTTGGAGGGAGACTTCATTGTTTAATCTTTCTGAACGTTGCAAGGCTGGATTCCAATTATTTTATTTTATCTTCCGATCGTTGTGAAGACTTCTGCATGTGAGCGCCGAATCTTTTGAATATAAAACGATTAAAGTCTTCAAGGTGGGTCTGGATGATTTATTTAAATCATATCTCTTGCGGGAATCACTCCAATTTGTCTCTTCACGTTGCATGTGACTTTCCGTAATACTTGACTTTTCAACGCATGTTGACGTGGACTTAGAGTAATTGGCTGCCTTCGAGTAGGCTGATGTACAACTAACATCTCTGCAGACAGGACCTCTCGGCTGTTCACTGTTTGTGACTTATCTGATCAGGTGACTTCCCTGAGGTACCTTGGCTGCAGTCTGGTCAAACTTCTCTGATAAATTCTGTTGACCAGAGCTACCCTGACTGGACTCGGCTGTTCCTCTCTGATGGAATTAGCTGTACTCAGTGCTTAGCCGATTTTCAGCCTAACTAATTTTTGGCCTACAGAAGATACTCATTTGGTTCTTCTTTACATTTTGCCAAGTTTTATACTTAACATATTTGGCCTATGGAAGATACTCATTTGGTTCTTCCTTACATTTTGCCAAGTAATAAACATTTGATTTTATATTAATGACATCATCAAAATCTAACAAGTATTCCTAACAAATTCCCCCTATTTTGATGATGGCAAAACTTTAAGTAATTAATCAAATGACCGAGTCTGCACTTAAGTGCAAGACACAAACTAAAATCAGTCTAATATTGAGACAACTGGAAATTGTCATTCAGCAGACTGTTATAAAACTTTTCTGATTTGTTTATGATTGAAATTTACAAGAAGGTTTTTACAGGTACAGAAAATAAAATTACAAGTACAAAGAAATAAAGTCATCTGCCTCTTCCTCTGCCTCTGCGAATAGCCGTTTGTGTGCCCGAATGGTTTGGCTCCAATTGGTCTTATCTTGACTGGAGCAAGACCATATTTCCTCTTCACAACAAGAGCTGCAAAGTCTTGTTCTTGCTGTGATGTAAATCTATTCTCTAGGCATAACTGCTTGATTTCTTGTTGAAGCTGTAGCTCATTTAGCTCATTGTCCAGACGGGTTGGCGCTTCCTCTGCTCTGAATGATGGAATCATAGGATAAGCGTTTAGTTCTTTAGCTTTCTTCTTCAGAATGGTCCAGAGTTTTGGGTAAGCTTCTTCCATGAAATTGATGAAGATCTGCTGTGGGGAGAGATGATCATCCTGGAGTAATTCCCAGACATAATAATCTCTGATGAATTTCTTCTTTGCAGTTCCCCACATGGGCAGGGCTTCATATGGAATAAAGTCCTCAACATACCACAACTCCTTTCCTTCCCATTCTAGAGTAGGTCCAAAACCTCCTCTAGTCCTTCTTCTCTTTCCTTCAGGATGGTCAGCCTGGTCATCTGGATCCACAACTTCCTTTCTCTTCAGACTTGAGGATCCTTCAATTTGAAGGACATCTTGCTTCTTCTTGCTTCTTATATCCGCCCTTATCTCTCCTTGATAACTTCCTTCCCCCTAAACTCTCTCTTCCCCCTTTTTTCCAGCATCAACAATGGTAGTTAACTGCTGCTCCATTTTGCTCATCCAACCAGACATGCCAAATGGCATTCTGTTGTTGGCAGGGGGAGGGGGCTGAGGAATCTCTCTCTGCATAAGAGTGTCGATCTTGGCATTGATTGATTGAAGGTCAGGAGTGACCTGAGACGTTAGCAGCTCTCCAATTGTATCTTTGACTATTTGCCTGATCAGCTCAGTCATGGCAGGAGATATCTGAGCTGATGGAGAGTGCTCTCCTGAGCCTTCTGCGAAAGAGCCACTAGACTGCAGGCTTCTGTCTGTTTGGTAGGTCGAGAGGAGTTTTCTCCGGGGTCCCCGACTGGAGTCTTCCCGACTCTGCGTCTAGCCGGTGTCTGCAGGCAGGTACCACAGTCCTATCTGCAGCTTCGTGAATAGGCTCTGGCTCCGGCTCTGGCTCCTTTTCTTCTTCTTCTCTCTCTTCTTCTTTATCCTGATCCTCCTCTTTCTCTTCTTCTCCAGAATTTTCTTTTCCTTCCTCCTCATCTTTTTCCTTTTCATTTTCTTTTTCTGCTCCTGCATCTCTTCCATCATCACCATCATTATCATCATCATCATCATCATCGTTGTTATCATCATCCTTCTCCTCTTCTTCTCCTTCATCATCATCATCTTTTTCTACCTCTTCTCCTTCTTCTTCTTCTTCATCAGCCAACTCTTCTGTCTTCTCAATTTCTTCTGGCTGTTTTTCAACTAGAATATTTTCTTCTGTTTTTCTCTCTTCTTCTTCTTCTTCAACCACCAAATCAACAACTTCATTATTTCATTCTCCATCTACTTCCTCAATTCTAATCTCTTTTTCAACTTCCTCCTCCTCCTCCTCTCCAAAAGAACCATCAAAAATGCTAAGCATTATAGAATGGATAAATTGGTCCATGTTTGTTTTAAAATGGGACATGAACCATTTATCCTGGAGGATTAATACTAAGTCTGATTCTTTGCAAAAGTGAATCAGAACCTCCTCAGTGGCTTGGGGATATTCCCAACCACTAGTTGCAATGTAGGTTTGAAGGTTTGTAAAAGTCAGAGTCTTGAAAAATTTCCACTCTTCAAAAATATATACAAAAGAGTGTTTTAATGCTTGTGGCTTAACAAGCTGGAGTTGTTCAATTGAAAGGTTGAAAGTATTGTTTTCAAGTAGGTTAAAGTATAATCAGCTTCAGGGATAGAAATTATGAGACCTGCTTCTTCTTCTTCGGATATGTAGACTGGGGGGGTGAGAACAGGTACAATCCGAGTCTCAAGGGTGTCTGGTGCAGGCAGGTCTTCCGGATGAATTGGTGATCGGACTGAGGGGCTGGCAAGGTGTACAGACTGCTCTCCCTCACTAAATTGCAGTTTCCTTGGCCTCTTGGGAGAGGGTTCTGGTGATGACTGCAGAGTAGAGGGTCCTTCAGGGGCTGGTCCCCTTCTCTTGAATCTAACTGCAATGGGAGTGTCGTCGGACTCGGTGTCGGACTCGACTGCAGTTGCGATATCAGCTGCAGGTCTGTCCGACTCTCCTGATGAATGGTATCTTGGATATGTCCTTGAGTCCGGCAGCTCCTTCAACAACTGAGCTGCTCTCCCAGTGCCTCCGACTTTCTTCACCTTCTCATGGTCCATATGACCAAGCCTTTTATTGGGGTGGAAGGGGTCAGTGTTTCCCTTTGCCACTCCAGTCTTTTCCAAAAACCAACTGAGATGCGTTCCAAACGCCAGCTTTGTTTTGAACTTCTTCTCATCGTCAAGCCACTCGACCTTGTTGACCTCTCGCACGAGTTGCCTGAAGATGTAGTCAGCCCAATCGACTTCTTCTTCCTGAATCAGTGCTTCCAGCACCACAAACTTCGACGACGACAATTGATCATAACTGCCCGCCATCCCCATTATTATTTTGTTGGTAATGTCCAACGCAACACGGTAAATCCTCTTGAGTTCACTCCTCTTGGCTGTGAATTTCAGTTTTTCCGGGATATTTTCCACCTTAATCTTTTTCCAGGTTTCGGCGGCGGATTGCTTGAGAGCTTCGACCGCTAAACCACGGTGCTTCATTAGAAGACGATGCGGATCGTCTCTCGAGATATGCTGACTGGTATTCCGCCAACTGTGCTATGAATTCTGTCTTGAATCAGATAAGCTTCGCGATAGAACTCGACGACATCCTCTTTGAACAGGTGTTGCGGGTTGATGTCTAGAAATGGGTAGATCCCATTAAGCTTCATTGCGCGAATCAGATTAAACATGTCGTAGTCCTCCAGATTGGCTTCCAATAAGCCTTCAAAGTCGACGACCAACGAGAAAATGATCTGGTCTTTCACGGCCTTCAAATTAACTCCTTCGAAAGATGGCATTTCTGCAAATAAAGGATTTTTGTGTATATTTTTGCTCTGAAAAATCTAGGGTTTCTGTAAGCGTAAAGAGTAAAGTGAAAGGTCTTCTTTCCTTATAAAGAAGATAAAAAGACGTTTGTATTAGTTTATTATATATTTGAAATGGTGGTACGCCTTTTGATATTCTTTTGAATTTCAAATTTGAATCGGTGGCCCAGTTTAAAATTCGACGGTTGATTCTGATTGGCCACCGTGGAGGTTGATGTAATAGGCGATTGACGCGTGTATTAAAATTGCCACTTGGCTTATAAAAATGTATATTTAAATGTCATTTGTTAACCAAAATTTAATATAATAATATTATAAATGTGGCAGATAACAATTAAATATTCAGAGGTCAGTTTAGAAAACTTAGCTGGTCTGATTTGTTGACTGTTGACCGCTCTGCAACAGGTGAGTTGACTTCTCGCCTGGTATTCTGATCAGCTAGGTTTCTTTGTCCGTCCTTCGTCTTCTCGCCTGCATCAGCTAGGATCTTCAGCTGGGATCCGTCCTTCCTCTGAAATGCTTTAACTTGCTTCAGTACTAGATTCCCAATCTAGTAATCCAAGATCTCTGCTCAGCTCCAGGAATATTTCTTCTGGCAAGGGTTTAGTGAAGATGTACGCTATCTGGTAGTCTGTGCTGACTCTTTCAACTCTAACTCTTTTGTTAAGCACATGGTCTCTAGTGAAATGGTGCTTAACATCAATGTGCTTCGTCCTTGAATGCAAAACTGGATTGTTGGTTATTGCAATAGCACTATTGTTGTCACACCAGATAGGAACTTCATTTGCAATGATATTGTAATCCCTTAACTGTTGTCTGATCCATAGGATCTGTGCACAACAGCTTCCTGCAGCTAGGTATTCTGACTCTGTAGTGGAGATAGAGTTAGAAACCTGCTTCTTGCTAAACCAGGATATCAGTCGGGTTCCTAGGAATTGACACGTTCCACTAGTGCTCTTCCTGTTGATTTTGCATCCTGCGAAATCCGCATCTGAGTATCCTGATAGCTCGAAGTTATCATCCTTGGGATACCATAGTCCAACATTAATTGTAGACTTTAGGTACTTAATTATTCTATTGGCTGCATCTAGGTGTGATTGCTTCGGCTTGGACTGGAATCTTGCACAAACTCCAACAGCATATGATATGTCGGCTCGCTTGCGGTGAGTACGAAGAGATCCAATGAGTCCTCGTAGTGGGTTGAGTCCACCGATATGCCCGCCTCAAATGCGCATCCGGTGAGTACTTGTGCTCATTGGAATTCTTGCGGGCTTGGCTGATTCCATTCCATATCTCTTGATAAGATCTCTGGTATACTTTGCTTGATTGATGAAAATTCCTTTTTCCATCTGCTTAACTTGTAGTCCGAGAAAGAAGTTAAGCTTTCCCATCATACTCATCTCAAATTCTCCTTGCATGAGGTTGGAGAATTTCTCGCATAGCTCTGGATTGGTTGATCCGAATATGATGTCATCCACATAAATCTGGACTATTAATATGTGGCCTTCGTGCTCCACTCTGAATAGGGTCTTGTCCACCTTCCCTTTGCAAAATCCATTTTTCTCAAGAAACACAGACAGTGTTTCATACCACGCTCTTGGTGCTTGCTTGAGTCCATACAGAGCCTTCAGTAGCTTATAGACTTTGTCTCCTTTGACAAAACCTGGGGGTTGCTCTACATAGACTTCTTCTTCTAGAATTCCATTCAGAAAAGCACTCTTTACGTCCATCTGGTAGACTTCAAAGTCCTTAAATGCAGCAAATGCGAGGAATAGTCTGATGGCCTCTAATCTTGCAACAGGTGCATAGGTTTCATCAAAATCTATTCCCTCGCACCGTGCATAACCTTTTGCTACAAGTCTGGCTTTATTCCTAACAACAGCTCCGTCTTCATCACTCTTGTTTTTATACACCCATTTGGTGCCAATAACCTTCTTGTGATGAGGTCTGTCTGTTAGTTCCCAAACTTTGTTTCTTTCCACCTGCTCCAATTCCTCTTGCATGGCATTAATCCATGAATAATCTTCCAAGGCTTGTTCTATAGTCTTGGGTTCAATTTGCGACATAAAACATGAGAACATCGCCATTCCTGCTGGTAGGGTTGACTGTCTCGTCTTAACTCCATCGGTCAACTTTCCGATAATTTGCTGAATTGGGTGATCCTTGAGCCATTTGGGGATATCGTCCTCTTCTGGGTTTGTTCCCCCTGTTGGATTGCCACAGGGGTTATACGCATCAGTGGGTTCAGTGCGCAATGGATCGGCTACCGTCTTGTCATCTGCAGGTTGGTTCGATATGCAGATGAGTCTTTGTCGACTCATTGGGTCTACTTCAGCAGCAACTGGATCAGATAGGTTTGGTGATCCTGTATGATCTGCAGTTGGGTCTTCAGCAGCTGCAGTTGAGTCATCAGGCTGGTCTGCAGGTGAGTCCACCATTCCAGTGTCATGTATAATGACTTCTTCAAGGGTTGCTGACTTGAGCTTGTTCTCAATTAGCTCAACTTGTTTCCTGTACTCAACGGTAGATTCATCAAAAACAACATGGGGTGTTTCCTCCACAACTAAGGTTCTTTTATTAAAAACTCTATATGCCTTGCTTCTTTGGGAATATCCCATAAAGAGACCGTCATCGCTTTAGCATCAAAGGCATTTAGTCATGTGTTTTACCGTTGTTGTGGATGAAACACTTACAACCAAAAACATGAAATTAAGCAACGGTAGGAGTTCTATTATTCCAAACCTCATAGGAGTTTTGCCATGTCTCCCTACTATCATACTCTGTGCAGGTGTGACAGTGTTGTGACTTCACCCGAGAACCTTTTGGGTAGGTCCGTCGCAATCATGGACCTTCTTTGCTTCCTTGAGTTACATTCCTTTTTCAAGAACACCATTACTGGCGTCACTGGCAGAGAGCTCATGCTGGATCCCATTCTGATCGTTGTAATCAGTTATCGCCTTGTTGAGAAACTCTCCTCCTCTATCTGATCTGATCTTGATTATGGAAAGGGATTTCTCATTCTGGATCCTTCTCAGCAGCTCAGGTAACTTGGTCAGGGTTTCACTTTTCTTGTATAGGAAGATAATCCAAGTGTACCTTGAATAATCATCTACTATTACAAGGGCATGTTTTCGGCCGCTCAAAGTCCTTGGCTTGATAGGACCAAATAGGTCCATGTGGAGTAGGTCTAAGATCCTTGTTGTGAGCGTTGTAGGCTGAACTAGCTTGAACGATGCCTTGGTCTGCTTTCCCTTCTGACATGCATCACAGAGTGCTTCCTTCTTGAATGCTTCATTTGGAATTCCTCTGACCAGCTTATGAGAACTAATCTTGTTGATGGCTTTGAAGTTCAGATGACATAGTCTTTTGTGCCACAGCCATCCATTCTCAGCTACTGTCTTGGATAGAAAACAGGAGTTGGGTGTTCCTGTGTTCCAATCAATCATGTAGACATCTCTCCTTCTGAAACCTTGTAGCTTAATTTCTCCAGATAAGATGTCTATCACCATACACTTCAAGATGGTGAAGACTACTAGATTCTTCTCGTCACAGAACTGGCTTATGCTCAGGAGGTTGTACTTAAGCCCTTTGACATAATGAACTTTGGATATCACAATGTTCCCTCGGTGCAGCTCTCCAAAGCCTTTTGTCTGTCCTCTAGAGCTATCTCCAAAGGTTACATCGGGACCTCTTTCTTTGATGTATTTGGTCAGCATCTTCTTGTTCCCGGTCATATGCCTCGAGCATCCAGAGTCTACAAACCATTCTTCACCTCCAAAATTTGAGCTTGAGGAGATGTGGTTGTAGTCCTTCCACCTTTTCTGCAATTAAACAAGTAGAGATTTAGGTACCCAAATTTGTGTGGGTCCTTTGGGGTTATTGGTTTCTGGAGAATTGATTTCTCCTTGGATTATAGAAATTGTTATTATTATTATTATAACCCTCATAAGGTGTCCGTGGTCGAGGTCCGAATCTTACGGTTGGATTGTATCTGGATATTCCTCAAAATTTTGATAGTGTGGGCCATTTCTAAATCTAGGTGAGACCATTTATTAAATTTTTGTGGTCTCCACACTTGTTCATTTTGGTAATTAGGATAACCTTGAGGTTTCCATCGCCCCTCCCATTATGAAATCTATTTTTGGGAGTTGTTGGTAATAGTGGGCATGTTATGCAGAATTTCTTGCTTTTGCACAGGCCACGCCTAGTCGCTGTCTAGGTGGTCACAGTGTAACATTGCGGCTAGACATTTGACTTAATTTATTTACTGTTTTTGAATATCGGTTTATATACGGCTCGTGATCGAGACTATTGTTTCTCCCTTGATAAACTTGGTTTCAGAACTAGAGGGAGTGTGAGAATCATATCCAAGGCCTGATTTGGTGTATAGTGACCTTTTATAAGTACACAATTCTCCCAGAGTTGAAGACGCCTTCAGGGAGGTTATTTCCTGCGCCTGAGTCTTATTTATCTGAGCCAGCTTAGTAAACTCGGCTTTGGCATGAGCAAGTGCAGCTAATTTTTCTTTAAGTAAGATGGTTAGTCGATCTATCTCAGTTGTATTAACATTTGCCTGGTTTTTAAAATCAGCTGTAGTTATCTCAACCTTATTCAGATCTAGACTGAGTTTTTCGAAATCATTTTTCAGCTGCCTATTCTCATCTTGCAGCTGAGTCTTCTCTGCTGATACAGCTTGGTGTGCAGATTTGAGTGTTTCAAAATCTTTAAATAACTGATTTACCGATTCATGTAGATCCATATCTTGTGACATGGCTGAGCTATTATTTGAACCGGTGGGTTTAGAAGTTACCTCTTCATCAGCTAGGTTTGCCATCAGGCAGTCATACTCCTCGTCTTCATCAGAAAAGAATCCGCTGCTTGATTCGACATGCTCCTGGTCTTCTCCGATGAGGGCCTTTCTTCTATCTTCTTTTCTGCCCACCTCCTTCTTGGTTTCGTCCTTCTTGAGCTCAGGACAGTCCATTTGGATGTGTCCTATCTTGTGACAATTATAGCATTCTACTTTCCAGCTTCCAGCCTTCTGGTTCCTTCTTGGATTCTCCTTGTAGTTTTTCTTATACTTGGAGTAGTTCTTTCTAAAATTGCTGAACCTTTGCATTATGAAAGCCATTTCTTCCTCAAAATCTAGTGGATTTGGAGGTTTCACATCAGATAGGCTCTTGGCAGGGGACTCGGCTGCAAATGCGATTCCCTTCTCTGCAGGCTCAGTTGAGGATGAACTTGGAAGCTCGAACTCATAAGCCTTCAGATCAGAGAACAGCTCCCAAATCTTTATCTTATTCAGGTCCTTGGACTCTCTCATGGCTACGGCCTTCATGCTCCATTCGGGGTTGAGAGATCTGAGGACCTTTAGTGCCATTTCCCTGTTGCCATAGGTTTTGCCCAGGGAGTTGATCTCATTAATAATTTCAGTGAACCTTGTGTCCACTTGATCTATGGATTCACACATTAGGGCTAATGTGTCCCAGATTTCTTTGGCATTCTTACAGTTCTTGATCTTGACCATAGTGGATTTGTCAAGAGTTTGATATAACACATCTCTGGCCCGGTTATCAAGATTGGCCAGCTTTCTTTCTTCGGGAGTCAGCTCCGTCCTCTTCTTAGGAATCTTCTCTGGCCTTCCTGCTGCGATCTCCTCTGCTGTGTTGTCCTTCTCAAAGATGAATGGACCATCTTCAATGATGCACCACATGTCGTCATGAATCGAAGATAAGTGTGCCTGCATCCTTATCTTCCACAGATCATACTCGTCAACTGAAAACACAGGGAGTCTAGAGTGCATGTGTTCCATTATAAAGTGAGAGTAAAGATATATATCTGATATAGATCTGGTTCGTGAAATAAATGAACCAACCTCTCTGATACCACTTGTAGGTCACAAGTCGTCCAGGTACAAGTCTAGAGGGGGGGGGGGGGGTGAATAGACTTGTAGAAACTCTTGAACTCTTTTTCACGAAGAGTGAGTTTCTTCAGTTGATAGTTAAACAAATGACTTGGAGTCGTTTGTTCTTAGATATATGCGGAAGTCAGCTGATGACGAATAGAAATCAACTTAATGAAACACTTAACAATGAATGCAGCAATTAAAGTATGATGCGGTAAAACAAGAAATAACGCAGGCAATTATAGTGGTCTCAGAGGTGGGGTAATCCTCTACTAATCCACTTTTCTCCAAACCAGTTGGAGATGAATTCACTATAATTTTCAACCAGTGATAAATATTACAGTGATTCAAACCATACTACAACAGCTTCCAACCAGTGGAAATCCGTGCCGTTGTACACACTTGACTGCCTTGCACCTCTTGATCCTCGATCCTTGGATGCCTTTATAGTCTCTTACTTCAACCAGTGAAGTACCCCGTACTCAGGATTATAGACAAGAGTTTTTGTCTTCTCCAACTAAGAGCTTCTTTAAGTATGAACTTTTAGAACTGCTCTTTTCACGATGCTATTGATTGCTTTAGATTGCTTGATTGCTTTGATCGCTTGAATGTATGTTCGCACCAGTTGTTGCTCAGCTTCAAATCTTCGGATATATATAGGTCACGATCTCTGAGCTTTTTCTTTGTAGCCGTTGCAAATCTTTTTGAACAAATCCGTCCGTTGGAGGGAGACTTCATTGTTTAATCTTTCTGAACGTTGCAAGGCTGGATTCCCATTATTTTATTTTATCTTCCGACCGTTGTGAAGACTTCTGCATGTGAGCGCCGAATCTTTTGAATATAAAACGATTAAAGTCTTCAAGGTGGGTCTGGATGATTTATTTAAATCATATCTCTTGCGGGAATCACTCCAATTTGTCTCTTCACGTTGCATGTGACTTTCCGTAATACTTCACTTTTCAACGCATGCTGACGTGGACTTGGAGTACTTGACTGCCTTCGAGTAGGCTGATGTACAGCTAACATCTCTGCAGACAGGACCTCTCGGCTGTTCACTGTTTGTGACTTATCTGATCAGGTGACTTCCCTGAGGTACCTTGGTTGCAGTCTGGTCAAACTTCTCTGATAAATTCTGTTGACCAGAGCTACCCTGACTGGACTTGGCTGTTCCTCTCTGATGGACTTAGCTGTACTCAGTGCTTAGCCGATTTTCAGCCTAACTAATTTTTGGCCTACAGAAGATACTCATTTGGTTTTTCTTTACATTTTGCCAAGTTTTATACTTAACATATTTGGCCTATGGAAGATACTCATTTGGTTCTTCCTTACATTTTGCCAAGTAATAAACATTTGATTTTATATTAATGACATCATCAAAATCTAACAAGTATTCCTAACATAACACACATGCCTGGGTTTTACGAAACTCAAGCTCCGATAACATCTTCTGTAACACCCCCAAAACCAACCGGGGATATTACGGTGCTGTGGCCCCCGCGTCGAAACCCACAAGGCTGAAAATCATTTTCACAATCGTTTCAAACACGCCCAAGAGACAAAGACGGTATTATTTTATGAATAAATAAATATTTTCCAAAATATAGTTCTCAAATACTGTCATAAAATTTCATTTGAAAGTACAAGGCAAAAATACCAGGTTTCAATAGTTTCAAAACGTACGTTAAGTCATTAATTACACGCATCGATAATATAGTTTGAGAAAGTTTTACAAAATAAACCCAAGTTTTGCAAAATACCAAAAAAACCAGTTCAGAAGTATGCACGAGTTGGTAAAATACTGAAAAGCCATTTTAAAATACAAAACATCGGATATAAACATAATAAAATACATTTGCAGTGGAATCATAACAGTCATGAAAATATTCAGTTCTCGAATACATGCCATAGCGAGTATTACCCAGGACGCTCATGCCTTTACGACCACTACTAGCTCGATCTCCAAGTACCTAAAATATAAATCCCACGACGGGCTCAACCACAATGCCCAACAATGATAGCGATCACATCATCATAAATAATTACATATCAATGTAAGTACAAAGCAAGAATACTTCCAATGTAATCTTATCGTAACAACCTTACCAATTGGTGGTAGTTCATATCAAATCAACCCTTACCTCAATCTACACTTCGCATTCTCAAGTGACAAATGAATTCCAAAATAACCATCTGAACTGTATTCAAACAATGCAAAGACTCTAAAACATTATTATATCTCCAATATGGAATAATCCATCCATGTCCAATTCTATCCGCTGGATCGCACAATCAAATCCCAATTCTGGTAAAATTGATAATACACGATACATCTGTAGATCAACTGCCCCGAATCAATGACAAGTCCCGGATATCGATATAAAGTATGAACGCTCACACAATCAATAATAATAAACAACCAATGCATCAAACGAGAATATCATCGACATGATAAACTCCAATACTATCAACAATATATCAACGGTAACCGAGAATACCATTACAAGTTAAATTCCACACAATATCAACAAGGACCAACAACGGACGAGAATACCATCGATATGGTAAACTCCAACAAGATCAATAAAGGATCAACAACGACCGAGAATACCCACGATATGGTAATCTCCAAGCAAGACCAATAAAGGATCAACAACGAACGAGAATACCAACAATATGGTAATCTCCAATCAAGATTAATAAAGGATCAACAACGAACGAGAATACCAACGATATGGTAATCACCAAGCAAGATTAATAAAGGATCAACAACGAACGAGGAGGCCAACGATATGGTAATCTCCAAGCAAGATTAATAAAGGATCAACAACGAACGAGAATGCCAACGATATGGTAATCTCCAAGCAAGATTAATAAAGGATCAACAATGGACGAGAATACCAATGATATGGTAATCCCCAAGCAAGATTAATAAAGGACCACAGGGATAGATATACGAGAGAATAAAATCATCAAACATATACAAATCACATATATTGGATCTCGAAGACAAACCCGACTATCGAACATACCCGATCATACATGGACTATGAACGACCAATCAATATAGCTCAAGATGGACGTCACGATACACCCGATTCGGAAATGTATCCGTGCACAAGCCACCAACGGGCATGGATTGAATACACGTGTGGTCTTATACCTAATCAATCTCACGAAGTACATCTCGTGTGCACATCTCAATGTGAGGTCGAAACCAACACATGACTATACGTGCCCGTCCTGAAAATCCTACACATGACTGATCAGTACGTAGATATGACTCCAGATATGTCATGATGCAACATGACAATGAAACTCAAAGAAACGCATATCTAATAAGGACCAACAGACTTCCCATGTGAATAATGATAGCTCGATAATGAAAGATCGACACGACCACAATATCGTATTTCCGTTAGACAACAGTTCACAGAATGCTCAACAATGCATATAATATTAACACATAAACTCCCAAGGTCTCAACCAAGGATCACGGAAGCATCTACACAGGAATAAATGGCTAAGAAATTTAGTATCCCGATCGAACACTATACTTTTTGGCATTCCATGTAAACAGACAATTTCTTTGAAAAATAAATGTGCAATATGAGTGGCATCGTCAGTTTTGTGACATGCAATGAAATGTGCCATTTTGCTAAATCTATCAACAACGACAAATATCGAATCACACCCAGATTTTACCTTTGGTAACCCCAACATAAAGTACATAGAAAGATCAACCCAAGGCTCGTTAGGAACTGGAAGTGGCATGTACAAACCATGTGGTAAAACTCGTGATTTTGCCCTTCGACAAATAATACATGAATTGACAATTTTATAAACATCATGTTTCATTTTAGGCCAAAAGAAGTGTTCATGCAATGTTTTAAAAGTTTTGGCAATTCCGAAATGTCCCATTAATCCCCCACTATGTGCTTCCCTTACTAACAACTCCCATGTCGAACAAAAAGGAATGCTAAGTTTATTTTCACGGAATAAAAATCCATCAGTCCGATAAAATTTATCCACACTTTTTGTTTTGCAAGCAATATATATTTCGCCAAAATCTTTATCTCCCACGTAAGATCCTTTCAAGAACTCAAATCCTAATAATTTACAAGAAAGCGTATTAAGTAATACATACCTTCTCGACAATGCATAGGCAATGATGTTCTCCTTACCTTGTTTATACTTGATGATGTAATGAAATGATTCGATCTCCTCTAACCATTTGGCATGTCTTTTACTCAACTTATTTTGTCCCTTGAGATGCTTCAATGATTCATGATCCGTGTGAATCACGAACTCCTTAGGCCATAAGTAGTGTTGCCACGTACATAAAGCTCTAACCAAAGCATACAATTCTTTATCATATGTAGGATAGTTCAACATCGCTCCTCCAAGTTTATCGCTAAAGTAAGCAATCAGCCTCTTTTCCTTCATTAATACCGCTCCATTTCCTACTCCTGAAGCATCACACTCAACTTCAAAAGTTGTAATATTCTAGAATTTCTCAATGAATTTTTCGCATTATTTTATCTGAGTTGTACTGTACAGAGTGGGACCAATACAGTATGGATAAATAATTTTGGGAACTGTGACAGTCGTGCCAGTATATCTATCGAGGTTATTTTTAATTCTAGGATATTACATGCTTGGTGTGTTTTCGATGTCGGATATACCGTATGAGTACTCGTATGATTGCGGTACTTGGTCGACAGTTGTAATTGAAGATATCGTGCATCAGATGTATCGTATGGAAATGCTATCAGAATGAGTATATGTATTCGGTATGTCGCGTGTATGTGTTGGGTTTATTGAGACGACAGACAGGGGCAGAAATGGCTAAGTATGAAAGCCATTACGTACGCTATGTAAGGAGTCTTACGTACGTAAGCAAGCAGGATTAACGTACGTTAACGAATGTACATTACGTACGTTAAGAAGGGATTCGGATAGGATCGAGCCGTGGTCGGCAGGCGGGACTCAGTGTCGGCAACTTTCGGCGGAGGATGTTGACAGGTGAGTCAACGTATGTGTTACGTACGTTATATAGGACGTGTTACGTATGTAACACGACCATTATACTGTAGCAAGTCAACTGGTATATTACGTACGTTATATGGTATGGGTTATGTAATGGACTTCATAGAATGAGACAGTGAGTTTGTTACGTACGCTATGGATTTTGGATTACATACGTTAGAGTTGTTATGTACGTTAAGCAAGGACACTTACGTACGTAATGAGAGTGCAGTTTATATATTGAAGTGTTGCCTTTCATTTCTCTCACGATCCTTTGAGGTACTTCTCTCCAAAACTCGTCCCTCTTCACTTCTAAGAGTGTTCTAAACACTTCTAACATGATTGTGAGCTTGGAATCATGGAATTAGAGCTTGGTTATGGAACTATTGTTGATTCTTGAAGTGTTTGATCCTTGTGGTTCTTCTTCAAAATGTATGTTGATGAACTCCACTCCTTGAATTCGGATTTTGATGTTAGTGTTGATGTTCTTCTCCGTATTGTGATGATTATGGTATTGATGTTATGATTTTTGAGATTATACGAGTCGTATATTGAAGAACATAATGATACATGCCTTGGATTATGGATTAGATGATGATTAGATGTTAGAACACATAGAATTACGTCATTTTGTTGGCTTCAAATATGATTATGGACTAATTCATGTTCTTTAAGAATTCTTGAATGATACCTGTCCGTAAATTATAAGGATTACGGTTAATTTTGGTATATGATTATTCATGATGATAGCCGGTAATTGTATTCCTATGAATTTGCAAGAATGAGCCGTGTTAATCCGAATTTAAGATTGAAGTCGGAACCAATAATGTTGTAGACGTTGATAGAACTATTGATTATCGAAATTCGGCTTGTGTTCGTATTGATAAGAGTTGATATGGTTTGAGTTCGTATGATCGAGATACCGTCGAGTGTGATTAGTTGGTCATTTCGGTTGTTGATTGTTATTGAACGTATCGTTAATTGATTATTGCATTAGGTTGCATTTAGTGATCGTTGATGTTAACCGTTGCGATGCGGTTGAGGTTGGAGAATCATGAATCATCTTGGTCGGGGCTGAGGAGCTTGTAGACGAAGACGGCGGAATTGATAGAGGCTTCGTCGAATTGGTATCAAGGCAAGTTATGCTTTGCTCAGTTCATAATGTTAATAAATGATTTCGTTTTCATTTCATTTATAATTCATATAGCAATGGCATTATGGAATATATGAATTGTCGGAATGGTGGTATGTATGGTATTTTTGGACTAAGATAAATCATAATGTATATGATTTTAAGGATGTCTAGTGGAAATGGGGACGTGAATTATAATTTGGTCTATTGCATGAGAAGTTGGATATCAAGGTTAATTATCGTGTCGATGTTGAACTCGGGATGGTGGTTTGGTATTAGTTATGGACTGTACTTCATTTTGGATTGTTGGATAAACCGTGTATTCGTTCAGGGCGGTTGGTCGTGGAAAGGTTGGCGTCTCCAGCTTGAGGTAAATTAATATTGTTAGATTATGATAATCATCATGTTGCCTTATTGCATGTGTGTGTTGATATTTCATGCGGTGAATGTGCAGCATTGTTTGTTACGTTTTGTGATGTGCTCTTTCTTTGAGATGTAATATGTGGGGCCGATGTGTTGGGGATAAAACCTGTATGGTACCCGAATAGAAATATGTTAGGGGATAAGACCTAAATGGCACCTACGTTCCGGAGTATTCCTGTGAGATGCTTCCGTGACTCTTGGCTGCTGCCTTGGGGTTTATGTGTTAATATTATATGCATTGTTGAGCATGATGTGGACTGTTGTCTGATGGAAATACGACATTGTGGTCGTGTCGGTCTTTCATGATCGAATTACTATTGCTCTTTTGGGAAGTCTTCTGATCCTTGATGGATATGTGTTTCTTTGAGATTTGTTGTCATGTTGTATCGTGGCATATCTGGAGTCAGATACGTTCTGATCGTTCATGTGTAGGATTTTCGGGGCGAGCACGTGTAGCATGTGTTGGTTTCGACCTCATATTGAACCGTGCACACGAGACGTACTTCGTGAGGCTGATTAGGTACGAGACCAGACGAGTATCTGATAATACCGTGGTTGGCTTGTACACGGACACATGTCCGGATCGAGCGTATCGTGACGTCCATCTTGAGTCTTATTGACTGGTCGTTCACAGTCCATATATAATTGGATATGTTCGATATTCGGGTTGTCTTGGAAATCCCGTATATATGATTTATATATGGTTGATGATTTTATTCTCTCATGTATCTGTCCCCATTGATCCTTTTCTGATCCCGTTTAGAGTTACCATATCGATGGTCAACTTGTTTGTTATCGATCCTTTATTAATCTCGTTTGGAGTTCCCCCTATCATTGGTAGTCTCGTTCTTTATAGATCCCTATTGATTCTGTTTGGGTGTTTGCCTTACCGTTGGTATTCTCGGTTGTTGATCCCTTATTCTCCGTATTGGAGTTTACCGTGTCGTCGGTATTCTCGGTTGTCGATTCCTTATTGCTCTTGTTGGAGTTTACTGTATCGTTGTATTCCTTGTTGTTGGTCCTTATTGATCTTGTTAGAGTTTACTGTGTCGTCAGTATTCTCGGTTGTTGACCCTTATTAATCTTATTGGAGTTTATCGTACCATTGGTATTTCTGGTTGTCGATTCTTTATTGATCTCGTTGGAGTTACCGTATTGTTGGCATTCTCGGTGGTTGATCTTTCATTGATCTTGTTGAAGTTACCACATCATGGTATTCTCAATCGTGGTTGATCCTTTGTCGATCTTGTGTGGAGTTATCATGTCATTGGTATTCCGTTTTAATGCATTGTTGGTTATCATTATTGATTGTGTGAACATTCATGTTTTGCGTTGATATCCGGGACTTGCCATTGTCTTGGGACGGTTGGTTTACAGATGTACCGTGTGATATCGGTTTTATCAGAATTGGTATCCGATTGTGCGATCCAGCGGACAGAATCGGACTTGGCCAGATTGTTCCATATTGGAGATATGTTTATGTTTGAGAATCTTGGTATCGTTTCGGATGCAGTACAGATGGTTACTTTGAATTTGTTCGTCACTTAAGAACGTGAGACGTGGTTTATGGTAAGAACTAAATTGATATAGATTGTGATGGATCAGTAAGGTTACACTGGATTTATTCTTGCCTTGTGATTACATTGATATGTAATTGTTTTTGTGATGTGACCGTTATCATTGTCGAGTATTATGGTTGACCCCGTCGTGGGCTTTATCTTTTAGGTACTCGGAGTTCGAGCTAGTAACGGTCGTGAAGGGATGAGCTTTCCGGTGATACTGGTTATAGCATGGTTGTTGGGATTCGAGTGTTCTTTCTGGTTTTTATAATTCTGCTGCAAATGTATTTAATTATGTTTTATCCGCTGCGTGTGTATATTTCAAAATGGATTTTCGGCATTCTTTTGAACTGTGTTTTATCCGCTGTGTGAGTGCGATTTCAAAACGTCCCTTTTGGCATTTTTAAACGTTTGCGAAAATGATTTTAGCCTTGTGGGTTCCAATATGGGGCCCACGGTGCTGTAATATTCCCGGTCGGTTTTGGGGGTGTTACAGAAGATGGTATCGGAGCTTGGGTTTCGTAAAACCCGGGCGTGTGTATTATGTGGCTCTACCGGTGCGGTAGTAGCATGACTTTTGAAAATGATTTTCTAACTTTTGAGTCAAACTAATTTTGGAGGTTTCAAAATTTTTGAAATATTTTCAAATTGCTGTATTTGCGATGCCGGTGTGTTGTTAGTGTGTCGAGACTTTGTATGGGAGTCGTAAGCTGGTATCACGAAAGATCATCGACTTCACGGACCCGTAAGTATGTTCTTTCAGTTATTTCAGTTTTGATGATGATTATTTGAGTATGGCGTCGTGATTTTGAGATATTTCGGGATTGAGATACTGATTATGACAGGTGTTGAGTTTCGAGGAAGAAACTTATTTAAGTGGGTATATATGTAATATCCTAGAATTTATCTATGAATTTTTTGCATTATTTTATCTGAGTTGTACTGTACAGAGTGGGACCGATACAGTATGGATAAATAATTTTGGGAACTGTGACAGTCGTGCCAGTATATCTATCGAGGTTATTTTTAATTCTAGGATATTACATGCTTGGTGTGTTTTCGATGTCGGATATACCGTATGAGTATTCGTATGATTGCCGTACTTGGTCGACAGTTGTAATTGAGGATATCGTGCATCAGATGTATCGTATGGAAATGTAATCGGAACGAGTATATGTATTCGGTATGTCGCGTGTATGTGTTCGGTTTATTGAGACGACAGACAGGGGCAGAAATGGCCAAGTATGAAAGCCATTACGTACGCTATGTAAGGAGTCTTACATACGTAAGCAAGCAGGATTAACGTACGTTAACGAATGTATATTACGTACGTTAAGAAGGGATTCGGACAAGATCGAGCCATGGTCGGCAGGCGGGACCTGGTGTCGGCAACTTTCGGCGGAGGATGTTGATAGGTGAGTCAACATATGTGTTATGTACGTTATACAGGGCGTGTTACGTACGTAACACGACCATTGTACTGTAGCAAGTCAACTGATATATTACGTACGTTATATGGTATGGGTTACGTACGTAATGGACTTCACAGAATGAGACAGTGAGTTTGTTACGTGCGCTATGGATTTTGGATTACGTACGTTAGAGTTGTTACGTACGTTAAGCAAGGACACTTATGTACGTAATGAGAGTGCAGTTTATATATTGAAGTGTTGCCTTTCATTTCTCTCACGATCCTTTGAGGTATTTCTCTCCAAAACTCGTCCCTCTTCACTTCTAAGAGTGTTCTAAACACTTCTAACATGATTATGAGCTTGGAATCATGGAATTAGAGCTTGGTTATGGAACTATTGTTGATTCTTGAAGTGTTTGATCCTTGTGGTTCTTCTTCAAAAGGTATGTTGATGAACTCCACTCCTTGAATTCGGATTTTAATGTTAGTGTTGATGTTCTTCTCCGTATAGTGATGATTATGGTATTGATGTTATGATTTTTGAGATTATACGAGTCGTATATTGAAGAACATAATGATACATGCCTTCGATTATGGATTAGATGATGATTAGATGTTAGAACACATAGAATTACGTCGTTTTGTTGGCTTCAAACATGATTATGGACTAATTCATGTTCTTGAAGAATTCTTGAATGATACATGTTCGTAAATTATAAGGATTACGGTTAATTTTGGTATATGATTATTCATGATGATAGCCGGTAATTGTATTCCTATGAATTTGCAAGAATGAGCCGTGTTAATCCGAATTTAAGATTGAAGTCGGAACCAATAATGTTGTAGACGTTGATAGAACTATTGATTATCGAAATTCGGCTTGTGTTCGTATTGATAAGAGTTGATATGGTTTGAGTTCGTATGATCGAGATACCGTCGAGTGTGATTAGTTGGTCATTTCGGTTGTTGATTGTTATTGAACATATCGTTAATTGATTATTGCATTAGGTTGCGTTTAGTGATCGTTGATGTTAACCGTTGCGATGCGGTTGAGGTTGGAGAATGCATGAATCGTCTTGGTCGGGGCTGAGGAACTTGTAGACGAAGACGGCGGAATTGATAGAGGCTTCGTCGAATTGGTATCAAGGCAAGTTATGCTTGCTCAGTTCATAATGTTAATAAATGATTTCGTTTTCATTTCATTTATGATTCATATAGCAATGGCATTATGGAATATATGAATTGTCGGAATGGTGGTATGTATGGTATTTTTGTACTAAGATAAATCATAATATATATGATTTTAAGGATGTCTAGTGGAAATGGGGACGTGAATTATAATTTGGTCTATTGCATGAGAAGTTGAATATCAAGGTTAATTATCGTGTCGATGTTGAACTCGGGATGGTGGTTTGGTATTAGTTATGGACTGTACTTCATTTTAGATTGTCGGATAAACCGTGTATTCGTTCAGGGCGGTTGGTCGTGGAAAGGTTGGCGTCTCCAGCTTGAGGTAAATTAATATTGTTAGATTATGATAATCATCATGTTGCATTATTGCATGTGTGTGTTGATATTTCATGCGGTGAATGTGCACCATTGTTTGTTACGTTTTGTGATGTGCTCTTTCTTTGAGATGTAATATGTGGGGCCGATGTGTTGGGGATAAAACCTGTATGGTACCCGAATGGAAATGTGTTAGGGGATAAGACCTAAATGGCACCTACGTTCCGGAGTATTCCTGTGAGATGCTTCCGTGACCCTTGGCTGCTGATTTGAGGTTTATGTGTTAATATTATATGCATTGTTGAGCATGATGTGGACTGTTGTCTGATGGAAATACGACATTGTGGTCGTGTCGGTCTTTCATGATCGAGTTACTGTTGCTCTTTTGGGAAGTCTTCTGATCCTTGATGGATATGCGTTTCTTCGAGATTTGTTGTCATGTTGTATCGTGGCATATCTCGAGTCAGATACGTTCTGATCGTTCATGTGTAGGATTTTCGGGGCGGGAACGTGTAGCATGTGTTGGTTTCGACCTCATATTGAACCGTGCACACGAGACTTACTTCGTGAGGCTGATTAGGTACGAGACCAGACGAGTATCTGATAATACCGTGGTTGGCTTGTACATGGACACATGTCCGGATCGAGCGTATCGTGACGTCCATCTTGAGTCTTATTGATTGGTCGTTCGCAGTCCATATATAATTGGATATGTTCGATATTCGGTTGTCTTGGAAATCCCGTATATATGATTTGTATATGGTTGACAATTTTATTCTCTCGTGTATCTATCCTCGTTGATCCTTTTCTGATCCCGTTTAGAGTTACCATATCGATGGTCAACTTGTTTGTTATCGATCCTTTATTAATCTCGTTTGGAGTTCCCCCTATCATTGGTAGTCTCGTTCTTTATAGATCCCTATTGATTCCGTTTGAGTGTTTGCCTTACCGTTGGTATTCTCGGTTGTTGATCCTTTATTATCCGTATTGGAGTTTACCGTGTCATCGGTATTCTCGGTTGTCGATTCCTTATTGCTCTTGTTGGAGTTTACCGTATCGTTGGTATTCCCGGTTGTTGGTCCTTATTGATCTTGTTAGAGTTTACTGTGTCGTCAGTATTCTCGGTTGTTGACCCTTATTGATCTTATTGGAGTTTATCGTACCATTGGTATTTCTGGTTGTCGATTCTTTATTGATCTCGTTGGAGTTACCGTATTGTTGGCATTCCCGGTGGTTGATCTTTCATTGATCTTGTTGGAGTTACCACATCATGGTATTCTCAATTGTGGTTGATCCTTTGTCGATCTCGTGTGGAGTTATCATGTCATTGGTATTCCGTTTTAATGCATTGGTTGGTTATCATTATTGATTGTGTGAACATTCATGTTTTGCGTTGATATCCGGGACTTGCCATTGTCTTGGGACAGTTGGTTTATAGATGTACCGTGTGATATCGGTTTTATCAGAATTGGGATCCGATTGTGCGATCCAGCGGACAGAACCGGACTTGGCCAGATTGTTCCATATTGGAGATATGTTTATGTTTGAGAATCTTGGTATCGTTTCGGATGCAGTACAGATGGATACTTTGAATTTGTTCGTCACTTAAGAACGTGAGACGTGGTTTATGAACTAAATTGATATGGATTGTGATGGATCAGTAAGGTTACACTGGATTTATTCTTGCCTTGTGATTACATTGATATGTAATTGTTTTGTGATGTGACCGTTATCATTGTTGAGTATTATGGCTGAACCCGTCGTGGGCTTTATCTTTTAGGTACTCATAGTTCGAGCTAGTAGCGGTCGTGAAGGGATGAGCTTTCCGGTGATACTGGCTATGGCATGGTTGTTGGGATTCGAGTGTTCTTTCTGGTTTTTATAATTCCGCTGCAAATGAATTTAATTATGTTTTATCCGCTGCGTGTGTATATTTCAAAATGGATTTTCGACATTCTTTTGAACTGTGTTTTATCCGCTGTGTGAGTGTGTATTTCAAAACGGCCCTTTTGGCATTTTTAAACGTTTGCGAAAATGATTTTAGCCTTGTGAGTTTCAATATGGGGCCCACGACGCTGTAATATTCCCAGTCGGTTTTGGGGGTGTTACAAAAGTGTTAGAAAAATCTGGTAATGCTAAAACATGTGCGGTGCATAATTTATCCTTTAATGTGTTAAGGCATTTTCTTGATCATCACCCCAATGAAATTTAGCATGTTTCTTTACAAGTTCTTTTAATGTGGCTGCAATCGTGCTAAATTCTTTAACAAAGCGACGATGAAAACTTGCTAAACCGTGAAAGCTTCTTACCTCAATTGCATTAGTCGGTCTAGGCCATTTTCGTTTGGCCCTTATCTTCTCTTCATCAACTTTTATGCCGTCAATACTAACGACATACCCAAGGAATAACCTCACTCATGCAAAAAGTACATTTCTTAAGACCAGCATATAATTGTTCCTTTCTCAAGGTAATTAAAACCAATCTCAAATGTTCAACGTGTTCGTCTGTACTCTTGCTATAAATGAGAATATCATCAAAGTATACGAAAACAAATTTTCCAATATAAGCACGCAAATCATAATTCATTATCCGCATAAAAGTGCTCGGTCCATTTGGAAGACCAAAAGGCATTACCAACCAATCATATAATCCGTATTTAGTTTTAAAGGGCGTTTTCCATTCATCCCCTTCTTTCATATGAATTTGGTGATAACCTTTCATTAAATCAATTTTGCTAAACACACGCGAACCATGTAATTCGTCTAACATATAATCTAACCTTGGAATTGGATGTCGATACTTTACCGTGATATTGTTCACCGCTTGGCAGTCGGTGCACATTCTCCAAGTCCCGTCTTTCTTTGGTACGACAATTATTGGAACGGCACAAGGACTCAAACTTTCTTGGATATACCCAATACTTAATAACTCCTCGACTTGCCGCTGAATCTCCTTAGTTTCTTCAGGATTATTTCGGTATGCCGGTCGGTTTGGAATGACGGCTCCTGGAACAAAGTCGATTTGGTGCTCGATCCCTCTTTTTGGTGGCAAACCGGGTGGTATCTCATCCGGAAAAACATCATTGATTACATTCTGGTTTTTATCATCGTCAAGAATGCAAATTCGTTTGGTAAGAAGTAAGTATGTGGGTTGCCCCTCCTAAACTTCTTTAACGACTTCCTTTGCACTTATAAATAAACATTTTTTTGATTTTTCATTTTTTTTCTTTCTTTTCTTTTTCTTTTTTCTCTTTGTTTTTCTTTTTCTTTCTCTTTTTTTTTCTTTTTCCTTTTCTTTTTGGTTTTCTTTTTCTTTTTCTTTTTCTTTTTCTTTTTATTCAACTTCTTTTTGGAGTCGAATTTGATCTTCATGGACTTGTATTTTCGTCATAGGAACTAATGTGATTTTCCTCCCATCTTTCTCAAATGAGTAACGATTCTTCTTCCCGCTGAGTTGGGCATATCGATCGTAATGCCATGGTCTCCCCAGCAAAATATGGTAAGCGTGCATTGGTACAATGTCACATAGGATATCATCATGGTATTTTCCAATTGTGATGGTTATGAGTACCTGTTTATTCACCCGAACCTCTCCGCAATCGTTTAGCCAATGAAGTCTATAAGGCTTAGGATGTCGCCTTGTTGGTAATTCTAACCCCTCGACTAGCATCGCACTAGCCACATTGGTGCAACTTCCGTTATCAATGATGACACTACAATTTTTATTTTCACAAAACATCTAGTGTGAAAAAGATTTTCTCGTTGTTCGTTATCGTTGCTCTCTTCCTCCTTTGCCTTCACATTCAACACACTCCTAATGACAAGTGCGGGTGCGAATTCTAGCTCCCCTTCATCACTTTCTTCTTTTCCTTCTTCCTCATCTTCATCTTTTGTTTCATATTCTCCGTCCTCCCTAAGTATCATTGCTCGTTTATTAGTGCATTGAGATGCAATGTGTCCTCGCCCGTGGCATCGAAAACACTTGATGTCCCTGTTTCTCGTGTTTGTATTTTCTATGGATGTAGATTTGATTTCGGGTTTTGTTCGGATAGCACTCCCCCACCTCAAACTTCCCCTTCATGGTGCTTTTATCAAAACTACCCTTGGATACGTCTCGATTTCCTCTTTGAGGCTTCCAAGGAGTTGTGTACCCCGTGGAGTAAGTATTGTTGCCTCCCCTTCGCAAGTTCCTCTCAATTTTGATCGCTGCATATACCATGTCCTTGAACTCAACATAATGTTGTTTATCAACTTCTTTAGAGATCTCCGCCCTCATGCTATGTAGAAATCTCGCCAATGTGGCCTCCCTCGACTCCCTCACATCGGCACGGATCATTAACATCTCCATTTCCTTTCGAAAATCTTCGATGCTCCTTGGACCTTGTTTTAAGTATTGAAGGAGAGAAAATAGTTCCTTATGATAATAATTAGGAACAAATCTTCTATGCATTACAATCTTTAATTCCTCCCAACTATTAATTGGCCTCTCTCCATTCCTCCTTCTATCCGCCACAAGTTGGTCCACCAAATGCTAGCATATTCGAAAAATTAGGTTATTGCTAACCTCATTTTCTTAGTACTAGCATAGTTGTGACAGTCATATATAGTTTCCAACTTCCTCTCCTAGTCAAGGTATGTGCCGGGATCGCTCCGCCCTTCGAAGGCTGGGATTTTCATTTTTATATTTCCCATACTTCGGTCTTCCTCATTTCGTCCTTCCCTTTCATACCGTCTACCTTGTTCTCTCCGACCTCCTCGACCACTTCCTCCTCGATTTTGGTAAGTTTCATCCTCGGAGAATGTTTCATTCTCGTACTCTCTATATGAGATGGGACTCGGATTCCTTCTTCGACGGTGATGCTCGCCCTCTTTATTATTTTGTAAATTTTTGATCACTTCTTCTTGTCGATCTTGTCTTCTAATTAATTGAGTGAGCATTTCTTGTATGTTCTGAAGGGCTTCGTTTCCTTCATTTTTCTCAATATCGGATTTCGACATTTTTTTTGCTCTTTTTTTTGGCCTTTTTTTTTTTGCCTTTTTTTGTGCCTTTTTTTCTTTTTTTTTTTTACACACACACACACAAATTAATCCTCACAAGATCCTCACGTATATCGCTCGATCACTCAACGCTCGTGTGTCACTCTTTTAGGTTTTTTATGTTTTATTTATTTTTTTTGCACGGTTCTTGTCTTTTATCACTCGGCTTTATATAAATGTCCCACAACTCACAAGGTGATTATATAGACTAGTATTGTGACAAGTATTTAATTTTACAGGGGCCGTAATCCGCACTCCAGCTTTATATTTATTTTATATTTCACTGTGGTGGTAGAACCGACCTTCGTGATAGATATGTATATGTATATATATTCACTGTGGTGGTAGAACCGACCTTCGTGATAGATATGTATATGTATATATATTCACTGTGGTGGTAGAACCGACCTTTGTGATAAATAGGTATATTTATATATAAGTATTTTTTTTGTATACTTTTTTTGTATACTTTTTATTTATACTTTTTTTTATAACTTTTTTTTTGTATACCTTTTTTTTGTATACTTTTTTTTATAACTTTTTTTTTTGTATACTTTTTTTTTGATATTCAAAATGCTAAGGATTATAATTCCCTTGGCTTACACTTGATGATTTATATCAAATATTATATATATATATATTATATATATATATATATATATATATATATATATTGTGATCACTGTGATGGTAGAACCGATCGTCGTGATATTTTTTTATATATATTAAGAAGACGGAAGGTTTAGAAGATAGAAAGAAATGATAGGATGGTAAGATAAGAAGATTATGAAAATGAAGGAAAATAGATACCACTTAGTAATGGAAAAAACCGAACTCTGAAGCCAACTGACGCGACCCCCACGCGATGTGCCGGTGTAACCGCTATCACTAGTATGATTTTATTTCCCAACATCATTCCAATATTAAGCAAATGATTGTTTTACTTCAAGCCCTATACGTGACGCGCTGTAGCAAATCGGAAGGTGCGATTCAAACACGCCACGAGGTTTCTAATGTATCGATAAGTGAATTGAAATCACGATTTATATTTTGGAGACACACTCAACAAAATAAGAAGAAAGTTTATTAACACAAACACTCACAATTTTGATAAATTTCAAGGTGTCCTTACAAATGAAAATAAGGGCTATTTATAGCCAAAATTCCTACAACTATTACAATATAAAAATATAAAATAAAGACTAAGAAATTATAAATTCAACATTCAAAACTCCTAAAATCTGATCAATGACTAATCAACCCATAAGTTAAGGAGTCAATACATTTTTAGGGGACAAAAATCAAGGACCAAGACTTATGTTTTGAAAATAAGAAATCAAAGTTAAAGGAAAAATATGCTGTTGTGGTTTTAGTGGCATAACAGATCCTAAACTTCGGATTTTGGTCTTTATGTCTTCTAAATAATTGTAGTACTACCTCTTAGCTTTCTAAATCCACTATAATCGTATCAATCGGACATTGGACGTGAAAGTTGTGACAAAAATACGAAGGCATATCGTATCTGAAATTTCCAACGCCTGCTTTCAATTGTATCGCATTTTCACCACTAAAGATATATGATTTTGATGTCATTATAAACATAAAAATTTAGGACTTTCTCTTAGCTTTAAGATGTTATAAATATGAGCTTAATTGGACACTGTATGTAGGAGATACATTTGAATTACGTAAGTTGCTTCAGTTAGGCTTATTGCTTGGAATGATGATATCAACACTTTTGATCTAACATATGACGGCTTAAATAACACAAATAAAGATGTTATTATATTTATGGTCATCGGTCTGATTGAAATGATTTTTCACGAGCATTGTTAATGAATTCTTTATCGCATTTGCTCGTGATCTTGTTATTGGTCCCATAGGAATGTATAGTTCTTCTTCTGACTGACTGACTGCTTCTTGATTCACATCAAGGGGTTGGTGAGGGCTATATAATTGTGTGTTATGATATCCCTCATACTAGACCAAACACAAGAAAAGACATATTTTGTGTAGAGAGAATCAAAAATTTGATTTTGATATTTCTCTCTCAAAAAGTCTTGAAGATAATATTCAAGAGTTGAATAATCAAAAGGATCAAGAATATATCTTCATATCTTTGAAGATTGATTCTTTGATCAAGAAAGTATTTATCTCTTATCTTCATCTTATCTTGTGAGTTTAATCTTTAATAACATATTGAATAAGATTCATAGTTGTTATTTTAGATCAAAGTTCAAGAACATTTGAATAAAATTCTCGGTGTTCTTGTTCTTACCGTAATCAAGAACATATCTATATTCAAATTGATTTAAGTGAAATCCTTATTGAATCGGAGCTAGCAATCCGTTAGACGCTCGGGACTTGTTCGTTGTGTGGATACCATAGAAGACGCTCGCTTCATGCAATGTCTCTAGAAGGCTCGATCGAAAACACGCCACAGGAGGTAACAATCTTATTCGTCGTACTTTGATAATATACTTGGATCCTCGGAGGGTTTTACATATTATATTTATACTTTCGCTGCACTATTTCGATATATTATGAGATCATAAATCCTATTAGTTCAATAAAAACCCAACAGGAATATCGTTAAGTATGGAAGCTGTTAGGATTCGTCATACAACCCATCTATACAGGAAAGAGATCTTCTATGAAGTCCATCCTATAGAGCCTACATCATACAGCAAGAGCAATAGTACTTTGGATACAGCAGTCAGACTGTTGGTATTTTACTTAGGAAAAGTAAAACGCATCCAACAGGGCTGAAGGGAAAAAGCTTTAAACCGTTGTGAGATAAACATTGTTTATTCATAAAGTATTCACGGTTAAAGCAGTATTTATTGCTGATAGGATAGCATTTAATGCGATTAGAGAGAGACAAATCTGAACGCTCTGAAGAGCATTTAATGCAAAGACAGAAAGGATGTCTGAAGCATTAAATGCGATCTGCTTTAGTTCAAACATTCAGCAGCCGCTAATCAGAGACATCAACATCTCGCCAACCAGCAATGGCTACATTTATAATGGATACATTTTCAAGGTTATAAATAGCCCAAACAAGAGGACATTGCACACAAGTGTTATTCATTATCGCGCATACTCTGACAGATTACTCTGACAATTTAGCTATTAAAGAGTAGTATATTTCATGAGCATACAACAGTATTCAAGCGAAGAAATATACTAAGTCCTCAACGTAAACAACACAACTTCTAATGAACATTCATCAAAGATATAACTGCTGTTCAGAACTGTTCTACCCTTACCGTTGGGATTATCATTAGCCCTGTGTGGACTGAAGATCCTTGCGTATTCCGACCTGTGTGGGAAGACTAGCATTGAATACGAAGCTTCGAGCTGTGTGAGAAGAAGTGAGTCCAAAGATCTCAAGCCAATCTATGTGAACGGCCCAAAGCTACAGTGTAACACCCCAAACTAGGCGGATATTACAGTGCCGTGAATCCCCAACTGGGACCCACCAGGCAAATGAAAATGATGAATTAAATAATATAATTATAGTACCGAACCACATTATATTACCAATTACTCCGATGAGGAGTTTAAGTACAACACACCAGGACTAAACCGAATACTAGTATATTTTATATGGAGATAAAATACACCACCCTGAACAATTAAACATCTCACACGGAATTTTGCAGCGGAAAATACAAATGACGGAATAACTGAAATGACTGAAATGACTGAAACAAACGAAATGACTGGGGCCCCCTACTAGTATCACTGGGACTCCTCGCCGTCAGCATGCTCTTCCCGTGCCTTTGCCTTGCCGTGACCTGAAAACAAAATCCCCACGAAATCGATTCTACGTAACAACAATCCTCAAGGGTTGAAAATACACAATCATGAATTAACTGAAGTTATGAAATATCCTTAGTTATGAATTATGCTGAAGAGGAGTATCATAGTACGCCCGTAATGTTCTGTGCAAGTGTACAAGACGAATGACCGGACACACCCGTCCTTGTACCTAATTAGTCTCACGGAGGTAAGCGTTACCGTGTGCACGGTCCAGTGTATCGGTGAACCCAATACATGACCATCACGTGCCCGACTAAAAATTCCACACAGCCACACCTGGCCACGCAATATGAACCCAGAAGGTCATATGAACGAGAATAACCACAATGAATATCAATGAATAATAATTCGACAAGGCCAAGATGACTCACCGAGATGAAAATAATAGTGACGTGATTGATAACCCAATGAAATGATTTGGAACCGTCGTTCCTCGTGAAGGAAATGATTATTCGAAAATTACAAGTCTCAATATGATTAATACCATGATGAATGAATTATGATTATGAGCAATCAACAACAAAAGGAATGAGTATCCTTTTAACCGAGTAAGAATTAACTTACTCAATACCGATGACAAAGTCCTTCCACGAACAACGTCCTAAATGATACACCGGTCGCTCGAACAACCTTGAATAACAACAATATACCAAAATCCGATCATTACACGAATCAAATACGATCCTAACCGACTCAAACGTCGATACAACAATATCCGAACTCGTAGATGTACTCTAACATGAACGTTGAGAATATCCTTCCCGTTGGTTAAAACCAAACCCAAAATATCGAACCAACTCCAAATGATTGATTCAAACCAGCAAAACACTAACAATGACATCAATAATCTCATAGAAACCCACAATACAAGTTTACGACAACAACAATCGGAAAATCCCCAAATTAACCGAAGTCAACCCTAAGGGTTCTTGAAATAATTCCGAAAATAGCCATTAAATCCATAGGAATACATTTATCCAAGGTAGATAATCCATATCTAATGTATTCCAACAATAATCCAAGCTTACACGAAGAAATCGGAAGGAAAAACCCAAAAATCCGAAATTCTAGATCCAAGAGATTAATATCTTTGATTTGATGTTAAGGAGATGATGAAGTGATGATAATCCAACTCAAAGCCTTGAATATGATGATAGGTGATAGCAGCTCGAAGAGAACACTCCAAGTCGCCCAAAATCGCCCGAAGTCGCTCCAAAAACGAAGGGAAATGAGAAATGACGAAACTCGGGCTAAATGTCCAATATATAGTCATTCCAGGTTAGCGTGCGCTAGCCCTTGTGCGTAGCGTGCTCTAACGGGTAATTTGGGTAGTCCAGTACCCACTGTCCGAAATCGGTAGCGCGCGCTACGTACCTTTTTGTAGCGTGCGCTACAACCATACCAGTAGCGTGCGTTAATACCCATAGTTAGCGTGCGCTAACGAATTATTAGACGCCCAGTACTGGAATCCAGAAACCGTCTGTCCTCTGATCTGACCTCGGTAGCGTGCGCTACAACCAATATTTAGCGTGCGCTATAATATCGATTGCGTACGCTAAAAACAACTCATAGCGTGCGCTATGAATTAACCCAGTGCAGTCCAGTGGCCACTGGACTCAACCTGATCCGTCCTTAGCGCGCGCTACAGCAATTATTAGCGTGCGCTATTACAACTCACTAGCGCGTGCTACTTACCACTCGTAGCGTGCGCTACTTATAACTCACCTGCAGTCCAGTATCTTCTGGACTGCAGCCAGGGTAACATTAGCGTGCGCTAAAGCTGAGTGGTAGCGTGCGCTACCCATACTCAATTAGCGTGCGCTAAAAAGAGTATGTAGCGTGCACTACTCCTCACGCACAGTCCACAATGAAAATGACGATGATGATAAACACGGCACGACACTCCAATAAGATTAGTGATGAATGACGATTGATACACGATACAATTACTCTGAATGATGAATACCATGATTGAACATGAGTGACAAATGATCATTAATGAGTGAAATTACTGAATGACAATTACTGAATGATAAATACTGAATGATAATAACTGAATTACAACCGGGTATTACATACAGTCCCTGTATAAATCTGTGTGAACGATACAGAGACAGGTTTAGTTAAAGTCATGTAGTTGTGTACGTAGTGATTTTAATAAACGCTTTACTCTTGTGTGGAGGACCAGTTGACGTAGATGGGTTTACCTCGAACCACTTTAAACTGTGTGTTATTTACCTTCTCTCTTTACTGTTTTCATTCTATTATGATTTATTAGTATACATTGTAAAACCCTGTACGCATCAAGCAAATGTTAGGAGTATGCGCTCGAATGCCACTAAGAAGATGCTAGAGTTGTAACACCCCAAACTAGGCGAATATTACAGTGCCGTGGACCCCCGACTGGGACCCACCAGGCTAATTAAAATGAGTGAATTACGCGGGGTAAATGTAGTACCGAACCACATTACACAATTAATTACTCCGATGAGGAGTTTCATACAACACACCCAGGATGATACTGAATACAAGTATATTTTATATGGAGATAAAATATACAACACTGAGTGAAATGAATATTCAAACGATCTGTGGAATAAATGAAGGAAACATAAATGATGAAAAGACGGGCCCCCTTCTAGTATCACTGGGACTCTCGCCGTCATCGTGCTCTCCCGTGCTTTAGCCTTGCCATGACACGAAAAACAATATCCCCAACGGAAATCGATTCTGAGAACAACAATCCTCAAGGGTTGAAAATACACAATCATGATATATTTGAAGTTATGAATTATCTGTCGAAACAAACGCAATCAAACATGCTATATGAATCAACTATCGATGCGGCTCAAAGGAATGGCGCCACACTACGTCCGGATGGAAATGTGTCCGTGTACAAGCCACCAAGCAGTATCGATCGAATACACGTGTGGTCTTGTACCTAATCGATCTCACGAAGCCATCAACTCGTGTGCATCAATGTGAGGCCACCAACCAACACACGACTATAATGTGCCCGACATGAAAATCCTACACATACCAACGGCACGCCAAGATGACCCGGAATGCCACAATATGACAAAAGTGACAACGAAAATGAATAATGACTCACCAAGATTAAATGATGGTGAATGAATGACATGACTTAATGAAATGATTGGAACCGTCGTTCCTTATGACTGAGGTGATTAATTGACAATGACAAGTTTTGATACGGTTAATACAATGATGAATGAGTTACGATTATGAATGAACAACATCAAAAGGAATGAATATCCCTTTAACCGAGTAAGAATTAACTTACTCAATACCGATGAAGAATGTCCGTCCACGAACAACGTCCTAAATGAAATGTCGGTCGCTCGAACAACCTTGAATAACACAATTACCAATAATCCGATCATTACGCAAATCAAAAACGATCATAATCGACTCAAACGTCGATACAACAATATTCGAACTAGAATATATCGAAACCAACTCCAAGATGAGTATTTCAAACCATCAAAACACTTTCAATGATATCAATAATCCCATAGAAATCCACAATTCGAGATTACAACAACGACAATCGGAAATCCCCAAATTAACCGAAGTCAACCCCAAGGGTTCTTGAAATAAATCCCCAAAATAGCCGTTAAATCCGTAGGAATATATTTATCCAAGGTATATAATCCATATCTAACATATTCCAATAACAATCCAAGCTTACACGAAGAAATCGAAAGGAAAAACCCAAAAATCCGAAATTCTAGATCCAAGAGATTAATACCTTTGATTCGATGATAAGGAGATGAGGAAGTGATGATAATCCAACTCAAAGACTTGAAGATGATGATGGATGATAAAAGCTCGAAGAGAACTCTCCAAAATCGCCCAAATCGCCTAAAACCGACGAGAGAATGAGAATAGATGACAAATGATGAAATGCAGGCTGAAGCATCAATTTATAGACACTCCAGGTTAGCGTGCGCTACCCCTTGTGCGTAGCGTGCGCTAACGAGTAATTTGGGTAGTCCAGTACCCACTGTCCGAACACGGTAGCGCGCGCTACGTATCTTTTTGTAGCGTGCGCTATGGCCATACCACTAGCGTGCGCTAAAACCCATTGTTAGCGTGCGCTAACGAATTATCTGATGCCCAGTACTGGAGTCCAGAAACCTTCTGTTCTCTGATCTGATCTCGATAGCTTGCGCTACAACCAACGATTAGCGTGCGCTACTACATCGCTTGCGTACGCTGAAAACCTCTCCTAGCGTGCGCTAGGAATAAATTCAATTCAGTCCAGTAGCCACTGGACTCAACCTGATCCGACCTTAGCGCGCGCTACACTGACTGCATAGCGTGCGCTACTCCGGATCACTAGCGCGCTCTACTTACCATTCGTAGCGTGCGCTACCTACAATCCCAACTGCAGTCCAGTGCCTTCTGGACTTCCTGCTCGACTACTCTAGCGTGCGCTAGTGCTGAGAGGTGGCGTGCGCTACCAATACTCAATTAGCGCACGCTAAAAAGAGTACGTAGCGTGCGCTACTCCTCACACACAGCACACTAAGAAATGACAATAATGGTAAACACCGCACGATTCTCCAATTAGATTGATGATGAATGACGATTGATACACGATACAATTACTCTGAATGGTGTACACAAAGATTGAATATGAGTGACAAATGATCATTAATGAGTGAAATTATTGAGTGACAATTACTGAATGATAAATACTGAATGATAATAACTGAATTACAACCGGGTATTACATACACCCCCCCTTAAAAGAGTTTCGTCCCCGAAACTAAGGGTCAAACAATTCGGGATAACTCTCCCGCATACTATCCTCGGTTTCCCAAGTAGCCTCTTCGACTCCGTGTCTAGACCACTGAATTTTTACCAAAGGAATCGTCTTGTTCCTCAACTGTTTGATTCGCCGCTCTAAAACTCGCATAGGACGTTCCTCATATGAATGATCATCGGCGATCTCGATTTCATCGAACTGAAGTACGTGACTTGGGTCGGCAACATACTTCCGCAACTGAGATACGTGAAACACATTATGAATTCGGCTCAACGCCGGAGGTAAAGCCAATCGGTAAGCTAACTCGCCTACTCGATCCAGAATCTCAAACGGTCCAATGAATCTCGGACTCAACTTACCCCTCTTCCAAAAACGGAAGATACCACGACTTGTGGAGACCTTGACCAAAACATGGTCACCCGCCTCGAACTCTAACGGTCGACGACGATTATCAGCATATGATTTCGCCGACTCGAGCGGTCAACAAACGACTCGATCGAGCTACCTTCTCACGGGCGGCTATAAGCATATCGGGCTCGGTGCCGATTGATTCTGATAGGTCATCCCAACACAAGGGAGATCGACAACGACGACCGTACAAGGCCTCGTAAGGTGCCATCTTAATCGAAGCATGCCAACTATTATTATACGTGAACTCGATCAATGGTAGTTGGGCTTCCCAATAGTCTTTCCAATCGAGGACGCATGCCCTCAACATGTCCTCTAAGGTCTGAATAGTCCTCTCTGATTGTCCGTCGGACTGAGGATGAAAAGCGGTACTGAGATTAAGCTGAGTTCCCATAGCACGATGAACTGATTTCCAAAAATGAGACACAAATCGTCCGTCACGATCGGAAACGATACTTTTAGGAGTACCGTGCAATCTCACTATCTCCTTGATGAACAACTGGGCCAGTCTCTCAGGACCCCACGTATCCTTGATTTCAAGGAAATGAGACGATTTAGTTAAGCGGTCCACAATAACCCAGATCGTATTCATGCCACGACGACTCGTCGGCAAACTCGTGATGAAATCCATAGAAATGTCTTCCCACTTCCATTCTGGAATATGGAGAGGTTTCAGCATACCCGCCGGTCGCTGATGTTCAATCTTAACTTGTTGACAAGTTAAGCATCTCGAAACAAATTCCGCGACTTCTCGCTTCATATTACTCCACCAGTAGTTTTGTTTCAAGTCCTTGTACATTTTGCTAGACCCCGGATGAACAGAATAAGGGGTAGCATGAGCTTCTTTCAAAATCGAGTTTTTCAACTCGTCATTCGCTGGTATGCATAACCGATTCATAAAACGCAGAAGTCCATCCTCGTGAACCACAAATCCGGGGGCTTTCCCCTGAGTCACATCCTCACGGATGCGCAACAATGAAGGGTCTGAACTCTGATTCTCTCGGATTGCCTCCTCGAGTGACGATGAAATCTCTAACATACAAAGCTGTCCCTGAACTCGCTGAAGCTAGACCTCGATCTCGGGTCTAAGGAATTCCTGCTGAAGCTCCTTCTGGACTGTTAAACGAGCAAGCATCTGCTCCTGTACGGACTTACGACTCAAGGCATCGGCGACAACATTCGCTTTGCCCGGGTGGTAAAGGATCTCAATATCATAATCTTTGATTAATTCCAACCACCGTCTCTGCCGCATATTTAACTCCTTCTGAGTAAATATATACTTTAAACTTTTATGATCGGTGAATATCTGACAAGTAACGCCATAAAGATAATGATGCCAAATCTTCAAAGCGAACACCACAGCTGCTAGCTCCAGGTCGTGTGTCGGATAGTTAACCTCGTAAGGTCTCAATTGCCGCGAAGCATAAGCAATAACCTTCCCATTCTGCATGAGTACACATCCGAGACCCTGCCCGGACGCATCACTATAGACCACAAATCCTTCCATCCCCTGCGGCAAGGAAAGAACAGGTGCTGAAGTTAACCGGCTCTTGAGTTCCTCAAAACTCTGTTGACATGCGTCGGACCACGTGTATTTCTTATCTTTCCGTAAAAGATTCGTCATGGGTTGAGCGATTTTAGAAAATCCTTCCACAAATCGCCGATAATAACCCGCTAATCCGAGGAAGCTTCAGATTTCCTTAACATTCTTCGGAGGTAGCCAATCTCGAATAGCCTCCGTCTTCTGAGGATCGACACGAACTCCGTCTGATGAAATTACGTGTCCGAGAAACGTCAACTCGGACATCCAGAACTCACATTTGGAAAACATCCCAAAAAGTTGTTCTCGTCTCAACACGTCGAGAACTAGATGAAGGTGAGACTCGTGTTCCTCCCGGTCACGAGAATAAATCAAAATGTCATCAATGAAGACAACCACAAATTGATCCAAAAAGTCGATGAAAACCCGATTCATTAACTCCATGAATACCGCAGGTGCATTAGTCAACCCAAACGGCATAACCACAAACTCATAATGACCATAGCGTGTTCGAAACGCCATCCTTGCAATATCCGACTCTCGAATCCGCAACTGATGATATCCATATCTTAAGTCGATCTTGGAAAATACTGAAGCTCCCTGAAGTTGATCTAAGAGATCATCAATACGGGGTAAAGGATACTTATTCTTGATCGTCACCCTGTTCAATTCCATTAATCAATACACAAAGGAACGAACCGTCCTTCTTCTTGACAAATAACACCGGTGCTCCCCACGGGACGACTCGGTCGAATATAACCCTTCTCGAACAATTCCTCAAGTTGGTTCTTTAGTTCCCGCATTTCGGTCGGGGCCATCCAGACGGTGCCTTCGATATCGGGACGCATCAGATCCAACTCAATCGTGAATTCCACATCCCTCTCGTGGAGGCAAACCAGTAACTCTGCGGAAAAACATCGGCATATTCCTTCACTACCGGAATGTCCGTCAACATTATCGATGATTTCGCTTTGGTCATATAGCACCAATAACAGACACATCCCTGATTGAGTAATCTTACTGCTTTCATCGAATTAATGACCTTACGAGCAGTAGGGATTACCTCCTGAAACACATATTCGACACCATCGTGCGAAATGATAGTGATCATACGCTTACGGACACTAATGATGGCATCATGACGATCCATCCAATCAATACCCAAGATGACGTCGTCCCTCGACAAATTTACTACGATTAGGTCCGCTGGCCATACACGACCATGAAGTCAATCGGACAATTACGAATCTCACGATTTCGATAATTCGTCTACCATCGTAGACCAATGACATAAGGCTCACAACCAAGAACACTACCTGCACGTAGTCTACTCAAACATGACTCTAAATGAATGAATGCGATGCACCAAGATCAAAAAGGGTACACACAGTTGAGATAGAATATCGAGTGTACCCGAGATCATCCGGCCTCCGGATCGCTTGGTATTCTTCATCTCATAAATTCGGGGCTTGCCGGCCCCCGAACCGGACGCTCCCGTCTGATAGCTCTTGGCTCCGCCTTTAGCTCCTGTCGTCTTGAACGACGCTGACTGAGTGGCCTGATTCTGCACCGCTGAATGACCTGGGGCCTGAGATGACGCCGGAGTAGGTTTAGAGTCCCTTCGGCAAAAACGGGCCCTATGCCCAGCAATCCCACAGTTGTGGCACGTGATAGACTGCTTCGGGCATTTGGTGCTGAAATGACCCTGTTCCTCATAGTTGAAACAGGTGATGGCCGAACTGGCCGCTCGTGACTGAGATTCCGCAGGTTTAGACGCCGTGGGAGGTCGCTCAGAAAAAGTAGAGCCCGTACGTGGTTTCTTGAAAGTGGCCTGACTCCCGGGCCGATCGACACGCTTGGACTTCTTGCTAGCAGATGAAGGCTGCTGCTTAGCAATCTCCTTAGCAGTAAGCTCATAGGTAAGAGCTTTCTCAATGAACTCGGCCAGAGTGGTACAATTATGATTAAGCAACTGTAGCTGCATACGAGGTTTCAGCCTCTTGCTGAAATACTTGATCTTGTCCGCCTCAGAGTGAATGATAGATGAGGCGAATGGAAGAAGTTCCTGAAATTTTTCGGCGATGGCGAGAACATCATCATCCGCCGAAAGGTCGGGAGTGAGTAATTCCGACAACTTGGCCTCCCTGAGTGGGGCCGGATAGTACCTCTCCATCATGAGAGTCTTGAACTGAACCCAAGTACATGATCCGTCTGTGGGCTTCAACAATAACCACCATGAATGAGCGCTCTTACCAAGATAGTAAGCCGCAACTGAAACTTTATGACCTTCAGGGCAATCCACCATAGCAAATAACTTCTCGAAATGCTCAAGCCAATGGACAATATCCGCCGGCTCAGATGAGCCCTCAAAGGTAGGTGGTCGCTGGCGAGAGATATCGCTAATGATATTGCTTACACCCCTCTCTTGCCTCTGAGGTGGCGGTGGAGGAGCCTGTTGATTTTGAGTAGTGGAGTTATGCATCGCCTCCATTAATTGTGCCATCTGAGTCATTTGGGCCATCATGCCCTGCATAAAGGCCAGTGGGTCAACTCGAACACCCTCTGACTGAGCTGTGTCCCGGGTTCGACTCCCTGATAGCGAATGATCACGTCCAGGTGAATGAGTGACAGCGTCACTGCTCGATGAGTTAACATTATTCCTGGCATTCGCACGTGTATTCACACGAGTTCTCGGGATTCGGCCCGCTCCACGGCCTCGTCCTCCACGTCCTCTGCCAGCCCTTTCCATACTGAAGTGGAAAGTCATATGATGATTATATATCTCGCATGAGTATCACATTATGATTATATTATGAAATGATGAAAATGAGCATGCGCGCTCAAATACAGCGATTACATGAATGATTAATTGACGTGACATGATTATCTGATGAAATTACTGAAATAATTATCTTGAATGAGTTAACAAGATTAATGATTTGATCTTCCTGATCAACAACTGAATAACGAAATGAATTGAGTGATTAATGAGTTAATCTGACCGTCCTGGTCAAAATGACAATGATGATTGAGGATTGTTAACTGATGAATTATGAATGAATGATTATTGCCAGAAATTATACCATGGCATTAGGAATCTTACAGTTCTTGGTCTGCTTGGCTCGGCATTTGCACAGGTCACACGTGACGCGAAAGTCCAATGATACTAGTCCGATGACGATGATTTCAAATGAGACATGACTTGGAGGGTAGTATTCAAAACCACGCTCCGATACCAACTCTGTAACACCCCAAACTAGGCGAATATTACAGTGCCGTGGACCCCCGACTGGGACCCACCAGGCTAATTAAAATGAGTGAATTACGCGGGGTAAATGTAGTACCGAACCACATTACACAATTAATTACTCCGATGAGGAGTTTCATACAACACACCCAGGATGATACTGAATACAAGTATATTTTATATGGAGATAAAATATACAACACTGAGTGAAATGAATATTCAAACGGACTGTCTGCAGCGGAATAAATGAAGGAAACATAAATGACTGAAAAGACTGGGTCCCCCTTCTAGTATCACTGGGACTCCTCGCCGTAACCGTTCTCTCCCCGTGCTTTAGCCTTGCCATGACCTGAAAAACAATATCCCCCAACGGGTCGATTACTGAGTAACAACAATCCTCAAGGGTTGAAAATACACAATCATGATATATTTGAAGTTATGAATTATCCTGTCGAAACAAACGCAATCAAACATGCTATATAAATCAACTATCAGTACGGCTCAAAGGAATGGCGCCACACTACGTCCGGGATGGAAATGTGTCCGTATACAAGCCACCAACGAGTATCGATCGAATACATGTGTGGTCTTGTACCTAATCAGTCTCACGAAGCCATCAACTCGTGTGCACAGTCCAATGTGAGGCCACCAACCAACACACTACTATAATGTGCCCGACATGAAAATCCTACACATACCAACCGGCACGCCAGTATGACCCGGAATGCCACAATATGACAAAAGTGACAACGAAAATGAATAATGACTCACCAAGATTAAATGATGGTGAACTGAATGACAGCTTAATGAAATGATTGGAACCGTCGTTCCTTATGACTGAGGTGATTAATTGACAATGACAAGTTTTGATACGGTTAATACAATGATGAATGAGTTACGATTATGAATGAACAACATCAAAAGGAATGAATATCCCTTTAACCGAATAAGAATTAACTTACTCAATACCGATGAAGAATGTCCGTCCACGAACAACGTCCTAAATGAAATGTCGGTCGCTCGAACAACCTTGAATAACACAATTACCAATAATCCGATCATTACGCAAATCAAAAACGATCATAATCGACTCAAACGTCGATACAACAATATTCGAACTCGAATATATCGAAACCAACTCCAAGATGAGTATTTCAAACCATCAAAACACTTTCAATGATATCAATAATCCCATAGAAATCCACAATTCGAGATTACAACAACGACAATCGGAAATCCCCAAATTAACCGAAGTCAACCCCAAGGGTTCTTGAAATAAATCCCCAAAATAGCCGTTAAATCCGTAGGAATATATTTATCCAAGGTATATGATCCATATCTAACATATTCCAATAACAATCCAAGCTTACACGAAGAAATCGAAAGGAAAAACCCAAAAATCCGAAATTCTAGATCCAAGAGATTAATACCTTTGATTCGATGATAAAGAGATGAGGAAGTGATGATAATACAACTCAAAGACTTGAAGATGATGGATGATAAAAGCTCGAAGAGAACTCTCCAAAATCGCCCAAATCGCCTAAAACCGACGAGAGAATGAGAATAGATGACAAATGATGAAATCTGGGCTAGACTGTCCAATTTATAGCCACTCCAGGTTAGCGTGCGCTACCCCTTGTGCGTAGCGTGCGCTAACGAGTAATTTGGGTAGTCCAGTACCCACTGTCCGAACATGGTAGCGCGCGCTACGTATCTTTTTGTAGCGTGCGCTACGGCCATACCACTAGCGTGCGCTAAAATCCATTGTTAGCGTGCGCTAACGAATTATCTGATGCCCGATCGGAGTCGAAACCTTGTCCTCTCGATTCGATCTCGATAGCGTGCGCTACAACCAACGATTAGCGTGCGCTACTACATCGCTTGCGTACGCTGAAAACCTCTCCTAGCGTGCGCTAGGAATAAATTCAATTCAGTCCAGTAGCCACTGGACTCAACCTGATCCGACCTTAGCGCGCGCTACACTGACTGCATAGCGTGCGCTACTCCGGATCACTAGCGCGCGCTACTTACCATTCGTAGCGTGCGCTACCTACAATCCCAACCGCAAAGTGCCTTCGGATCGCCTTCGCTGACTACTCTAGCGTGCGCTAGTGTTGAGAGGTGGCGTGCGCTACCAATACTCAATTAGCGCACGCTAAAAAGAGTACGTAGCGTGCGCTACTCCTCACACACAGCACACTAAGAAATGACAATAATGGTAAACACCGCACGATTCTCCAATTAGATTGATGATGAATGACGATTGATACACGATACAATTACTCTGAATGGTGTACACAAAGATTGAATATGAGTGACAAATGATCATTAATGAGTGAAATTATTGAGTGACAATTACTGAATGATAAATACTGAATGATAATAACTGAATTACAACCGGGTATTACATACACCCCCCCTTAAAAGAGTTTCGTCCCCGAAACTAAGGGTTAAACAATTCGGGATAACTCTCCCGCATACTATCCTCGGTTTCCCAAGTAGCCTCTTCGACTCCGTGTCTAGACCACTGAATTTTTACCAAAGGAATCGTCTTGTTCCTCAACTGTTTGATTCGCCGCTCTAAAACTCGCATAGGACGTTCCTCATATGAATGATCATCGGCGATCTCGATTTCATCGAACTGAAGTACGTGACTTGGGTCGGCAACATACTTCCGCAACTGAGATACGTGAAACACATTATGAATTCGGCTCAACGCCGGAGGTAAAGCCAATCGGTAAGCTAACTCGCCTACTCGATCCAGAATCTCAAACGGTCCAATGAATCTCGGACTCAACTTACCCCTCTTCCCAAAACGGAAGATACCACGACTTGGGGAGACCTTGACCAAAACATGGTCACCCGCCTCGAACTCTAACGGTCGACGACGATTATCAGCATATGATTTCTGTCGACTCTGAGCGGTCAACAAACGACTCCTGATCAGAGCTACCTTCTCACGGGCGGCTATAAGCATATCGGGCTCGGTGCCGATTGATTCTGATAGGTCATCCCAACACAAGGGAGATCGACAACGACGACCGTACAAGGCCTCGTAAGGTGCCATCTTAATCGAAGCATGCCAACTATTATTATACGTGAACTCGATCAATGGTAGTTGGGCTTCCCAATAGTCTTTCCAATCGAGGACGCATGCCCTCAACATGTCCTCTAAGGTCTGAATAGTCCTCTCTGATTGTCCGTCGGACTGAGGATGAAAAGCGGTACTGAGATTAAGCTGAGTTCCCATAGCACGATGAACTGATTTCCAAAAATGAGACACAAATCGTACGTCACGATCAGAAACGATACTTTTAGGAGTACCGTGCAATCTCACTATCTCCTTGATGAACAACTGGGCCAGTCTCTCGGGACCCCACGTATCCTTGATTTCAAGGAAATGAGCCGATTTAGTTAAGCGGTCCACAATTACCCAGATCGTATTCATGCCACGATGACTCGTCGGCAAACTCGTGATGAAATCCATAGAAATGTCTTCCCACTTCCATTCTGGAATATGGAGAGGTTTCAGCATACCCGCCGGTCGCTAATGTTCAATCTTAACTTGTTGACAAGTTAAGCATCTCGAAACAAATTCCGCGACTTCTCGCTTCATATTACTCCACCAGTAGTTTTGTTTCAAGTCCTTGTACATTTTGCTAGACCCCGGATGAACAGAATAAGGGGTAGCATGAGCTTCTTTCAAAATCGAGTTTTTCAACTCGTCATTCGCTGGTATGCATAACCGATTCTTAAAACGCAGAAGTCCATCCTCGTGAACCACAAATTCGGGGGCTTTCCTCTGAGTCACATCCTCACGGATGCGCAACAATGAAGGGTCTGAACTCTGATTCTCTCGGATTGCCTCCTCGAGTGACGATCAAATCTCTAACATACAAAGTCGTCTCGAACTCGCCGGCGGACCTCGATCTCGGGTCTAAGGAATTCCTGCTGAAGCTCCTTCTGGACTGTTAAACGAGCAAGCATCTGCTCCTGTACGCACTTACGACTCAAGGCATCGGCGACAACATTCGCTTTGCCCAGGTGGTAAAGGATCTCAATATCATAATCTTTGATTAATTCCAACCACCGTCTCTGCTGCATATTTAACTCCTTCTGAGTAAATATATACTTTAAACTCTTATGATCGGTGAATATCTGACAGGTAACGCCATAAAGATAATGATGCCAAATCTTCAAAGCGAACACCACGGCTGCTAGCTCCAGGTCGTGTGTCGGATAGTTAACCTCGTAAGGTCTCAATTTCCGCGAAGCATAAGCAATAACCTTCCCATTCTGCATGAGTACACATCCGAGACCCTGCCCGGATGCATCACTATAGACCACAAATCCTTCTGTCCCCTGCGGCAAGGAAAGAACAGGTGCTGAAGTTAACCGGCTCTTGAGTTCCTCAAAACTCTGTTGACACGCGTCGGACCACATGTATTTCTTATCTTTCCGTAAAAGATTCGTCATGGGTTGAGCGATTTTAGAAAATCCTTCCACAAATCGCCGATAATAACCCGCTAATACGAGGAAGCTTCGGATTTACTTAACATTCTTCGGAGGTAGCCAATCTCGAATAGCCTCCGTCTTCTGAGGATCGACACGAACTCCGTCTGATGAAATTACGTGTCCGAGAAACGTCACCTCGGACATCCAGAACTCACATTTGGAAAACTTCCCAAAAAGTTGTTCTCGTCTCAACACGTCGAGAACTAGATGAAGGTGAGACTCGTGTTCCTCCCGGTCACGAGAATAAATCAAAATGTCATCAATGAAGACAACCACAAATTGATCCAAAAAGTCGATGAAAACCCGATTCATTAACTCCATGAATACCGCAGGTGCATTAGTCAACCCAAACGGCATAACCACAAACTCATAATGACCATAGCGTGTTCGAAACGCCGTCCTTGCAATATCCGACTCTCGAATCCGCAACTGATGATATCCAGATCTTAAGTCGATCTTGGAAAATACTGAAGCTCCCTGAAGTTGATCTAAGAGATCATCAATACGGGGTAAAGGATACTTATTCTTGATCGTCACCCTGTTCAATTCCCGGTAATCAATACACAGGCGGAACGAACCGTCCTTCTTCTTGACAAATAACACTGGTGCTCCCCACGGGGACGCACTCGGTCGAATATAACCCTTCTCGAACAATTCCTCAAGTTGGTTCTTTAGTTCCTGCATTTCGGTCGGGGCCATCCGGTACGGTGCCTTCGATATCGGGGACGTACCAGGCTCCAACTCAATCGTGAATTCCACATCCCTCTGTGGAGGCAAACCAGGTAACTCGTCTGGAAAAACATCGGCATATTCCTTCACTACCGGAATGTCCGTCAACATTACTGATGATTTCTCGGTTTTGGTCATATAGCACCAATAACCGACACATCCCTGATTGAGTAATCTTACTGCTTTCATCGAATTAATGACCTTACCAGAACAGCCGGGATTACCTCCCTGAAACACATATTCGACACCATCGTCTGAAATGATAGTGATCATACGCTTACGGACACTAATGATGGCATCATGACGATCCATCCAATCAATACCCAAGATGACGTCGTCCCTCGACAAATTTACTACGATTAGGTCCGCTGGCCATACACGACCATGAAGCTGAATCGGACAATTCTGAATCTCACGATTTCCGATAATTCGTCTACCATCAGGTAGACCAATGACATAAGGCTCACAACCAGTAGCACTACCCAGACGTAGTCTACTCAAACATGACTCGGAAATGAATGAATGCGATGCACCAGTATCAAAAAGGGTACACACAGGTTGAGATAGAATATCGAGTGTACCTGAGATCATCCGGGCCTCTGGATCAGTCTCACGAAGCCATCAACTCGTGTGCACAGTCCAATGTGAGGCCACCAACCAACACACGACTATAATGTGCCCGACATGAAAATCCTACACATACCAACCGGCACGCCAGTATGACCCGGAATGCCACAATATGACAAAAGTGACAACAAAAATGAATAATGACTCACCAAGATTAAATGATGGTGAACTGAATGACAGCTTAATGAAATGATTGGAACCGTCATTCCTTATGACTGAGGTGATTAATTGACAATGACAAGTTTTGATACGGTTAATACAATGATGAATGAGTTACGATTATGAATGAACAACATCAAAAGGAATGAATATCCCTTTAACCGAGTAAGAATTAACTTACTCAATACCGATGAAGAATTTCCATCCACGAACAACGTCCTAAATGAAATGTCGGTCGCTCGAACAACCTTGAATAACACAATTACCAATAATATGATCATTACGCAAATAAAAAACGATCATAATCGACTCAAACGTCGATACAACAATATTCGAACTCGAATATATCGAAACCAACTCCAAGATGAGTATTTCAAACCATCAAAACACTTTCAATGATATCAATAATCCCATAGAAATCCACAATTCGAGATTACAACAACGACAATCGGAAATCCCCAAATTAACCGAAGTCAACCCCAAGGGTTCTTGAAATAAATCCCCAAAATAGCCGTTAAATCCGTAGGAATATATTTATCCAAGGTAGATAATCCATATCTAACATATTCCAATAACAATCCAAGCTTACACGAAGAAATCGAAAGGAAAAACCCAAAAATCCGAAATTCTAGATCCAAGAGATTAATACCTTTGATTCGATGATAAGGAGATGAGGAAGTGATGATAAACCAACTCAAAGACTTGAAGATGATGATGGATGATAAAAGCTCGAAGAGAACTCTCCAAAATCCCCCAAATCGCCTAAAACCGACGAGAGAATGAGAATAGATGACAAATGACGAAATCTGGGCTAGACTGTCCAATTTATAGCCACTCCAGGTTAGCGTGCGCTACCCCTTGTGCGTAGCGTGCGCTAACGAGTAATTTGGGTAGTCCAGTATCCACTGTCCGAACACGGTAGCGCGCGCTACGTACCTTTTTGTAGCGTGCGCTACGGCCATACCACTAGCGTGCGCTAAAACCCATTGTTAGCGTGCGCTAACGAATTATCTGATGCCCAATACTGGAGTCCAGAATCCTTCTGTCCTCTGATCTGATCTCGATAGTGTGCGCTACAACCAACGATTAGCGTGCGCTACTACATCGCTTGCGTACGCTGAAAACCACTCCTAGCGTGCGCTAGGAATAAATTCAATTCAGTCCAGTAGCCACTGGACTCAACCTGATCCGACCTTAGCACGCGCTACACTGACTGCATAGCGTGCGCTACTCCGGATCACTAGCGCGCGCTACTTACCATTCGTAGCGTGAACTACCTACAATCCCAACTGCAGTCCAGTGCCTTCTGGACTGCCTGCTCGACTACTCTAGCGTGCGCTAGTGTTGAGAGGTGGCGTGCGCTACCAATACTCAATTAGCGCACGCTAAAAAGAGTACGTAGCATGCGCTACTCCTCACACACAACACACTAAGAAATGACAATAATGGTAAACACCACACGATTCTCCAATTAGATTGATGATGAATGACGATTGATACACGATACAATTACTGTGAATGGTGTACACAAAGATTGAATATGAGTGACAAATGATCATTAATGAGTGAAATTATTGAGTGACAATTACTGAATGATAAATACTGAATGATAATAACTGAATTACAACCGGGTATTACAAGAGTGAGGGATTATACTTTTTGTTATGTAAATCATTATCAGAAGGCAATTGTATGTTTCTTTATTTACTGGTAGTCACTGGAATTCCTGACTAGTAAATATATAGATAGAAACTAGTCTTTGTATTTGAGAGGAAAACGTTCCACTCCTTATTGGATAAGGGGATCGGCACTGGAAAGGTTTATGGCTCAAATACTTAATCGTTCGAAAGTTGATGAAACTTGACTGGGGGTTAAGTTTACGTGAAGACTTGTATGACATGTTCTTTGACTTGGAGAGTGCCTGCCGAACGCTAATGGTTAGTGGTAGCACACGTTATAGGTATGCTAATGAGATTAGTATACTTGAACCGACTCAGCTTCGATTCGTCATATAGATTTCACTCCGGGACAGTCAATGATGGAATCGATAGGTTGTGATAGGTATTCGTGAACCTTCGACTTGAGGATTTAGTAGGGATGTGTTTGTGATGTTAAGATTTCATTAGAGTAGTTCAACCCAGAAAACCGGAAGGTGGGGGTCAACCTCGACGTGCATCTTGGCGGGCAAGTAGCAGGTTCTACTAAATACCAAGATAGGATTCTTTCTCCTGTTAGTGAACACGTATATATCCTATGCGGTTATTGGCAGATGAGATCATAAGTCTTTGGCCAAAGCATTGGACCTATTTGTATTGGACACACGAGAGCTCAGTGATCTCGATTTGCATTAACTCCTGCATACCGTCAAGTACAGATAGGGTTTGACTGGCCGTGACCCTATAACTTGATCGGGACATTTGCAAGAATAGTTTAAACGTATACTGGTATTCACGACAGAAAGGTTTTGGAATAATACCAATCATTCGTTCTCAGTTAGGTTATAGTGTAGGCCGTGGGACTGGCTAGGTGGTGCTATCAATCTTTGATTCCTCCCATTACTAACTGAGACGGACCTACCGAGTCGCGCATTAGGATGGACGACGGAATAAATCGAGTTTGTTCTGTCTTTAATAATATTAGATATTAGATATTTAATTTATTGGATACTAGATGTCTAATTAATATTGGGACATTGGATGTCTAAATTAATTTATTAGATAAATCAATTTACCGCCTGATGAATTAAATAAATTACTGGGTGATTAGTTTAATTCATAAATATGATTATTTCTTGGTGAAATTAATTATATTATTTGGTATTTGTTATAATTAAATAATTATATTAATTAATTAATATAAATACATCGGAACGGAACAGAGTTTATCTATTTGGACACACGAGAGTCCGAAACGAACCGAACTCATTCTAGCTTCTAGATGGCCGCCCCTGCCCTCTTTCCTCCCACTTTACTTTTCTCTTCTTTCCTTTAATTGAGGGAAGACTAGACTAAGGGAGTTGACATGTGGTGCATGATTGGGAGAAGGTGGACTTTACCGTTTGGAGTGGGACAAGTTGAAGACAAAAGGATAAAAAGACTTCTCATCCCTCATTTATGAGGAATCTCACGGCCATATGCAAGAATATTGAGAGAGAGTTATATTTGTCTTCTTCATCTTTCTTCTTTATTTTCTTGGAGAAAAATTGAGATAGAAAGAATTTTTCCAAAAACAATTAGAGTGCTTAGGAAAATCAAGAGAGAAAATACATATTTACACTTAGAGTGTTAGAGATAATATTATCAAGCTCCAAACACTTTGTTCTAGCCGTATCGTTGGAGGATAACAAGGTGGGAGTTATTCCGATCGACTTTCGGCGCGTAGCAAGTAGAGGCACGGTGTTTCGGTGCTTGGGATTTTCTAAAGCTTTAGGAATCAGATTCATGTCGGAGATCACCAAAAGCTTGACGAATCGGATTCGTGGCGGAGATCACCAATATCTTGACGAATCAGATTCGTGGCGGAGATCACCAATAGCTTGTCGAATCGGATTTGTGGTGGAGATCACCAAAAGCTTGGCGATATTTGTGGAGGAGATCACAAACTACAACCATTTAATCAACGGACTAGAAGGGTATGATTTCATATCTTTCTCTTTGTTCGTTTTACATTTGTATATACGTAGCTTGAATCGATCCTCTTGAGGAATTTGTATTGCACTTTGTGATTTCGCTTCCGCTGCACCCTTCATTTTTGTATGCGAATCCCAACAGTGGTATCGGAGCGTGGTCTTGTGATCATATATATGATATATATCATTTGGAATGGTTGATTGAATTGTTTATGATTTGGATTCATTTATAGTTATAGTCATAGTATATGTTTGATTGCTCATTGTAGTTATATTTTTCGTAAATCTATACCTAAATATGAATATTTATTTTCTTGGAAATATGATTTATATTGAAGATATGAAAGTCAAAAAATATTGATATTAGATATCCGGTTGAATATCAATCCCCAGATTGCCGTTGGACGAAAATGAGGACAAAGCTGAAATTAGCTAGGCCAAAACCAACCTGCCGTGCGGTCTGCCCACTTGGGACCGCGATCTGGGCTTTGGATCGCGATCCAGTATGCTCGGATCGTGGTCTGGGCACTGTCCAAGCACTATCCGGGCTCGTTTTTCTATCAGTTTCAGAAAAATTAATCTCTCGCATCTTAAATTGGATTTAATTTGATTAAAATGTAATATGGTATTTCATTTTAAAGTGGGAAACTTGATTTGTTTGAATGGTTTTGATTGACCGAACTACTTTGAATGATTTTATATTATCGATTGTGTGGATTGATTGGATTAATCTATTTATAGCTAATTTTATATATTGGTTGAATCAATATATTTATATTAATTCTATTTATTTAGTATTTATTGGATGAATGCTTGTGAATGGTGATGTGGTTCATGGACCTAGTTTTGAATCGTTTGTTTTTGTTCGATTGGGTTGTAAAGGCCGTTTTGAGCCTATTTATTTTACTAGAAAAATTTGTATAGGATGCAATTTTTCAATGTAAAATTTATATCTAATGACGAAGACCAGAGGAAGATTCGTTCGAGAAGATGAAGATTCAAGACTGAAGACATGTAATTAGATTACGATGTGTTTGTTCTAAGAACGGTCCATGAACTGCATGTTGGTAGCAACTGGTTGTGAATGTTTTATTCATATGGTATGAATGCAACAAACGCGCTTAAATGAATTAATGTGCAAAGTGTAACATTAATGGCGAAAATTCTCCCACGACAAAATATTAAGTTTAAAAGGTTTCAAGGTTTTCCTTCCCTCCATCGAGCTTTCAGAAAATTGAAATCCAAACCGGATGTGTAATGCGAATGAATACTTCCGGATTTCACAAGGGAGTGTGTTATTTGGATAAAAATAGTGGGAGTTGGGTTAAAAGAATATAAAAGTCCTTAATTCTAAACTCATGAACGAGTCCCTAATCAATCTAGTGTACTTTATGGAGACATAAAACTCTAAAAAATGACAATGAACCCACTCACTATACTACTCGATAGAACACCTTAATTGGGCCTAACTTTGTGGACTGGCTCCGCAACCTGATGATAGTCCTCAGTATGGAGGCGCTGGGATGCGTCTTGGAGGCGGACATTCCGGCATCTCCACTGTGGACCAGAACCAGTCAGGAAGATATTGAAAACCCCAAAAACTGGATTAAGGATGACATTAGAATTCGTGGCTATTTGATGGCCTCTATGTCTAATGAGCTTCAGAGAGCTCACGAGAAAATGACTTCTGCTAAGCATACTTTATCTCACTTAACCGAGCTTTATAGTGAGCACAGTTAAACTGCTAGATATGAGATATCTAAAAATCTTTTTGGTGCCAGGATAAAGGAAGGTGATATAGTCGGGGACCATGTCCTCAAAATGATCTCTATGGTCGAGATATTGGAGGCTCTTGATTTTAGGATGCATGCTTCTCCATAAACCAACCTTATCCTGTAATCTCTTCATGATTCCTTCTCACAGTTTGTTCTGAACTTCAACTTCAATGAGATTGCTTACATAGCAGGGTTGATGAACAAATTTGTAACCGCTCAGTCTAATATGAAGATTCTGCGGGTGAAGGAGTCTGCCCTTGTGATTTCTTCTGGATCTTGGAGGTTCAAGAAGAAAAAGACCAAGAAGCAGATGGGCCCATAAAACAAGGACTTTAAGGGTAAGGGCAAGGCCCTAATGGTTCCCAAGAGCAAGAAGGTGAAGACGGACACATGTGTCAAATGCGGTGAGCTGGGCCACTGGGCAAGAGACTGTTCGATCCTTCATGGAGCTTCAGGTACGGAACTTTTATTTTTGGAAACTAATTGTTCTGCTATCATATTTTCTACTTAATGGATACTGGATTCAGGTGCTAGTTCTCATATTTGTACCATGAATCAAGATCTGGAATAAAGTAGAAAGCTTGGAGCTAAGAAAGTGATGATTATTGTCGGAAGCGGGCAAAGTGTCGCAACAACCGATATAGGATCATTTCTTTTGTATTTAGAATCCGTCTTTGTTTTAACTTTAGATGATGTACAAGTGTTTCCCAAGGGGCATGAAAATATTGTATCCATTCCTGTCATAGATCGGAAAGGCTTTTCATTTTCCATTGGTAATGGGTCCTGCAATATTTATTTTGAAATGAACTAGTGGGCACTGCTACATTGTTAAATGGATTTTATCATCTAAACCTAAACAACAAAGTCGTTGTGAATACTATGACTAGGAAGCGTGGTAGGGATGAAACTAATCAAGTTTTGAAATGGCATCTTAGACTTGGTCATATTGGTCAGACCAAGGTTTACAAAATGGAAAAGGATGGACTTATGGGTCCATTGGGATCGGATCCCTTTCCAACTTGTGAATCTTGCCTTAAAGGAAAAATGACTAAGTCCCCTTCGCAGGGACGTTTGAAAGAGCTGCTCATAAACTTGGATTAGTCCATATAGACATATGTGGTGCTTTGGAAGCAGCACATGATGGATATCAGTATTTCATTATGTTTACGGATGATCATACTATGTATGGTTATGTATACTTAATGAAACATAAATCCGAGGCATTTGAGAAATTCCAGGAATTTAAGGCCCTAGTCGAAAAATAAACTAGTAAATCATATCAAAGTGCTTCAGTCGGACCGAGGTGGTGAGTATATGAGCACTGAGTTTAACGAGTTCATATAGGAGCACGAGTGTCACGACTTACAACTCCAAGAACTCCTCATCTAAATGGTGTGTCGGAAAGAAGGAACCGAACCTTGTTGGACATGGTTCATTCCATGCTTAGCTACATCGACTTACCGATTTACCTGTGGGGTTATGCGCTCCGGACTGCTGCTTAAATCTTGAACAGATGTCCTTCCAAGTCCGTTCCTAAAACTCCACATGAGATGTGGGAGGGTAGGAAACCAAGTCTTAATCATATTAGGATTTGGGGATGTCCCGCCTATGTCTTGAAATTGGAAGCAAGGTCCGTGAAGGGACGTTTTCATTAGATTCCTATCTGGGACGATGGGTTATCTATTCTAAATGCTCGAAGATCGAAAGATCATTGTTGCTTTGCAAGTACACTTCGTGGATGATGAGTTCATTCAGGAAGGTGGAGCAGGTAGAAGTATTTCTTTAGAAGAATACAATGAAACTCCCCAGGAGACACATGTATAAGAAGATGGAACAGAACCTTCTGAAACACAAGTACAAACACCTTGTAGGTCTAGTAGGGTGTATCAATTACCTGAGAGGTGTGGCTTTATGTAGCTGGAGGTTCCAGGTGATAGTCAAGAGACCGACCCCACGACCTATGACCTAGCAATTGTGGATGTAGACTCCATGAAATGGATTGTAGCAGTCTTCACGTAGTTGGGACCTTCATTTTGACGAGGCAGTCAAAGAGTTTGACTTCGTGCAAAATGGAGAATAACCTTGTGTATACAAGAGGGTTAGTGGGAGCAAGATCACATTCTTAGTACTATATATAGATGACATTCTACTAATAGGAAACGATGTGGGAATGCTCAGTTAGATGAAAGCTTGGCTTTTGAGTAGGTTCTCCATGAAAGAGAATGGTAGGTCTTTCCCAAGCCCTCTATGTAGATAAAATCTTAAAGCAATTTAAGATGGATTATTCTAAAAAAGGGTTCCTACCGACGCGGCATGGAATAAAGCTGACCTAGAAGATATGTACTCATAGTGAGGAACAACAAAAGGAAATGAGTAATATACTATTTGCCTCGTCCATGGGTAGCCTTGTGCATGCCTTGTTATGTATGAGACCTGACATTACGCATGCTGGGAGCGTGGTAAGTAAGTTTCAGGCAAACCCATGTAGGGAACATTGGACCGCCATAAAGAACATTCTAAAGTACTTTAGAAGGACTATAGATCTAGTTCTTATGTATGGTGGTGGAGATCTGAATGTGACGGGATTCTCTGATTCAGACTTCCAAGGATAGAAAGACGATTTGATGTCTACTCCTGGCTACATTTTACTCTTAATGAAGGAGGAGTATCTTGGCATAGTGCCAAGCATAGCGCGACTGCTGATTCCACCTGTTAGGCTGAGTATCAAGCGGCTTCAAAAGCCTCCAAAGGAAGGGTTTGGGATTAAGAAGTTATTGGGTGGACTTCAAGTGACACCATGTGTTGCGCTGCCTGTTTTCGTTTTTATACGATAACATTGGAGCGGTAACACATGCCTAGGAACCGAGGTCTCACAACGGTACAAAACGCATTGAGAGAAAGTATCATCTCGTGATAGAATTTGTTCGCAAAGGACACATTGTGCTGCGTAGAGTATGTAATATCCGCATTTTTTTCCCCTTGTATTTTCCTTTTCGGTGTATTTCTCGGTTGTAGTGACCCTCATGTACCTTACAGTGTATCTTTCCCGTCATCTATTTATCTGAGACTCGTTATTGTGTGCGGAACCGCTGTTTCGGGGTTGACGTGGATCCATTCTATGTTTTGATGCGCTTTGAGGTGTTCCGTTTGATGTTTCGTTCATATTCCGATGTTGTGAACCGTTTATATTTCGTAACCTAGCGCACGCTATCTGTTCTGCATAGCACGCGCTAGGGGCCCCTTAGTAGCGCACGCTACGACTGATTCGTAGCGCCCACTAGGGAGCAAGCCCTGGGAGTGGCAGTGCTATTTTCCAGCCTTCTGGATTGGCGTATTAGCGTACGCTATGCAGGCTAGCGCACGCTAAGGTCGGGAGGCTAGCGCACGCTGATGATACCCAGTAGCGTGCGCTAGCGTGAGTGTCCAGTACTGGACAGTTTACTACTGAACCCGATCAGGTGCCAGTTAGCGCACGCTACGCTTGTATGGTAGCGCACGCTAACGGATCAGGTGAGTTCTGGACAGTTTGTCACTGGACTCGACTGACGCCCAGGTAGCGCACGCTATTGGTCGATAGCGCGCGCTATCGATAGGTTATTAGCGCACGCTACATTTGTAGTAGCGCACGCTAACGGCAGTAAGCTCTTTGGACCGGCCTTCTTGTTTGCTGTATTTTTATCCCGTTAGCGCATGCTAACCTTGAGGATTAGCGCGCGCTAACACTCCCTGGCTATATAAACCAGGGAGTTGACCGAGATTAGCGTATTATTTCCATTTCCTCCTCCTTTCCGCGGCTGTGGCGATTTCGGGCGATTCTTGGCGATTTGTTCCTCCAATCATCTCATCCAACATCTTCCTTAAGTTCTTGGTGTATTATATCAACATCAACACGAATCTTTCATCCTAATCCAAGGTAAATCTCTTAGAACCCTACTTTTGGGCGATTTGGGGGTTTTGGGATTTTCTTCCGATCCGTTCCGTTTTGTTGGTGGATTCATGATGAATATGATTAATCTTGTTGGTATAATTAGTTTTTCCTACGGATTCATGGTATATTTTCATGGTTTTGCGAAATCGAGAGGGTTTGGTTGTGGTCTGCCCTCGTTGTTATTTTTGTACGAATATACATGAATCGTAGGCGGGTTTTCGGGTGTATTCCATTTCCGTAATCGTTTAGGAGTGGTTGTGATTGTGTTATTCGAATCGTTAGGTTCATTCGTCGGTTCCTCACGGTCGTGCTTGATTCTTCCGTTCCGTTCGTGTCACCGTCTATTAATCGAGGCAAGTATCCTTATGAACTCAAAATCTTAACGTAGTAGTATTGCATGAGACTTGTGTGTGTGTGTGTATGCTCACTATGGGTTAGATCCGACGGGGTCTCGGTAGGGGTCCACGGAGGGGTGGATCCGTGAGCTTGTTTTTAACCACTATGGGTTAGATCCGACGGGGTCTCGGTAGGGGTCCACGGAGGGGTGGATCCACGGTTAATTGTGGTGCATTTTTACAAATGTGATTTGATTATGGCATTTCCAGAAATGAGTGTTTTGGAACTATGTTTTCTTGATTGCATGCATTTACTATATGTGTAAGATGTAAGACGTTCATTTGGTTACTTGTACTAGCGTAATTGCTAACCCCTTTGGGGACCCGTTTGGGGAAATTTGTTTTATAAATTTCAGGTCAGGTTCATCGAGACGAGCGGGCGCTGGACCAGTACACGGATGATGGCCGTGCGTGATGATTGTGCACGAGTGTCGCCTTAGTGTCTTTTATCTTTTCATCTTTTGTGGTTTTTGAACTAATAGTAGTACTCGAGTACCTGAGAGTTCTTGTTCGTCCGGATTGTATTGTTGCCTATTCTGTTTGTGTTGGATGAAGATGTTATGTTTGACCGGTTGAACCAGGTGGATTATTCTGTTTTGCGTCTTTATGACGAGGTGTTATTTTCGTCATTTCTTGAGTCGATGGGTATGATGTTGTTCAGCCTGGTGGGTCCCATATAGGGATTCACGGCGCTGTAATATACCTCGAATATATCGAGGGTGTTACAGAGTAGACTCAGTAGACAACATTGCTAATCCACTAACCGAACTACTTTCTCAGATGAGCTTGGAGCCTCATCTAGAGAACATGGGTATTAGATACCCTAGTGTGTGGCATTGAGTGCAAGTGGGAGATTGTTCGGAGTATGCCCTCGAATTCCACTCATAGGATGTTAGAGTGAGGGCATTGTACTTGTTGTTATGTAAATCATTATCAGAAGGCAATTGTATGTTTATTTATTTACTAGTAGTCAGTGGCATTCCTGACTAGTAAATATATAGATAGAAACTAGTCCTTGTATTTGAGAGCAAAACGTTCCACTCCTTATTGGATAAGGGGGTCAGCACTGGAAAGGTTTATGGCTCAAATACTTAATCGTTCGCAAGTCAATGAAACTTGATTGCGCGTTAAGTTTATGTGAAGACTTCTATGGCGTGTTCTTTGGCTTAGAGAGTGCCTATCGAACGCTAATGGTTAGTGGGGGCACACGTTATAGGTATGCTAATGAGATTAGTATACTCGAACCGACTCACCCTCGATTCCTCACATGGATTTCACTCCAGGACAGTCAATGACGGAATCGATAGGTTGTGATAGGTATTCGTGAACCTTCGACTTGAGGATTTAGTAGGGATGCGCTTGTGATGTTAAGATTTTAATTAGAGTAGTTCAACCCAGAAAACCGGAAGGTGGGGGTCAACCTCGACGTGCATCTTGACGGGCAAGTAGCAGGTTCTACTAAATACCAAGATATGATTCTTTCTCCTGTTAGTGAACATGTATATGTTCTATGCAGTTATTGGCAGATGAGATCATAAGTCCTTGGCCAAAGTATTGGAGCTAGTTGTATTGGATACACGAGAGCTTAGTGATCTCGATTTGCCTTAACTAATGCATAGCATCAAGTACAGATAGGGTTTGACTGACCGTGACCCTATAACTTGATCGGGACATTTGAAAGAATGGTTTAAACATATACTGGTATTCACGACAGAAAGGTTTTGGAATAATCCCAATCATTCATTCTCAGTTAGGTTACAGTGTAGGCCGCAGGACTGGATAGGTGGTGCTATCACTCTTTGGTTCCTCCCATTGCTAACTGAGATGGACCTACTGAGTCGCGCATTAGGATGGACGATAGAATAAATCGAGCTTATTCTCTCATTAATAATAATAGATATTGGATATCTAATTTATTGGACATTGGATGTCTAATTAATGTTGGGACATTGGATGTCTAAATTAATTTATTGGATAAATTAATTTACGGACTGATGTATTAAATAAATTACTGGGTGATTAGTTTAATTCATAAATATAATTATTTCTTGGAGAAATTATTTATATTATTTTATATTTGATATAATTAATTAATGGGATTAATTAATTGATATAAATACATTAGAACGGAATGGAGTTTATCTGTTTGGACACACGAGAGTCCGAAACCAACCGAACTCCTTCTAGCTTCTAGATGGCCTCCCCTCCCCCTCTTTCCTCCAACTTTCCTTTTGTCTTCTTTCCTTTAATTGAGGGAAGACTAGACTGAGGGAGTTGGCATGTGGTGCATGATTGGGAGAAGGTGGACTTTACCATGTGGAGTGGGATAAGTTGAAGACAAAAAGATAAAAAGACTTCTCATCCCTCATTTGGGAGGAATCTCACGGCCATATGCAAGAAGATTGATATAGAGAGTTGTATTGGTCTTCTTCATCTTTCTTCTTCATTTTCTTGGAGAAAAATTGAGATAGAAAGAATTTTTCCGAAAACACTTAGAGTGCTTAGGAAAATCAAGAGAGAAAATACAGCTATACACTTAGAGTGTTATAGACAATATTACCAAGCTCCAACAACTTTGTTCTAGCCGTATCCTTGGAGGATAACAAGGTGGGAGTTATTCCGATTGACTTCCGGTGCGTGGATAGTAGAGGCACGGTGTTTCGGTGCTTGGGATTTTCTAAAGCTTGACAAATCGGATTCGTGTCGGAGATCACCGAAATCTTGACGAATTGGATTCGTAGTGGAGATCACCAATAGCTTGACGAATTAGATTCGTGGTGGAGATCACCAATAGCTTGGCGAATCGGATTTGTGCCGGAGATCACCAGAAGCTTGGCGAATCGGATTTGTGGAGGAGATCACGAACTACAACCATTTTAATCAACGTACTACAAGGGTATGATTTCATATCTTCATCTTTGTTCGTTTTATATTCGTATATACGTAACTTGAATCGATCTTCTTGAGGGATTCGTATTGCACTTTGTGATTTTTGCATATGCTGCGCCCTTCGTTTTTGTATGCAAATCCCAACAGCAAACAGGAGAACGCCCAGCTGCTATATCTACAGAAACTCACCAAACAAACTTCCACTACGAAATTAACTTCAGAAATCATACAGCTTATTGTATCTTTACCATCTAATCTTTTTACTGTATACTCTGTGGCCAACAAGTGGTATCGGAGAGGTTGATTCTAAAAAGAATCAGTCGATTTTTAACTAAATCAGATACACAAATCACTAGCTTTTGAAAACTGTTATATATTCATCATCATTTCTATTTCTCAAATGGACATCTCTATGATAAAAAAAAAAGTTTCTATGTTCTCCATTAATGAGTTTGGTGACTAGAGGATTAGGATGGAGGCTCATCTTACAGCCATGCACGAGGAAATGATATTCGTCATCCAGGAAGGTCCAATAAAGATAATGAAGGTCAATCCTGCTGCGAGGATACAAGGATAGCCTCACGCTGAAATGCTCAAGAAGGAGCGCGAGCAATGGACAACGGACGATCACAAGCGTGTGAACCTCGACAATGTTGCTAAAAATGTTCTTTTTTTCACTCTCGACAAAGGTACATTCTCAAAGGTAAAGAGCTGTAAGACAACCAAAGAAATCTTGTAGAAACTCAAGCTTATTTGTGAGGGATCTGATCTCTCGAAAGAAAACTAAATTTCTTAACTTACTCAACAGTTCAAATCTTTTGAAATTAATTATTCTGAAACGCTTGAGGAGCTTGACCTCAGATTCACTGGCATTGTCGGTGAACTTGAAGCATTAGGTAAAGTGTATACCCAAAAGGAGAAAAATTTAAAGATCTTTAGATCACTCCCTGCCCGATAGGACATTAAGACTACAGCTATGCATGTGTCTTATAATCTTAACAATATTTCTACTTTTGACATCTTCTCTGACCTCAAAGCTTTTCAGTATGACATTAATAGGAGAGAAAAGGCCGAAGAGTCACCTACCAAGACTACAACACTGGATGTTGTATCTGACAGGAGACACATCTCTACACACAACACATCCAAATCATCTCACAAGACTGCAGACAACAATGATGACATCCTATCACAAGATGAAATGGCCCTGCTTATGCACAAGTTCAAAAAGTTCATCAAGGAGTCTGGAAAGACTCCCTACAGGCCCAAGCCTTTCCACAAGGTAAGTTCTGAATCTCTTTCATCCAGTGATTCTAAATTATGCTATAAATGTTGGGAACTCAGACATTATGCAAATAAGTGTCCACATCCGAAAATGCAAAAGTTGCCAGAAGCTGAGCAACAACAAAAGGATGAAAGAAGACGTGTCTGGAAAAATATGCTGAAGGCCCTGATTGGAAAATCAGAAGCCTCGCCCACATCGAACAAGATCGAGGAGTGCCTTTAGGAAATCACTGACGATGAGATCGAGGATAAAGCATATATGTGCTTTATGGCTAAAGAAATACAGGATGATTAGGACAGTGATGATAAAGTAAGTTCAAATTCAACTATTCATGTAAATGCATCTCATACCTTTTAAAATATGATGAATGAATTCAAAAACATTCAAAAGGCCCATGAGACCATAAAACGAGAAAACATACAGCTCGAAATTTCAAACTTAGAGCTGAAATATGAAAATGACTTGCTGAAGAATAACTATGAAAATATGTCTATTTATTGCGAAAACTGCAAAGTCACTTTTGAAAAACTCATGGAAAGCAATATCAACTTGCGAAATATCTAAATGAGGGTAAGTCTCATAATGAGAGCAAGACAAATTATTTTTATTTACTTGAAGCCAAAGTAAAAACTCTCGACAATCGAGAAGGAGAATTAGAGACCATTCTGAAATCATTTGAGAAATCTTATAGACGGATGGAAGAAATTCTAGCACTAGGCAGCATGCCCATGATAAACGTGGATTAGGATATAACTCATTCTCCCATAAGGGAAAGACAAGTACTGTATTTGTCAGTGGTGTGGACATTCCTGTACCTGAAGAGACTCCAAATCCCACAAAGGCTACAACTGCCCCTCGTACAGCAAAGACTGCGATTCCGCCACCGAATTCATATCACATATAGTGGAAAACTCATCCTCCTAGACCTGTAAGGCGTGATCAACAGCATGGTCCACGCGCATATCAAAAGCGCCAACAGCCATTCAGAAAGAAAGCTGTATCCATAGTACTACCAATAGTACAGTGCGCCTAGATATTGGATATAGGAGCCCCGTTATCCTTATAGAAAGCAGGTCGCCGTGCAGTATCAATAATAGATCTGGGAATCCAACCGGAGACCCAGAAGGCAAGCTGTAAGGTCAAGAAAAATGGCTCCACCTCTTATACGATAATCGTACTGGAATAATAACCCTAAATTTTACATGCATGATAATCAAGGTTACAACAACTATGTGCCTGCCCCATGTAGAAATCGCAAGACAGGACCAAAAATAACCTACAACAAACCAATTGCTATCAGGCAAATTTGGGTACCTAAAGGCACTAACATACATGAACCCAATAATCAAAGAGGACCTAAATCTACTTAAATTCGTTGCTGACAAGACATCAAAGAGAAGGACATATGGTATTTTGACAGCGGATGTTCTCGGCATATGACAGGAGATATCAGCAAGCTGCCCGATTATGTAGAACGTTGCAGTCCAAAGGTGTGCTTCGGTGACAAGTCCAAAGGAAGAACACGAGGGAAGGGAACCCTGCTTGTAGGAAAGTTCAAAGTCACTGATGTAGTCTATGTTGAAGGCCTACAATACAATCTACTTAGTATCAGCCAATTCTGTGACAAACAGTTCTCGATCAAATTCTATATAGATCACTGTAGAGTGAAGGACATCAAGACCAAAGAAATTGTTCTCACAGGAAGCAGATCAGGTAATATGTATATTGTTGACTGGAAGCCTACGAGCTCCACTATTCTGTGTTTTGTTGCCAAAGGAACTGTAGATCAAAGATGGCTATGGAAAAAGAGGATGTTTCATATCAACTTCAAGACAATCAACAAACTCGCCAGACAGGGAATGGTTAGTGGTTTGCCCGATGTGTCGTTCCATAAAGACAGCGTCTGTGGACCCTATCAGAAAGGAAAACAAGTCAAAACTACCCTGAAAAACAAATCATACCTATCCACCACAGGGTTCTGGATATGCTACATATGAACCTCTACGGCCCTGTAGACCATGTAAGTTTGGAAGGTAAGAAATACTGTCTCGTTATTGTTGATTTTTCCAAGTATGCCTCGAAAATCTTTTTAAGCAAGAAGAAAGAAATAACGAAGTTTCCATAGCACCTGAGAAAGCTACAGAACGATAAAGGGTTGAGTATCATGTATATTCATTCCGACAGAGGTACTGAATTCACAAATTGCTTTAAAGAGCAATACTGTTTGGATAATGGAATACAACACGAATACTCAACACCCCGGACTCCTTAACAAAATGGTATTACCGAGTGAAAGAATAGGACGCTAAAAGAAGCAACAAGAACCATGATAGCTGCAAGCAAGTTTCCATAGCGGTTCTTGGGAGAAGCAACAAATACAACATGCTACACACAAAACCGATGTATCATCAACAAGCATCACAACAAAACAACCCATGAGGTATGGAATAGTAAAACTCCATTGGTTGCGTACTTTTATATCTTTGGATACATATGTTATGTTCTGAATAATGGGAAAGATCAACTCAAGACCTTTGACGAAAAGTTAAATAATGGAGTATCTGTAGGATATTCCTCTGTTACCAAAGATTTCAGGATCTTTAACAAAAGGAAGCTATAAATAGAGGAATCTATCCATGTAGTGTTCGATGAACCTCCCTTTGATCCTATAGGAGTAGAAGACTTAACCCAGAATATCCATTCACTCTCCATTGATGACCCTCAAACTCCAATAGAGCCTGTCATAGACTTAGAAATCAATCCCGCAGCTATAAGATCAGAAGTAGTCGAAGTCGATGTTGTACAAGCTGAAGCCAAGACTACAGCACCACAAAATATAGTACATGATGCTGAATTAGAACCGGACAGGAGATGGTTGAGAGATCATCCATAGGAGTTGATTATAGGTGATATTGATGCTGTGTATCTACTCGGAGAAGAATACAGAGTACACAAGGAACTGTACTGTGTGCGCAAAAAGAAACCGAACCTGAGAAATCTCCATTTCCTGTATGGAAATATCAAGCTGAACTTAGGAGACTAGCTATGTGCACCCTAGTTGTATTCTTATCTCAATCCAAACCTGTTTCAACCAATGAAGCTTTGAATAATTCTCACTGGATCACTTCTATGGAGGAAGAACTCAATGGTTTCGAAAGAAACAATATATGGTATCTAGTACCCTGGCCAAAACATCAAGCTGTAATTGGAAGAATGGGTATTTAAAAACAAGAAGGATGAGAATGGTCTTGTAATCAGGAACAAATCCCGCCTAGTCGCACAAGGTTACAGACAGGAAGAAGGCATAGACTATGATGAGACGTTTGCCTCTGTAGCCAGACTAGAAGCCATCAGGATATTTCTAGCTTTTGATGCCCAAAAGAGTTTTATAGTATATCAAATGGACGTTAAGAGTGCATTCCTAAATGGATATCTTGCCCAAGAAGTCTATTTTGAGCAACCACCAGGGCTTGTCAACACTGAAGGCCAAGACCTAGTATACAGACTATGGGAAGCTCTGTATGGACTTAAGCAAGCACCTAGAGCTTGGTATGAAACCCCGTCCCTGTACCTTATCAATAATGTATTTGAGAATGGTGCTATGGACAAGACTCTATTTAAGATACATGAAGGTGATGACATGTAGATGGTGCAAATATATGTCAATGATATTATATTTGGTTCTACTAACCTTGCTTTATGTCAAAGGTTCTCTCATATCATGCAAAGTAAATTTGAAATAAGTATGATGGGAGAACTTAGTTATTTCTTAGGATTGCAGGTTAAGCAATTGCCTACAAGAATCATCATCAACCAGGAGAAGTACAACAAGGAGCTGCTCAACAAGTTTGGAACAAACAACTCCAAATCCTCGTCAACCCCCATGAGCACTTCCACGCAAATTAGTACTGATGAAGATGGAAAGCCGCTTGATCAATCACTCTACAAGAAGCTTATAAGTTCGCTTCTGTACCTAACGGCTAGCAAGCCTGATATCCATTTTGCTGTAGGAGTGTGTGATCGTTATCAAGTAGCACCTAAAGAGACACTGCACGACAGCCAAATGAATCCTTAAGTGCGTGAAAGAAACAATTAATGTAGGATTCTAGTTACCTAAGGAAGGAGGATTCAGTTTGGTTAGGTACAACGACTAGGATCTTGGAGGCTGTAAGCTGGATAGGAAAAGTACAAGTGGTACTTGTTACTTTCTTGGACGTAAACTTGTGTCATGGTTAAGTAAGAAGCAATTGGCCAACTCGCTTTCTACAGCTGAGTCGGAACATTATGCTGCTGGAAGTTGCTGTATGTAGATTCTCTGGATGCAACAATAGCTACATGATTATGGAATCAGTGCCAGAGAGACTCCAATCATGTGAGATAGCACGAGTGAAATCACAATAACGCACAACCTTGTATTTCACTCGCGAACTACGCATATTGATATGAAGCATCATTTTATCAGGAATTATGTTGAGAATAAGGATGTTTGGATCGAGAAAATTCATACAGATATTCAGTTGGCAGACATCTTTACAAAACCTCTCAGCACAACCAGATTCTGCATGCTTTGTCAAGAATTGGGAATGCTACAGCCCGACTCCCTGTAAGTTTTGACATTATTATAAATCACTTTAGGGGAAATGCTGTAAGACCAAAGAATACAATATCCACTTAATTAACTGTACACTCAGATCAAGTCAGATCTTACTGTAGGACAAAGAAGGCATGAAACCTTCCTACAGCTGACGTGTGCATTAATCAAGGGGGAATACAGTACGACCCACGAATACAGTATTAATCCAAAAATTGGTGTAAGAATTGAATCATGTATGTACCATTTAAGGGGGAACGCTCTTTTTTCGTGGATACAGTACATACACTGTAGGATGTCAATTAATATTATAATATTATTCTATTCATACAAAAAATATTTTAAGTCCACGTGCCCTGTTTAAAATTCAAACGTCTTATCCTTTAATGGTTTTAAAGACACCTGAACTTTATTGCCTCCAATATTTTGATTTCAATAATTTCAAACCGCCGTTTCGTGCAATAAGAAAAGATGAATGGTCAGAAGTGGGACCGGTCATCATTTCAAAAACAGATAGATTAGATGTACAAGTTACTTTGAATTCATCTTGTACGTTCTTTCAAAGATGGTTCCCATCCCATAAATCTGATTGGTCACTGTATAACCCTAATCTTCCCTGCACCCTATAAAAGGACTGTATTTTGCTCCATTAGATTCTTTACGCTTTCAGCAGATTAAACGAGTCTTAAGCAAATAATTTACATATTTTCTGCAATTTTATGCATTTTTATGTGTGATTCTTTATTACTTCACACCTTTTCATCTGCAGAATGTCAACTTCATAGACATCTTCCCTCTCGATGAAGAAGAAGGAAACCATAATTTATCGGCGTATCTTCGCCAAGTCCTTAGTAATGGAAAGAATCAATCTTGAAGGAGAAGACTTCATTGGGATGGAGATGGTTGTTTCTATAGTGAAAGAGCAAAGGCTGTACCGCCTTTCTAGTCACCATGCTGATCTCTACGACGAGCAGATTGTGGGGGAGTTCTACTTGGAAAGCCTCGTTCAAGTACTCATCTCAGAGGAGAGGAGGTGAGATTTCTGAAATCACTGCCATGGTACAAGGGATTGAGATCTCTATGAACATAGAACTGTTGGAGACGTTGTATAGGCTACCGTCTTATGGCCTAAACATGGAAGAGTTGGAGACCTTCGGGTCGGAAAGCCTACTGACAGCCTACTGGAAGCTGTTCACTAGCGATGAGAGTGTTAAACATGTCCACCCCTCATGCCACAAGAAAAACTTTACACTGCCATATGTTTATCTGCACGACGTTTGTTGCCGAGTGGTTGAGAACCGGACATGAGCCTTTGAAATGTACACCAACCTCCACTTCTGAATGATGGTGGCCATCACGTCTGAAAAGAAGGTGAACTGGTGTCAAATTATGTTGAAAAGAATTCAGGAAGAGGCTACTAAGACTAAAACTACAAATAAATACTTCAGCCTCATCCTGAATTACATCCTCACTCATTGTGTAGTGAAACAGTCTGTTGATGCCAAGAAAATTGGCACCGGAAAGTTTATTGGTGGGATGAAACCTACCATGTTCAACAAATCTCCACTGGTTGCTAAAAGGCCCCATCCTCGAAGCATGCCGATTTCGAGTGACCCGAGGGATGTCACTCTAAGGATATCAAGTGAGGAGAAGAAGAAGATAAGTGTTTCTGACAGTCATTCGTCTAATGCTGTCGAGAAGAAGAAGAAGACCAAGAAGTCTTCTAAGGCTGAGGCTACAGTGACTGCAGCGGTCACTATAGTTATTTCTTATGTTCCTATAGCTGAACCAACCCCACATGGCGCAACCCCTTTGGAAGAAATAGTTGCTGCTAAAACAGCAGATCCTGAGCATGTGCGGCTATGACGAATGACCAAATGTGTGCCAAGTTGGAAGGTTCCGGCGAGTCGGCTGCCCCTTCGGAGCCAAAAGCTGTTACTCTAAATAAGGTACCCACCCCTGTACGGAGTCCCTCTCCCCATAGGGTACCATCCTCTATTCGGGATCCCTCTCCACAATAGTCTCCCATACCTATTGAGGATCCCATCTGGTCGGTATACCCAACTACTGTACGGATTCCCTCCCCAACTGACATTATAAATAATACTCTACTCCATGTTCAAATCAAGAAAGCTTACGAACGCTTCATAATCTGGAAGTCCTACAGGGTCGCCCCATACGACACCCCGTATCACTGGGCCGACTGGAAGGATGAGTAATTATTTGCTCTGGAGGTCACGGACACCCAGAACGTCGAAGTCCTGATCCTCTGGGAGGATCACTTCTGCCGCGAGCTAATCTATAACTACTACACGGTAAAAGAGAAGGCTAGACTTAAAGGGAAGTCACCATCCAGTGACAAAGCTCCATTGCCCAGCCACCACTCCGACCCTGACTCGGACGATGAAGAAGATGCCCTGCAGGCCGGTCTAAGGATCAGCCCCGAAGAGGCCATGGAAGGATAGTGGCCAAACTCTAAAACCAACAGGTTCAGGAGACTTCTGACAGACAAAAGTCCCCTCCCTCGCAAAAGGAAGCTGCTAACAAAAACAGGAGGAATAAGTCCCTCCTGTCATCTCTAAAGAGCAAGCTGCTCCTGAACAGGACGCCCAGCCTGTCCACCATTCTGAAGACGCCGCCCGCGCCATCCGCCATGAGGATTCAATCCCTCTTTTGGATCAGGTGGAAGATGAAAGTTGGTAGGAGGATTCAGTCCCTCCTATACTTCCGACTACAGACAAGCAACCTAGACAGGAGGAATCAGTCCCTTGTGTCTCTGATACTGAACCTATAACACCACCTTCTGAAGCCCTGTTTCTAAAGCTCCTGCTCTAGATGCCCCTGTATCTCCCATCTCTGTTAGCTCAAAATTAGATTCTGATGAAGATTTTCTGCCCGAGGACAGACCACGAAGACCTCATCATCATATGGTTCTTCTTCAACTTAGAGAACTTGAGGATTCAAAAATCGCGCAGCCTGGCTCCCCGCCCTCATAGAGCAACTCCATGCCATCGGTTGCCAAACAGTGTTTCTACAGGACGCCATCAAGGCCCTGTACGATGTTGGAATAGAACTCGACTGGATGCATGAAACTACAAAAGACGAGCTCCCCAAAATGAAATCTACTATTAACACTGTGGAAAACAAGTTTCGCTTTATGCCTGCAACATTATGATAGGCTCTCAACCAACTCAAACAAAATCAGGAGCGGATCATGCAACAGGAACAAGAAAAGCTTTGAGTTGCCGATGCCAAATCAGTTGCCGCCCTACAGCATACCGGCACCAAACTGACTGAACACGATCATAAGATCGATGATCTGTGTTTAGTGATTGGTACACTGGTTCAAAACATCAATGATCTGAAGATAAACATGACGAGTCAATGAAGCTCCTATAGGAGATTCATACCAAGGTATCAGATCTTGATGATGCCAAAAAGGGGGAAGAGTCTAGAGAGGTTGCCCGGAGATGGATATTGGAGAGAGAGATGGATGCATCACTGGTATTGCTGCTGCCATTGGACGATTGGCCGCAACCGGGTCAAGTCAAGTTACAACGGGATACAGGGTGACTGGCTCTCGATCTGAGTTCCAAGATCCCAACATCCCATGGAAGAACAATGTACATAAGCCACCCGAGATACTTTTTTACTCTCATCAGGAAGTCTACCCTCTCAACAGATTCAAGACTCTAGAGGATGCCGTAAATGAATTCTCGAGGATATTGGCAGAAGGAAGGCCCCCTATAAATGCTGATGAAATCCAAGCACCAGAAAGGTGAACGGCCATCCGGAAGACTGGATCCTTGCTTACGATCATACCCCTGAAGGAAGAAGTATTTATCGGGATCGAGGAAAGGACTCCCTAGTCAAATGTGTAATATCCGTGTTTTCTATTTTCGGTAATTTCTATTTTTGGTGTATGTTCGTTTCGGACAACTCGCTTAGTACTGTTTTGGAATTCGGAATCTATTTTGTTCTTGGAGTTTTTCCGTATGGACGAGTTTCGAGGATGTTTTTGCATAATTTCATCTTGAATTATATCTTGCCGCATGTACGTTCGATTCTTGTAAAACTTGTTCGTTTTCATTGTTTCTTGATTTGTATAAGTTTGTATGGTTGAGTTGGTCGTGTTGAAACTTTCGGATTGTTAATCCGACGTTGTATCGCGATTTTTCGGGAACTTGGGCCGTTTTTGTAATTTTCATAAGTTTGGGGAATTTCGCTTTGTTTGCTTCATTTCGGACTCTCCAGTGATCGGGATTATATTCTCTTTCAACGCTCAGCTCTGTCATCTTGATTATAACGTGTTTTTGTTTCCGGATTCTGTTCTTGCTTCGCATTTCGACACTTTTGTCTTTGTTGGCGTGATGTCTTGCATCGATCTTGGCCTTTGCTGAGTAGCGCACGCTACTTCGGGTTTACTTACGTGCGCTATCACTGTGTGGTTAGCGTACGCTAACCATGGGTTCGTAGCGTGCGCTAACGATTTCAGCAGTCTGGGACAGTAGGTTCAGTACTTCGGTACTGGACCAGGTAGCGTACGCTAATTTAGCGTTAACGCACGCTAATTCCTAGTACTAGCGCACGCTAACCATGTTAGCTTGCGTACGCTAACTGGAGGACAATAGGCAGACTGTTCTTCCACGCCCCGTTAGCGCACGCTAATGCTTGTGCGTAGCGTGCGCTAAGACTGTTTAATATAAATAGGACAGCAGCAGTCAACTTCGTCATTTTTCCTTCATTTCTTATCCTTCTCGGCATTGAGCGATTCCAGGCGAGGGTTAGGGCCGATCCCGACTGTAGATCATCATTCACTACCACCGTGAATTCCTTGCATGAATTCTTCAAGTTCCTAACACTTTCCACCATCCGAATCAAGGTAAGAATTCCCGAAACCCTTGTTTTGAGATTCTGGGGAAATTTTGGGGATTTCTTGGGATTTGACTCTTTTAGTCCGAATTGTCCTTGGGTTATCGCTAGACTTCTATCGTGTACTTGTAATCCTTCGTTTTATTGATGATTTGTGGTTTTGAACTTCAAGTTTTCCATTGTTCGTCACTTATAGTCGACGATACCCAAGTCATGACCGACAAATTGTTCCAGCGGGTAGAATTAGGATTTATTCTTACCTTTCCGCATTATTGAGACTTGTGTATACCGTTATTGTGTTAGGAACGGATTTGGGAGGATTGTTCGGACCAAAACCTATTCCTTCGTTGTTTCCTTCGTTCGTTTCATTCAAGGCAAGTACATGTATTACATTTCATTATGTATGTTGTGATTTTCGAAATGAATGATGAATTGTGACTTTTGGGTGCGTGAGTTGTGTTCCTTCCACCCGGAGTGTCCGACGGGATGTTTGGGGGTCGATACTAAGGGGTACGGCCGCGGAAGGGAACTTGGGTGCGTGTGTGATTGAACTTCCACCCGGAGTGTCCGACGGGATGTCTGGGGGTCGATACTAAGGGGTACGGCCGCGGAAGTGGTATCCCACCCGGAGTGTTCGATGGGATGTCTAGGGGTAGATACTAAGGGGTACGGCCACGGGATACCAGTTGTGATTTTGTGATATCGTGATGATTGGAACTGATTTGATTGCCAATGTAGTATTCCGGAATATTTATGGCAAATGATTTCTGATTGAGATGATTATGTAAAACCGTATATTGTATATAATGTTGTGTAATTGTGTACTTACACTAGCTATTTGAATGCTAACACCTTAAATGGGGGAAATGCATCTTATGCATTTCAGGTACCGGGAGAGCTGAGGAGCAGGTACGGGACACGCACGTAAAGGATGGGCTGGCTTGATGATGTGGCTCGAGTCTGAAATTTTGTGTTTTGTCATTGCATTTGTCGAGTACTGGAATTAGTTTGTCTACTTTTAAACTTGGTTTAAGTCCCCTGCGTGGGCAACGAATTGGTATTTATTTTATGTTCATGTACTCCGTTAAAATTTTTTTGGCCGAGGCCACGGCCTTACTTACTTTTGAGTGCATCGTTTGGAATTACATTGTGGTTTATGTGTCATGTGTTAGCCTGGTAGACCTTATGAGTGTTCTACGGCGTGTAATGTCCCATTTGTGAATTGGGGTGTTACATTTATGGTATCAGAGCTTAGGTTTTGAATACCTAGGCTGTCGGTGAATTTTGGGTCTGTTAGTTACGTCGTTAGAGTCAGTTGTTGAGCCTAATATCATCACGCTACCGTCTTTTCGTGCGACCTGTGGCTATAAGTCTCCTCGAACTCTTATATTTCTGTAATTCGTTTTCTTGCGTTGTTCGGAATTGTGACTTGTGTTACCAGATTTGTGAATTATGAATCCTTCTGATCTTGTTCTTTTCTTGTTTTCCTTCAGTATGTTGAGAGGTCGTGGTAGACCAGCTAGGGGATGCGGCCGAGGCCGTGGTCGGGGTGCTGATAATGAGGAGGGCTCACTTTCTTAGTCCTCTGCGGACTCAGCCTCTCACTCAGTGCCGTCGGGTAATAATGCCGACGCTGGGGCTACTGCCGTACTTCAGCAGTTAGTAGCCCAACTTACTCAGATAGCTAAGGGTGGACGCCAGAATCCGCCCCCGACACCGGAAGAGGAGTCTAGTAAGTGGCTTCAAACGGTGACTAAGATGCACCCACCTCGTTTCTCCGGATCTTCTGACTCCCTCGGTTGGGAGAATTGGCTCTTTCAGTTGTCCAGAACCTTCGATGCCGTAGCTTGTCCCGAAGACAGGAGGGTACATATTGCCCAGTACCTCCTGGATAAGGAAGCTGCGGAATGGTGGGAGGCCGTTACGCCCAGAGACCGTTGAGCTACTTGGGAGGAATTCAAGGCTGCTCTGGAAGCAGAATATTTTCCACAGCCAGTTAAGAAGCGCAGAATTGTGGAGTTCTTCACCGCTACACCTCAGGATGTGCCTATTTCTCAGGCCATCATTGCTTACAATCAGCAGTTGGGTTTCGTGAGAGATCAGGTGAGGACGGAGGCTGATAAAATCCGTTACTTTAATATGCGCATGAAACCGCATATCAGGCAGAGTATGGCACCGCTCATGTGTGCCACTTTGAAGGAGTATCATGATCGCGCTCTAGCGATCGAGATGGCCGCACCGGAATCAGAGTTGGGTGCCGAGGCCAAGAAACAGAAAACAGTTGGCAGCTTCTCAGCCGGCAAGAGTGGCTGATTTTCGAGGGCACAGTCTGCCCCTACACCTGGGAAGAGACCGTTTCACCAGGCTGGGGGATCTCAGGGTAACCGTTCAGTTCAGTCCGTTGCTTCTGGTGACAGGGTTTGTTTTAACTGCACCCAATATGAGCATTTGATGAAGGATTGTCCTTTTCCTCCAGTTACTTGCTTCACTTGCGGGCAGACCGGGCATCGGGCGACTCATTGTGAGAGGGCCACCAGGGCTGTTAGAGTTCCGACTACCACTACCGATCAGAGGGATCACAGCACTCCAGCTACTCATATTCCGCAGAGTTCGGGTCGTGGTAGGGGACGGGGTCAGCCGGATCGCCGTGCAGCCTCGAGTTCGGGTTCAGTTCACCCCCGATTGTATCAGATGAGGCGCACAGAGGAGGCAGACATTCCGGTGGCGTCAGGTACCACTCAAATCCTTACTCATCCAGTTTCAGTGCTTTTTGATTCGGGTGCTACCCATTCCTTTATTGCATCGGACTGTGTAAGTCGTATTGGTTTTGACTGCTTGTTTAAGTGTGAGCCATTTGTAGTGAGTACGCCCAGCGGGGATCGGGAGGTTAGGGATTGCCCAGTGAGGATCGGGAGCCGAGATTGGCCCTCGAATCTCATTGTTATAGACCTTAAGGGTGAGGATTTGATCCTCGGGGACGATTGGTTGGATCGTCATGGTGCTATCATGAACTATCGGACTCATATTATCTCAATCGTGGCCGAGGATGGCACCGAGCATACTCTAGTCGGTTGTAAGACGGGTAGATCGGGGAGTGTGATTAGCGCCTTGAAGGCAATGAAACTTCTGAACCATGGTTGTGTTGGCTACTGGTGTTACGCTCTGAAGGTGGAAGATGGTGGAGTTGATTTATCGTCAATTCCAGTTGTTAGCGAATACCCCGATGTATTTCCGGACGACTTGCCGGGATTACCACCACAGCGAGAGGTGGAGTTCCCTATTGATCTAGAGCCGAATTCGGCCCCTATTTCTCGAGCGCCGTACCGTATGGCACCGTCGGAGATGTTAGAATTGAAGAATCAGTTGGGAGAGTTGTTAGATAAAGGGTATATTCGACCGAGCGCATCGCCTTGGGGTGCGCCTGTACTTTTTGTTAAGAAGAAGGATGGATCGCTTCGTTTATGCATCGACTATCGAGAATTAAACAAGCTAACCATCAAAAATAAATACCCTTTGCCCAGGATTGACGATTTGTTTGATCAGCTTCAGGGGGCGACAGTCTTTTCGAAGATTGATTTGCGATCGGGCTACTACCAGTTGAGGATTCGGGACGTCGATATTCCGAAAGCTGCCTTTCGGACGAGATATGGCCATTACGAGTTTGTGGTTATGCCTTTCGGGCTAACCAATGCCCCAGCAGTGTTCATGCAGTTGATGAACAAAGTTTTTATTGAGTATCTGGACAAATTCGTAGTCGTTTTTATCGACGATATTCTTATCTATTCACGGAGTCGGGAGGAGCACGCCTTACATCTCCGGATTGTATTAGACACTTTGAGGGTTGAGCAGTTGTACGCGAAGTTCTCTAAGTGTGAGTTTTGGCTCGAGGAAGTGATGTTCCTCGGGCATGTGATTTCAGCAGAGGGAGTTCGGGTAGATCCTCAGAAGATAGAGGCAGTGATGGCTTGGGAGCCGCCTAAGAATGTGAAGGAGGTGAGGAGTTTTCTAGGTCTTCCCGGCTATTACCGTAGATTCGCTGAGGGATTTTCTAAGATCGCTAGACCACTCACTCAGTTGCTCCAGAAAACTCAGAAGTTCGAGTGGACTGCAGACAGACAGGACAGTTTTGACGAGTTAAAGAGACGTTTGACTACCGCACCCGTTTTAGCATTGCCTCAGGGGAACGAGGATTTCGTAGTGTATAGTGATGCTTCGGGCCTTGGGCTTGGATGTGTTTTGATGCAGAGAGACAGAGTGATTGCTTATGCGTCCCGCCAATTGAAACCTTATGAGGAAAATTATCCCGCGCATGATTTGGAGTTAGCTGCGGTCATTTTCGCCTTAAAGATATGGAGGCATTATCTCTATGGGTCGTCGTGTAAGATATTTACGGACCACAAGAGTCTGAAGTACATCTTCAGTCAGAAAGAGTTGAATATGAGGCAACGTAGGTGGTTAGAGCTAATTAAAGACTACGACCTCGAGATACTTTACCATCCGGGTAAGGCCAACGTAGTGGCTGATGAGTTGAGCCGAAAACCGATGGCTTTACAGATGTTAGAGGTACTTACACCACAGACTAGGATCCAGCGAGATTTCATCTGTCAGGATATTGAGGTGTGGGTTCAGAGAGTTCAGGGCCAGTTATGTGCGTTAGAGATCACTTCGTCCTTGACTGATGATATCAAGGCGAAACAGTATGATGATCCATGTTTGGTCCAGTTGAGGGAGGATGTGAGGAAGGGGAAAGCCCCTGGATTTGTGGTTCAGGATGATGGCGTTCTGAGATTTCGCGGCAGATTATGTGTACCGAATGTTATTGAGCTGAGACAGAAGATCTTGAGCGAAGCTCATACCACGCCTTACTCCATACATCCTGGTACGAGTAAAATGTACAAGGACGTGAGGAGTAACTACTGGTGGAGTAATTTGAAGACAGACGTTAGCGAGTCTGTGTCGAGATGTTTGACTGTCGGCGAGTTAAGATCGAGCATCGGCGACCCGCGGGGTTTTTGCGACCACTTCCTATCCCGGAGTGGAAATGGGAGGATATTTCTATGGATTTCATTACCGGTATGCCTAGGACTCGGATGGAATGAACATGATTTGGGTTATTGTCGATCGACCAAATCATCTCATTTCTGAGTATTAAGGACACTTGGGGTCCAGAGACCGGCGCGAGTGTTTATTGCGAGATCGTGAGATTACATGGGACTCCTAAGAGTATTGTTTCGGATCGTGATGGCCGGTTTGTATCACATTTTTGGCAAATGCTCATCGAGCTTTGGGGACTGAGTTGAGACTCAGTACGTCTTACCACCCTCAGACTGACGGGCAGTCAGAGCGGACGATCCAGACGTTGGAGGATATGTTTAGAGCCTGTGCCCTAGATTGGAAGGATGATTGGGAGTCGCACTTGCCGTTGATCGAGTTCACGTACAACAATAGTTGGCACGCCTCGATCAAAATGGCACCATTTGAGGCATTGTATGGGAGGAAGTGCAGATCGCCGTTGTGTTGGGGCGTTGCGTCCGAGCTGATTGGTACCGAGCCGGATATGGTAGTTGGGACGAGAGAGAAGATTACTCTGATTCGTGATAGATTGTTGACGGCCCAGAGTCGGCAGAAGTCTTATGCCGACACGCGTCGCCGGCCGTTAGAGTTTGAGGTGGGAGATCATGTTTTGCTTAAGGTGTCGCCGACACGGGGAGTTTACTGCTTCGGCCGGAAGGGCAAACTTAGTCCGAGATATATTGGGCCGTTTGATATTTTAGAGAGAGTGGGAGAGCTTGCCTATCGGTTAGGCTTGCCGCCGTCTTTGAGTCACATTCATAACGTATTTCATGTTTCCCAGCTTAGGAAGTACGTATCGGACCCTAGCCATATTATTGATTTTGGAGAGATCGAATTGGGACCCGACATTACCATCGAGGAGAGGCCGATTCAGATTTTAGAGCGTCGGGTGAAGCAACTTCGTCATAAAACCATTCCTCTGGTTAAAGTTCAATGGTCGAGACATGGATCCGAGGAAGCCACGTGGGAGACGGAAGAGAGTATGCGGTCGAGATACCCCGAGTTGTTCGTGTTGTAAGTTTCGGGACAAAACTTATTTTTAGGGGGAGATAATGTAATATCCGTGTTTTCTATTTTCGGTAATTTCTATTTTTGGTGTATGTTCGTTTCGGACAACTCGCTTAGTTGGAATTCGGAATCTATTTTGTTCTTGGAGTTTTTCCGTCTGGACGAGTTTCGAGGATGTTTTTGCATAATTTCATCTTGAATTATATCTTGCCGCATGTACGTTCGATTCTCGTAAAACTTGTTCGTTTTCGTTGTTTCTTAATTTGTATAAGTTTGTATGGTTGAGTTGGTCGTGTTGAAACTTTCGGATTGTTAATCCGACGTTGTATCGCGATTTTTTGGGCACTTGGGCCGTTTTTGTAATTTTCATAAGTTTGGGGAATTTCGCTTTGTTTGCTTCATTTCGGACTCTCCAGTGATCAGGATTATATTCTCTTTCAACGCTCAGCTCTGTCATCTTGATTATTACGTGTTTTTGTTTCCGGATTCTGGTCTTGCTTCGCATTTCGACACTTTTGTCTTTGTTGGCGTGATGTCTTGTGCAAGATCGAATCGTCGCTCGAGTAGCACACGCTACTCTGGGTTTACTTACGTGCGCTATCACTGTGTGGTTAGCGTACGCTAACCTAGGGTTCGTAACGTGCGCTAACGATTTCAGCAGTCTGGGACAGTAGGTTCAGTACTTCGGTACTGGACCAGGTAGCGTATGCTAATTCAGCGTTAACGCACGCTAATTCCTAGTACTAGTGCACGCTAACCATGTTAGCTTGCGTACGCTAACTGGAGGACAGTAGGCAGACTGTTCTTCCACGCCCCGTTAGCGCACGCTAATGCTTGTGCGTAGCGTGCGCTAAGACCGTTTAATATAAATAGGACAGCAGCAGTCAACTTCGTCATTTTTCCTTCATTTCTTATCCTTCTCGGCTTTGAGCGATTCCAGGCGAGGGTTAGGGCCGATCCCGACTGTAGATCATCATTCACTACCACCGTGCATTCCTTGCGTGAATTCTTCAAGTTCCTAACACTTTCCACCATCCGAATCAAGGTAAGAATTCCCGAAACCCTTGTTTTGAGATTCTGGGGAAATTTTGGGGATTTCTTGGGATTTGACTCTTTTAGTCCGAATTGTCCTTGGGTTATCGCTAGACTTCGATCATGTACTTGTAATCCTTCGTTTTATTGATGATTTGTGGTTTTGAACTTCAAGTTTTCCATTGTTCGTCACTTATAGTCGACGATACCCAAGTCATGACCGACAAATTGTTCCAGCGGGTAGAATTAGGATTTATTCTTACCTTTCCGCATTATTGAGACTTGTGTATACTGTTATTGTGTTAGGAACGGATTTGGGAGGATTGTTCGGACCAAAACCTATTCCTTCGTTGTTTCCTTCGTTCGTTTCATTCAAGGCAAGTACATGTATTACATTTCGTTATGTATGTTGTGATTTTCGAAATGAATGATGAATTGTGACTTTTGGGTGCGTGAGTTGTGTTCCTTCCACCCGGAGTGTCCGACGGGATGTCTGGGGGTCGATACTAAGGGGTACGGCCGCGGAAGGGAACTTGGGTGCGTGTGTGATTGAACTTCCACTCGGAGTGTCCGACGGGATGTCTGGGGGTCGATACTAAGGGGTACGGCCGCGGAAGTGGTATCCCACCCGGAGTGTTCGACGGGATGTCTGGGGGACGATACTAAGGGGTACGGCCACGGGATACCAGTTGTGATTTTGTGATATCGTGATGATTGGAACTGATTTGATTGCCAATGTAGTATTCCGGAATATTTATGGCAAATGATTTCTGATTGAGATGATTGTGTAAAACCGTATATTGTATATAATGTTGTGTAATTGTGTACTTGCACTAGCTATTCGAATGCTAACCCCTTAAATGGGGGAAATGCGTCTTATGCATTTCAGGTACCGGGAGAGCTGAGGAGCAGGTACGGGACACGCACGTAAAGGATGGGATGGCTTGATGATGTGGCTCGAGTCTGAAATTTTGTGTTTTGTCATTGCATTTGTCGAGTACTGGAATTAGTCTGTCTACTTTTAAACTTGGTTTAAGTCCCCTGCGTGGGCAACGAATTGGTATTTATTTTATGTTCATGTACTCCGTTAAAATTGTTTTGGCCGAGGCCACGGCCTTACTTACCTTTGAGTGCATCGTTTGGAATTACATTGTGGTTTATGTGTCATGTGTTAGCCTGGTAGACCTTACGAGGGTTCTACGGCGTGTAATGTCCCATTTGTGAATTGGGGTGTTACAAACTGGTGGAAAGGAACTATAAATGATCCTGACTGGAGACCTTGGAAGTACTTCCAATATAGGAGCTAGCCTATTAGCCTTTACGCTGTACCTCTTTCTCCTGTAGGCTTACCAGTGCAGTATGTATTTGTTTGTATCTTCATTTTTCAAGAACTTGTAATTCTCCCATCATTATCATTAAAACTTGGTTCTTGAAAGATTACTTCTCATAATCTACATTTACTATTTTTACTGTTTGATTACGAAGTTTTATAACAAGTACAAACTTGTTAATGCTTAAAGCTGCAAGAGAATTGTCTGCGAATAGTTTACAGATTAAGTTGTATGCAAATTAGATTCTACTATGTAAGATTATGCCTGCGCGCCAATCATAAGATCAATTGTAATACACTTAAGTCATGTAGGATTTTCATTTTAGAACTTGTGTGCAAGCAGTTCAAGTTTCTAGACACTAATGAAGATCAGATCAATCGACAAAAGACTTGAAGAAAACTTCTCTATATCTAGAAGAAGGTATCTAGAGGAAGTTATGACATTATCAAAAAGGGGGAAATTGTTATGATAAATATTCATGTTTTGATAATTGCCAATGTACAGCAAAAAAGGTCTTAAAGAAGTCAGAATATCGTTAAGTATGGGAGCTGTTAGGATTCATAATATAGCTCGTCCATACAACAAGAGAAATAGTATGTTGGATACACCAGTCAGACTGTAGGTGTTTTACTTAAGAAAAGTAAAATACATCCAACAGGACTGAAGGAAAAAAGTTTTAAACCATTGTGAGATAAACATTATTTATTCATAAAGTATTCACAGTTAAAGCAGCATTTATTGCTGATAGAACAACATTTAATGCGGCAGGAGAGAGACAAGTCTGAACGCTCTGAAGAGCATTTAATGCAAAGACAGAAAGGATGTCTGAAGCATTAAATGCGATCTGCTTTAGTTCAAACATTCAGCAACCGCCAATCAGAGCCGTCAACATCTCACCAACCAGTAACGACTACATTTATAATGGATATATTTCCAAGGTTATGAATAGCCCCAAGCAAGAGGACATTGCACACAAGTGTTATTCATTATTGCGCATACTCTGACAGATTACTCTAACAACTTAGCTATTAAAGAGCAGTATATTTCGTGAGTATACAACATTATTCAAGCGAAGAAATATACCAAGTCCTCAACGTAAACAGCACAGCATACAGCAAATATTCATTAAAGATATAGCTGCTGTTTGGAATTGTTCTAACCTTACCGTTGAGATTATCATTAGCCCTGTGTGGACTAAAGATCCTTGCGTATTCCGACCTGTATGGAAATAGCATTGAAGATGAAGCTTCGATCTATGTGAGAAAAAGCTAGTTGAAAGAGCTCAAGCCAATCTGTGTGAACGGCCCAAAGCTACAGTCCCTGTATCAATCTGTGTGAACGATACAGAGACAGGTTTAGTTAAAGTCACGTAGTTGTGTACGTAGTGATTTTAATAAATGCTTTACTCCTGTGTGTAGGAACAGTGGACGTAGAGGGGTTTACCTCAAACCACTTTAAATTGTGTGTTATTTACCTTCTGTCTTTACTGTTTTCATTCTACTGTTATTTATTAGTATACATTGTACCTGTACGCATCAAGCAAATAGAAGAACACCCAGTTGCTGTATTTACAGCAACTCACTAAACAGACTTCCGCTATCCAATTAACTTCAGAAATCATACATCTTATTGTATCTTTACCATCTAAGATGTTTACTGTATACTCTGTGGCCAACAAGATTCGATCCCACGGTGCCCAAGCCCTAGGACCACGTCTCGCCATCTGCGCTGCAGCACCTGTTTGGTAGTTTTATTCACCCAGTTCTATTTAACCAAACAATTTGTACAAAATTCAAGATAAATGTTGCAAAATGTTTTTATTTGTGGTGGGTTCCGAACCCGCGCGGCCGTGAGCAATAAGCCATGGCGAGACTAATTTGGCTGGGATGTCAGATTGTTGATTTTGCACGTATCATTATCTTATATTTGATTGTCAGGCAGATTCATATTGTGTGTTCATTAATTATGTGATAATTAATTTTAGTATATATTTGGTGTATGACATGACCATAAATTGACCAATGTGATAGGATGTTTCAAATTTTTGAGTTGGTTTTACAACCTGTGTGTCGGTTAAATATAATTAGTTTTACGGCCTGCGAGTCATCTATTAATTTATTATTATTATTTACGGCCTCCATGTCATTTGCCCTCTTGTAATTTACTTTACTAGTGTAGTATAATATTTCATTAATTTAATAACGACAATGAGGAGATGAAAGACGGACTCAAGGAGCCAATTGATCGCGTACGACGATCCAAGAAGTTGGAAGATCAATGAAGACCAATTATACCTTTTAGATTGCCCTTTGTGATTTTCATGTTAGCTCATGAAAATCACGTTAGGATTATGGTCATGCTATACACTGTCCTATACTTTATTATGCCGTGTGATGCTATGTATGTTTAAATTAATGCATGTATGTGATGCGATATATGTTATCCAATATAGACATGAAACATAAGATAAAAACCCTCATTCAAATTTTAATGCTATTCAGTTAAAACACTTATCAAGACTTTGATCATCTTCAGCAGGTCATGCCAAAGTTGGGTGCTCAGATTATCTTAGTAAGGTAGGATAGGTAATGGTGATACCTGTTGGGAATAGTGCCCTAGGACATTCGATGTGCCTAGATTTGTAATTATCACACTTAAATAACGTTATTTGCTATCATCTATTTCTCGTTGATTATTATAATATGTGTATATTTTAATATTATAATAATCGAATAATAATTTCACGAATAATAAGATTATTCATATGTCCTCGGCCCAATCACGCAGAGATGACACTCAAGTGATTAATATGCTAGTATAAGTTTGATTGATAATCATCGGATGATTATGCGTACGGTACGGATCAAACTTATGGGTATTGATTGGAGAACGCAATATTGGACAGACCCGCATTGAGATCCCTGCATGGAAATGTCATAAGTGAATCTCAATATAACAATATGTCAATAAATCCTTGAACCTGAGATTATCATAGAGTCCAACATGATAACTGCTATGCCTTGGCGTAATCCAACGTCATCTGAAACATGATGATCATAAAGGTCAGCGATCGGGATTAGTGGGAGTCATGTAGAGGGCAATGAATAATCAAGATGGGGATTTGTCCCTCCCTTTAGGGAGAGAGATATCTGTTGGGCCCCTCGATAAGTATAACTGAAGGAAATACATGACCATGCTCAAATGAAGAGTCATTTGATTCAATTAGTCAACTTAAGATCGAGAAAGAATTTGAACATAATAAGTATGACAGCTTCCATGACTTAATTCAAATATGATATCGCACGATAAAGGGATTTGACACATTAAATGGTTTAATGGATTATAAACTTATATTATTTGGGTAGTCATAATGTCATGCTAGAGACCGCTTATGATTTATCATTTAATAAGGTATTAAATGATTGCCAACATAATATAAACCTTTTGTGTCACACATACGACAATTAAAGACAAGCAAGAATAATAAATAAATATAATATTAGATATTATATTTAATAAGTAATTGAATAATGAGTAATATCTAATATAAGATATTATATATTATATTTGTAACACCCCGAAAACGGCGGCTAATACAGTGTCGTGGACCTCCATTGGGACGCACTAGGCGATATCACAACATAAACTTTAACATCCATAGACGCGGTACCGAACCACGTTTATTAATCAAAACCCCGATATGGAGTATAATTCATATACGTCAACTCATACAACCGTACACAAAATCCAAATTCGGTAAAGACCATATGGAGATGGAAAATACCTTACAAATTATGATACATTCATACGAATAAAATAAAATGAAAAATCACAGTAAGACAAAACCGAACATCAAAAAACTCGGCCCCCCCGAATTAGCATCCTTCAAAACCCTCCGCCGCCATCGTGCTCTTCCTATGCCTTGCCCTTTCCTCGCCCTGAAATACAAGTATTTTGCCCGAACCACAGGGTCAGTTATACATGATAATAATTCTCATGGCATTATACAATTCATATACATACGGATCTCAAAAAAATAACCGACTACTGAATATACCCCGCAGGCGTATAAACAGTCAGTCCCAACTATCGAACATATCCAAACATACGAACGACCAAAATAATATGGCTCAAGACGGACGTCACTGTACACCCGATCCGGAAATGTATCCGTGCACATGTCCACCCCGTATACGAAATCGAGAATATACGTGGGACAATGTACCTAATTAGCCTCACGAACTACGTCTTGTGTGCACGATCTAATGCGGAAACATCCACGCATTGTAACAACCCAAACCCGGCGGTTATTACAGTGCCGTAAATCCCCAATTGGGACCCACCAGGCGAAACACAGTACAATAATTGACATAACATAAATGCAGTACCGAACCACATTATGTTTACCAAATACTCCGATGAGGAGTTTATACAGATATTCTGACTAACATGCGCCAAACGGACCAGGATCAACATAATACAGGTATACTCTATATGAAGATAGATATACCGATACAATACAAAATACAGGAGAATAAAAATGCAGCAGAACTGAAAAGAAATACAACTGAGAACAAGAAGACTCGGGCCCTTGACTAGTATTCTTGAGACTCTTCTTCGTCACCTTGTCTCTATTGTGTCTTAGCCTTCCCGCGACCTAAAATATGATAAAACAACATATTTCGCCCAAAACCACAGGGTCAGTTACGCATGATAATAAACCTCAATATGTCGAACATACATAATCACACATGCTTTAAGAATTAACAAATCATTGTCCAAAATCGGAATATACGCAATCACCCATGCTGTATAAACCACAAGTTCGATCATAATCTCAAATCGTCGAACACATGTGATCAAATGTGAATCGGCCAGATCATAACCCAATCCTGTTGAAAACATACGCAATCAAACATGTTGTATGAATCAACTAACAGTTATGGCTCAAAGGATGGCGCCACACTACGCCCGGGATGGAAATGTGTCCGTGCACAAGCCACCAACGGGTATCGATCGAATACATGTGTGGTCTTGTACCTAATCAGTCTCACGAAGTAACCGTCTCGTATGCACAGTCCAATGTGAGGTCAACTACCAACACACGACTTTATATGTGCCCGACATGAAAATCCTACACATACCAACCGGCACGCTAGTGTGACCCGGAATGCCACGAGATAACAAAAGTGACATCGAAATTCAATAATGACTTAACAATTCCCAACAAGGGACCAAACGACTCAACGAAGGAAATACGAATCCAACGAAGATCAAATCAACTCACCGAAACACAACGAGGGTATAAATAAGACTCGGAACCAACGTTCCTCAATGCATGATCGACAAGATCAATAATAACATCATCATGAATCGAAATTCATAAAGCATAAATGAACATAAATATATATAACATATATAAGGACATATTATCATCATAACCAGGCAAGAATTCACTTGCCTCAATGCCAAAGACGTAAGATGCTCCTGCACGATCAAAGCGTCCTCCACGAAACGAACGAGCGGTGATCGAATGAACAACACCAAAATAATCGTGGGATAGCTCACGCACTCAATGGTCCCAAAAGTACGTCCAATAATCATATCCTAATACACGATTAATTAATCAAAATACTATCATTAATTTACTTAATTCCAATAACTCGATTAAGTATCACTAGATAATAATTTATTGACATGTCATACCTTGAATCGGGTCAAAATCGAAGGTAGTTGAATTTATTCAAAATTCGTCTGCTAATCCAGAAACCAATGGGCTCTTCAAACGATCAAAATCCCAGCTCAAGTTAAATAATAAATATTCAAATCTCCTCCAATTAATATCCACGTAATAAATTGAATCCACTAATAAATATATTTGGTCCAAGTAAAACCCAATCCAAATCATCCTGACGCAAACCCTAATAATTCTTTTTTTTAATAGCGATCGGTACCCTCTCTTTAACTCTTTCATACGCCGCCTCTCCCCCTTTTCTCTTTCTCCAACAGTCAACATCTCTCTCTCTCTCTCTCTCCATCCCTCCCCCATCTTTTCTTTCTTTCTTCTCATCTGCTCCTTCTCTCTTTATGATTTCTCCTTTTGTACAGAGATCACATGCGACTACATCGATCTACATCACACTCCCTCTCACGGTTGTGGATCGGTCGCGGATGGAGGTTCGAGGTGCAGAGCATGGCCTCATAAATCCAGTCTACTGGGGGTGGCGAACTTCTTCAAACAGTGGTAGGCGGCGGCGTTTTACGAATCGACTTGATTTAGGAGTTTACTGCCGTCCAAGCGGCGGTGGTTCTTGATTCGTTCCACCGGAGGAGACAAATGGTGGCGGCGACCACTGGCTCAGTAGCAGTCCGATGCAGTGTCTCCGAGGCTGACTTCCGTTCAGACTATAGCTACGGAAGGCGGTCGTAAAAGGTCCGACCCGAGACAAAATCCGGCAAGATGTGCATAAGTTAGATCTTAGCGAAAACTCAGGGTCAGGGACGTCTATAGTACCCTGTTTGATTTGGCCTTCCTAGTTATTCTCACGCGGTGAAATTGACGGAATATGTAAAGAGGCGGCGGAACAACAGACCGGCTCAAGACTCGTTGTATTGGCTTTTCCGGTGAGAGGCGGCTGGTACGGTTTGGTTCTACGCTCAAGTTGTCCGACTCTCATTTTGTCCTATGAACAGCGACGGTGACGGTGACGGTGGTTTAGAAAACATCTGGCGAGGACGAAAGATTACACGACAGAGGCCGTGGTGATAGATGAACGGCGGAACTATGTTCCTACAACTGAATCATACCATTATTTTGAGGCTGAATGATATCTTGTTTTCTTTAATATAATTAGTGCAGTATGTTTTTGATATAATGCTGAATATTTGTTCAACAGGAGTTCTTTTTGTAAACAGGTGTTTGGGTCATTAAATAATTAAAGAAGATGACATTTTTATCTCATTACCAACATGACAACAAATTTTTTTGGACTATACTCAATAATTATCAAATAAAGTAAGCAATTTCTTACTTTAATAATTCCACAGCATCTTAAAAATATAAATAATAAATCTTATTATTTCATTTGTTATATTACCAATATTTCTGATTTAAAATAAACTTTCTAGAGAGTCATTGAATATAATAGTTGTTAAAATTTAATAATAACAATGATAAAAAAAATACATGTGATAACATATTGGATACTATAATCGGTCAAAATATATCAACATGACTAGAAACATACCATCCGAAATCAATTATGAAGATCAGAACCAAGATACATATAAAGATGTAAAATAAATATTAGAGGTATTAAATACTATCCCCCTTAAAATAAGTTTCGTCCCGAAACTTAAGGCAAAGCAATTCCGAGTACCAAGTTCTAATATCTGACTCCATTTACCATGTAATATTTCTGTACTTTTATCATTACCACCTGACTCTCACAAGAGGTGTAACTTCGATCTGTAAGTTAATTAATATTAAATCGTTTCATCGATTGATCCAACAGCCGACTCAATACAATAATAATAAGCCAATGTGGATATCACTAGGTAATTATATCATCCGGATATGTCAAATTACTGAGCATTCAGAATTACTCCGTCAAATCTGTATAGTTATTCTCAACGACCTAAGCAGTGAACTATCCAAAATATAAGTAATACCCTTGTGACTTAGCCAATTATTCGCTCGATAAGCACGCTCTGATCATACGTCCAAACACGGCCCGGATAGCTCCTATAACCTTCGCCAAATAAATCATCGGGGAACTAGACGTTGGCCACCACCATAATCACACTGACGATTATTAAGCGATAACAGAGAATACTATCTGATATCTTACATTATCTCAGTTTCATAACATAAATCAATAAGTGTCATATACATTCTAAAAACTTTTCAATCAAAATAATTTTATTCTCAAATATTTATAATAAATCATTTCACATGTCAACGCAATATCTTTGTGCTCGCAATAATTTATAACTCATACAACGTACACATAGTATCTATATATACTTTTCTGGGTTTTCACTAATACCCGTTAAATCAAGAATTCTCAATTATCAAGGTTCTTAATCAATATGTATGATCGCCTTGAAGCAAAATAGCTTGTTTAAGATATCGGCGCATATGCCATAAAATATTTATAACATATGAATCAAAATAATAGGTCGTCCGAAAAGAAGTTTGAAGATTAGTTCCACAAGAAAATATTCATTTAAAATTTCTTATTTTTCCAAGGTTTCAAAATTACACAATAAGAATTATGATATCATTTTTTTTTAACTGCACTGCCATCACCTTTCGGAAATAACTTCCTATAGAGATTATTATAAATACTTACTTGAAAATAAAATGTTCAAAATATATTTATCTTAAATATATTTCTGATCATAATATGAAACAAGAATTTTAAATACTTCAATTATTTTCTTTAAAATAATATACTGCGGACTTTAGCTTTTCTCAAAATAATACATTTTCTTGAGAATTTAATCACTATTTTTCCTTCTTGTATTTGAAAGGCCAGTGATGCCTTTTAGTTCAAATTTTCAATACTTTGTTTAATCAAAATACAAAAATTCGTATTTACGAAATTAAATCTGAAATAATATAACAAATATTATATCGCACTATCTACGTTCATATTCTCTCAACGACGAGCAAGAACTAGTTAACAAGCTGCGTCAGGAACAGTCTCGGGATAAGGAGGATATACCTGACACCTGTGTGGAGAAGGAGAGGACTGCAGGTGATGATTTTGGTCCTTGGTTAATTTTAAAGAGGAGACCAAGGAATAAAGGTGATCCTAACACTACTTTGATGAGGCAGAAGGGCAGGTTGGACAAGGGTAAGAAGAAAGTGGAATCTTCTCCAAATAATCCTAGTCATTTACCACTTCATGAAAAATGGTAACATCAACTCTAGCAAATGGGTTGTTCATAATCACACACAATGGAAGTCATATATCTCGAAGGATAATGTTGGTTTGGCCAATAAATTCTCTATTTTGGATTCTGCTAACAAGGAGAATGAGCCATCTTCTGTGTCAGAGAGTGTAATACCCGAGATCTTCATTCCGGTTTTGTTGAATTTTTTTGCAATTTAGCAGATTGTTGTCGTCCATGTCTTTAGAATCGTGTGCCATGTTTGGGTGTACAATGTTTGACATGTGTTTGGTTGCTATTCAGATCGTTGCATGAGTTTTGGTTCATTGTAGTGTAGCGCACGCTACTAAGTGGTGTAGCGCGCGCTACTGTGCCGCGGTTGGCGCACGCTACGTGGATTATAGCGCATGCTAACTAGCAGTTCGGAGGGCGTCCAGGAGCCACTACACTAGGATTGGGGTCTCGATAGCGCATGCTAGCGCTTGTGGTTAGCGCACGCTATCATCTGTCTTAGCGCACGCTATTTGTCCTTTTTAGCGCACGCTACCTAGAAGGTGCAGAACTGTCCAGAAACTACTGGACTGGGTCGGATGGTCCCGTTAGCGCACGCTAACGACTGTAGTTAGTGAATGCTGACTATATGTGTTTTGTTAACGTGCTCTACTCCTTAGTATTAGCACACGCTAATCTGTCCGGTATAAAAACCGAACAGAGTCGTATTTCTTCATTTCATCTTCTTTTCCTTTTCGCTCCAGGGGTGTGAGTCAAGAGTTACTAGGGTTGATGATCTTGATAGATTTTTGCTCTATCCAAGGTGTTTTGGAGTATCCTAGGTGATTATAACATCACTTAATCTACTGTTCTTCATCGGATCGAGGTAATCCATTGATTTTCATTGAGTTGACCATTTTGTAGATTTAGTTCTTGATCTCATTTCCAGTCCGATTTTGATGAATCTATTGGGGTTAAACGTTGTTGTTAATCATATTCCATAGATTGTATATCCATAATTCCAACTTGTTCAACTCGATTGATGATTCGAGTGTTCTTGAGGAACCGTGAACATTTAATGTTCGATTAAATGTTCGTATGAGTTTTTATTTGTTGGTTTGAGATGATTTATGTTGATTGGTTCTTGCTCCTCGTTTTGATCATGCTTTTGTTGTTTCTTGTGGAAGTTATAAGTTTTGAGGAACATCGATCGAGCCGTGTTCGTCGAGGTATTTGCGTGCCGATTTTGAGGCAAGTATCTTTCCCATACACTTCGTATTTTGTAGATGTAATAGTTGGTAATTGATTATATGTGCAATTTGAATGTTTTTAATGAACTCCTAGAAAGGATCGGTATATTCTCGATAAAGGTTTTCCTCCAAAGATAAATCGTATGTTTTGTGAACAAATGTACATTTCTGAATATGTGTATTAGTGTTGTATGTGGAGGGTGTTGTGATCATATTACGTGATTATCGTATGTCTTTCCTTTCACTTGTGAAGGATTGTGTGTTAGTACGCGTACTCGTTTGATAAATATGTGATGTTGTGTGATATTAGTTGTTACTCCTTGTAAGGAGGTAGTGATGCTCAGTGTTGTTTGGAAATGGTACTTCCTAGTTGTTGTGCGATTGTTGTAAAGTGATGTGCCACCGGGTAAGATTTGTTGAATCTCTGGAATCCGTCCTTGCTAGTACGGATCAGGCGTGACCATGGGGTTATCCAATCGGGTATCTTGTGGAGACTCCGAGGTTCGTGGTTGCTAGCCCGATGCTGGGATAATTTGTGGTGTTATCCAAACCAGTTATGTCGATGTGGAGACTCCGAGGTTCGTATCTTGTTAGCGCGATTCCGGGATAACTTATGGTTGTGGTTTGGTTGTGTGGCATATGTGTCATGGGCTGTCCAATTGGGTATGTCTCGCGGAGGCTCCGAGGTTCGTGGCTTGCTAGCCCAATGTCGGGATAACTTTGATCGTATGTCATGGTTGTGGTTATGTGACTGTGGTCACGGTGACATCTGATATTGTGTGGTTTCCCATTGAGTTATTCACTCGGGTATGTTCTGTGGGAGCATCTGAGGTTCGTGGCTTGTTAGCATGGGACGCGAGTAATCCTTGGGAATATGTTGATATGTATGATTGGGTCGTGGACCCCGTGTTTTGTGATCGGATTTGAAATTTGGAAAATGATCTTTGGGCTGTGTCCCTAAGTGGTTTTCGATAAGATGAAAATTCTTAAATTCCAATTAATCAAGTGAATTATCTCGGAAAGTCTTTGTAATGATTAATTGGTCGGATGTTCTCGATTGTTATGTTTTTGGAATATGTGTTGTATGGCTCGTATTTTCACTCTATACTTTCACTAGCAAAACAATGGAGTTTTGCTAACCCCCGAGTAATCGGGGGTAGATGTCTGTATTGCGTCCAGGTACATGCAGGTTCTAGGGGAGCAAAATACAGGATCGGTATGAAGGATGATGGAAAACGACGATAGTAATCACATGAATACCAGTGCTGAATATTTTGGTCAAGTCATATTGTGGTGTCTTTTCCACTCTTGTATTTTCTGATTGTAAGAGTATGGTTCGAGTATTTGAACCTGGTTTGGGTCTGAGTGGTATCAGAGTTTTGTGTGTTTGGTTTGTATATCGTGATGAAAGACCAAATCGGTCTAAATGGTTCATTATTTAGCCGTGTCTGCATGTAATGTGATGTATTGTTTCTGTATTTAGCCTGGTAGATCCTCACAGAGAGGGTCTGCGGTGCTGTAATATTCCCGAGTGGTTTGGGAGTGTTACAGAATATGGTATCAGAGCTTAGGTTGTAGAAACCTAGGCTGTCGGGTTGAGTTATGTGTTGGCGAGTCTTGTCTTGTCGGATTGTGTCTAAGTCATGTCGCGACGCGTCATCTGAGATGTCGGTCGTGTAATATCCGCATTTTTCTTCCCCTTGTATTTTTCTTTTTCGGCGTATTTCCCGATAGTAGTGACCCTCGTGTATCTTTTCTATTATCTATGGATTTTATCCCCGTTATTGTTGTGCGGAACCGCCGTTTCGGGGTTGCCGTGGATCCATTCTATGTTGTGATGCCCGTTGAGATGTTCCGTTGGATGTTTCGTCCACCTTCCGGTGTTTTGGAACCGTTCATATTTCATACCTAGCGCACGCTATTTTTCTGCATAGCGCACGCTAGGGGCCCCTTAGTAGCGCACGCTACGGTTGTTTCGTAGCGCGCGCTAGCGAGTAGCCCTGGGAGTGGCAGTGCTGTTTTTCCAGCCTTCTGGACTAGCGTATTAGCGTACGCTACGTATATTAGCGCACGCTAATGTCGAGAGGCTAGCGCACGCTGATGATGCCCGGTAGCGTGCGCTAGCATGAGTGTCCAGTACTGGACAGTTTACTACTGAACCCGGTCAGGTGCCAGTTAGCGCACGCTACGCTTGTATGGTAGCGCACGCTAACGGATCAGGTGGGTTCTGGACAGTTTGTCACTGGACTCGACTGATGTCCAGGTAGCGCACGCTATTGGTCGATAGCGCGCGCTACCGAGAGGTTATTAGCGCACGCTACGTTTCGAGTAGCGCACGCTAACGGCCAAAAATCTGGCTACTGGACTGGGACGCTAACGGTAGGGATTGTAATTTCACCCCGTTAGCGCACGCTAACCTTGAGGTTTTAGCGTGCGCTAACACTCCCTGGCTATATAAACCAGGGAGTTGACCGAGATAATCATAATTCCTCATTTCTTCCTCTCTCCGCGGCAAGGCGATTCCAAGGCGATTTTTTGGGCGATTTCTTCCTCCAATCATCTCATCCAACATCTTTCTTGAGTTCTTGGAGTATTATAACAACATCAACACGAATCTTTCATCCTAATCCAAGGTAAATCTCTTAGAACCCTACTTTTCGATAAATTGGGGGTTTTGGGATTTTCTTCCGATCCGTTCCGTTTTGTTGATGGATTCATGATGAATATGATTAATCTTGTTGGTATTCTTAGTTTCCCTACGGATTCATGGTATATTTCATGATTTTTACGGAATCGAGAGGGTTTGGTTGTAGTCCACCCTCGTTGTTGTTTATATACGAATATACATGAATCGTAGGCGGGTTTTCGGGTGTATTCCAATTCCGTATTCATTTAGAAATGGTTGTGATTGTATTCTTCGAATCGTTAGGTTCAGTTTCATTGGTTCCTAGCGTTCGTCGGTGACTTTCCTTTCCGTTCTTCGCGTCGTCAATAATTCAAGGCAAGTATTTTTGGAAACCTTTATGCTTAACGTGGAATGGTAATGTATTTTGTGTGTGATTTGCTCACCTCGTGTTGGTCCGACGGGATCAAGGAGGGAATCGAAAGGGTTGATTCCTCGATTCATGAGTTTGTTTAGCTAGCCAGTGCGGGAGGGTCCTTAGAGGCCTCGTGCGGGAATCTATGATATTACTCTGTTCCCAAGGCGATGCATGTGCGTGTTTTGTTTTATAATATAGCCAGCGCGGGAGGGTCCTTAGAGGCCTCGTGCGGGAATCTATGATATTACTCTGTTCCCAAGGCAAATTGTTTGACTGTTTGTTTCCGGAAAGGACATGTCTAGTTTTGGTTTTTGAAATGATATTGGTGCATGAACTATGAAATGTGTAAGCGATTAGTTTGCCTTGATTACTTGTACTAGCGTAATTGCTAACCCCTTTGGGGACCCGTTTCGGGGAAATTCTTGTTATGGATTTCAGGTTATGGTTAACCGGACGAGCGAGCACCGGGACAGTACGAGGATGTCGGCCAGGGTCGTTGACATGTGCATTTGGGTTGTCTTATTTCCTTTGTCTAATTCGATATGGTTGTTTCCTATATTTCTAAACTTATAGATTGTACTCGCGAGTACTTAGGCTTTTCCTTTCTGGTTGTGTTTGGACTTCGTTGGAGTTGCCATATTTGTCGGTTGATGTTTATTATGCCGGTTGTACCGGACGTGTTGTTTTATGTTCTTGTTGTTAATAATTGTTTCCTTGCTAACCGAGACGGTTAGTCGGGAGGTGTTCTCTTGTGTTAGCCTGGTGGATCCCATGTAGGGGTCCACGGCGCTGTAATACACCTCGAATATCTTGGGGGTGTTATAGAAAATGGTATCGGAGCTCTAGGTTTATGGATACCTAGGCTTGTCGGTTATTTGGGTCTAGTCGTGTTTTGTTTTGCACATTGTCACGCCGCTTCCGGCATCTCAGTACTTCCAGTGCTCGTAAGTTTCCTTAGCCGATTGTTTACTTTCTCATACTGTATTCCGTTTCTTGAACTGTGGTTATTCTCCCTCTTTTGCTTATCATCGTAGTTGCTTTTTTTTTTCCTTCCTTACTCATCCTCGACATGCTCCTGTCATCTTTCAACACCAGCATGGATGCCGGAGGAAACCGTGGTCGTGGTCGTGGTCGTGGGCGCGGCCGAGGACGTGGGGCAGCCGGTGGGGCAGCCACATCGCATTCTTCAGGAGCCGGCAGTACCGGCGACCGTCACAGTCACGCTTCTTCTCAGGAGCGCGCCGATCTTGGAATTGCGGCTGTTATGCAGCAAATGGTTAACCAAATGGAGGCTATAGCTCAGGTGGTCCAGAACCCCGATCAGGCCCATGCTAATCGGGGCGGAGCAGATCGCTGGCTTCAGGATGTCATCAAGATGCATCCTCCTCAGTTTTCGGGAGCATCGGACCCGATCGGCTGGGAAGGGTGGATCAAGGAGATATCTAAAGTCTTCACTGCTACCAACTGCCCCGAGGACCGTAAGGTCCCTATTGCTCAATACTTTCTCACGGGAGACGCCACGGATTGGTGGGAAGCCATTGGTCCCAAAGATCATGTTGCTTCGTGGGCCGAGTTTCAGGAGTTGATGGAGACTGAGTATTGTCCGTGGCCGGTCAGACAGGCTCGAGTGCATGCTTTCTATGATGCTCAACCACGGGATATCCCCGTATCTCAGGCCATTGCCGACTTTAACAAGGAGTTGGGTTATGTGAAGACCCAAGTTGTCGCTGAGAGCGACAAAATTTTCCATTTTTCCAGGAGGATGAAGCTGCCCATTCGGGACTACATGTCTGGACTCGTCTGCACTACCTTGAAGGATTATCAGAGTAGGGCCCTCGCTTATGATATGTCAGTGACGGCGAGTGATTTGGCTCGTGAGAGCAAGAAGCAGAAGTCGGTCGGAAATTTTTCTGGTCCCAAGAGTGGAGGCCAGCAGAAATCTCAAGCTGCAAATATTTCTACGGGCGGTTCGGCTCATTTCTCTGGGAGCTTTCGGGGTGCCTCCGGAACCTCTGCTCGTGAGCCCACATGTTTTAACTGTGGTGCGCATGGCCATAGGAGCCGACAGTGTTCTCGTCCGAAGTTTACCTGTCATACTTGTGGACAGTTAGATCACAAGGCCCCTTTTTGTGAGCAGATCAAACAGCTTCGGGGTGCCCGTTCTTCTCACCCAGCACCTATGGAGCCGAGTGTGAACCAGGGCTCGTTTGCTCCGCCGCCTCCACCGAGTGCCGGCCGAGGTAGGGGTCGGGGTCAGCCTGCTAGGGGTGGAGCTTCCAGTGTCGGCTCCGCCCAGCCGCGTATATACGAGATGAGGAGGGCCGATGACCCAGCAGCTACTGTGGCGACAGGTACCGTTCATATCCATTCTCATCCTGTCGGTGTGCTTTTTGATTCGGGTGCCACGCATTCATTCATTTCTCTAGTGTGTGTACGCCGTTTGAGTCTTGACTGCTTGTCACCTTGCGAGCCTTTCATCGTTAAACTTCCTAGCGGTGATAGAATTGTCGGTGATCGAGAGGTCCGAGACTGCTCTGTGTTTATTTGTGAGAGAGCTTGGCTCTCTAATCTTATTGTCGTTAATATTGAGGGTGAGGATTTGATTCTCGGGGATGATTGGCTCGAGAGGCATGGCGCAATCATGAACTACCGCACGAGGATCATCACCATGTTACTCGAGGATGGCACCGAGCACTCCTTCGCGGGGCGAAGGAGGGGAAATCAGAAATTTGTCATTAATGCCTTGAAGGCGATGAGTCTCCTGCGAAAGGGGTGTACTGGTTATTGGTGCTACGCCTTGAAGATGGAGAATAGTGGAGTCGAGTTTTCATCGATTCCAGTCGTTAGTGAGTTTCCAGATGTATTTCCTGACGAGTTACCGGGATTGCCACCGGATCGTGAGGTTGAGTTTGCTATAGAGTTAGAGTCGGGCACGGCTCCGATTTCGAAGGCGCCGTATCGCATGGCACCTTCAGAGATGGCAGAGTTGAAGAAGCAGTTGAGTGAGCTTCTTGAGTCGGGGTATGTTCGACCGAGTGCCTCGCCTTGGGGCGCACCGGTCCTGTTTGTGCGGAAGAAGGATGGTTCACTACGTTTGTGTATCGACTATCGCGAACTAAACAAGGTGACCATCAAGAACAAGTATCCTTTGCCGAGAATCGATGACTTGTTTGACCAGTTGCAGGGAGCTGCGGTATTCTCGAAGATTGATTTGAAATCGGGGTACTATCAGCTCCGGGTGAGAGAGTCCGACGTGCCGAAAACAGCTTTTCGGACGAGATACGGACATTACGAGTTTGTAGTTATGCCTTTCGGGTTAACTAATGCGCCGGCGGTGTTCATGCAATTGATGAACAAAGTCTTTATCGAGTATTTGGATAAGTGTGTCGTCGTCTTCATTGACGATATTATTATCTATTCGAGGAATGAGGAAGAGCATGCCCATCATTTGCGGATAGTGTTAGACATTTTGAGGACCGAGCAACTCTATGCGAAGTTCTCGAAATGCGAGTTCTGTCTGAAGGAAGTAATGTGTTTGGGTCACGTGATTTCAGCCGAGGGAGTTCGTGTGGATCCGCAGAAAATTGAGGCAGTGTTGGATTGGGCACCGCCCACAAATGTGAAGGAGGTTCGTAGTTTCTTGGGTTTGGCTGGCTACTATCGTAGGTTCATCGAGGGTTTCTCAAAACTAGCTCGGCCACTTACACAGTTGCTCCAGAAATCCGAGAAGTTCGTTTGGGATGTCGAGAGACAGTCGAGTTTTGAGGAACTGAAGAAGCGTTCGACTTCAGCTCCGGTTTTGGCGTTGCCATGTGGCAACGAGGGATTCGCCGTTTATAGCGATGCTTCGGGTCAGGGTCTTGGGTGCGTATTGATGCAGCACGGCAAGACCATTGCTTACGCATCGAGACAGTTGCGGCCGTATGAGCTGAACTACCCTACCCATGATTTGGAGTTAGCGGCCGTTGTGTTCGCACTCAAGATCTGGCGTCACTATCTTTTCGGCTCTGCATGTCAGATTTTTACCGATCATAAGAGCCTGAAATACATATTTACTCAGCGGGAGTTGAATATGAGGCAGAGGAGGTGGTTAGAGCTGATTAAAGATTACGACCTCGAAATCCTTTATCATCCGGGCAAGGCGAACGTCGTGGCCGACGCCTTGAGTCGGAAACCGATTGCGTTGCGAACGCTTGAGGTCCTTACGCCTCAGTCTGAGCTTCGGAGGGCTTTGATCGGGTTAGATGTTGAGGTTTTGTTGCCTGGAGTTGTCGGGCAACTTTGTGCTTTAGAGATTTCATCGTCTTTGATCGATGAAATTAAGCTGAAGCAATTAGAGGATCCGATGATTACTCAAATCCGAGAGAACGTTCTTAAGGGAAAGTCTCCTGGGTTTGTGATTCACGAGGATGGTGTTTTGAGATTCCAGAGTCGGCTTTGTGTGCCGAACGATCCAGAGTTGCGACAGAGTATTTTGCGTGAGGCCCATTTCAAACCCTATTCCGTTCATCCTGGTTCGAGTAAGATGTACAAGGACCTGAGAAGGAATTTCTGGTGGAATGATATGAAGGAGGAGGTCGCACAGTTTGTAGCAAGATGTTTGACTTGTCAGCAGGTCAAAATCGAGCATCAGCGACTGAGTTATTGCGATCACTTCGCTCGGAATGGAAATGGGAAGATATATCGATGGATTTTGTTACGAGTTTGCCAAGATCGAGGTCGGGCATGAATATGGTATGGGTGGTTGTTGATCGTCTGACCAAGTCGGCACATTTTCTGGGCATCAAGGACACTTGGGGCCCGGAGAAATTGGCTCGTGTGTTTATCGCAGATTGTGAGACTTCACGGTACTCAAGTCTATTGTTTCGGATCGTGATGGCCGTTTTGTATCGCACTTTTGGCAGGCGGTGCATAAGGCGTTAGGTACCCGTTTGCATTTGAGTACCTCTTTTCATCCCCAGTCAGATGGACAGTCGGAACGCACTATCCAGACATTCGAGGACATGTTGCGTGCTTGTGCCCTCGATTGGAGTAGCGACTGGGAGGAGCATTTGCCATTGATCGAATTCACGTACAACAATAGTTGGCACGCGTCGATTCGGATGGCACCGTTTGAGGCACTTTATGGGCGACGATGTCGATCGCCGATTTGTTGGAATGAGGCGTCCGATTTGGTCGGGACCGAACCGGATGTCGTTTTAGAGACGAGACGGAAGATCGAATTAATTCGAGAACGGATGTTGATCGCCGCAGTCGGCGAAGTCATATGTCGATGTCCGTCGACCTTTAGAATTCGAGGTGGGAGACCACGTTTCTTTGAAGGTGTCGCCGACGAGAGGAGTTTTCCGTTTCGGGAAGAAGGGGAAGTTGAGTCCGAGATTTATTGGACCCTTCGAGATTCTCGAGCGAGTCGGTGGGTTAGCATACCGTTTGGCGTTACCCCCGGCCCTGAGTCATGTTCATAGCGTTTTTCATGTTTCCCAGCTGAGGAAATATGTCTCGGATCCTAGTCACATCATCGACTATGGGGAGATTGACGTTGCCGAGGATATTACTTTTGAGGAGCGTCCTTTGAAGATTTTAGAGCATCGGGAGAAACGACTGAGGCATAAGACCATCCCTTTGGTCAAGGTGCAGTGGTCGAGACACGGTGTCGAGGAGGCAACTTGGGAAACGGAGGAGAGCATGCGTGCTAGGTACCCTGAGTTGTTTGTTTCTTAAGTTTCGGGACGAAACTTGTTTTTAGAGGGGTAGAATGTAATATCCGCATTTTTCTTCCCCTTGTATTTTTCTTTTTCGACGTATTTCCCGATAGTAGTGACCCTCGTGTATCTTTTCTATTATCTATGGATTTTATCCCCGTTATTATTGTGCGGAACCGCCGTTTCGGGGTTGCCGTGGATCCATTCTATGTTGTGATGCCCGTTGAGATGTTCCGTTGGATGTTTCGTCCACCTTCCGGTGTTTTGGAACCGTTCATATTTCATACCTAGCGCACGCTATTTTTCTGCATAGCGCACGCTAGGGGCCCCTTAGTAGCGCACGCTACGGTTGTTTGGTAGCGCGCACTAGCGAGTAGCCCTGGGAGTGGCAGTGCTGTTTTTCCAGCCTTCTGGACTAGCGTATTAGCATACGCTACGTATATTAGCGCACGCTAATGTCGAGAGGCTAGCGCACGCTGATGATGCCCGGTAGCGTGCTCTAGCGTGAGTGTCCAAGATCGGGCGGTTTACTCACGAACACAGTCGAGTGCCGGGTAGCGCACGCTAACGGATCAGGTGGGTTACGGGCGGTTTGTCCCTGGACTCGACTGATGTCCAGGTAGCGCACGCTATTGGTCGATAGCGCGCGCTACCGAGAGGTTATTAGCGCACGCTACGTTTCGAGTAGCGCACGCTAACGGCCAAAAATCTGGCTACTGGACTGGGACGCTAACGGTAGGGATTGTAATTTCACCCCGTTAGCGCACGCTAACCTTGAGGTTTTAGCGTGCGCTAACACTCCCTGGCTATATAAACCAGGGAGTTGACCGAGATAATCATAATTCCTCATTTCTTCCTCTCTCCGCGGCAAGGCGATTCCAAGGCGATTTTTTGGGTGATTTCTTCCTCCAATCATCTCATCCAACATCTTTCTTGAGTTCTTGGAGTATTATAACAACATCAACACGAATCTTTCATCCTAATCCAAGGTAAATCTCTTAGAACCCTACTTTTCGATAAATTGGGGGTTTTGGGATTTTCTTCCGATCCGTTCCGTTTTGTTGATGGATTCATGATGAATATGATTAATCTTGTTGGTATTCTTAGTTTCCCTACGGATTCATGGTATATTTCGTGATTTTTACGGAATCGAGAGGGTTTGGTTGTGGTCCGCCCTCGTTGTTGTTTATATACGAATATACATGAATCATAGGCGGGTTTTCGGGTGTATTCCAATTCCGTATTCATTTAGAAATGGTTGTGATTGTATTCTTCAAATCGTTAGGTTCGGTTTCATTGGTTCCTAGCATTCGTCGGTGACTTTCCTTTCCGTTCTTCGCATCGTCAATAATTCAAGGCAAGTATTTTTGGAAACCTTTATGCTTAACGTGGAATGGTAATGTATTTTGTGTGTGATTTGCTCACCTCGTGTTGGTCCGACGGGATCAAGGAGGGAATCGAAAGGGTTGAGTCCTCGATTCATGAGTTTGTTTAGCTAGCCAGTGCGGGAGGGTCCTTAGAGGCCTCGTGCGGGAATCTATGATATTACTCTGTTCCCAAGGCGATGCATGTGCGTGTTTTGTTTTATAATATAGCCAGCGCGGGAGGGTCCTTAGAGGCCTCGTGCGGGAATCTATGATATTACTCTGTTCCCAAGGCAAATTGTTTGACTGTTTGTTTCCGGAAAGGACATGTCTAGTTTTGGTTTTTGAAATGATATTGGTGCATGAACTATGAAATGTGTAAGCGATTGGTTTGCCTTGATTACTTGTACTAGCGCAATTGCTAACCCCTTTGGGGACCCGTTTCGGGGAAATTCTTGTTATGGATTTCAGGTTATGGTTATCCGGACGAGCGAGCACCGGGACAGTACGAGGATGTCGGCCAGGGTCGTTGACATGTGCATTTGGGTCGTCTTATTTCCTTTGTCTAATTCGATATGGTTGTTTCCTATATTTCTAAACTTATAGATTGTACTCGCGAGTACTTAGGCTTTTCCTTTCTGGTTGTGTTTGGACTTCGTTGGAGTTGCCATATTTGTCGGTTGATGTTTATTATGCCGGTTGTACCGGACGTGTTGTTTTATGTTCTTGTTGTTAATAATTGTTTCCTTGCTAACCGAGACGGTTAGTCGGGAGGTGTTCTCTTGTGTTAGCCTGGTGGATCCCATGTAGGAGTCCACGGCGCTGTAATACACCTCGAATATCTTGGGGGTGTTACAGGTCGTGATTAGTATCAAGGTGCAGCCATCATCTTCATTCGACCTGTTTATGTAAGTCTCCCTACTATTTTGTGCCTTGTGTTATACGAGCTTGTGTGATTCTATGTTGTGAAGTGGTGTTTAAATGTGAATTGTGAATATGTGACCTAAGCTTGTTTGATTCTAGTATTGTGCTGGAATGAAAAGTAGTGTCGGTGTATATATGTGTGTGTGTGTATATATATATATATTTGTATAAATCATTTTTACAAGAGTAATGGCTTTGGTGTGGTTATGCAAGGAAATTTCATAAGTGTGATATTTTAAAGCTTTAAATATTTTTGGGGAGACGTAAATTTTAAAACATCCTTCAAGGGTGGGAAAATTTTGATTTTCGTATGATGACCTCAAGTCCGAAAATTTTTGAGAATTCAAACTATTGATATTTCATTTTCATCTTGTATTATAAGTTCTCAAAACGCGATTATTAAACTCGAATTAGGTCTACAAAATTTACTCAAGACGTGACTCTTGCTCGTAACTTTTCGGTTCCATGATTGTCAGACAGAAGATGTGTGGTGATGATGTTACCGTTGTTTGGGCAATAGTGCTCGGAATTGTGATTAAAATTGTGGTGTAAATGCTGAGTCATTCGATATGTACTCGTTGAGATAGTTCTCTTCACTGAGAGGTGGAATATTGGTTTCAAACGTTAATTGTCTTTTGATGGTTGCTCGTGGGATGTTGTAATCATGTGAATCGATGGCGTTTGGATTCGTATGTTGTTTATTTGTAGCCTTCGGTTTGGGTATTGTTTGGTATATGTTCATAAACGTGTTGCTGAATTAGAGCAGTTTTAGAGCAGTTAGCACACTCTAAATATGAAGCTAGTGCGCGCTAATGTGGCATGGCTAGCGTACGCTAAATCTCTATTGTAGACGCGCGCTAATCAGTCTGGACAGAAGCCATGGAACTGCATTTTGCCGTTAGGTCTAACTTTTGCGGTCGCTAGACCGATCATTTGTGACCGTATTCTATGTGTGTTGTCTAGTGATAACAATTGTTGTGTGTGATTATGTGTTATGATTTTTCGTTACGCTAGGTGGTTATTTGTTAGTATGCCGAGGGGCAGAGGTCGTGGTCGTAACCGTGGTACAGATGGCCATGGGGATCATACACGGGCTTGAGAGAATGTTGCTGGGAATGATATTAGTGTCGGTGTTGCTACTATATTGCAACAAGTAGCAGCACAGATGACTCAGTTAACCCAGGCAGTTTAACGCAATACTGACGCGACTCAGAACGCCGATGTAAATCAATGGCTTCGAAAGGTAGCTCGTATGAATCCCCCTCGATTCGCTGGTGCTGCGGATGCGTTGGGCTGGGATGGTTAGAATTTCCAGTTGGGAAAGATATTCGAGGCAGTTGATTGTCCCGAAGATCGAAAGGTGCCTATCCCTCAGTACCTTCTTGACAAAGATGCTGCCAATTGTTGGGAAGCTGTTAAACCTCGTGATTGTGTTGTCACGTGGGCGGAGTTCCAGGAATTTATGGAAGCTTAGTTTTGTCCGAAACCAATTAGATATCAGAGGATTCGTGATTTTTATTTGGCAGAACCGCGGGATATATCGGTGTTGCAAGCCATTATCGACTATAGCAAACAACTCAGTTATGTGCGACATCACGTGAGGACTGAAGAAGAGAATATCCGTCAGTTTGACATATGGATGTGTTGGAATTAGTGCCCTAGGACATTCGATGTGCCTAGATTTGTAATTGTCACATTTAAATAAAGTTATTTGATATCATTTATTTCTCGATGATTATTATAATGTGTGCATGTTTTAATACTATAATAATCGAATAATAGTTATTCACGAATATTAAGATTATTCAAATGTCCCTGGTACAATCGCGTTGAGTAGAGACTCAAGTGATTAATATACTAGTATAAGTTTGATTGATAATCATTGTATGATTATGCGTATGGTACGGATCAATATTATGGGTATTGGTTGTAGAACTAATACTGGACAGACCCGCATTGAGATCACTGCATGGAAATATCATAAGTGAATCTCAATATAACAGTATGTCAACAAATCCTTGAACCTGAGATTATCATAGAGTCCAACATGATAACTGCTATGCCTTGAAGTAATCCAACGTTATCTGAAACATGGTGATCATAAAGGTTAGCGATCGGGATTAGTGGGAGTCATGTAGAGAAAATGAGTAATCAAGATGGGAATTTCTCCCTGTCTTTAGTGAGAAATATATCTGTTGGGCCCCTCGATAAGTAGGACTGAAGGAAATGCATGGCCATGCTCAAATGAAGAGTCATTTGATTCAATCTGTCTACTTAAGATCGAGAAAGCATTTGAGTATAAATAAGTATGACAGACTCCATGACTTAGTTCAAATATGATATCGCGTGACAAAGGAATTTGACACGATAAAAGGTTTAATGGACTATTAACTTATATTATTTGGGTAATCATAATGTCTTGCTAGTGATTTATTATTTAATATGGTATTAAATAATTGCCAATATAATATAAGCCTTTTGAGTCGCACATACGACAATTATAGACAAGTAGGAATAAATATCAACTGGGAATAATAATATAATATAGGATATTATATTTATGAAGAGATTAAATAATAAGTAATATATATAATATTGGATATTGTATATATTGTATTATTTAATAAGTTGAGGGGTAACTAAGCAAATACTAGTGTCTTGACTCGAGTGATTACTTAGTATAAATAATGGGTCCATGACAAGGAGTTGTGAGAATAAGAAAATTACACAACCCTAGCCTACACAGATAAAAATCAGCCCCCTCTGTTCTCACTAGCCTGGCCGAAATTCTTCACTGTAGAAGATTAATATTGGTCATCTTGTCTTACCTTAGTCAATCTTGATCAATAGTACAAACCTTCGAGTATGGAATTTGTATTGTACTATTTATCAATATTGTTCGTAAGGATCTAGCAATCCGGCTTGTGGAATTGTTCGTGTGTGGATCACCCAAAGAGGAAGGAGATATTCATCTGCTTCTAGTCCGGATCTAGATCTGTTCGTCGGATTAAGGTCATTCGATTAACCCTTTAATCAAGCAATTAAATTACTGCATGAGATCCTAAATTGGGTTTTCATATTAATTCTTCTGCTGCGTTTTACTCTTGATTTATGTATTCGATGCATGAAAAACCCAACAGTGGTATCGGAACCAACTTGAAAGTAATTTAATTATTTATGTATAACATATTTATGTATAAATTATGTTCTTGATTATGTTTATAAAATAGAGATTTTATAAAACAATTTTTCTGGTTTAATTTGATTAAATCGGATCGTTAAGAATCAATTTTCGGATCGTTTTGCAATTTTGTCGGCCCGTAATCGCTCGAAACAGATCTGCCGGGTCGCCGGATCAGGTCGGGTCGGGATCCACGGGCTGTGAAAATGTCATCAAAATATTTGCTGAACGCGGGACTCGATCCCGTTTGTGCCGGATACACCCGGCCGATTTACGGAGCTAACTTGCAAGTAATTTAATTGTTTATGTAGAACATGTTTATGTGTAAATTATGTTCTTGATTATGTTTATAAAATAGAAATTTTATAAAAACAAATTTTCTGGTTTAATTTGATTAAATCGGATCGTCAGAAATCAATTTTGTGGACTGTTTTTGCGATTTTCTGTCCAGAACTATTCTGGAACAGATCTGCCGGGTCGCCGGATCGGGTAGGGTCGGGATCCGCGGGCTGTGAAAATGTCATCAAAATATTTGCTGAACACGGGACTCGATCCCTTGTGTGTCGGATACGCCTGACCGACTTACCATGTGGTCTGCCAGTTTGCTTGTTGAATGGTACACGGATCTTTTATAAAAGGTATCAAATCTGTTTTAAAATAAAAAAAAATTGGAAATAGTAGTTGCAAAATGTTGCAACTGCTACCGCCGGGTTTCGAAACCGTGCGGATCCTTGGGCAGAGCGCGCATCATCCATCTCGTCTATAGTCCAGGATTGTTCATTTGATGACTCAGACTTTATTTATAGTCTGACTGTCAGACAGATTTTAATTTCTATAATTACATGCTTTTATTAATTATTTGATAATTATTTATGGTATATGTATGGTGTATGGCATAACCATAAATTGACCAATGTGATTGGATATTTTATTTCCTTATGGGTTGGTTTTACGGCCTGCGTGTCGTTTAATTATTTTTGGTTTTACGGCCTGCGAGTCGTCTATTTAAATTAGTTAATTATTTTACGGCATGCGTGTCGTTTGCACCTCTTGTAATTTAATTTACTAGTGTAGTATTAGAATTCATTAATGTAATGAAGACAAGAAGGACGAGAAGGACGGACTCGAGGAGCCAATTGATCGTGTATGACGTTCCAATGAGCTGGGAAGATCAATGAAGACCAATTGCTACGTTTAGATTGACCCTTGTGATTTTCATGTTGGCTCATGGAAATCACATTAGGAATTATGGTCATGTTATACATGGTCCTATGCTTTTAATTATCATGTGATGCGATGTATGTTTAAATTTGTGCATGTATGTGATGCTATGTATATTTAGATGTATGTTAGCAAACATAGACATTAACATGGGATAAAAATCCCCCGTTAAATTTTTTAAATGACGCTCATTTGAAAAACACCTATCAAGACTTCGATCATCTTGAGTGGGTCATGCCAAAGTTGGGCGCTCGGATTATCTTGGTAAGGTAGGATGGGTAATGGTGATACCTATGTGTTTTAATGAACTAAGATTTCATAAGAGTTTTGAACCTTAAGGCATAAGATGGGATTATAGCATGCTTGGGCATAAGATGCCAAATCCAATTAATATAATCTAAGAGTTACATATGATGTAATCAATAAAGAGTTATCCACCTAAAGTAGCTCTATTATAGGCGTCATGCCAAAGCTGAGTTTAAGATTGTGCGAAATGGGATCTTAGCCCACTAAAATTACAAATGTTGTAAAATTGAGGGTACTTTGTTTTAGTGGGAGTATTTTTCGAGAAATGAAATTACGTGACTAAATACTTTGCATATTGAATTTTGTAGATAATATAGAATGGCATCAAACAACACATCCATCATTTCACTACAATCAGTCCTTGAGAAGGACAAGCTCAAAGAAAACGGCAGCAACTATCTGGATTGGATTCGGAGCTTGAGAATAGTTCTCAAGCCAGAAAGAAAGTTGTATGTTCTTGAGGAAGAAATTCCCGATGAGCCAGCTGACAATGCAAACAAAGAAATAAAAGACAAATGGAAGAAACATTGTGATGATTACTTTGATGTCAGTTGTCTTATGTTGGCTACCATTTGTCCAGAACTTCAGAAGAATCTGGAGGAAATGGAAGCTTATGAGCTAAATGTTCACCTCAAGGAAACTTTCTCGAAGCATGCTAGGCAAGAGAGGCATGAGACCTTTTAAGCATTGTATGCTTGCAATATGGTTGAGAGGATATCTGTCAGCGCTCATGTACTCAAGATGAAAGGATATATTGATCATCTTGAGAGGCTTGGTTTTCCACTTTCTAGTGAGCACTCCACGGATGTGATCCTAAACTCATTGCCCGATAGTTTCGGTCAGTTCATTATGAACTCTAATATGAATGAGATGGAGAAGTCCATTGCTGAGCTGCATGGGATGCTTAAAACGGCTGAGCAGAATATTAAGAAGAAACCAAGCCAGTGCTGATGGTCAGCAAAGGGAAGTCCTTTAAGAACAAAGGCAAGGGCAAGGGTAAGGCAAAAGTTGCCAAATCTAAAGACTCTACTAAGCCAGTTTTCAAGGCTAAAGCTCCCAAAGATGGAAATTGCCATCATTGCAATAAACCAGGACACTGGAAAATAAATTGCAAGGTTTACTTGGAAGAGCTAAAGTGTACCAAGGGTAGTGAGACTACCACAGGTATATTTGTTATAGAAGTTAACTTATCTACTTCTAACTCCTGGGTATTGGATACTGGATGTGGATCTCACATTTATACAAATATGTAGGGGTTGAGAAATAGTAGAGAGCTGAAGAAAGTGGAAGTGGATCTAAGAGTCGGCAATGGAGCAAGAGTTGCTGTACTAGCCGTAGGAACTTATGATCTAGTTTTACCCAATGGGCTTTTGTTAGTTTTAAACAATTGCTTTTATGTTCCTGCTATGAATAGGAATATTATTTCAGTTTCTACATTAGATTGTGATGGTTACAGTTTTCTTATTAAGAATAAGATTATTCGTATTTTCTTTGATGACTTGCTTTATGGTACTGCAAAGTTATATACTGGCCTTTACAATATTGATCTAGATGAGTCCGACACTTTGGAAGTCTATAACATCGAATCCAAGAACCCTAAGCTCAATGATTCTAATCCGACTTACTTATGGCATTGTCGACTTGGTCACATAAATGAGAAACGCATTTCTAAACTCCATAATGATGGACTTTTAGACTCTTTTGACTATGAATCATATGGGACATGCAAATATTGTTTATTGGGCAAGATGATGAAGAATCTTTTCACCGGTCATGGAGAAAGGGCTAGTGATCTATTAGGCCTAATACATACTGATGTATGCGGACCTCTTAGCACTCATGCCAGATGCGGATACCAATACTTCATTACATTTACCGATGATTTTAGCCGATATGGATATGTATATCTTATGAAGTAAACATGAATATTTTGAAATGTTCAAAATATTCCAGAATGAAGTACAGAATCAACTTGGCAAGATAATTAAATCCCTTTGATCGGATCGAGGTGGCGAATACTTGAGCCAAGAATTCGATGACCATTTTAGGAGTTGTGGAATCGCTTCACAACTTACTCCTCTCGGAACGCCTCAGCACAACGGAGTGTCCAGGAGGAGGAATCGAACTTTATTAGATATGGTTTGATCTATGATGAGTCAAACAGAGCTTCCATTATCATTTTGGGTCACGCCTTAGAAACAGCAGCATTCACCCTTAACCGTGTTCCATCTAAAGCAGTTGAAAAGACACCATTTGAGAAATGGATTGGCAAGAGACCAAACTTGTCTTTTCTAAAGATCTGGGGTTGCGAAGCATTCGTAAGGCGCCAAGTGTTTGACAAACTGGCAGCCAGATCTGAAATATGTTTATTTGTGGGATATCCTAAGGAAACTAAAGGATAATACTTTTATAAGCCCGCAGAGAACAAAGTGTTTGTTGCTCGAAATGCTGTATTCTTAGAAAGGGAATTTATTTCCAAAAGAGACAGTTGGAGAAGAGTAATTCTAAAGGAAACTCGAGAACCATAAGAAGACATAGCTTCACCGATGGAAACTAAACAATCTCAATAATCCGTTGAAGAGCCCGTTCAAAGTACACAAGTCCCTCGCATATCTGATAGGATGCGACATGAACCTGAGAGATATAGTTATATCGTGACAGAGGATGATGATGCATCGGTCATAGATGATGAGCCTAGTAGCTATACAGAAGCTGTTTCAGGACTAGAGTCCGAACAATGGCTAGAAGCCATGAAGTCAGAGATGCAGTTCATGTATGACAATCAAGTTTGGAACTTGATAGATCCACCTGAGGGTGTTAAAACCATTGGGTGCAAAAAGAAGAAAGACATGGACGATAATCTACAAGACTATAAAGCTAAACTAGTGGCAAAAGGTTATAGACAGATTCATGGTGTTGACTATGATGAGAGTTTTTCGTCGGTAGTCATGCTTAAATCAATTAGAATTTGATTTGCCATTGTTGTATACTATGATTATGAAATATGGCAAATGGATGTCAAAACAACATTCCTTAATGGAAACTTACTCAAGGATGTTTACATGACACAACATGAGGGTGTTCATCCAGAAAATTCTAAAAGGTTTGCAAGCTTCAAAGATCCATTTATGGGTTGAAGCAGGCTTCTCGGAGCTGGAATCTTCGCTTTGATGAAACTATCAAAAATTTTGGGTTTAATCAAAATGAAGATGAACCATGTGTGTACAAGAAGGTTAGTGGAATCATAGTTGTTTTCTTAGTCTTATATGTAGATGACATATTACTCATTGGAAACGACATGCCTACCTTACAAACAGTAAAGACTTTGTTAGGAAGTTGCTTTTCAATGAAAGACTTGGGAGAAGCTGCGTATATTCTTGGTATAAAAATATATAGCGATAGATCAAAGAGAATGATTGGTCTGAGTTAACGTATCTTGTACTTGACCAGATGTATCGTTGCCCTTAGCATGACAAGTCGATACCAATCAAATCCAGGTGAAAGTCACTGTACAGCCGTGAAAACCATCCCAAAGTACTTAAAAAGAACTAAGGATGCGTTCCAAATATATGGAGGTGTGGGAAATGGGCTGGCTGTAAATAGTTACGCCGATGCAAGTTTCAATACCAATGGAGACGATTTAAGATCGCAGATGGTTTTGGGTTTTGTTTAAAATGAAGATGCTGTGAGTTGGAAATGTTCCAAGTAACATGCTCATAGATTCTATAACTTAAGACTGAGTACCTGGCAGCATCGGATGCAGCCAAGGAGAATATGTGGAACCTTTTAGGTCCTATAAGTCTTTACTGCGACAATAATGGTGCTATTGCGCGAGCTAAAGAGTCATGAACCGATCATAATTCCAAACATATGATCATAAAAGATCACCTAGTCAGAGAGATCGTCAGACGAGGAGATATTGCAATATGCAAAGTAGCAACGGAAGAGAACGTTGCAGATCCACTTACCAAGCCTCTCTCACAAGGAATGAATGTTGAGCATTCTAGAGAGATAGGACTAAAAGTCATGAATGAATGGTCCTAGTGCAAGTGGGAGATTGTTGGGAATAGTGCCCTAGGACATTCAATGTGCCTAGATTTTTAATTGTCACAATTAAATAAAGTTATTTGATATCATTTATTTCTCATTGATTATTATAATGTGTGCATGTTTTAATAATATATTAATTAAATAATAGTTATTCATGAATAATAAGATTATTCAAATGTCCCTTGTACAATCGCGTTGAGTAGAGACTCAAGTGATTAATATACTAGTATAAGTTTGATTGATAATCATCGGATGATTATGCGTATGGTATGGATCAATCTTATGGGTATTGGTTGGAAAACTAATACTGGACAGACCCGCATTGAGATCACTGCATGGAAATGTCATAAGTGAATCTCAATATAACAGTATGTTAATAAATCCTTGAACCTGAGATTATCATAGAGTCCAACATGATAATTGCTTTGCCTTGATGTAATCCAACGTCATCTGAAACATGGTGATCATAAAGGTTAGCGATCGGGATTAGTGGGAGTCATGTAGAGGGTAATGAATAATCAAGATGAGAATTTGTCCCTCTCTTTAATGAGAGAGATATCTGCTAGGGCCCTCGATAAGTAGGACTAAAGGAAATGCATGGCCATGCTCAAATGAAGAGTCATTTGATTCAATCAGTCTACTTAAGATCGAGAAAGCATTTGAGCATAAATAAGTATGAGAGACTCCATGACTTAGTTCAAATATAATATCGCGTGACAAAGAGATTTGACACATTAAAAGGTTTAATAGACTATTAACTTATAGTATTATTTGGGTAATCTTAATGTCTTGCTAGAGGCTGCTTATGATTTATTATTTAATAAGGTATTAAATAATTGCCAACATAATATAAGCCTTTTGGGTCGCACATACGACAATTATAGATAAGTTGGAATAAATATCAACTGGGAATAATAAATATAATATTGGATATTATATTTATGAAGAGATTAAATAATAAGTAATGTATAATATTGTATATTGTATATACTGTATTATTTAATAAGCTGAGGGGTATCTAAGCGAATACTAGACTCTTGACTCTAGGGATTACTTAGTATAAATAAGGGGTCTATGACAAGGAGTTGTCAGAAGAAGAAAATTACACAACCCTAGCCTACACAGATAAAAATCAGCCCCCTATGTTCTCACTAGCCTGGCCGAAATTCTTCACTGTAGAAGATTAATATTGGTCATCTTGTCTTACCTTAGTCGATCTTGATCAATAGTACAAACCTTCGAGTATGGAATTTGTGTTGTACTATTTATCAATATTGTTCGTAAGGATCTAGCAATCCGGATTGTGGAATTGTTCGTGTGTGGATCACCCAAAGAGGAAGGAGATATTCATCTACTTCTAGTCCGGATCTAGATCTGTTCGTCGGATTAAGGTAATTCGATTAACCCTTTAATCAAACAATTAAATTACTGCATGAGATCCTAAATTGGGTTTTCATATTAATTCTTCCGCTGCGTTTTACTCTTTATTTATGTATTCGATGCATGGAAAACCCAACAGGATGAATGCGGAGATTCGCAAGTATATGGCGGGACTCACTTGCACTATGTTGAGAGATTATCAGAATCGAGCCTTAGCCTACGAGCTAGCTTCGTTATAGTTGGAATATGTGCCCGAGTCGAAGAAATAGAGGAACTCTGATGATCTTATGGTCAGTACAGGAGTTGATGTTTCTAAACTGCAACGCCGTAGTCTTTTCGCTGTGAAGCTCCATCGCTCGATGAATGGGACTAAGAGTTCCAAGTCGTCAGCTTTGACTCTTAGTAAGGCCAGGAAGGTGTTTTAACTATAATGTGTTGGGGCATGTACATGTACATTGTGCTTCCCCGCCAGTAACGTGTTAAAAGTGCGGACTCGAGGGACACCGGATTCAGTTTTGTAAGTTGGTCACCGAGTCTTCTGAGGCACAGACTCGAGCACCAATATCAGGATCGACTCTGAGAAGTCCCTGAGAGGTGTAGTCTACCAGTTGTTTGTTATGTTATTTCCTTGTTTCGAATTTCAGGGACAAAATTCTTTTATTAGAAGCGGATTGGATTTTTGAACTTCTGTATTTTCAATTTTATCGACTCGTTTGTGTTTGTTGATATTTTCTGAACTTGTTCTGTTCTTTGTTTTTGTTGTTCGAGCGAGTTATGATGTTGTTCGGATTAATCCGTTTATCGTTGTGACCTTTTTACGAGTTTGGTGCGATTCTTGTGAGCCCTATGTGAATGAATATCTTGTAGTCCTTACAAGATCAGTTCATGTCTTGAGTGAGGTGTAAACTTCGGCGTTGTTTTTCGATCGTTGCTGTTCGATCGTTATTGTCCGATTGCTGTCGTTTGATCTCGTATCGTGATTGTTGAGCGTCTGAACCTTTTCGTAATTTTCCAGAGTTCCAACTGATGGTCTTCGTATCGGATCTTCCAAATCTTTGGGACTATCAAGATTTCATATTGTTCAGCATTAGACTTGTGTTTTGGTCATTGTGTTGTTCGGATTAATCTACCGTAGTGTTGTTGCTAGTTGCATTTCATTATCGCTCTTGCGTAGCGAATTGGACTGTAGCAATTCTGTAGTTCATGGGGTTTGTTGTGAGCCGTCAGCAACAGATAACGGGTGTTATACAGAGTTGCCCTGCCTTGACTGTTCCACATTTTAAGTTTCGGGGCGAAACTTATTTTTACAGGGGTAGAATGTAATAGCCGAGATCGTCGTTCCGGTTTTGTTGGATTTTTTTGCGGTTTAGCAGATTGTTGTCGTCCATGTATTTGGAATCGTGTGCCATGTTTGGATGTACAATGTTTGACACGTGTTTGGTTGCGATTTAGATGGTTGCGAGAGTTTTGGTTCATTGTAGTGTAACGCACACTACTAAGTGGTGTAGCGCGCGCTACTGTGCCGCGGTTAGCGCACGCTACATGGATTCTAGTGCACGCTAACTGGCAGTCCAGGAGCCACTGGACTGGGACTGGGGTCTCGATGGTGCATTCTAGCGCTTGTGGTTAGCGCACGCTATCATCTGTCTTAGCGCATGCTATTTGTCCTTTTTAGCGCACGCTACCTGGAAGGTGCAGAACTATCCAGAAGCTACTGGACTGGGTCGGCAGGTCTCGTTAGCGCATGCTAACGACTGTAGTTAGCGCATGCTGACTGTATGTGTTTTGTTAGCACAAGCTACTCCTCAGTATTAGCGCACGTTAATCCGTCCGGTATGAAAATCGGACAGCAATCGTATTTCTTCATTTCATCTTCTTTTCCTTTCCTCTCCGTGGGTGTGAGTCAAGAGTTCCTAGGATCGAGGTAAGCCATTGATTTTCATTGAGTTGACTATTTTGTAGATTTAGTTTTCGTTTCCAGCCCGATTTTGATGAATCTATTGGGGTTAAACATTGTTGTTCATCATATTCCATAGATTGTATATCCATAATTCCGACTTGTTCAACTCGATTGATGATTCGAGTGTTCTTGAGGAACCGTGAGCATTTAATGTTCGATTAAATGTTCGTATGAGTTTTTCTTTGTTGGTTTTGAGATGATTTCCATTGTTTTGGGTCTTGCTCCTCGTTATGATCGTGTTTTCGTTGTTTCTTGCGGAAGTTGTAGGTTTTGAGGCACTTCGGCCGAGCCGTGTTCGTCGGGGTATTTGCTTGCCGATTTCAAAGCAAGTATTTTACCCATACACTTCGTGTTTCGTAGACGTAATATTTTGGTATTGATTATATGTGCAATTTGAATGTTTTAATGAACTCCTAGAAAGGATCGGTATATTCTCGATAAAGGTTTTCCTCCAAAGATAACCTGTATGTTTTGTGAACAAATGTACGTTTCTGAATATGTGTATTAATGTTGTATGTGGAGGGTGTTGTGATCATATTACGTTATTATAGTATGTCTTTCCTTTCACTTGTCAAGGATTGTGTGTTAGTATGTGTACTCATTTGATAAATATATGATGTTGTGTTATATAAGTTGTTACTCCTTGTAAGGAGGTTGTGATGCTCATTGTTTTTCGGAAATGGTACTTTCTTGTTGTTGTGTGATTGTTGTAAAGTGATGTGCCACCTGGTAAGATTTGTTGAATTTTCGGGATTCGTCCTTGCTAGTATGGATCGGGCGTGACCATGGGGTTATCCAATCGGGTATGTCTTGCAGAGACTCCAAGGTTCGTGGCTTGGTAGCCCGATGCCGGGATAACTTGTGGGGTTATACAAACCGATTATGTCGATACGGGGACTCCGACGTTCGTAGCTTGTTAGCGCGATGCCGGGATAAATTATGGTTGTGGTTTGGTTGTGTGGGGTGCGTGTCATGGATTGTCCAATCGGGTATGTCTCGCAGAGGATCCGAGGTTTGTGGCTTTCTAGACCAATGCCGAGATAACTATGAATATATGTCATGGTTGTGGTTATGTGATTGTGGTCACGGTGATGATATTATGTGGTTTTCCATTGGGTTATTCACTCGGGGATGTTCTGTGGGAGCATCTGATGTTCGTGGCTTGTTAGCACAGGACGCGAGTAATCCTTGGGAATATGTTGATATGTGTGATTGGGTCGTGGACCCCGTGTTTTGTGATCGGATTTGAATTTTGGAAAATGATATGTGGGGATGTGTCCCTAAGTGGTTTTGGATAAGATGAAAATTCTTAAATTCCAAATGTTTTTCAAACTCCCGAGATCTTAAACTGTTTCGCAAGACCTACATTGATTTCATTCCTACCTTTCATGGTTTGAACGGTTTTAATCAAGTGAATTATCTGAGGAAGTCTTTGTTATGATTAACTGGTTGGATGTTCTCGATTGTTATGTTTTCGGAATATCTGTTGTATGGCTAGTATTTGCATTTTATACTTGCACTAGAAAAACAGTGGAGTTTTGCTAACCCCTGAGTAATCGGGGGTGGATGCCTGTATTGCGTCCAGGTAATGAAAGATGATGGAAGATGATGATACTAATCACATGAAGACCAGTGCTGAGTATCTTGGTTAAGGCATGTTGTGGTGTCTTTTCCACGGTTGTATTTTCTGATTGTAAGAGTATGGTTCGTGTATTTGAACCTGGTTTGGGTTTGAGTGGTATCAGAGTTATGTGTGTCTGGTTTGTATTTTGTGATGAAAGACCAAATCGGTCTAAATGGTTCGTTATTTAGCTGTGTCGACATGTAATGTGATGTATTGTTTCTTCAGTTGTGTGTTGTCGAGTCTTGTCTTGTCGGATTGTGTCTGACTAAGTCGTGTCATGACGCGTCATCTGAGATGTCGGTCGTGATTAGTATCAAGATGCAGCCATCATCTTCATGCGACCTGTGGATGTAAGTCTCCCTACTATTTTGTGTCTTGTGTTATACGAGCTTGTGTGATTCTATGTTGTGAAGTGGTGTTTAAATGTGAATTGTGAATACGTGACCTATGCTTGTTTGATTCTCGTATTGTGCTAGAATGAAAAGTAGTGCCGGTATATATGTGTATATAATATATCTTTGGATAAATTGTTTTTACAGGAGTAATGGCTTTGGTGTGGTCACGCAAGCAAGGTTCATCAGCGTGATATTTTAAAACTTTAAATGTTTTTGGGGAGTCACGTAATGTAACACCCCAAACTAGGCGGATATTACAGCGTCGTGGACCCCCGACTGGGACCCACCAGGCGAATGAAAATTAACAACTTAAATAATATAATTGCAGTACCGAACCACATTATATTATTAATTACTCCGATGAGGAGTATCATTACAACACACCCAAGATCATACAGAATACATGTATATTTTATATGAAGATAAAATATACAACACTGAATAAAATGAGTAATTCAAACGGAAGTCTCCAACGGAAATAAAATGAAGAAAACACGAATGACTGAAAAGGATTGGGTCCACCAACTAGTATCACTAGGACTCCTCGCCGTCCACGTTCTCTTCCCGTGCTTTAGCCTTGCCATGACCTGAAAACAACATCCCCCAACGGGGTCAGTTACACAGAACAACTGTAATACCCGTGATTTTCTCTTTCGGTACTTTTTCGTTTCTGGCATCTTTCTGGTTTCCAGAAGCTCACTTGCGAGCGTTTTGACATTTTGATAATGTTTCGTTCTGCGTGTTTGGTCATTCGAGTTGTTCCGGGGCTGTTTTACTCGAATCCGTGTCTTGAGCGACTTTTCCCGCTATTTGATTCATTTCATGTGATAATGGTTCGAAACTACGGTTTCATGTTTTCTATAAGTCCGTTGAGCTTTGTTATACATGTTGTGAGTTTCGATTCGGTTGCTTGATGTCATATTGTGATTTACGGACGTTTTGGGCCGTTTCGTAATTTCTCAAAGTTTGGGGTGATCATACATTATCGTATTCCGAACCTTCGGGTAGTCGGGAATAGGTTTTCCTTCAACACTTAAGTTCGTCGCCTCGAATCCTTTACGTTCGTACCATCGGGAGTTGTTCACCATTGCATATTGATTTTTTCGGTTCCTTTCTTGCCTTCTTGTGCTATTGCTGTACTCCCAAATAGGCACCTTACGACGTAATGCATGTCTCGATTCGTCGTAATGGCCTTTGTAAAATAGTACAAAGAATTGCGATTTTGTTAAATGCGTAAGCATGGGAGTCTTACGTGCGTTAACAAGCTAACGTCGTTAGTGCCATGGCTAACGTCGTAACACGGCAGGTTTATATACCCGAAGTTGACCGAATTCGTCATTTCTTCACCTACACTTCGTCTTTCCGTGACTGGGCGACTCGTAGGTGATTGGAAGGTGATTTGGGGGTCTTGTAACTCCAAGTTTACATCTTGCTTGAGTTCTTGGTGTTGTTTAACATCCTTAATCCGTGTTCTTCACCTTCGATTCGAGGTAAACATCTTGTAAACCCTTCCTCTATATTTCGGAATCTTCGAGTTTCGGGTTGTTCTTCTTGATTCTTGTTGTTGTATATCATCAATCGATTATATCGATTCTCTTCCTATGATTTGATTCGTATTTCTTACCGTATTCGGGTCCGGATTATGTTCTTGTTGTTCTTGGGGAAATATTGAACCCCAAGTGTTCGATCTTTTGTTTCTACGAATTCTTGTTGGGAATTTCGTATGTTTTCCATCCCTCTTGTGATTGACTTCGTAGTAATTATATTGTTCTTGTGATTTCGACCTAGTTGGAAGATTCGAGGGTTGCCGGTCAAGCTTTTTCGTCGCTTCGCGTGCTTTGGATTTGAGGCAAGTACCTTGATATACGAATTGTAACTGCGTGAAATCATCGTTGTCGAAGTGTATGAATTTATACGGATATGTATATATATATATATGTGTGTGTATATATATATATATATGTGTGTATATATATATATAGATTTATATATATTTATATGTTAAATATATGTATGTATATACGTATATTGATATATATGCCTATGTCGGTGAACGACGAGTGGTGAATGCTAACACTAGTTGGCGTATTCAACTTGGATTGATGGATGAACTATAGTTATTCATATAATATAGTAAGGTTATATGTATATATACATATATACATCTATATATCTATATATATATATATATTCGGTTGAGTCGCAATACAAGGATATATGTGTAGCGTTGGTTGGTTGTGCCAAGGCTTATTGTATTGGATCTTGATTGATAATGTACGTGTTATTGTTTATTGTGTGGTTATGGTATCGGATAAATTGTGTGAATTGGTGTAGTGATTTGATAATTGTTGAATTGATTGATTGTGTACTTGATGTTTGTAATAATGTGAATACTTGTTGTGAGAAACGTCGTATCAGGAACCTCGAGGCGGGCGTGCACTCCGGCACAGTGTATCTTGCAATGTGCGGCTCCATATGTTTGGTGAACACCGGTGTTACCTAATGCGCGTGCAAGGCGGCTCTGTCGGGAGTGATCGGCGGCGCGGTGACATGTTCAAGGCGGCCAACATAGTGGAGTGAACGCCGGTACACAGTGCGCAAGGGAGGCGCTGGCAGGCTTATTGGTTGCGGGTATTTGAGTGATAGCTAAGACCCTGTTATCGAACGATGTTCTTATCTCAAATTCTTTCAACTCACTTTTAAATGTTTGTCTTGATATAGACCGCGATTCGTGTTTTTGAAAGTTTGTTTCAACTGTTTTTAAAGTGTTGGTATCGGGGTTAATTAACCAAGGAGGTTTGACGAAATCTCAGGGTTAATTAATCTGGGGTCTTGAGCAGGATATGTCGAATGAGAGATTGTGCCGTTGATTGTATTGTGGTGCTATTGCATTGTATTGGGTCGAGGACCTGTGAAATGTTGAGATGTTGGTTCTCGTGATGATGTTATTTGGTTTGTGTTGAGATCCTTGTGAGTTGTTGTAATGATTTCGTTTGTGAATGTGTTCTATATTTTGGGTCTAGGTTCCAAAGTTACATTGTCATGGTTTTCGTGTTTTTGTTTTCCTTATGTTGGGTCAAGGACCCGAGAGCTTTGAAACTAATTTCTTAAAGTATTCCCATTCAATTTTATAAACCCCAAGACGGCCCGAGTCATTAATAATGTTTTCAAACTATCTTATCAAAATACTTTCCCCTTTATTAAAATGGATTTTCAACTAAATCTTTTGACTCCTTGGGCTCGTTTAAAGTTTAATTGGTGTTATGTTCCATAAAGAGAATATGACTATGTGATTATTTCTCACCTTGTGTATGCGAGTGCTATCTTGTGTTGACTATGGGAATGTATGGTTTGTGTTAAGGCTTCATGGTTGAGTTTTGTGTTGTTATTATTCGTATATCTTGAACATTATGTACTTGCACTAGCAAAATTCCGGTTGCTAACCCCGAGTTTTCGGGGTGGGTGCCTGTTATGCGCTCAAGTTTTGGCGGCTCGGGAGCGATCCACGAGATTGGCTTGGAAGGAGATGGAGGACAATGATACTAATCACGCCTGAGTCGAGTCTTTTCCTTTGTTTCGATTGGTCGGTATTTCTCTCGCTCGAGTATTCACCCTTGCATGGGTGCGGTTTTCATTTATTAAATTGAGTTGTCATTCTTTTCGGTGTTCAAGTTTATTATTGTCATTGTAGTGTGAATGTCGTTATTTTACGAATTGGTTAATGACCTTGTCTGCCTTTGCATTTAATTTTGACCCGGTCGGTCAATCATTGAGTAGTCTTTTGGAGCTTAGCTGGTAGATCCTTGTGATAAGGGTCTACGGCGTGTGACATTCGATCGTATTCGGGGGTGTTACATTTATGGTATCGAGCTTAGGTTTGCGAAAAACCTAGGCCGTTGGGTCAAGTCCATGTCTTGTGTAAGTCGCGCGCATCGAGTTGTGATTAGTATCGTGGTTCCGACATCATCTTAGGCAACTGTGATGGTAAGCCTCCATCGTAAGTCCCCTTATATACGTATTTGATTATATTGTGCTAATGTGTTTAATGTGAACTAGAGATTGTAACTTGTTGGTGATATTATTGATTTAGGATGTAACATGCGTATTCGGTCCGATTGAGAATGGTTATGTAGTATGCTTAGGAAGTCGAGTGTACTTACCAATGTCTACATTTTACTACAATAAATCTTTGAGTGTTAATTTTATCCGCTGCGTGAGTATTTTGAAATGGCTATTGGTATCTTGCAAACTGAATTTTATTTCGTAAAACCGATTCCCTAAACCGAGTTTTGGCATTTTGTCTTGCATGTTTTGACGGTATTCTTATAACGGTATTTGATATTTTGTAAATGACTTTTGTGATTACTTGAAAATACTACCGTCATCGGCCTTTTTGGGCATTTTGGTAATTGGTTTTAGCCTGGTGGGTTCCGGCGCGGGGCCCACGGCGTGTAATATTCCCGGTTGGATCTGGGGGTGTTACAAATATGGTATCGGAGCCCATGGTTTTGTGATAACCGGGCATGTGTGTTATGTGGCTCTACCAGTGTGGTAGTTGCGTGATTTTTGTGTAGCTGGATTTCTGGCTATTTTGGACTGTGTTGTTTTGGTTCTGTGTGATTTTCTGAGTACTGTCGTGGTGATGTGTGGGTTTGGGGATTGTTGGTGTTTCCGAGACCGACGAGGCAGGGAGTGAACGCCGGTGTCGTGGTCATGTGCAATGTGCGGCTCCAATCGGGAAGTGAACGCCGGTGCGAGGCACGTGCAATGTGCGGCTTTCGATGTGGAGTGGAACGCCGGTGATACGTGCATGTGACAAGGAGCGGCTCATGCGCTTTAGGTGAGGAGACACAGCGTCACAGATCCCACAAAACTCGACAGTGCTCTAAACTTGTTGTGGTCTTGGCGGAGACCAATCGTTTTCAAATTGTGATTATTCCTGTTTTGGCATTCTTGTTGTGTCGAGATATTTTAAATGGTGTAATATGCTAGAATCACTGGAGATCTACGTCTTCACAGACATGTAAGTATGCTGTTCGAATTATTCAATAATTCTTGGTTATCTTGGTGATTTTGGATTTTCCGTTGAAATGTTGTTTGTGCGAGTGATTGCAAGTTTCGAGGACGAAACTTATTTTAAGGGGGGTAGAGTGTAATACCCCGATTTTTCGGATATATTTTTCGGATATCGTGGATGGTTAATTATGCTCGAGGACGTTGTGAACGTTTGATAATGTTATTGAATTGAGTATATGTATTAATTTTTCCATATGCTCGTATTTCGTATGTCGTGACTTTGGACAGGAATTGCTGAAATTTGCTAAGTATGGAATTGTTACGTACGTTAACAAGGTGAGCTTACGTACGTAATATTGGCATGGTTACGTACGTTAAGGCTAAGGTATTACGTACGTAACGAAGGCATCGGACAGGACCGAGTCCTGGTCGGCAGGTGGGACCCTGTGTCGGCAACTTTCGGCGGAGGATGTTGACAGGTGAGTCAGCGTACGTGTTACGTACGTTATACAGGACGTGTTACGTACGTAACACGACCATTGTACTGTAGCAAGTCAACTGGTATATTACGTACGTTATATGGTATGGGTTACGTACGTAATGGACTTCACGGAATGAGACAGTGAGTTTGTTACGTACGCTATGGATTTCGGATTACGTACGTTAAGGTTGTTACGTACGTTAAGTAAGGACACTTACGTACGTAACGAGATGCGCAGTTTATATATTAAGAGCTGGTCTTTCATTTGTTCACGAAAGGAAACTCATTTCTCCCACCCCAGCTCGTCCCTCTTCACTTCTAAGAGTGTTCTAAACACTTCTAACATGATTGTGAGCTTGGAATCATGGAATTAGAGCTTGGTTATGGAACTATTGTTGATTATTGAAGTGATTTCTTGTGTTATCCATATTCTATGAGGTATGTTGGATATTTCTCCTTTTCATTTCGGAATTTTGATGTTATAGTTGATGAATGATTCGTATGAAGATGATTATGATGATTATGATTATGGAATCATAGAGTTCTTGATGTTCTTGAGGCCATATGATGACTATGATGATTTGATAATTCGTTTAACCGATTTAAGATGATATTCTAAATCATAGTGATGATAGTGGTTGATTTAGATGAGATGAATCTTGATATGAGGTTGAATTCCGGATTGAATATGTTATGATCATTGTTACCAAGTTGGTTTGATTATTGATATGATTATTATTCTAGGTTGATTAACCAATAGGTATAATCATTTTGCCGCGGTGAAAGGCCGTAGATTCCGTCCAGTCGGGGCTGAAGAGCTCGTAGACGAGGGCGATGAGTTCGGTGTTGGTTTTGTCATGTTGGTATCCAGGCAAGTGTTTACTTGTTCGGTTGTAATGTTTTGATGAGTAATTCTATTTACATTTCATAAGTATTTTATGTTGTATTGCATATTGACGAATGTTCAGTGATGTTCTAAAAGGATTAGAATGCACAGTTGATGATTGTTGAGATACTTGGACAATCTTGGGAAGATTGTAGTATTCGGATATTGTTGATGTCATTTTGGATATTCTTGGTCTATGGTATACATTTCGAAAGGAAGTCCGGATAGAGGTATGTTTTGTGGTAATCGTACATAGAAGATTGTGTACGGGAAGGTATTCGGTATTGAGGTATTATGTGGTATTATCGTGATATTGGGATTTTGATGAGAATCGTTGGATTACCGGAAGTGGTAAGGTTATCGTTGAGGTTATTATTCTCATGATGCATGGCATGTGAATATTTATGTTTATGTACTTGTGGTTATTTGTCGGGCATTATTGCTGACCCCGTTGTGGGACTTGTTTTTCAGGTATTGAGAACTTTGATGGTAGCGGTCGTGAAGCGAGGATTCCGGACGATACTGGCTATGGCATATTGTTGGGGAATCGTGTATTTTGTTTGTGTATATCATTATTGATGTATATGTATCTTGGACTGTATTTTTATCCGCTGTGTGAGTTCTTTCAAATGGCTTTCGGTTTTATGCCATCTGAGTTTGATTTCGAAAACCGATTCCCTTAACCGAGTTTTTGGCCTTGATTATCTTGACGGTAGTTGGTGTTTTCAAATGATTTTGAGTTTTGGAAAATACTACCGTCATCGGCCTTTTTGGGCGTTTTGGTAATTGGTTTTAGCCTGGTGGGTTCCGGCGCGGGGCCCACGGCGTGTAATATTCCCGGTTGGATCTGGGGGTGTTACAACAACAATCCTCAAGAGTAGAATAAACACAATCATGATATATCTTAATTATGAAATGACGCTGAAGAGAGGCATCATAGTACGCCCGTAATGGTATGTGCAAGTGCACAACACGAGTGTCCAGACACACCCGTCCTTGTACCTAATTAGTCTCACGGAGGTACATTACCGTGTGCACAGTCCAATGTGTCGGTGAACCCAACACATGACCATCACATGTCCGACAAAAAATTCCACACATCCCCACCCAGCCGCACAATATGAACCTAGAAGGTCATATGAACAAGAATGACCATGAAGAATATTAATGAATAACAATTCAACAAAGTCAAGGATGACTCACTGAGATGAATTAATAGTGAAATGAATGATAGCTCAATGAAATGATTGGAACCGTCGTTCCTCGTGAATGAAGTGATTAATTGACAATGACAAGTCTCGATATGGTTAATACCACATGAATGAGTTATGATTATGAATGAACAACAACGAAAGGAATGAATATCCTTTTAACCGAGTAAGAATCAACTTACCTTAACACCTGTGATGATACTTCCTCTCTCGAACAACGTCCTAAGGGAAACTACCAGTCACTCGAACAACCTTGAATAACACAATTATCAACAACTCGCTTAATATATGAATCAATAGCAATCAAAACCAATTTAAGATGTCGATATAATAAATTCAAACTAATTGAGGCATTTCGACAAACACCTTGAAAACAATCTCCCATCCTAAACAACTAATCCAATTTGTATCGAAAACCAACTTTTATTGAATGATCCAATCCACCAAAACACCATCAATACAATCGATAATCCAATAGGAATACTCAAATTGAGTTTACAATAACATTAAATTGCAAAACCCAATTCCAAGTCAACCTTCAAAGTGTTCTTGAGAAAAACTTCCAACAGTCCGATGATAACTCATAAAAACTCATAATCATACGTATATCCATCACAAATCATGATTATACCATCCAAAACATCATGCTCCAACTCAAAATTGAATTCAATGGTTGAAGAAGTTACCTTAGATTAGGATGAAGAACCCATAAATATGTTATTGATCCACACTACAACTTGAAGAAGATGAGAATCTCTGAGTTTTGATGATGTTAAAACACCCAAAAATCGCCCACCAATCGCCCAAGGAGGAGAGGAAGAAGGAAAGTGGTGAAATAAGTTTGTCAGAAATAAAAAAAAATTTGCACTGTGTGCCGCGGCACGGGCTGAGTGTGCCGCGGCACAGGGCCAAAAATCTGCCCAGGTGCTCGGCAGTGTGCCGCGGCCCAGCTAGCAGGAGCTGTGGCCCCCGGTACAGACGGGTCAGCCACAAATTGCAAAATGTGTGTGCCGCGGCGCACGCCACTCGGGTCCAAAAATGACGAAAAACGACCAGGAAAGAGAATAAAAGCAATAGGATTCGATATCTGGGAATAATAACACAAAATGGAAGTGCGGAAACCCCAAAACGGTGGTTCCAAGCAATGATTACAAGGGTTCGCCCAACAATAGCATGATTTGAACAAGGAGGAGATTTGAAATGACATGAACTCCAATGTCAACATCGACTAATGAATCAATTACAACAATCGAGATAATTACTCCGAACGGTGAACATGAATGAATGAATGCGGATGACGAATGATTATTAATAAGTGAAAATTACTGAGTGACAATTACTGAATGATAATGACTTAATTACAACCGGGTATTACATACACCCCCCCTTAAAAGAGTTTCGTCCCCGAAACTAAGGGTCAAACAACTCGGGATAACTCTCCCGCATACTATCCTCAGTTTCCCAAGTAGCCTCTTTGACTCCGTGTCTCGACCACTGAATCTTAACCAAAGGAATCGTCTTGCTTCTCAGCTGTTTGATTCGCCGCTCTAAGACTCGTACGGGATGCTCCTCATACGTATGATCGTCCGCTATCTCGATCTCATCAAACCGAAGTATGTGACTAGGGTCGGCAATATATTTCCGCAACTGAGAGACATGAAACACGTTAGGAATTCAGCTCAACGCCGGAGGTAAAGCCAATCGATAAGCCAGACTGCCTACTCGATCCAAAATCTCAAATGGTCCAATAAATATCGGACTCAACTTTCCACGTTTACCGAAACAGAAGATACCTCGACTCGGGGATACCTTGACCAACACGTGGTCACCTATCTCGAACTTTATGGTCGACGAAGATTATCTTCATATGATTTCTGTCGACTCTGAGCGGTCAACAAACGACTCTTGATCAAAGCTACTTTCTCACGGGCGGCTATAAGCATATCGGGCTCGATGCCGATTGATTCTGATAAGTTATCCCAACACAAAGGAGATCGGCAATGACGACCGTACAAGGGCTGACTTAGTTAGACGATCCACGATTACCCAAATTGTATTCATGCCGCGGCGACTCGTCGGCAAACTCGTGATGAAGTCCATTGAAATATCCTCCCACTTCCACTCTGGAATAGGGAGCGGTTTCAGCATACCCGCCGGTTGCTGATGTTCTATCTTAACTTGCTGACAGGTTAAACATTTCCAAACAAATTCTGTGACTTCTCTCTTCATATTACTCCACCAGTAATTTTTTTTCAAGTCCTTGTACATCTTGGTAGACCCCGGATGAATGGAATAAGGGGTAGCATGAGCTTCTCTCAAAATTGAGTTTTTCAACTCGTCATTCACCGGTACGCATAACCAATTCTTAAATCGCATAAATCCATCCTCGTGGACCACAAATCCAGGGGCTTTCCCTTGAGTCACATCATCTCGAACGCGCAAAAAAAATGGGTCTGAACCCTGATTCTCCCTGATCGCCTCCTCGAGTGGCGATGAAATCTCTAACATACAAAGTTGCCCTTGTACTCGCTGTAACCAGACCTCGATCTCAGATCTTAGGAATTCCTGTTGAAGCTCCTTCTGAACTGTTAAACGAGCCAGCATCTGCTCCTGAACGAACTTACGGCTCAAGGCATCGGCGACAACATTCGCCTTAACCGGGTGATACTGAATCTCGATATCATAATCCTTGATCAGTTCTAGCCACCGTCTCTGACACATATTTAACTCCTTCTGAGTAAATATATACTTCAAGCTCTTATGATCGGTGAAAATCTGACAGGTAACGCCATAAAGATAATGACGCCAAATCTTCAACGCGAAAACTACGGCTGCTGGCTCCAGGTCGTGGGTCGGATAATTGACCTCATAAGGCCTCAGTTGCCGCGAATCATAGGCAATCACCTTCCCATTCTGCATGAGTACACATCCGAGACCCTATCCGGATGCGTCACTATAAACCACGAATCCCTCTATCCCTTGTGGCAAGGAAAGGACAGGTGCTGTAATTAGACGACTCTTGAGTTCCTCAAAACTCCGCTGACACGCGTCAGTCCACGTGTACTTCTTATCCTTCCGCAAAAGGTTCGTCATGGGTTGAGCGATTTTAGAAAATCCTTCCACAAATTGCCGATAATAACCAGCTAATCCGAGAAAACTTCGAATTTCCTTAACATTCTTTGGAGGTTGCCAATCTCGGATAGCCTCCGTCTTCTGAGGGTCGACATGAACTCCGTCTGATGAAATTACATGTCCGAGAAACATCACCTCGTACATCCAGAATTCACATTTGGAAAACTTTCCATAAAGTTGCTCTCGTCTCAACACGTCGAGAACCTGATGCAGGTGAAATTCGTGCTCCTCCCGGTCACGAGAATAAATTAAAATGTCATCAATGAAGACAACCACGAACCGATCCAAATAGTCAATGAAAACCCGATTCATTAACTCCATGAATACTGCAGGTGCATTAGTTAGCCCAAATGGCATCACCACAAACTCGAAATGACCATAGCGTGTTCAGAATGTCGTCCTTGCGATATCCGACTCTCGAATTCGCAACTGATGATATCCAGATCTTAAGTCGATCTTAGAGAATACGGAAGCTCCCTGAAGTTGATCTAAGAGATCATCAATACGGGGTAGAGGATATTTATTCTTGATTGTCACCATGTTCAATTCCTGGTAATCAATACACAAGCGAAAAGAACCATCCTTCTTCTTGACAAATAACACTGGTGCTCCCCACGGGGACGCACTCGATAGGATGTAACCTTTCTCAGTCAAATCCTCTAATTGCTTCTTGAATTCCTGCATTTCGGTCGGGACCATCTGATACGGTGCCTTCGATATTGGGGACGTACCACGCTCCAACTCAATTGTGAATTCCACATCTCTCTGTGGAGGTAAACCAAGTAACTCGTCTGGAAATACGTCGGCATATTCTCTCACTACCGGAATATCTGACAATGACACTGATGATTTCTCGGTTTTGGTCATATACCACCAATAACCAACACACCCCTGACTGAGTAATTTCACTGCTTTCATCAAGTTGATGACTTTCCCGGAACAGCTGGGATTACCTCCTTGAAATACACATTCAACCCCATCGTCTGCACTGATAGTGACCATACGCTTACAGACACTAATGACGGCATCATGACGATCCATCTAATCAATACCCAAGATGATGTCGTCTCTCAGTAAATCTACCACGATTAGGTCTTCTAACCAATCATGGCCATGAAACTGAATCGGACAATCCTTAATCTCACGATCTCCGATAATTCTTCTACCATCAGGTAGACCAATGACATAAGGCTCACAACTAGCAGTACTACCCAGACGTAGTCTAACCAAACATGACTCGGAAATGAATGAATGTGATGCAACAGTATCAAAGAGGGTACACATAGGCTGAGATAGAATTTCGAGTGTACCTGAGATCATTCGGGCCTCCGGATCGTCGGCCTTCTTCATCTCGTAAATTTGGGGCTTGGCGGCCCCTGAACCGGATGCTCCCGTCTGGTAGCTTTTGGCTCCGCCTTTGTTTGCTCCTGTCGTCTTGAATGAAGCGGAATGAGTGGCCTGATTATGAACAGCTGACTGCTTCGGGTCCTGAGATGACGCCGGAGTAGGTTTGGAGTCCCTTCGGCAAAAACGGTCCTTATGCCCAGCAATCCCACAGTTATGGCAAGTGATAGTCTGTCTCGGAAACTTGGTGCTGAAATGACCCTGCTCTTCGCAGTTAAAACACCCAAAAATCGCCCACCAATCGCCCAAGGAGGAGAGGAAGAAGGAAAGTGGTGAAATGAGTTTGTTCTCCACAATAAACGCAGATATAAGAAAAACATGTACTGTGTGTCGCGGCACGGGCTGAGTGTGCCGCGGCACAGGGCCAAAAATCTGCCCAGGTGCTCGGCAGTGCGCTGCGGCCCGGCCGGCAGGAGCCGCGGCCCCCGGTACAGACAGGTCAGCCACAAATTTCAAAATGTGTGTGCCGCGGTGCACACTCCCTTGTGCCGCGGCGCACGCCACTCGGGTCCAAAAATGACGAAAAATGACCCGGAAAGAGAATAAAAGCAATAGGATTCGATATCTGGGAATAATAACATGAAATGGAAGTGCGGAAACCCCAAAACGGTGGTTCCAAGCAATGATTACAAGGGTTCGCCCAACAATAGCACGATTTGAACAAGGAGGAAATTTGAAATGACATGAAATCCAATGTCAACATCGACTAATGAATCAATTACAACAATCAAGATAATATTCTTGTCTCGATTTCCAAGCAAGGTTGAAACAATGAACAATATCGATACACGACTCAAAGTTACTCCGAACGGTGAACACTAATGAATGAATGCGGATGATGAATGATTATTAATAAGTGAAAATTACTGAGTGACAATTACTGAATGATAATGACTGAATTACAACCGGGTATTACACGTAAATTTTGAAACATCCTTCCAGTGAGGAAAAGTTTTGATTTTCGTATGATGACCTCAAGGCCGAAATTTTTTGAGAATTCAAACTATTGATATTTCATTTTCATCTTGTATTATTAGTTCTCAAAACGCGATTTTTAAACTCAAATGAGGTCTACAAAATTTACTCAGGACGTGACTCTCACTCGTAACTTTTCGATTTCATGATTGTCAGACAAAAGATGTGTGGTGATGATGTTACCGTTGTTTGGGCAATAGTGCTCAGAATTGTGATTAAAATGGTGGTGTAAACGCTGAGTCGTTCGATATGTACTCGTTGAGATAGTCCTCTTTACTGAGAGGTGGAATATTGGTTTCGAATGTTAATTGTCTTTTGATGGTTGCTCGTGGGATGTTGTAATCATGTGAATCGATGGCGTTTGGATTCGTATGTTGTTGTTTATTTGTAACCTTAGGTTCTAGTATTGTTTGGTATATGTTCATAAACGTGTTGCTGAATTATAGCAGTTAGCGCACGCTAAGTATGAAGCTAGTGCGCGCTAATGTGGCATGGCTAGCACACGCTAAATCTCTGTTGTAGCACGCGCTAATCAGTCTGGACAGAAGCCATGGAACTGTATTTTGGCCATTAGGTCTAACTTTTGCGATCGTTAGACCGATCATATGTGACCGTATTCTATGTTTGTTGTCTAGTGATGAAAATTGTTGTGTGTGATTATGTGTTATGATTTTTCGTTGCTCTAGGTGGTTACTTGTTATTATGCCGAGGGGCAGAGGTCGTGGTCGTAACCGTGATACAGATGGCCATGAGGATCAGACACGGGATCGAGAGAATATTGCCGGGAATGATATTAGTGTTGGTGCTGCTACTATATTACAAAAAGTAGCAACACAGAAGACTCAGTTGACCCAGGCGGTTCAACGCAACACTGACGCGACTCAGAACGTCGGTGTAAATCAATGGCTTCAAGAGGTAGTTCGTATGAATCCCCCTCAATTCGCCAGTGTTGCGGATGCATTGGGCTGGGATGGTTATATTTTCCAGTTGGGAAAGATATTCGAGGTAGTTGATTGTCTCGATGATCGGAAGGTGCCTATCGCTCAGTACCTTCTTGACAAAGATGCCGTTAATTGGTGGGAAGCTGTTAAACCTCGTGATCGTGTTCTCACGTGGGCGGAGTTCCAGGAATTTATGGATGCTGAGTTTTGTCCGAAACCGATTAGAGATCAGAGGATTCGTGATTTTTATTTGGCAGAACCGCAGGATGTATCGGTGTCGCAAGCCATTATCGACTATAGCAAACAACTCAGTTATGTACGAGATCAGGTGAGGACTAAAGAAGAGAAGATCCGTCATTTTGACATATGGATGAAGCTGGAGATTCACAACTATATGGAGAGACTCACTTGCACTACGTTGAGAGATTATTAGAATAGAGCCTTAGCCTATGAGATAGCTTTGTTATTGACAGAACGTGTGCCCGAGTCAAAGAAACAGAGGAAGTCTGATGATCTTATGGTCAGTACAGGAGTTGATGTTTCTAAACTGCAACGCCGTAGTCTTTCTGCTGTGAAGTTCCATCGCTCGATGAGTGGGACTAAGAGTTCCAAGTCGTCAGCCTTGACTCCTGTTAAGGCCAGGAGGTGTTTTAACTGTAATGTGTCGAGGTGTGTACATGCACATTACCCTTCCTCGCCAGTAATGTGTTACAAGTGCGGACTCGAGGGGCACCGGATTCAGTTTTGCTAGTTGGTCACCGAGTCTTCCGAGGCACGGACTCGAGCACCAATATCAGGATCGACTCTGATAAGTCCCTGAGAGGTGTAGTCTACCAGTTGTTTCTTATGTTATTTCCTTGTTTCGTTGTTTCGAATTCGGGGCAAACTTCTTTTATTTGAAGCGGATTTGATTTTTGAACTTCTTTATTTTCAATTTTATCGACGCGTTTGTGTTCGTTGATATTTTCTGAACTTGTTCTGTTCTTTGTTTTTGTTGTTCGAGCGAGTTCTGATATTGTTCCGTTTATCGTTGTGACTTTTTCCAAGTTTGGCGCGAATCCCGTGAACCCTATGCGAATGAATATCTTGTAGTCCTTACAAGATCAGTCCATGTCTTGAGTGAGGTGTAATTTTGGCGTTGTTGTTCGATCGTTGTTGTTCGATCGTTATTGTCCGATTGCTGTCGTGTGATCTCGTATTGTGATTATTGAGCGTCTGAACCTTTTCATAATTTTCCATATTTCCAACTGATGGTCTTGGTATCAGATCTTCCAAATCTTTGGGACTATCGAGATTTCATACTTGCTCAGCGTTAGACTTATGTTTTGGTTGTTGTGCTGTTCGGATTAATCTACCGTAGTGTTGTTGCTTGTTGCATTTCGTTATTGCTCTGGCATAACGAATTGGACTGTAGCAATTCTGTAGTTCATGGGGTTTGTTGTGAGCCATCAGCAACAGATAGCGGGTGTTATCCAGAGTTTCCCTGCCTTGACTGCTCCATGTTTTAAGTTTCGGGATGAAACTTATTTTTAGGGGGTAGAATGTAACACCCGAGATCTTTGTTCTGGTTTTGTTTAATTTTTCTGCGGTTTAGTAGATTGTTGTCATCCATGTCTTTGGAATCGTGTGCCATGTTTGGGTGTACAATGTTTGACACGTGTTTAGTTGCGATTCAGATCGTTACGTGAGTTTTGGTTCATTGTAGTGTAGCGCACGCCACTAAGTGGTGTAGCGTGCGCTACTGTGCCGTGGTTAGCGCATGCTACGTGGATTGTAGCGCACGCTAACTGGCAGTCTGGAGGCAGTCCAAGAGCCACTGGACTGGGACTGGGGTCTCGATAGCGTACGCTAGCGCTTGTGGTTAGCGCACGCTATCATTTGTTTTAGCGCATGCTATTTGTCCTTTTTAGCACATGCTACCTCGAAGGTGCAGAACTATCCAGAAGCTACTGGACTGGGTCGGCAGGTCTCAAAATCGCACGCTAACGACTGTAGTTAGTGCACGCTGACTGTATGTGTTTTGTTAGTGCACGCTACTCCTCAGTATTAGCGCACGCTAATCTGTCCGGTATAAAAACCGGACAGCAGTCGTATTTGTTCATTTCATGTTCTTTTCCTTTCCGCTCCACGAGTGTGAGTCAAGAGTTCCTAGGGTTGATAATCTTGGTCGATTTTTGCTCCATCCAAGGTGTTTTGGAGTATCCTAGGTGATTATAACGTCGCCTAATCTACTGTTATTCATCGGATCGAGGTAATCCATTGATTTTCATTGAGTCGACCGTTTTGTAGATTTTTTTCTCGTTTACAGTCCGATTTTGATGAATCTATTGTGGTTAAACATTTTTGTTCATCATATTCCATGGATTGTATATCCATAATTCCGGCTTGTTCGACTCGATTGATGATTCGAGTGTTCTTGAGGAACCGTGAGCATTTAATGTTTGATTAAATGATCGTATGAGTTTTTCTTCGTTAGTTTGAGACGATTTCCATTGTTTGGGGTATTGCTCCTCGTTTTGATCGTGTTTTCGTTGTTTCTTGCGGAAGTTGTAGGTTTCTAGGCACTTCGGCCGAGCCGTGTTCATCGGGATATTTGCGGGCCGATTTTGAGGCAGGTATCTTGCCCATACACTTCGTGTTCCGTAGACTTAATAGTTGGTAATTGATTATATGTGCAATTTGAATGTTTTTAATGAACTCCTAGAAAGGATCGGTATATTCTCGATAAAGGTTTTCCTCCAAAGATAACTCGTATGCTTTGTGAACAAATGTATGTTTCTGAATATGTGTATTAGTGTTGTATGTTGAGGGTGTTGCGATCATATTACGTTATTATAGTATGTCTTTCCTTTCACTTGTCAAGGATTGTGTGTTAGTACGTGTACTCGTTTGATAAATATGTGATGTTGTGTGATATTAGTTGTTACTCCTTGTAAGGAGGTTGTGATGCTCAGTGTTGTTTGGAAATGGTACTTCCTAGTTGTTGTGTGATTGTTGTAAAGTGATGTGCCACCGGGTAAGATTTGTTTATAACACTCCCAAAACCATCCGGGATATTACAGCGCCGTGGGCCCCGCGCCGGAACCCACCAGGCTAAAAATCATTTTCAAAAACGTTCAAAAACGCCCGAAAGGCGGATGACGGTAATATTTTCCAAATACTCACAAAAGTCATTATAAAGTATCAAATACCGTCATGAAAATATCATTAAAACGTTCAAGGCCAAAATGCCAAAACTCGGTCCAGGGAATCAGTTTTACGAAATAATCCAAGTTTACGAAGTACCCAAAAAGCCATTTTGAAATGTACACACGATTTGGTAAAAATATCGGAAAGACATTTTGAAATATACACATACAGCAGATAAAATGCAGTTAAAAATACACAATTGCAGCGGAAATAAACAACCAGAAAAGAATACTAAATTCTCCGAAAACATGTCGCAGACAGTATCACCCGGGAAGCTCACCCCTTCACGACCGCTACTAGCTCGATCTCCGAGTACCTAAAAATAAAGCCCACGACGGGGTCAACCACAATACTCAATAATGATATCGATCACATCACATAAATAATTACATACCAATGTAATAATACTGTAAGAATACTACCAACGTAATCTTACCGTCATAACCTTACCAATCCATAGCAATCCATACCAATTCAATCCTTACCATAATCCGCATTTCGCATTCTCAAATGACGAAATGAACTTAACAACAATCATCTATACTGAATCAAAACAGTACTCAAAATCCTCAAAAATATCATCATAACTCATAAGTGGGAAATAATCCATCCATGCCAAATCCGGTCCGTTGGATCGCACAATCAAGTACCAATCCTGGAAAACCAATAGCCTACAATATATCTGTAGATCAATTACCACAAAACAATGAATACAAATCCCGAAACATCGACGTACAGTCCGAATGCTCATACGATCAATAACAATGATCAACCAACACATCAACCGAGAATATCATCGACATGATAACTCCAAACGATCAACGAAAGACCAACAACGACCGAGAATACCCTCGACAAGGTAAACTCCAAACGATCAACGAAAGACCAACAACGACCGAGATTACCATCAACAAGGTAAACTCCAAACAAACAACAATAATGGATCTCAAAGAAATAACCCCGACTGTCGAACATACCCCTCGGGCGTATGAAACAACCAGTCACAAACCGTCGAACATACCCAACCATAAATGGAGGATGAACGACCAAACAATATGGCTCAAAGATGGACGTCACAGTACGCCCGATCCGGAAATGTGTCCGTGCACAAGTCACCCCGTGTATCGATCAAATACACGTGTGGTCTTGTACATAATCAGTCTCACGAAGTAATCTTTTCGTGTGCACAGCCCAATGTGAGGACATGACCCCATCACACGTCTATATGTGCCCGCCTTGAAAATCCTACACATAACCGATCGGCACGCAGATATGACTCCAGATATTTCACGATTCAACATGACAATGAAAATCAAAGAATCACATATCTAATTAAGGATCAAAAGACTCACCGAAGTGAACAACAGACTGACAATGAAAAATCGACGCGACTAGTCAATATCCAAAACATACCCTGGGATCATCATCCCCAATGAATGATCCACACGATCAACGACCTCAATACAATAGTCTTGGGACCAACTCTCTCAACAGCCAATACGAATCTCATCATACGAAACCTCAACATACAGCATATACAACAACTCAACTTTATAATGATTATTCTCATGACTGAACAATAATTAAATTACCTCAAGCCGACGATACTATCCTCTCCACGAACAAACCATCATCCCGACAATTTACATTCTAACAACATTGCTATACGAATTATAAATGAAATGAAAACGAGACCATTCATCAAATATTATAAACTGAAGAAGTATAACTTGCCTCAATGTCGATACGATGAAACCGAATCTGGCCAGCAACGTGCAGCAGCAATAACTCACGGTCTAGAACTCCAAATCACGATCCAACTGGTCAAAATGAAGGACCATGAGTCGGCAACAATCTGTGCAAAATTCAGTAAAATCGGACCACGTCTTGGCCTTCATCGAGCTAGTCGATCACGGCTGCTCCACTGAAAATGGAACTCCAAATATGGAAGAAAACCAGGATCCACTCAAAAGAGACTTCACTATATGATAAATTTCTACAATCATATAGAATTTATTTCTTTTTAACTCCACACCCCTACACTATTACAAGTCTACATGATTCTCACCCTTCTCGCCACTCTCTTTAAAGAGAATACAAGAAAGAAATTTAATTTGAATCAAATAAGACTAAAGTGTATTACTTGAGTGTACTTGAAAGAAAGACACCAAGACTCCTTATATAGAATAAATAAGGCTTTTCCCTTTCATTCTCAACTGATGTGGGACAAAAAAATACATTCTTATAGCATAACCAATGCTTCTCATCTTTATTCTCAACTGATGTGGGATAAAACTCATCCTTCAAAACAAAACTACTGTCCGAGAGCCATAACTCTTACAAACAAAATCTAAATATAATATCCACCATTCATATTATATCAAACTATTTGGTAAATAACATATCCAAAATTTAGCACAATCCAACGGTTAAATCTTCGGAAATCTAAAAAATACCGAGACTTCTCAATATGAATCCGAAAATATTCTCAATATAACTGTCAATTAAAAACGTCAATTACACAAGTATAACTGTCCTGGTTCTCAATTTATTTTATCCATATTGTATAGACACTAAGCTATACAATATACCTCAGATAAAATAACGTGAAAAATTTATACTGAAAATCTGGATATTACATACTAAAATCGGGGTATTACATTGTTGAATATACGGGATCCGTCCTTGATAGTACGGATCGGGCGTGACCATGGGGTTATCCAATCGGGTATGTCTTGTGGAGACTCTGAGGTTCGTGGCTTGGTAGCCCGATGCCGTGATAAGTTATGGGGTTATCCAAACTGGGTATGTCGATGCGGAGACTCCGAGGTTCGTAGCTTGTTAGCGCGATGCCAGGATAACTTATGGTTGTGGTTTGGTTATGTGGCGTATGTGTCATGGGTTGTCCAATCGAGTATGTCTCGCGGAGGCTCCAAGGTTTGTGGCTTGCTATCCCGATGCCGAGATAACTATGAATGTATGTCATGGTTGTGGTTACGTGACTGTGGTCACGGTTACATGTGATATTGTGTGGTTTACCATTGGGTTATTCACTCGGGTATGTTCTGTGGGAGCGTCTGAGGTCTGTGGCTTGTTAGCACGGGACGCGAGTAATCCTTGGGAATATGTTGATATGTATGATTAGGTCGTGGACCCCGTATTTTGTGATCGTATTTGAATTTTGGAAAATGATCTATGGGCTGTGTCCCTAAGTGGTTTTCGATGAGATGAAAATTCTTAAATTCCAAATGTTTTTCAAACTCCCGAGATCTTAAACTGTTTTGCAAGACGTACATTGATTTCCTTCCTACCTTACATGGTTTGAACAGTTTTAATCAAGTGAATTATCTCGGGAAGTCTTTGTTATGATTAACTGGTTGGATGTTCTCGATTGTTATGTTTTCGGAATATGTGTTGTATGGCTCGTATTTGCACTTTATACTTGCACTAGCAAAACAGTGGAGTTTTGCTAACCCCAGAGTAATCGGGGGTGGATGTCTATATTATGTCCAGGTACATGCAGGTTCTAGAGAGCAAAATACAGGACCGGTACAAATGATGATGAAAGACGACAATACTAATCACATGAAGACCAGTGCTGAGTATTTTGGTCAAGGCATTTTGTGGTGTCTTTTACACTATTGTATTTTCTGATTGTAATAGTATGGTTCGTGTATTTGAACCTGGTTTGGGTTTGAGTGGTATCAAAGTTATGTGTGTCTGGTTTGTATATCGTGATGAAAGACCAAATCGGTCTAAATGGTTCGTTATTTAGCCATGTCGACATGTAATGTGATGTATTGTTTCTGTATTTAGCCTGGTAGATCCTCACGGAGAGGGTATGTGGCGCTGTAATATTCCCCAGTGGTTTGGGATGTTACAGAATATGGTATCGGAGCTTAGGTTGTGCAAACCTAGGTTGTCGGGTTAAGTTGTGTGTTGTCGACTCTTGTCTTGTCGGATTGTGTCTGACTGAGTCGTGTTGCGATGCGTCATCTGAGATGTCGGTCGTGATTAGTATCAAGGTGCAGCCATCATCTTCGTACGACCTGTGGATGTAAGTCTCCCTACTATTTTGTGCCTTGTGTTATACGAGCTTGTGTGATTCTATATTGTGAAGTGGTGTTTAAATATGAATTGTGAATACGTGACCTATGCTTGTTTGATTCTCGTATTGTGCTGGAATGAAAAGTAGTGCCGGTGTATATATATATATCGTCTTTACAGGAGTAATGGCTTTGGTGTGGTTACGCAAGGGAGTGTGATTTTAAAGGTTTAAATGTTTTTGGGGAGTCACGTAAATTTTAAAACATCCTTCAAGTGAGGGAAAATTTTGATTTTCGTATGATGACCTCAAGGCCGAAAATTTTTGAGAATTCAAACTATTGATATTTCATTTTCATCTTGTATTATAAGTTCTCAAAACATGATTTTTAAACTCAAATGAGGACCACAAAATTTACTCAAGACGTGGCTCTCGCTCGTAACTTTTCGGTTTCATGATTGTCAGACAGAAGATGTGTGGTGATGATGTTACCATTGTTTGGGCAATAGTGCTCGGAATTGTGATTAAAATTGTGGTGTAAATGCTGAGTCGTTCGGTATGTACTCGTTGAGATAGTCCTCTTCAATGAGGTGGAATATTGGTTTTGAATGCTAATTGTCTTTTGATGGTTGCTCGTGGGATGTTGTAATCATGTAAATGGATGGCGTTTGGATTCGTATGTTGTTGTTTATTTGTAACCTTCAGTAATGATATTGTTTGGTATATGTTCATAAATGTGTTGCTGAATTAGAACAGTTAGCGCACGCTAAGTATGAAGCTAGCGCACGCTAGTGTGGCATGGCTAGCGCATGCTAAATCTCTGCTGTAGCGCGCGCTAATCAGTCAGGACAGAAGCCATGGAGCTAAATTTTGGCCGTTAGGTATAATTTTTGTGATTGTTAGACCGATCCTATGTGACTGTATTCTATGTGTGTTGTCTAGTGATGACAATTGTTGTGTGTGATTATGTGTTATGATTTTTCATTGCGCTAGGTGGTTACTTGTTAATATGCCGAGGGGCAGAGGTCGTGGTCGTAACCGTGATATAGATGGCCACGGGGATCAGATGCGGGATCGAGAGAATGTTGCCGGGAATGATATTAGTGTTGGTGTTACTACTATATTGCAATAAATAGCAGCACAAATGACTCAGTTTGTAACACCCCCAAACCACTTGGGAATATTACAGCGCCGCAGACCCTCTCCATGAGGATTTACCAGGCTAAATACAAAAACAATACATCACATTTAATGCCGATATGGCTAAATAATGAACCATTAGACCGATTTGGTCTTTTACCAAAAAATTTTACATCGAACATACAAAACTCCTTTTTCCTAACTCGTACCCACGCAGAGGTTAGGATACATTAATACTTCCCGAAAACGGAAAATACCCCAACAAAAAGACAAAACAATAAGACTTCACCAAATACCCAACACGGCCTTCATGTGATTAGTATCGTCGTCTTCCATCATCCTTCATACCGATCCTGTGATTCGCTCTCCAGCAACGTGCAAGTACCTGGACGCAATACAGACATCCACCCCCCGAATACTCGGGGGTTAGCAAAACTCCACTGTTTTGCTAGTGCAAGTATAAAGTGCAAATACGAGCTATAAACAACATATTCCAAGAATATAAAAACTTGATTAATTCCACAATTCAACCCAATGAAGATTTCCCGAGATATTTCATTGAATAAAATAGTTCAAAACATGAAAAGTTGGAATGAGACATGCAGGCTCTTTGAAAAGCATTTAAAAAGTCTCGGGAGTTTTAGAAAGACATTTCTGGGCTAATAAATCTTTAACTCAACAAACCACGTAGGGACACGGGCCAAAGAATTGTTTTTGCTCAAAGATACCAATCTGGTCACAAACACAGGGTCCACGACCCAAATCATCCATATCCCATACTCGAGTGAATAACACAACGGTCACACTCGATACATAACCAAACTACAATGTACGGAAACAATCATAGGGCCCGTATCCTTATGCCAAAAATATCACAACCATGAAACAAATAATATACGACGCTTGTACCGGTGCCATTTTAGCCAAGTACCAAGACCTTACATATGATGTATCTCACTTCGGGAATTTGCATATGTGATACTCCGGACATATCACAATTATCGAAAACAACATCGTGCCATAATCATCATCACAAAACAACCTCCCGAGTTGTACCGGCCATGTACCTCCTACGAGATACACACCCCAGGGAGTCCTCGTCAGGCCCTCTCTGGTTGTACAACCCCACCGAGTGATCCGTAGGGAACGCGGCCTATCGAATCCCAGGGGACCCTCACTGGTTTTAACTCGGTTCACACACTCTCAGTAACCACATGGCACAAACCACATTTTCTGAAATTACCACTTTCACAAAATCACGATTCAAAAACATATTCCCTCGAAGTACTTCAAATATAAATCAAGGTACTTGCTAGGAATGGCCACAACATCCGACACATACTCACATCACACATCATTACAAACTCATCAATAGTACACACGTCCACACACATATACACACTTCTTGTCAGAAAGACATAACCTTAAGTCCACTATCAACATAATCACGCACAACAATACCAAACGTAAAGAAGATATTCCAAAGCACACCACTAGTTCATATCCTCAGAACCACACAATCGTTCACAAACACATAAGTAGATTTTATAGAGGACCTTTATCGAGAATATACCGATTCTTTTATAAGTTCATTAAAAATAATCCAATTGCACACCTAGTCAATTACCGACTATAACCACTACGAAACATGAAGTGTATAGGCAAGATACTTGCCTCAATAGTTGATACTGGACACTCCGACGAACATCTCTCAATCGGAAAACTTCGAATGCCTACAACTCTCCGGCGGAAACGAGGGTAACACCACCGATCGGAAAACGGCGAACGGAAGGGTTCCGACTCGAGTTCTTCGCAAGGAACCTGACCCCAACATCATACCATTAATAAATTGACGATCGAACGAGGAAGAATAATCGTAGAACGCCTGAATCCCCTTTGTGACATTTTATCGAATACTTTCAAGGTGTCGATTAGAAACTCAATAAAACAACGAATCCTCGGCAATCCAACCATGTAAAAACAAGGGATTCGATATAAAACAACTTAATAATCATCAATCCATCACTATTCTAAGTTATAACGAATCAAACGGGCGAAATCAACAAAATCCCCAATTTTTTCCAAAACTAGGATTTTAGGAAAACTAACCTTGATTCGCTGGATTGAAGGATGTTATAGGGTGATTAATCGATGATATTAGCTCCCAAACTTCGTGGATTAGTTGTATAATAACATGCCTTCGTCACCTCCAAAACTCCAGCCGCATACAGGAAGGGAAAGAAATGAAAAACGGGTGAAAATATGACTGCTCGGTCATATTTATACTGGTGCAGCCTAGCGTGTGCTAGACTGCCGAGCTAGCGTGCGCTAGCGGGCGGTCATGGTCGAGAATGTTCGGTCGGGGCCCGCCATCATGCGCTGAACACGTGCGTTGTTGGCCCGGGCCACAATCCAGAGACTTCCTGGCTTGGCCAGGTAGCGTGCGCAGCCTTCCGGTCGTAGCGTGCGCTACCTGCCGATCCTCCGAGTCAAGAACCTGTCTGCCCCTACTGCCTCGGCCGACTAGCGCGCACAGCCAACCGGCCGTAGCGTGCGCTGTCTCCCGGCGGTAGCGTGCGCTACCTTCCGCCCATAACGTGCGCTATGCCGGTTCCTGCCGCACCCTCCCGGCGATTGCACCGTCCGGCGATTGCACCTGGCCGTCCGGCCAGTGCCCGACCACCATGATTCGACGACTCGATTTTCCGAAATCGCACGGAACGAACACGACAAAACACTCGGGGACAACATCATCGATCCGAAATGAAAACAACGGATAACCAATCATCACCTATGGTAATAAACGCCAAAATCAGTTGTCGAGAAAATAATACCGGCACTCGACAACCGGGAAATATCCGAAAAAAATTTCAAAATAACTGGAATGAAAATTGTGGGTATTACATTCTACCCCCCTAAAAATAAGTTTCGTCCCGAAACTTAAAACAAAAGAAAGGCGACTCTCGACAACACACCAGAGCTCCATGCAGTATAAAGCCACTACGATCCGATTCAATACGCAAGAATGCTTACGAAAAGCAACGAGCATGAATCGCTGCAGTTGATAAAACCGAGCAATATAAAAATCAAATCACGATTCCAACGCTGAAAGGTATGGAATTCCAGTAACTCAAAGATTTGGAAGACCAAATGCGAAGACAACTTCGCAGCACTTATGGAAATTACGAAATGGCCCAGATGTTCAATAATCACGATTACGAGATCAAATAATAATGATTGTACCATGACGAACAAATAGAAATGATCGAACAACAACGATCAACTATGAAGTTCACAGCTCAAATCAAGACATCAATAAACTTGTAGGAATCACGAGGTGTTAACTTCGAACACGGTTCACAAGAAATCGATCCGAACTTGGAGAGATCACAACGATATACACATCAATTTGGAACAATATCAGAACTCGCTCGAATGACAAAGGTGAGGAACAATACAAGGTCAGATGCATTAACGAACACAATTGCATCAATACGATCAAACGAAATGGAAATGAGAAGAAAAAAAGAAAATGTGGGTATTACATTATATCACCTTTAAAAGAGGTTTCGTCCCCGAAACTTAAACAACGAAAACAAAGTGCTTGAATAGCAACCTTCCCGGCCATATCCTCTTGGTCCCGTATCTAATCTCCATAACCAAGTGTACCGCGGTCACGGTCGCGTCCTTTGTCCCTCGGCATACTAAGCGGATTCTCTCTCAATACGATTGCACCACTTCGCAAAAACAATATGCTAAAGTACCAACTTAGCATGACATATTACATAAGGTAACTAATAATAACTCGATAAGAAAATCCACGAGGTATCCTTTTAAAGGAAAATCTTTTGAAAATCCTCGGATTTGTATGCTATTCAAAATAAACAAGTACTTTTGGTACCTCGGGTTGTTTCATCAAAACTTGTAAACAACATACTTTAACCGTCTCATTTGAAATCATTTGCCAAAATAATAATTCCTTGAAACCGGTGTTATCAAAATCATCATGCCTCTACGCGTCATCATCACCGTTAACAACTAACAAGTTAACCATGCAAGATCATCAAACCATTCTTACATACTCTAACATTTCCAAATCCGAGTTTGAACTTTACATCGAGTGAGATTTTTTTTTTCATCTTTCACTATATATTTTTGAAAAAGAAATCGTATTGGTTTTTGAAAAAAAAAATTGTGTGAAAGATTTTTTTAAAAATCATGTACTCGAATTATTCGAAAATACAATAGTACGTTAAAAGTCACTTCCGAAAATTCTCCCAACACTACACAAGAATCAACGACGGTAATATTTTACAAAATGTTCAAGGTACTTTAAAACAACTCTTTCAATACCGTCGAGGTTTTATTTGAGAATCCCAGGCCGGCTCGCAAATTTCAAACAATTTCCAAAGTTCATACGAAGCCGCCGAATTAATCGCAACGTCAAATTAGTTTCAAAAATTGATTTCCGCAACTTGCACAAACTTATGAAAGTTTCAAGAAAACATTTTCGAACACACACACACAGCAGACATAATTTAACAACTCACTGAGCAAAATCAATTATCTCCTAGCGCGACAAAAAGTCACAAAACACATTCACACCAACCAGTTGTCATCACTAGACAACACATATAGAATACAGTCACAGATGACTGACTGCAAAAAGTTAATCCTAACGGCTAAAAACGCGGTTCCACATCCTCTGCCCAGGCTAATTAGCGCGCGTTACAACAACATTAGCGTGCGTTACTCATGCCACATTAGCGCGCGCTAGCCTTGTGCTTAGCATGCGCTAACAGCTCTAATTCAGCAACGTGATTGCGAATATATATACGACATTACTAGAATCGATGGTCACAAATAAACGACAACACGTTTGAATCTCAAAGCCATCGATTTAACACTTCATGAGCTACCATTAAAAGACAATTGTCATTCAAAAACCGAAATCTCACCTCTTATTAAAGAGAGCTATCTCAATGTACACAAATCAAACGACTCAGCATTCACATCATAGTTTTAATCTAAAACTGGTAACACTGCCCGAACAACAAGAACATCATCACGTATTTCTCGACTAACAGTCATAAAACCGATAAGTTGAAAACGAGAGTTACGTCTTGTCTACATTTTGTAGACTTCACTTGAGTTCAAAAATCGTGTTTTGAAAACTTATAATACAAGATGAAAATAAATATCGGTAGTTTTGAATTCTTAAAAAAAAAAAATTAACCTTGAGGTCATCATATGAAAATCAATCTTTTTTCCTCCCTTTGGAGGATGTTTTAAAACAAAATATACGTGTCTCCCCAAAAACATGTAAAGTTTTGAAATATCACATTGATGAATTTTTCTTTGCGTAACCACACCAAGGCCATTACTCTTGTAAAAACGACTTATATCAGGATATGTGTATAAATACATATACGTTGGCACCACTTTCATTCTAGCATCATACGAGGATCAAACAACATAGGCCACATAATCACAAATCACCTTTAAACTCCACATCATAACACAAAATTATACAAGCTCGTATATCACAAGGCACAATATAGTAGGGAGACTTACATCCACAGATCGCATGAAGATGATGGTTGCACATTGATACTAATCACGACCGACCTCCAGACGACGCGTCGCGACACGACTTAGTCAGACAAATTCTGACAAGACAAGACAAGACAGGACCCGACGACACACAACTCGACCCGACAGCCTAGGTTTCTGCAAACCTAAGCTCCGATACCATATTCTGTAACACCCCCAAACCACTTGGGAATATTACAGCGCCGCAGACCCTCTCCATGAGGATCTACCAGGCTAAATACGAAAACAATACATCACATTTAATGCCGATATGGCTAAATAATGAACCATTAGACCGATTTGGTCTTTTTCCAAAAAAATTTACATCGAACATACAAAACTTCTTTTCCTAACTCGTACCCACGCAGGGGTTAGGATACATTAATACTTCCCGAAAATAGAAAATACCCCAACAAAAAGACAAAACAATAAGACTTCACCAAATACCCAACACGGCCTTTATGTGATTAGCAACGTCGTCTTCCATCATCCTTCATACTGATCCTGTGATTCGCTCTCCAGCAACCTGCAAGTACCTGGACGCAATACAGACATCCACCCCCCGAATACTCGGGGGTTAGCAAAAGTCCACTGTTTTTCTAGTAAAAGTATAAAGTGCAAATACGAGCTATACACAACATACTCCAAGAATATAAAACTTGATTAATTCCACAATTCAACCCAATGAAGATTTCCCGAGATATTTCATTGAATAAAATAGTTCAAAACATGAAAAGTTGGAATGAGACATACAGGCTCTTTGAAAAGCATTTAAAAAGTCTCGGGAGTTTTAGAAAGACATTTCTGGGCTAATAAATCTTTAACTCGACAAACCACGTAGGGACACGGGCCAAAGAATTGTTTTTGCTCAAAGATACCAATCTGGTCACAAACACAGGGTCCACGACCCAAATCATCCATATCCCATACTCGAGTGAATAACACAACGGTCACACTCGATACATAGCCAAACCACAATGTACGGAAACAATCACAGGGCCCGTATCCTTATGCCAAAAATATCGCAACCATGAAACAAATAATATACGACGCTTGTACCGGTGCCATTTTAGCCAAGTACCAAGACCTTACATATGATGTATCTCACTTCAGGAATTTGCATATGTGATACTCCGGACATATCACAATTATCGAAAACAACATCGTGCCATAATCATCATCATAAAACAACCTCCCGAGCTGTACCGGCCCTATACCTCCTACGAGATACACACCCCAGGGAGTCCTCGTCAGGACCTCTCTGGTTGTACAACCCCACCGAGTGATCCGTAAGGAACGCGGCCTACGGAATCCCAGGGGACCATCACTGGTTTAACTCGGTTCACACACTCTCTATAACCACATGGCACAAACCACATTTTCTGAAATTACCACTTTCACAAAATCACGATTCAAAAACATATTCCCCCGAAGTACTTCAAATGTAAATCAAGGTACTTGCTACGAATGGCCACAACATCCGACACATACTCACATCACACATCATCACAAACTCATCAATAGTACACACGTCCACACACATATACACACTTCTTGTCAGAAAGACATAACCTTAAGTCCACTATCAACATAATCACGCACAACGATACCAAACGTAAAGAAGATATTCCAAAGCACACCACTAGTTCATATCCTCAGAACCACACAATCGTTCACAAACACATAAGTAGATTTTATAGAGGACCTTTATCGAGAATATACCGATTCTTTTATAAGTTCATTAAAAATAATCCAATTGCACACCTAGTCAATTACCGACTATAACCACTACGAAACATGAAGTGTATAGGCAAGATCCTTGCCTCAATAGTTGATACTGGACACTCCGATGAACGTCTCTCAATCGGAAAACTTCGAATGCCCACAACTCTCCGGCAGAAATGACGGTAACACCACCGATCGGAAAACGGCGAACGGAAGGGTTCCGACTCGAGTTCTTCGCAAGGAACCTGACCCTAACATCATACCATGAATAAATTGACGATCGAACGAGGAAGAATAATCGTAGAATGCCTGAATCCCCTTTGTGACATTTTATCGAACACTTTCAAGGTGTCGATTAGAAACTCAATAAAACAACGAATCCTCGGCAATCCAACCATGGAAAAACAAGGGATTCGATATATAACAACTTAATAATCATCAATCCATCACTATTCTAAGTTATAACGAATCAAACGGGCGAAATCAACAAAATCCCCAATTTTTTCCAAAACTAGGATTTTAGGAAAACTAACCTTGATTCGCTGGATTGAAGGATGTTATGGGGTGATTAATCGATGATATTAACTCCCAAACTTCGTGGATTAGTTGTATAATAACATGCCTTCGTCACCTCCAAAACTCCATCCGCATACAGGAAGGGAAAGAAATGAAAAACGGGTGAAAATATGACTGCTCGGTCATATTTATACTGGTGCAGCCTAGCGTGCGCTAGACTGCCGAGATAGCGTGCGCTAGCGGGCGGTTATGGTCGAGAATGTTCGGCTGGGGCCCGCCATCATGCGCTGAACACGTGCGCTGTCGGCCCGGGCCACAATCCAGAGACTTCCTAGCTCGGCCAGGTAGCGTGCGCAGCCTTCCGGCCATAGTGTGCGCTACCTGCCGGCCGTAGCATGCGCAATGTCTGACAGTAGCGTGCGCTACCTGCCGATCCTCTGAGTCCAGAACCTGTCTGCCCCTACTGCCTCGGCCGACTAGCGCGCGCAGACAACCGGTCGTAGCATGCGCTGTCTCCCGTCCGTAGCGTGCGCTACCTTCCGGCCATAGCGTGCGCTACGTCGGTTCCTACCGCACCCTCCCGGCCAGTGCCTGCACTCGTCCGGCCAGTGCCTGCAACCGTCCGGCCAGTGCCAGACCACCATGATTCGACGACTCGATTTTCCGAAATCGCATGGATTGAACACGACAAAACACTCGGGGACAACATCATCGATCCGAAATGAAAACAACGGATAACCAATCATCACCTACAGTCATAAACGCCCAAATCAGTTGTCGAGAAAATAATACCGGCACTCGATAATCGAGAAATATCCGAAAAAAAATTCAAAATAACCGGAATGAAAATCGTGGGTATTACATTCTACCCCCCTAAAAATAAGTTTCGTCCCAAAACTTAAAACAAAATAAAGGCGACTCTCGACAACACACCAGAGCTCCATGCAGTATAAAGCCACTACGAAAAAAAAATTCAAAATAACCGGAACGAAAATCGTGGTTATTACACAGTTGACCCAGGCGGTTCAACGCAATACTGACGCGACTCAGAACGTCGGTGTAAATCAATTGCTTCGAGAGATAGTTTGTATGAATCCCCCTCTATTTTCCGGTGCCACGGATACGTTGGGCTGGGATGGTTGGATTTTTCAGTTGGGAAAGATATTCAAGCCAGTTGATTGTCCCGAAGATCGGAAGGTGCCTATCGTTCAGTTCCTTCTTGACAAAGATGTCGCTAATTGGTGGGAAGCTGTTAAACCTCGTGATCGTGTTCTCACGTGGGCGGAGTTCTAGGAATTTATGGAAGCTGATTTTTATCCAAAACCGATTAGAGATCATAGGATTCGTGATTTTTATTTGGCAGAACCGAATGATGTATCGGTGTCGCAAGCCATTATCGACTATAGCAAACAACTCAGTTATGTGCGAAATCAGGTGAGGACTGAAGAATAGAAGATTCGTCATTTTGACATACGGATGAAGCCGGAGATTCGCAAGTATATGGCGAGACTCACTTGCACTACGTTGAGAAATTATCCTAATCGAGCCTTAGCCTACGAGTTAGCTTCGTTATCGTCGGAACGTGTGCCCGAGTGGAAGAAACTGAGGAAGTCTGATGATCTTATGGTTAGTACGGGAGTTGATGTTTCTAAACTGCAATGCCGTAGTCTTTCTGCTGTGAAGCTCCATCGCTCGATGAGTGGGACTAAGAGTTCCAAGTCGTCAGCTTTGACTCTTGGTAAGGCCAGGAGGTGTTTTAACTGTAATGTGTCGGAGCATGTATATGCACATTGTCCTTCCCCGCCAGTAACGTGTTACAAGTGCGGACTCGAGGGACACCGGATCCAGTTTTGCGAGTTGCTCATAGAGTCTTCCGAGGCACGGACTCGAGCACCAATATCAGGATCGACTCTGATAAGTCCCTGAGAGGTGTAGTCTACCAGTTGTTTGTTATGTTATTTCCTTGTTTCGTTGTTTTGAATTTTGGGGAAAAACTTATTTTATTAGAAGCGGATTGGATTTTTGAACTTCTGTATTTTCAATTTTATCGACTCGTTTGTGTTCGTTGATATTTTCTGAACTTGTTCTGTTCTTTGTTTTTGTTGTTCGAGCGAGTTCTAATATTGATCGGATTAATCCATTTATCGTTGTGACTTTTCCGAGTTCGGTGCGATTCCCGTGAACCCTATGCGAATGAATATCTTGTAGTCCTTACAAGACCAGTTCATGTCTTGAGTGAGGTGTAAACTTCGGCGTTGTTGTTCAATCTTGTTGTTCAATCATTATTGTCCTATTGTTGTCGTTTGATCTCGTATCGTGATTATTGAGTGTCTGAACCTTTTCGTAATTTTCCAGAGTTCCAACTGATGGTCTTGGTACCGCATCTTCCAAATCTTTGGGGTTATTGGTATTTCATACTTGTTAGACTTGTGTTTTGGTCGTTGTGCTGTTCGGATTAATCTACCATAGTGTTGTTGCTCGTTGCATTTCGTTATCGCTCTTGCGTAGCGAATTGGACTGTAGCAATTCTGTAGTTCATGGGGTTTGTTGTGAGCCGTCAGCAACAGATAACGGGTGTTATCCAGAGTTGCCCTGCCTTGACTGTTCCATGTTTTATGTTTCAGGATGAAACTTATTTTTAGGGGGTAGAATGTAATACCCGAGATCTTCATTTCGGTTTCATTGAATTTTTCTGCGGTTTAGCAGATTGTTGTTGTCCATGTCTTTGGAATCGTGTTCCATGTTTGGGTGTACAATGTTTGACACGTGTTTGGTTGCGATTCAGATCGTTGCGTGAATTTTGGTTCATTGTAGTATAGCGCACGCTACTAAGTGGTCTAGCGCGCTGTCACGCCCTACCTTAAGGCAGCAGGTATCGCACAGCATCCGGCCGAAGCCTTCCGGACGGGCGCGCAGCAGGCTCACGCGCGTGCATGGACCGGGCCAAGCTCACAGAGGACTACCTCCCCTATAATAGGCTTAGACGGAAAAAGCCTTGTGACAGCAGTAGACATTGAAAAGCCGAGGAACCCACTCTTCATAAAGAAGACCCTAGAAGCTTCAAGATGGAGACCAATCAATTCCAGAAGGTCAAAGAGGGTTCCAGAAGGTCAGAAATCAGGTCGGATTGCTACGGGCCGAATCGGGCCTTGGCCGGGCCGGGCCGGGACACTTCGGGCCGGGTCAGGCCGGACGTTCCAGAGGGGGCTGGAGACTCCAAGAAGACTTCTTAGAATTACCTACAATTGTATAGATCATTCTAGATGATGGCATTCTTGTAAATACTTGGAATAGTAATGTTTTGTTGGTAATTTGTTAGCCTAGGAGGATTAGTATAAATACCCCCCCTTGGGGCTCATTTGTAACTCACTCTTGAGAAATCATATTTGCTACAGTGCAATAAGAGAAAACCTTCCCCAAGCATTTCCTTACTTTCCTTCCTAGCAGTCTTGTTAAGTAATAGGCTTACTACTTAGGCTTGAGACAACCTAAGAGTGCCGCACGGTAAGGACTTAGCGAGGCGCAAGTATAACCCCGTGACAGTTGGTATCAGAGCCAAGGTTGAGACAACCAAGGCGGAGTTTCGAAGATTGCTAGCTGATCGTGCAAGGAGTAAGATGGCACAATCATCCGGCGTTACCCAACCCAACACTCAGGCCGAGAATACCAAGAAGGGCAGAGACAAGTCTGTCGACCAGATTGCTGCCATGGACAGTCGAGTGACTCGACTGGAGGAGGTCTACGATGAGGTTGCGAAGAGGGTGGATGACATAGAAGAAGCTGGTGAGGAGCTGCACAACCAGGTTCTTTCTACTATCAATGCTTGTGATGGGGACATGAAGCAGGAGTTGGCCGATTTTCGGGCCATGATCTTGGCCATGAAAGAGAGCATGGAGGTTCTCAAGACGGAGATGGCAACAGTGAAGAGGGCGATTGCCAATGGAGAAGGACATGTGGGTGCGACACCCGCACGAATTGACATCCCAAGGCCTGGGAAGTTCAACGGATCGAGAAACGCCAAGGAGATTGACAATTTCTTGTGGAACCTGCAGCAGTACTTCGGTGCCTCAAACATTCGAGATGATGACACCAAGTTACGGACAGCGCCCTTGTACTTAGCCGACACAGCCGTACTATGGTGGCGGACCAAGCAGGCCGATATTGAGAGTGGTGCGTGCAGGATGGCTTCCTGGGAAGACTTCAAAGGCCGAATTGAAGAAGCAATTCTATCCCGAGAATGTGGAGTTCGAAGCTCGGGGCAGGCTAAAGAGACTTAGCCAAACTCGTACTATCAAAGATTATGTCAAAGAGTTCCAAGAAATTGTACTGGAGATACCAAGCTTGACGGCGACCGACAAGCTGTTTGCATTTATGGACGGACTCAAGCCTTTTGCGAGGCAAGAGTTGGAAAGACGCAATGTTCAGGACGTGGCGGCTGCCATTGCTGTGGCCGAGGGCTTACGGGAGTTGAAAACCAGCGACAAGCCAAGGACTTAACGCACAGATAAAGGCAAAGGTGGGGGAGACCGCCCATCAAGGTTCAGGCTAAACAAATACTCGGGCAAGCAACCAGTGGACGAGAACGATAAGCCGAGAGGTTGTCACATTTGTCATAGTATCTCTCACATGAAGTACGATTGCCCATTTCGGAGGAAGAAGGTCGCAGCCATTCAAGAGACCACGGAGACCGAGGTTGTGGATGGTGCGCACATGGGCTCATTGAGTTTGCTCAATGCTGTCAAAGCCGTTGTGGAGCGGGCGAAGGGACCCAGAAAGGGGTCTATGTTCGTGGATGCCTTGATCGGAGGCACACACATCAAAGCCTTAGTGGATACAAGAGCTACGCACAACTTCATGCGGGACGGCGTAGCCAAAGCATTACGACTTACCGTCACTCCAACTAATGGATCGATCAAGACAGTGAACACCCATGCTAAACCGGTGACCGGCAAAGCACGAGGAGTGAAAGCAAAGATAGGTGACTGGCAGGGAATGATCACCTTCACTGTAGTGACCATGGATGACTATGATTTAGTTCTTGGGTTACAATGGTTCAATCAGGTACGGGCTTGCATTCTTCAATTTTTAGATTCCTTAGTCATTTTGGACTCCGACAGGACACAAGCCATTCCAGCCAGGAGGGAAGCGAAGGGGACAAGCACCCTTTCAGCCATGCAACTTAGTCGAGGACTTCGGAAGCAGGAAGAGACCTTTGCTGCATTTTACGTTCCTGATGATGGGAACGATGTTGAAAGCAAGGATGTACCAAAGGAAGTTCAAGCCGTTTTGGAGGAGTTCCAGGACGTGATGCCCGCGGAACTACCTAAGAAGTTGCCGTCTAGACAGGATGTGTACCACCAAATTGAACCTATTTCCGATGCGAAGCCACCTTCGAGGACACCCTATAGGATGTCACCACCGGAACTTAAGGAACTGCAGAAGCAATTTAAAGAGTTGTTGGATTCCAAGATGATCCAACCATCCAAATCTCCTTATGGATCCCCCGTTTTGTTCCAGAAGAAGCATGATGGATCCTTACGTATGTGCGTGGACTATAGGGCACTCAACAAACTGACGGTTCGCAATAAATATCCCATTCCACTCATTGGAGAGCTGTTTGACCAACTGGGAGGTTCCAAATACTTTTCAAAGATCGACCTAAGATCCGGATATTGGCAGGTCCGGATAGCTGAAGGAGACAAACCCAAGACCGCCATGGCGACCAGGTATGGTTTGTTTGATTTCCTTGTGATGCCGTTCGGGCTTACAAATGCCCCAGCGACCTTTTGCACACTGATGAACAAGGTATTTCAACCATACATAGACAAGTTTGTTGTCGTTTATTTGGATGATATTGTCATTTACTCATCATCGATGGAGGAGCATGTAGAACACTTGCGACAGGTGTTCCAAGCATTGCGGGACAATGAACTTTATGCAAAGTTGGAAAAGTGCTCAAAGTAACCGTAACGTAGCGGGACAATGAGTGGAAAGTTCAAAATGACAAGGGAAAAGTGCTCAAAGTAACCGGAACGTAGGGTTTAAAGTAACCAGAAAGTTCATTGTCCCGCAATGCTTGGAACACCTGTCGCAAGTGTTCTACATGCTCCTCCATCGATGATGAGTAAATGACAATATCATCCAAATAAACGACAACAAACTTGTCTATGTATGGTTGAAATACCTTGTTCATCAATGTGCAAAAGGTCGCTGGGGCATTTGTAAGCCCGAACGGCATCACAAGAAAATCAAACAAACCATACCTGGTCGCCATGGCGGTCTTGGGTTCGTCTCCTTCGGCTATCCGGACCTGCCAATATTCGGATCTTAGGTCGATCTTTGAAAAGTATTTGGCACCTCCCAGTTGGTCAAACAGCTCTCCAATGAGTGGAATGGGATACTTGTTGCGAACCGTTAGTTTGTTGAGTGCCCTATAGTCCACGCACATACGTAAGGATCCATCATGCTTCTTCTGGAACAAAACGGGGGATCCATAAGGAGATTTGGATGATTGGATCATCTTGGAATCCAACAACTCTTTCAATTGCTTCTGCAGCTCCTTAAGTTCCGGTGGTGACATCCTATAAGGTGTCCTCGAAGGTGGCTTCGTATCGGAAATAAGTTCAATTTTGTGGTCCACATCCCATCTGGGCGGCAACTTCTTAGGTAGTTCCGCGGGCATCTCGTCCTGGAACTCTTCCAAAACGGCTTGAACTTCCTTTGGTACATCCTTGCCTTCAATATCGTTTCCATCATCAGGAACGTAAATGCACAAGGTCTCTTCCGCTCGAAGTCCTCGACTAAGTTGTATGGTGAAAGGGTGCTTGTCCCCTTTGCTTCCCTCTTGCCTAATAGCTTTGTGTCTGTCGGAGTCCAAAATGACTAAGGAATCAGAAAATGGAAGAATGCAAGCCCGTACCTGATCGAACCATTGTAACCCAAGAACCAAATCGTAGTCATCCATGGTCACTACAGTGAAGGTGATCATTCCCTGCCAGTCACCTATCTTTGCTTTCACTCCTCGTGCTTCGCCGGTCACCGGTTTAGCATGGGTGTTCATTGTCTTGATCGATCCATTAGTTGGGGTGACGGTAAGTCGTAATGCTTTGGCTACGCCATCCCGCATGAAGTTGTGCGTAGCTCCTGTATCCACTAAGGCTTTGATGTGTGTACCTCCGATCAAGGCATCCACGAACATAGACCCCTTTCTGGGTCCCTTCGCCGGCTCCACAACGGCTTTGACAGCATTGAGCAAACTCAATGAGCCCATGTGCGCACCATCCGCATCCTCGGTCTCCGTGGTCTCTTGAATGGCTGCGACCTTCTTCCTCCGAAATGGGCAATCGTACTTCATGTGAGAGGTACTATGACAAATGTGACAACCTCTCGGCTTATCGTTCTCGTCCACTGGTTGCTTGCCAGAGTATTTGTTTGGCCTGAACCTTGATGGGTGGTCTCCCCCACCTTTCTCTTTATCTATGCGGAAAGTCCTTGGCTTATCGCTAGTTTTCAACTCCCTTAAGCCCTCGGCCACAGCAATGGCAGTCGCCACGTCCTGAACATTGCGCCTTTCCAACTCTTGCCTCGCGAAAGGCTTGAGTCCGTCCATAAATGCAAACAGCTTGTCGGTCGCCGTCAAGCTTGGTATCTCCAGTACAATTTCTTGGAACTCCTTGACATAGTCTTTGATCGTACGGGTGTGGCTAAGTCTCTTTAGCCTACCCCGAGCCTCGAACTCTACATTCTCGGGATAGAATTGCTTCTTCAATTCGGCCTTTGAAGTCTTCCCAGGAAGCCATCCTGCACGCACCACTCTCAATGTCGGCCTGCTTGGTCCGCCACCATAGTACGGCTGTGTCGGCTAAGTACAAGGGCTCCGTCCGCAACTTGGTGTCATCATCTCGAATGTTTGAAGCACCAAAGTACTGCTCTAGGTTCCATAAGAAATTATCAATCTCCTTGGCATTTCTCGATCCGTTGAACTTCCCAGGCCTTGGGATGTCAATTCGTGCGGGTGTCGCACCCGCATGTTCTCCATTGGCAATCGCCCTCTTCACTGTTTCCATCTCCGTCTTGAGAACCTCCATGCCCTCTTGCATGGCCAAGATCATGGCCCGAAAATTGGCCAACTCTTGCTTCATGTCCCCCTCACATGCATTGATAGTAGAAAGTACCTGGTTGTGCAGCTCCTCACCAGCTTCTTCTAAGTCATCCACCCTCTTCGCAACCTCATCATAGACCTCCTCCAGTCGAGTCACTCGGCTGTCCATGGCAGCAATCCGGTCGACAGACTTGTCTCTGCCCTTCTTGGTCTTCTCGGCCTGAGTGTTGGGTTGGGTAACGTCGGATGATTGTGCCATCTTCCTCCTTGCACGATCAGCTAGCAATCTTCGAAAATCCGCCTTGGTTGTCTCAACCTTGGCTCCGATACCAACTGTCACGGGATTATACTTGCACCTCGCTAAGTCCTCACCGTGCGGCACTCTTAGGTTGTCTCAAGCCTAAGTAGTAAGCCTATTAATAAACAAGACTGCTAGGAAGGGAAGTAAGGAAATGCTTGGGGAAGGTTTTCTCTTATTGCACTGTAGCAAATCATATTTCTCAAGAGTGAGTTACAAATGAGCCCCAAGGAGGGGTATTTATACTAATCCTCCTAGTCTAGCAAATGACCAAGAAAACATTACTATTCCAAGTATTTACAAGAATGCCATCATCTAGAATGATCTATACAATTCTAAACAATTCTAAGAAGACTCCTTGGAGTCCCCAGACCCCTCTGGAACGTCCGGCCCGACCGGGCCCGAAGTGTCCCGGCCCGGCCCGGCCAAGGCCCGATTCGACCCGTAGCGATCCGACCCGATTTCTGACCTTCTGGAACCCTCTTTGACCTTCTGGAATTGATTGGTCTCCACCTTGAAGCTTCTAGGGTCTTCTTTCTGAAGAGTGGGTTCCTCGACTTTTTAATGTCTACTGCTGTCATAAGGCTTTTTCCGTCTAAGCCTATTATAGGGGGGGTAGTCCTCTGTGAGCTTAGCACGGTCCATGTACGCACGCGGCCCTTCTGCGCGCCCGTCCGACCGGCTTCGGCCGGATGCTGCTTGATGCCTGTTACCTTAAGGTGGGGTTAAATGTTGTTGTTCATCATATTCCATGTATTGTATATCCATAATTCCGACTTGTTCAACTCGATTGATAATTCGAGTGTTCTTGAGGAACCATGAACATTTAATGTTCGATTAAATATTCATATGATGTTTTCTTCGTTGGTTTGAGACAATTTCCGTTGTTTTGGGTCTCGTTCATCGTTGTGATCGTGTTTTGGTTGTTTCTTGCAGAAGTTGTAGGTTTCGAGGCACTTTGGCCGAGCCGTGTTCGTCGGGGTATTTGCGTGCCGATTTGAGGCAAGTATCCTGCCAATACACTTCGTGTTTCGTAGACATAATAGTTGGTGATTAATTATATGTGCAATTTGAATGTTTTTAATGAACTCCTAGAAAGGATCAGTATATTCTTGATAAAAGTTTCCTCCAAGATAACTCGTATGTTTTGTGAACAAATGTATGTTTCTGAATATGTGTATATTGTTGTATGTGGAGGGTGTTGTGATCATATTACGTTATTATATTGTGTCTTTCTTTTCACTTGTCAAGGATTGTGTGTTAGTACGTGTACTCATTTGATAAATATGTGATGTTGTGTGATATTAGTTGTTACTCCTTGTAAGGAGGTTGTGATGCTCAATGTGGTTTGAAATGGTACTTCCTTATGGTTGTTTGATTGTTGTAAAGTGATGTGCCATCGGGTAAAATTTGTTGAATCTCTGGGATCCGTCCTTGCTAGTATGGATCGGGCATGACCATGGGGTTATCCAATCGGGTATGTCTTGTGGAGACTCCGAGGTCCGTGGCTTGCTAGCCCGATGCCGGGATAACTTGTGGGGTTATCCAAACCGAGTATGTCGATATGGAGACTCCAAGGTTCATAGCTTGTTAGCGCGATGCCGGGATAACTTATAGTTGTGGTTTGGTTGTGTGGCGTACGTGTCATGGGTTGTCCAATCGGGTATGTCTCGCGGAGAATCCGAGGTTCGTGGCTTGTTAGCCCGATGCCGGGATAACTATGAACGTATGTCATGGTTTTGGTTATATGACTGTGGTCATGGTGACATGTGATATTGTGTGGTTTCCCGTTGGGTTATTAACTCGGGTATGTTCTGTGGGAGCATCTGAGGTTCGTGGCTTGTTAGCACGGGACGCGAATATGTTGATATGTATGATTGGGTCGTGGACCCGGTGTTTTGTGATTGGATTTGAATTTTGGAAAATGATCTTTGGGATGTTTCCCTAAGTGGTTTTCGATAAGATGAATATTCTTAAATTCCAAATGTTTTTCAAGCTCCCGAGATCTTAAACTATTTTGCAAGACGTACATTGATTTCATTCCTACCTTTCATGGTTTGAACGGTTTTAATCAAGTGAATTATCTTGGAAAGCCTTTGTTATGATTAACTGGTTGGATGTTCTCGATTGTTATGTTTTCAGAATATGGCTCGTATTTACACTTTATACTTGCACTAGCAAAATAGTTGAGTTTTACTAACCCCTGAGTAATCGGGGGTGATGTCTGTATTGCATCCAGGTACATGCAGGTTCTAGGGGAGCAAAATACAGGATCGGTACGAAGGATGATGGAATATGACGATACTAATCACATGAAGACCAGTGCTGAGTATTTCGGTCAAGGCATGTTGTGGTGTCTTTTCCACTGTTGCATTTTCTGATTGTAAGAGTATGGTTCATGTATTTGAACCTGGTTTGGGTTTGAGTGGTATCAGAGTTATGTGTGTCTGGTTTGTATATCGCGATGAAAGACCAAATCGGTGTAAATGGTTCGTTATTTAGCCGTTTGGGCATGTAATGTGATGTATTGTTTCTGTATTTAGCTTGGTAGATCCTCACAGAGAGGGTCTGGGGCGCTTTAATATTCCCGAGTGATTTGGGGGTGTTACAAAGAGTCCCCAAAAATCTTATGACAAGAACAAAACTATGCCACGAGTTTCTCCTGTTCATTCGGACAGTGAGTTACCAAGGAGGCCACGTAGTACTTGCTACGCAAGTGAGTATGGAAATGTTTCACCTCTTCAGCGGCATGTTATTCCGTTGCATGAGGATGGCAGTGAGGATAGAATGGAACAAGATGATGACCTGGGTCAGTCGGAGGATGTTGATATGAATATGGCGGGGCCTGAACGCCGAAGGGATAAAAATCTCACAAGATCACCTAGCAGCTTCGGCTCGCTAGGTAAATAAGTGTTTATGTAATGGATAGACCCCTCAAAGTTCTATCTTGGAACGTAAGAGGAGTTAGAAGGAAGATTTTAGAGCCGCCTTCGATCAGTTGAGGGCCATTCATAGGTCGGATATAATTTTTTTACTTGAGACGCATACAAATGAATCTCAATCACGTCGGATCGGGAGAAACCTTGGTTTCTCTAGTTTTTTATCTCTTCCTCGGATGGAGGTTCAGGAGGTATCTGGATGTTGTACAATGCTGAGGATGTTGACATTGATTTGTTGGGTATCAGTGATCAATCAATTCATGTAGGGGCGTGGTTGAGCATGGCTCCTTTCCGGTGTTTATTCCAAGCCTATACCCTATGCGAAGACAATATTATGGGAGGTTTTACACAGAATTCATGTGCAGCACTAGCTTCCTTGGTTGGTCACTGGAGATATGAATGATATTATTTACAGCCATGAAAAATGGGCTGGCTCGCCTAATATCAGGAAACAGATGGAGTTTAGACAACATCTTGAGGATAATGGCTTGGTGGATGTTCCACATCAGGGACTCAAATATACATGGTGCAACGGGAGATGGGGACTTGGACGGATTCTAACCCGTATTGATCGTTCATTATCAAATTTGGAATGGCGAGAGCAATTTCCTAATGGTGTTATGCTCAACCTTCCTAGGACATGGTCAGATCATAGCCCAATTATTACTCTATGTGATGGAGAAGATATTAGAATTCAGCGACCATTCCGCTTTGAGGCTTCCTGGATCCAAGATGAGGGTTGTGGTGAACTGGTAAAGAATCATTGGATGATGCCCGCTGATTTCAAAACTAATATCGAACGCCTTCCAGAGAAACTTATTACATGGAATAAAGATATCTTTGGAAATATTTTTCGTAAGAAGAGGCACTTACTTGCCCGGATTAATGGGGTTCAGCGAGCTTTGGATCACCAGGTTACAGACAGTCTTCTTAAGTTTGAACATAGCCTCATAAAGCAGTTTAATGATGTTCTGAATCAAGAGGAAACTTTGTGGTGGCAAAAGTCCATAATTCGTTGGATGGTTGAGGGAGAATGTAATACACGATTTTTCCATCAAATGGTTATACAAAGAAGACGTAGAAGTATGATCACGACGCTCAAAATCAATGGTGAGTGGTGCTTAGATCAAACCAGTCTACACCATCATGTGTGAGAGTTTTTTAATGGCATCTTTTCTTCAAATGGAAGTAATGGATGTGTTCTTCAGCGCTCATAATTTCAACGCTGCTTGACCGTGGAGGATTGTGAGTACTTGATGAAGAAGGTTGATCTAAAAGAACTAAAAGCGGTGGTTTGGAGTTTTCATCCAGATAAGTCATTTGGGCCAGACGGTTTTCAACCTCGTTTTTACCAGCATTTTTGGGAAGTAATATGTGATAAGCTACTTCAGTTTGTGAACACCACTATGGATACAGGTTGTTTTGCGGAAGGAGTTGGGGATTCTTATATTTGACTTATCCCAAAAGTGCAAACTCCTGACACTGTGAATAAACTACGGCCGACTACCTTATGCAACACAGCTTACAATGTAATCACCAAGGCCATAACTAGCCGTCTGCGTGAGATGATGCCCAGAATACCCAGTCTGCATTCACTAAAGGGAGGGGAACCCATGACAATATTAGGCTGGTTCAGGAGATCCTCAATTCCTGTCGAGCCCAAAAGAAGGCTATCACGGGTAATATGATTCTTAAAATTGATCTTGAGAAAGCTTATGATAAACTTAGCTGGTGTTTTGTTGAGGAAACGCTCATCTTCTTTGGCTTTCCTATGAATATTGTGAACTTGATTATGTTTTGTGTTAAATGTTCATAACCCCTTATCTTTTGGAATGGATCTCCCATCCAACCCCTTGCCCCAACTCGTGGTTTGAGACAGGGAGACCCTCTATCGCCGTACTTAGTCGTCCTCTACATGGAAAGATTATCTTATGCTATTAATGAATCTGTTGAGTCACATGAATGGCAACCTTTTAAAGTGGCATAAATGGTCCGGAGATTTCGCATATTTGTTTTGCAGATGATCTTATTTTGTTGGGCAAAGCTACTATCCGGAATGCTAGGGATATTAAACAAGTCCTGGATAATTTTCGTATGGCATCTGGATTGAAAGTGAGTGCGGAAAAGTCAAGAGTCTTCTTCTCCAGCACCAATATACGGTGCCAGCGACAGGAAATCTATGAGATCTTGGGATTTTCCCGAACTTCTGATCTTGGGCGGTACTTGGGTGCGCTCCTTGAGCATGGGAGAGTGAATAAGGAGACTTTCAGAGCACTGGTTGACAGAGTAAAAGAAAGACTCGCTACATGGAAATCGAAGTTGCTTTCAATAGATGGACGTACCACATTGATTAAGTCAGTTACTTGTCCATTGCCAAATCATTTGACGCAAACACAGTGGTTACCAACAGGTACTTTTAAGGAGTTGGACAGGCTTAATAAGAGTTTCTTGTGGTTCAATAATATTACAAAGAAAAAACTTCATCTTGTAGCATGGGATGTGTTTACACGGCCAAAGAAGCAGGGTGGTCTTGGCATTAGGCAAACGAGGCGTGCAAATATTACACTACTTGCTAAAGAGGAGGGTTGAAAACTTGTACACGGAGAGAACAGCTTGTGGCTTGATGTTTGCAAGAATAAATACTTGCGTAATCAAAGTTTGAAGTACTATAGTATAAAGGGGTCTGAATCCAACTGTTTCAAAGGAACTTTGCGGGCAATTGAAGCACTTCAAAATAGAATTGGCAGTCGTATTGGCAGTGGTGAAACAGTTTCACTGTTCTTTGATAGATGGTTAGGGGTTGACACTTTGTCTTACTTGATGAATAATAATATTGAGGGGAGTGAATTGGCGATGAACGAAAGAGATTCACGACCGCATCAGGCTGCATCCCATGCCTGAAATTGAAGGCCACGCTGACAGGGTTATTTTCCTTGGCTCAAAAAATGGCGCTTTCACAGTTAAAGATGCATATCATTGCCAGCAGGAGGATGGGGACTCTAATGCTAATTGGAATTGGATTTGGTGTCTTAAGTGCCAACCAAAAGTTCACTTTTTTATTTGGTTATGTCTACAGGGAGGCTAGCAACAAATGACTGCCTAAGTCTGATCGGTTTGAAAGATAATGGTAGCTGTAGTAGATGTGTGGGGAGCGCCGAATCTGTTGTGCATGCTTTACTCCTCTACCAACGAGCTCGAGAGGTATGGAACCTGGTTATTGCTCTGTCTCAGTGGGTGGAATTCACAGATATAAATGGGGAGGAATGGATTAAAATTCTATTGAGGAAAAAGTCTTGGAATATGCTTGTGCCGACGGCGCAATGGGAGGTAGTTTGTTTAGCAACTCTGTGGCAAATTTGGAAGAACGGGAATGATTGGGTTTTTGAGGTTTTAACTGATTCGGCGCGAGAAATAGGCCATAGGTTCAAAAACTCAGTTTTTGACCTTACAAAGGCTTCGCCTATGTTGAACAGCAAGAGCGGGCGGCCAAATGCTGTGTTGAAATGGGTAAAGCCCGAACAATGGTGGTTGAAGGTGAATGTGGATGATAGTTTTATGCAGGCTACGGGTACAGCTGCAATAGGGGGTTTGATTCGTGATGATGGTGGAACATGGTTGTGTGGATTCTCAAAAAAGATGGAGGTTAATTCCATACATACTGTGGAACTACTTGCCTTGAAGGAGGGGCTAAAGATGGCGTGGGAAATGAGGCCACGACAGGTAGTGATTGAATCGAATTCAGAAGTGGTTATTAGGCTCTTAATGGATACAGGAAACCTGGATCATCCACTCTTTTGTTTGCTTAAGGAGTGTCGACAGTTTCGAAGGTTGCCATGGACCGTGGAGTTTAAACATATTAAGGGAGAAGGTAACTCATGTGCTGATGCTTTGGCAAAACTTGGACTTTCTACTGCTGATTTTGTGAAGTGGGATTCTCCTCTTAGCATTGTTCAAATGTTAGAGATTAATAGTGAGGACACTTTTATTAGTGGTCCCTATGATGTAACTTAAACACTCTTCGTTTTTAATTTATTCCTTTTCCAGCGGAGCAAAAAAAGAAAGTAGGTCCTCAAATGCTAAATGAGCAAACTTGAGGTCCCATTTTGGTCATTTAGCCTTATGTATTCAACATCAGTAGTATTGCTGATGTGTAACTTAACTACCACATAGGATGACTGTTAGTACTTAACGGACCAATTTGGACGGAGGTCCTAACGTGGTATAACGAACCAAAGAACATGACCTTATTTGACACCTTTTAAAAAGTAGGTCCACAAATGCTAAAATGAGCAAATTTAAAGTTCCATTTTGGTCATTTAGCCTAATTATTTTGAATACATGACAAGTTTAAACTTAATTTATGAACAAGATTTTTCGAATTTATATTTTATTATTTAATTCCTACACAGTTGAAGGATTTTTGGGCCCAAAAAATTTAGTTCTTATGAATCTGATCTAATTATTTATTATAATTTCTTAATATTGCAGAGTAAGGAGTTGGCTCATTGAAAAAATACCGTAAGATTAAACAAATTCATTATATTAAAGAAGATTAAATAATCTCATGATTAAGAAAGGTGTATTCAATTGGAATTTTGTGGGATTTCTTTTGGATTTTAGAAATTTTAAGATATTCAATTTGGATTGTTTTGAATCCATTAAATCTTGATGTATTAAATTTGTATTTCAAAATATCATTTAAAATCTTAGTGTATTCAATTAGGATTTCAAATTTTCATTTAAAATCTTGATGTATTCAATCTGGATTTAAAACAATCCATTAAAATCTGAGGATATTCAAAAATCCATGAATTCTTTTGGATTCATTAAAATAATAGATTTTGATGAATTTGTTAGTATTTTTTGTAAGTTTTGAAATCTCACGAAAATCAATGAGATTTTGAATGATTTCTAAAAATCTATTTCTAAATCCAAAAGACTCTACATCAACTTTACAAGATTCTACAATAATTATTATTAATCCATTCATTATTACTAATCCATCAAAGTCTTTAAAAATTCATGAATTATTAATCCACCAAAGTCTGAATTGAATACACTCCTCTAAATGTTAAGAATTCTTAATCATTAAACAAAAATTATCGATCGGGATAAAACTTCAAGCCTCCATCGCCCCTTAAAATTCTTCTACGCTCCTAGTGGACAAAGAGCTCCTTTCGTTTGGGGGTTCTACCATCCAAGCGATATTATACACTGCAAAACACAAATCGTCAAAATGTTTATACAATCAGGAGAAGAGAAGGAGAAAGAGAATTCTACTATTTTTCCTAACAAACAGAGTGTAGCAAAAATAGAAAAATGACTAATTTATAACATATACTTTGGTTCAATTAACAGTTATGAACATCTACTTTTTTTTTAATAGTTATAGACATCTGCTTTAAAAGATTAAACAAGTTTGGGACAAAACGGTAACTCTGCCTTTGATTTTTTTCATGGAGTTACTGTTTTGATCGCAACGTGTTTACCGATTTAAAGTAGATGTCAATAACTGTTGTAGAAAAAAATAAATATCCACAACAATTAACGGGGCCAAAATACATGACCTAAATTTTTCTGACTAGATATATTCATCGTAGAATTAAACCCCACGACACAAATCATTATTTTAGCACACAACAACATGGTCTTACTAAACCCATGAAGAGTCGGTGAACATAATTTCAGTGAGAATTCCAAGAAGACAGTTGTTGTTGAAATCCACAAGTAATGATTGACGGAAAATCGGCGAAGTGGAGGACTCTTCGGTCCACAATTTTGTCCAATTTCGAGCAGAATCATCAGAAATCAACCCCAAGAGAATCAGGTACCACAGTCTAGAACTCATCTTGAACAAAAGAAACTGGATCGCCCATTGGAGTCTTAAAATCATCATCAACCGTAACTGATTCGAGCACCATAATCTCGAAATAATCTCGACCCTAAGAGAATCGGGCACCATATGCTCAGATCGGCTCAAAATATTGGGCTTACACTCGAATTAGGCTGCAAATCCAAGATGTTTGGATCGACCATCATGTTTGAATCGGCCATGCCAGTAGAGAGATGAGTGTATGAATAACACCCTTGAACAAAGAAAGAGACGAGTGTATGAAGAATACTCTGGCACAAAGAGAAATGAGTGAATGAAGAACACTCTAGAACGAAGACAGAAAAGTGGGGCGGATCGAGAGAAAAGGAGGCAGATCAAAACCCTAGGTTCGATCGATGTGGTGGGATAAGAATAAGGTGGGTGTAGGTGTTTTAAATTATTGGGTTGATTAATTAATTTAAGTATTAGGCCAATTAGGTTTAATTTAAATGTTAATGACCCATTTAATTTTTATTTGTGTTACACCTCCCTAAATCATATCTTTGGAAATATAAAAGAATATTTTTAAATGGAGGTTATTCCTAAATAGAGTTTTAAGAATAATTTTTTTTAAATTTTAAAATGCATGTATAATATATAAATATTATAATTAGTAGATACATGTATGTAATATATTTTAAACTTAGGAATTAGGCAAGAAAAATTGTTTATGCTTTTACCGATGAAGAAATCATTGAAGGAATTAGGCAAGAAAATGAGGAAAATAATTAGGACGATAAGATGTAAGACAAAAATTTCACGTGAAGAAGGCTTTGCCTTACTCGATGTTGGAAATGTTTTGCTCAACAAAAGGTCATTCGGACGAATGAATAAAGACACGCAAGTTGAAGGATATGGTTACAACACAAGATTAAATCTTTGTTACAATCAACCTTGAACAAGTATTTTAAATCAATTTAAATCTATTGTAAAAATTATTTTTATATATATATTTATTTATTTATTTTATTATGATTTATTCCTAAATTATTGAGGTGTATTTCCTTATGTTAGGATTTGAAAATATATGAATTATGACAATATAGTGTTTATTTTATATTATAATTAGTCTCAAGTTGGGACCATAAATTTTTATTCTTAAATAAAATTTATTCCTTAATAGAGTATTCTTTTTTAGAGGTTTTACTGTAATAAAGTAATGGCACAGGTTGTAATTTTAAGTTGTTTGGAGAATTTAGTTGTGTTATATTTTTGCCATTTTAGTTATCGAAAATAAGGGACATACCTAAATTGAAAAATAAGAAGATACATAAAACTTATTATATAATTATTTTATTCACCTTTTCTTAAGGGACAGACCTAAATTGAAAAATAAAAAGATACATAAAACTTATTATATAATTATTTTATTCATCTTTTTTTCTCGTCTATACCTAATAATAATATAACCTATATTTATTTTATTCAAATTTCTCTCTCATCCGTCTCTACTTCTCTCTCCTCCTCTATACATAATATCTCATATATTTAATAATTCTTTAATAATCAGTCTATTTTATTTATATATATAGTGAGAAATATAATATAATAATACAACATCATCAATTTTCAGACATAAAAAAATAAAAAATTCTGCTAAAATAAAAATTCTTATTATCCATGATCTACCCAAAATTTTCAACACCATAATTTAGAATCCTACCGAATCACTATTCGAACATACCCATAACATCTAGTAATTGGTACCACAAACCTCACTTCTCGTAGCATATTCCGGACAGTGTTCTAAAATTTTCGACCTAGACCGATTAATTCTTTGATTAATCCCTAGAAGATCCTCTACTGTTCCAATTATGGTCTAGGCGCTTGTATTGAGCGTTTGGGTGATTAATCGGTCGCCTAGACTGACTGAGCCGCCTATGAAGGCAAGTTAAGATACTATGGATACTACAGACTACTTTATACATATATCAATGTTTCAAAGTTCCTAGCAGTCGGGTTGATCATGTCCCTTGAGGCACTCGAAAGGATCATTATATTAAACCCTACAGGTGGAATTAATTTTTCGATATAATAATAAAAGTCGAGTGGTATACTCATGTATAATATATTAATTAATTAAAAGCTGTCAGTAGCTTAAAATTAATTAATGGACATGGAATATCTTAAACACGAGAAATAATTAATTCAAAAAGGAGCCCAATTTCGTAATTTGGGATTTTGGTAGGAAGTGCAAAATCAACTTTTTAGTGGACTAAGTTGATATTAATAGAGTCTTAATATTAGGAAGTGTCCTAATATTGGAAAGAAGATATCTATCGGGAGTCCTTACCTGAGCGGATCCTCTCCATTTCGGGAGAGGACTGGAGGGATCCGGACCCTCCAGCGCGCACACACACAACACACACATCCGAGCGGGTGTGTGTGATCTGGACGGTCCAGATTTAACTGGACCGTCCAGTGATTGGAGAGGATCCGGACTCTCCTTACCTTATCCTCCTTAAGGTCCCTAGAGTAGCCCAAAACACCTATAAATAGGATATATGGGGTGGCCGATTTTTACACCTTTCTTGAGCCAAAATTTCAATTTTTTTGTGTGTTTAATTGTGGATCTTGACTTGTGTCTTGGATTCCATGATTTAGTTAACACAATATTTTTCTAAAATACCACAAATAGTCAAGAAAAATAGAGAAAATCGAAAGGAATTTTGGAAGAATATTTCGGCCGATCCCGGTTGCTGTCCAAGTAGTCCGGTAGATTATTGCCAACACGACATCCGGATAATAAGCGGGATATACTCTTGAAGACTTTGAGGTAGAAATACAAGTAGATCAAGGAAGAATACAAGGAGGTGCTCGATCAATCCAATGAGGGAATTTCTACCACTTCGCGTCTAAGGTATTAATTACCGACTCCCATACGTAAATATGTTTATTTAATTGTTTATTAATCTGTTTAGTTAATTAATTGACAAATCTAAATAGATCCAAATTTTGTGTTGGTTAGTTTATAAAATAGTTTATAAAATATTTTCACCAACTAACTTCCGCTGCATTTTATATTACAACAATTGGTTAATTTTTTTTGTTTTTTGTTCTAATAATACAATAAATTCATAAACTGAGATATTATGAATATTATGGACTCTTTTATATCTATACCAATATTTCAAATTTAATATATAACTGATTATATATATTTAAATGGTTAAATTTTAATTATTTTAAATTATTTTACATATATATAATTCTTCATATATAGTAATAATAAAAAATAAATCCACCTAGTCCGATTAATTCCAAGTAATCCTCTAGGCACTAGGCGTTAGCAATCCGAACGCCTAGCGCTTAGCGTTTTCTAGAACCATAACCACTATCATAACTGATGGAAACCATGAATGTTTAAACAAATTTAGGATTATAGTTCTTAAGAAAACCACAATGTCCGGTTTAAACAAATGAAAGAAGAAAAAATAAAATGAAAACAATAGAGCCGCGAGCTGTAGAATCCAACTTGAATTTATGAGTCGAGTTTCTCATGAAATAAAGATTGCACCAATGAAAAGATTCAAAAATTAGTACACATGAGGGAACCCACTAAAAGTGCACTGATAGTCTTTTAACAGCCCTTATAAAGGAAGTGAAACTATCACGAAACATAACATGATAAGTAGCAGGGGGAGCTTGTTGCAAACTCCACTGCTTGCCCACGGGATCAACCAGGTAAATTCTGCAAAGACAGGTAACAATAAGAGATGTAATCCTCAAGAAATGAATATTAACTATATTATCAATAAATGTCAGAATAAAATAAAAACTACAATCAATCAGTCATCTGTGCGTCAACTTGTCTCCAGTGATATATTTCTGGTGATGCAGTAAATGTAATTTCTCTTATTCTAGATAAAGTTGGTGTTCCTACACGAGCACGAGCACAAGCACAAGTGTGCTGGGACCAATAGCAACAAATTCAAAAAAACTACGCACGTTGCAATGCAAGCAGGGGATTGCACATGATGTTGGAAATAATCGAGTAATTAACCATTTATTAAGAATAAATATTGTTAATTAAATAATTATTATTTAATTAAAATATTTATTGAATGTTAATCTACGTCGTGAGTAGATGAACGAGGTATATTTAATATTTCTAAACTGATTTCCGGTGAGTGAGATATTATATGTTAAAGTTGGATGTTGGAGTAAGAACTAACATGAGGTATATGATGTTAGTTATCCCACATTGATTGTGGATGGATGTTTTGGCTTGTATTTAAAGTCTTTGCCTTTATGGGCTTAATAACAAGTGGGTTGGTGTGTTGCCTATCGCCGAGAAACCTCCTGTTTTCTCGGGCTCCGACTTGAAACGCTGGTCTCAAAAGATGCTGTTCTACATTACCACAATGGGGCTTGCGAGCTTCCTGCGTGAAGAAAAGTCTCCTGTCCCTGCTGAGAACGAGGTGAATGCTCAAGTGCATACCGACTATGATACCTGGGTTCATTCCGACTATCTGTGTTGGAATATGTTGCTGAACGGGCTTGATGATGGCCTGTTCAATGTGTTCAACATCAAGGAGACTGTCAAAGAAATTTGGGATGCTCTTGAATCGAAATACCGTGTTAATCCTGCTAGCACGAAGAAGTTTGTTGTGACGAGGCTCTCCGAATTCCAAATGGTGGATTCTCGTCCAATGATGCCCCAAGTACAAGAGTTCCAAACTCTTATACATGATGTTCATTCTAAGGGGATGCCTCTACCCGAGGCGTACACTGTGGCGCTCTTGGTCGACAAGTTGCCGCCTAGTTGGAAGGAGTTCAAGGGATACCTTAAGCATAAGCGAAAGGAAATGACTCTTGAAATTTTGGTTGCTAAGCTCCAAACTGAAGCTCAAGTCCGTGATCAAGACTTGAAAACCAAAGCTCCTATGAATGCTAAGGCTAATCTGACTGAAGGTAGGGGCGGACCTTCCAAAAAGCGTCCACTTCCTACCAAAGGCAAGGGAAAGGATGTGGCACCTCCGACGAAGTTTACCGGAACGTGCTACAACTGTGACAAGCCCGGTCATATGGCGAAAAACTGCCGAAAGCCGAAGAAGAACAAGGGAAAAGGCAAAGTCAACCATGTCGAGAAGGACTTTGACTCTTGGGACAAAGATGATCTTGCTGCCATGATCACCGAGGTAAATCATGTCTCGAAACCTAACCCTGTTACTTGGTTTCTTGATACAGGTGCGACTGTTCACATCTGTGTGAACCGAGACTTGTTTTTCACTTACAAGGAGATTCAAGACCGCTTCATCACAGAGGCAAGTGATCGTACCTCTCCAGTTCTTGGAATTGGAACTGTTGCGCTTCAATTCACCTCCGGTGTGGAGATAACTCTGAAGAATGTGCTGCATGCTCCGGCAATCCGCAAGAATTTGGTGTCTGGTGTCAAATTAGTTAGAGCTAAATTTGATGTAGACCTTCGTAGCGATTTTATGATAATACGCAAGTTTGGCAAGACTCTCGAGAAAGGTCATATTGTCGAGGACATGTTTAAACTTAGTGTTCGTACTTGTAAGCCTCCAAAGACAGTTGCTAATAATAATGCTACTACTTCTTGCGCAATCTCGAGATTCATCAAATGGATGTTAAGACTGCATTCTTGTATGGGGAGCTAGAAGATGAAATCTATATGAAACAACCAGAAGGGTTTGTAGTACCTGGGTAAGAGCACATGGTATGCAAACTACAACGGTCTTTATATGGTTTGAAACAAGCACCTCTGCCGTGGCATTTGAAATTTGACGAAGTGATGTTGTCAAATGGTTTCAATATCAATGAGAGTGCCAAATGTGTCTATGTTAAGAAAACGGGTGACAATTACGTCATTGTTTGTCTATATGTAGATGACATTTTGATAATGGGTAGCAACTCTCGTGTGATTGATGAAACGAAACGAATGCTAAGAATTAAGATATGGGTTTGGCTGATACTATTCTTGGAATTAAGATTCTGAAAACGCCTAACAAAATTGCTTTGACGCAATCTCATTATGTTGAGAAAGTGTTAAGGAAATTCAACGCTTTTGATAAACCCATTGCTAAGACTCCTTGGGAACCGAATGTTCATCTGAATAATCATAAGGGTGAACCTGTGGGTCAAGATGAATATGCTAAGATCATTAGGAGTTTGGTGTATCTGTCAAATTGTACCCGTCCTGATATAGCATGCTCGATTCACAAGTTGAGTAGCTACACAGCTAATCCAAGTAAAGAACATTGGAGGGCTCTAGAACGAGTACTGAGTTATTTAAAATATACTCAGAACTTTGCGATTCATTATTCAAGAGAGCCTGCTGTACTTGAAGGGTATTGTGATGCTAATTGGATATCCGAATCGAAAGACTCATTTTCTACGAGTGGATATGTGTTCACTATTGGAGGTGGTGCTGTATCTTAGAAGTCCAAGAAACAAACTTGTATTGCTAGGTCTACCATGGAATCTGAATTCATAGCTTTGGATAAAGCTGGTGAAGAAGCTGAATGGCTTAAAAATTTCCTCGAGGATATTCCATGTTGGACGAGACACATGCGCTTTGTGTTGATACCTTTGTGATAGCCAAGCTGCTATTGGACGGGCACAAAATATGTTTTATAACGGTAAGTCTCGACATATTCGTCGACGACATAATGCCGTGAGACATTTGATCTTGAGTGGGATTATCTTAATTGACTATGCAAGGTCAATAGATAAGACGAAGAGTATTAATCGAGATCAAATGTATAAATTGTTAGAGGGAATGGGTGTTAAATCCACATCTTAAGGATGATTATAGCGGAAACCCAACCTTGTAGATTGGAGGATCCCAAGAGCTTGGTTCAATAGGATAACGAAGTTATAATAATCCGTGTGTTAAAATACTCAAACATACCTATTCTCTGAGAACAGTGAGTGATTGTTTACCTACATGTGGTGAGGTTAAGTCTTATGATTTTTAATGATTCTTGATTAACTCGGAGAGGTCAAGTATAGTAGGATACTTGGGAATAAGAATCACCTATATAAGTGTGAAGTGAGGGCCGCTTCAGTTGATACACTTATGAATCCAAAGGGGTGTCCAAGGCCGAAAAGGACACAAAACGTTAGAACGGACGGAATTGAGATGATATTGTGTCTATATTATTGTCTCAGTATACACCATGGAGGACTAGTTCAAGGTTTTCATGACCACTATGCCGCCAGTATACTCGATGATGTTGACAATGGATAGGTTCAAGGTCATAAGCCACCTAGCCAAATGCAATATTGTCTCTTGAGGACTGAACTATGCATTTGCATTCATTTTGCATTGGCATTCTCACTCATGTGGGGGATTATTGAAAATGGTTTAGTAATGAACCATTTATTAAGAATAAATATTGTTAATTAAATAATTATTATTTAATTAAAATGTTTATTGAATGTTAATCTACGTCGTGAGTAGATGAACGTGGTATATTTAATATTTCTAAATCGATTTCCGGTAAGTGAGATATTATATGTTAAAGTTAGATGTTGGAGTAGGAACTAACATGAGGTATATGATGTTAGTTATCCCACATTGATTGTGGATGGATGTTTTGGCTTGTATTTAAAGTCTTTGCCTTTATGGGCTTAATAACAAGTGGGTTGGTGTGTATGGGTGTCCTCGCGCACACACACACACACACGCGCGCTGCCGCCGCCGACCGACCAACCGTCCGTCCGGGTCGGGTCGGGTCGGCTCTGGCTCGGGCTCGGTCCAGGACTTGGATCTTGGCAATTGGTGCTTTGGGCTGGTGTTTGGGCTTATCTTTTTGGACCAAATCCGTAAGTCCACTAGCCTTTTGGTATGGACAAGACTCTTGAGTTGGCAAGACTCTTCATCCGACCGAGCCCTTTGGGCGTCTGAAACCGCCAGCCATCATGGTAGGATTAATGGCAAAGAGTCCCTTCACTTGATCGAGATTTGCTATATATATTATCATCTGGTCATTGCAGATTTTACGAAACAGAGTGCATTTTTTATCAAAGCATAGCATAGCATATACAGTTCAATCTTCGTTCCAGTCCAGTTCGCAGGTGCTCGGTCAGTTTGCGGTGCTGCTACTGCCGAGACGTTCAGATCGTTTTAACCTTTGGGGACGAACTGCTTCACCGTGAGCACTACCGGGGCGTATTCTCGTCTTGCGGGCAGAAGCTCTAGCTTCGGACGATCTCCAGTCCTTTTATTAAAAAAAAATTGTTCGTTAGTTTCAAAGCGTAATATTTTTCTTTCTGTTCTTTGTTATAGTTAAGTTCAGAATTTTATTTGTAATACACATGCAAGTACCGAATTATTCCGACACATGATAATAGATTAAAATAAATCCGAGTAAGCAAGCACACAGATTAAACTTCAAATTAGAACTTGAGACTGCAAAAGCATGCAGGATAAACTTACAAATTTTATTGAAGGCCACAATGTCACAACTTTGGACATATTCATTAATTGGTTCAACGGTGAGACGCTCCTCTATGAGTGTATCAACAGACACCAAGTCATCCACAATTGTCATCATAACTTGCAGCTTCTTGATACCGTATCCAACAGGGACAAGTTTAGCTGCAAACAACCCAATACGGCGAAGCATTATTCTTGGCTTGTATTTAAAATCAATATTCCATTATTAGAACCCTCAACATGAAATAATAATCATGGTTTTATCTAAATCGATTTCCAAAAACTTTACGAGGCATCACAGCCTCGTGATATTTTTCATGCAAGTGCATAGACTTGTGATGACGACGTTTTGAAATCTCATCTAATTTCTCCTTCATAGGAAAGTTGCGACATGAAGGGCATCCAACGTCAAACTTTGCTCTAGTTTTTGAATGAATTTATAGTGCTATAGTTGGAATCAAGTGCAGTTGTTGATGATGATAATGATTTCCGAAAAGAAGAATGGGTGTTAATTCATGCCCCACACTAAAAGACATACAAGCCAAGCATCTTTATGCAGACATATCAACTTAGTCACACACAGTATAAACATCATTAATTGATAAGAATGGTAATACATACATGCTCCCCAAAATAGACCTTCCATCTGCACACTTCTAACTGCTTCTTCAAGCTTTTTCATGTCAGTTTCGTCATCCCATGGTTTAATGTCGAGTAGGACTGAAGACTTCCCAGCTGAAATAAAATAACAACCACTTGTTAAAATAAAGCTACTAGGACATATTCAAATTATATCTCTTTCCCTCAAAAATTATTTATACACAATGTAGTTATTATTGCCAAATCACAACTCATTTATTGGTTTAGAATGTTCAATGTTTCATGGACAAGATGATGTTAGTTTTTCGTTTATGTATATGCAATAAAGAACTCACACTCTTTCTTCTTTCCAGAAGCCTTCAAAGCTGCTGCACGTTCTTCAGAAGCTTTCTTCTCCTCCTCAGTCTCCTCACCAAACAAATCCACATCATCATCATCATCATCCTCAGCAACCAAGGCCTGAAAAGTACATTTCAATCCAATTATGACATTATTAATATGGTCAACCACCTTTATAAGATTCTAATAAGGAACCAAGATAACATCACCACTGCGTGGACAGAAGAACAGGCAAACCAATATAAACAAAGGTGAACTTGAGAGATTTTCCAATATCAGAAACTGAATTATTTGAAGAGGATTTATTTCTCATTTCTTGCCTTACGGTCGGCAGCTGGTGGAGTAGCAACAGCATCACCGACTGGACTCAACCCCTTAACAGTTACACCAGATCCTTCTCCCGAAACTCCACTGTAGAAGCCCAATCAAAATACAAGCAAGAGATCATAATCAGTTAAACAAGCATTGAAAATAGATAGATTTCTAATTCACATTAGGACAGACATACGAGATCCTCAACAGGGCTTCAATATGATTGTACCAACGTGACACATTCACATTGTCAGATGATGGAGGCTTTGCGAGAGCAGCATGCACGGTGATATCATCCTTTGAAGCTTGATACCTGAAACAAGGTATAGCCAACAACAAAATTTTGAACGGAGAATACCAAACATACTCTAAAACCAATAGAAATATGCAGTTGGTTTATCATATCAGGTTAAAATAGCCAGAAATCGGCTAACACGAAACTGAACCAACACTTACAAAACCCATATGGAGTCTGGTGTTTGGCTAGGAAGCAATCACAACCAATGGGCTCATGCTTGCTACACAATTACCTACATCTCAGTTTCATCTCTCATTGCGCAAAGGCAACTCGTCTGTTGAATTAATGTAATCGTAATAACCTTCGATTATCTCAATACTCACACTACTTAATAATCCGTCATCAGTGTAGAGATGAAGATCAATGTTTTCATGTATAACAGTATAATAACCATCCAACTGTTTTCCTTAACATAAATTCCGATCCAACTATATATATATATATAAGACGTAGGAATGAAATCATATTTGAAACTGACCCGGAGATGTAACTGCGGGACAAAAGGTATTCATCAAGCTTCTTAAGGCCAGCAGCTGAGCTGAGATCGCAAAAAGTGACAGCCATTGCTCAGTAATTCCGGGTTTGAAGCTGATCTATCCGATTTCTGCCGCACAAAATAAATAGACTAATTACTTCAAAGTGAATTCCATATTTTCTATCATACTCAATCAAATCCAACACTTGAGCGAGCACTCTCGCTCAAACGCACACACGCACACAGATAAAAGAAAACCACGGATACATGTTCAAGTTTAGAGAGAGGGAGAGTGTTTACTCGAAAATTTGCAAAGCGGCTGCTGACTGTTGGGGAAGTAGGAAAACGATGAGGGGGACTCATTAGGGTTATATTGGAGGATGGAGGGAGCGAGTAAACTGCAAAAATATCTCTCATTTGTGTATTTTTTTGCAAGAATCATCCTATCTCAAACTTTTGGCACTAAACATCCTCAAATCTTTGGCAATAATCATCCCGAGCACTAGCATCATTAGTTTCACCCGTTAATTATTAAATAATAGAGTAAATTGCGAAAATAATCGCTTTAATTTGTGTATTTTCGCAAAGGGCGATTTACATCTGACTATCTTTTTAGATGGCCTAATTACAGTTTAGTCCCTATTGTTTCAGATATTACTGATGAAGAATCAGACCGTCCGTAAACTATATTTACAACGAATGACAAAAGTCAAACTTTCAATGATGTCATTTGGAGAGAAATCGATATTCGAATTTCTTTTATTTTTCTTTTCTTTTTACCCATTTATTTTTCGCAGCGTGGGTGGCGCTTTGAGCCTCATTGTAATATATATAACACTTTTGGACTTGATGTAATAAATTTTCAAGCTTTCTAAAACAAAATATTTTTTCCAAAAAGAATGTATTTTACGGAAAAAAATATATTAGTTTTCGAAAAAATAAAAAAATATTTTAAGGAAAAAAATTATATTTTTGAAAAAAACATTATTTTATGGAATTTTTTATTTTATTTTTCGAAAAAATAAAAAAATATTTTCTGGGAAAAAATTATTTTTTGGCAAAATAATATTTTTTTTCGAAATAAAATTATTTTCTCGAAAAAATATAATTTTTTTGAAAAAATAAAATTATTTTCTGGAAAAAAATAAAAAAAAAAATATTTTTTCGAAAAAATAAAAAAAAAATCTGGAGGAAAAAATATTTTTTGGCAAAATAATATTTTTTTGAATTAAATTATTTTCTAGAAAAAATATTATTTTTTTGAAAAATAAAATTATTTTCTGGAAAAAAAATAAAAAAATATTTTCTAGAGAAAAAGTTATTTTTTGGCAAAATAATATTTTTTCGAAATAAAATTATTTTCTTGAAAAAATATTATTTTATGGAAAAAATAAAATTATTTTCTGAAAAATAAAATAAAATAAGATATTTTTGTGAAAAAATAAAAAATTATATTTTGTGGAAAAAATTATATTTCGAAAAAAAAATTATTTTCTGAAAAAAGAACATTTTTTAAAAGAAATGTATTAGTCAAATACTTTAATAACTAATTAGCTATTTGTTTCATATGAAATGTATTTTAAAAGAAATGTTTTATTCAAGTAAATAGATGGGCATTTTCGTCTTTTTAATGGAAGTCAACACCAATTCAGATTTTTGTCCTTCGCTGTAATTTATGAAACAATAGGAACTAAAGTGTAAAGAGACCATCTAATAGGGTAGTTGGCTGTAATTTCCCCTTTTCGCAAAAATCATCCCCTATCTCAAACCTTTGGCATTAATCGCCCGTTTTTATAAGTTTCGTCCGTTTTTTATATTTTTGTCCATTTTTATACGTTTTCGTCCGTTTATTTACGTTTTTGTCCGTTTTTATATGTTTTTATCCGTTTTTATATGTTTTCATTCGTTTTTTTATATGTTTTCGTCCGTTTTTATACGTTTTCGTCCGTTTTTTTACGTTTTTGTCCTTTTTTTACGTTTTCTTCCGTTTTTTACGTTCTCGTTCGGTTTTTACGTTTTTTACGTCTCGTCCATTTTTTTTGCGTTTTCGTCCGTTTTTATAGATTTTTGTCCATTTTTATCCGTTTTCGTCCGTTTTTATATGTTTCGTCTGTTTTTTACGTTTTTGTCCGTTTCTATACGTTTTCGTCTGTTTTTTTAAGTTTTTGTCTATTTTTTTACGTTTTCGTCCGTATAAAAACGGTCAAAAATGTAAAAAAATGGACGGAAACGTAAAAAACGTAAAAACCGAACGAGAACGTAAAAAACGTAAAAAAAACGGACGAAAACGTAAAAAACGGACAAAACGTAAAAAAACGGACGAAAATGTATAAAAACGGACGAAAATATATAAAAACGAATGAAAACAGATAAAAACGTATAAAAACGGATAAAAACGTAAAAAATGGACGAAAACGTAAAAAAATGGACGAAAACCTGTAAAAACGGACAAAAACGTAAAAAAACGGACGAAACATATAAAAACGGACGAAAACATATAAAAACAAATGAAAACATATAAAAACGTATAAAAACGGACAAAAACGTAAAAAAACAGACGAAAACGGATAAAAACGGACAAAAACGTAAAAAAACGAATGAAACATATAAAAACAGACGAAAACGTAAGAAAACGACGAAAACATATAAAAACGGTCAAAAACGTAAAAAACGGACGAAACATATAAAAACAGGGGATTAATGCCAAAGGTTTGAGATAGGGATGATTCTTGCGAAAATACACAAACCACAGGGATGATTTTTGCAGTTTACTTTATTATTTAACACTTAATGGGTAAAACTAACGACGTTAGTGCTCAGGGATGATTATTGCCAAAGATTTGAGGACTTGTGGATGTTTAATGCCAAAGGTTTGAGATATGGATGACTCTTGCGAAAATACACAAACCACAGGGATGATTTTTGCAGTTTACTCTTATTTCTATTTCACTCCCTTTAGTTTTTTAGTAACTAATATGTACTCCCTTGAGACTTGCAATTACAACTTATTTTTTTGACAAACCAAACCAAACCAAACATACCCAATATATCCCGCTCAGAGCAGGGTCTGGGGATGGTAAGATATACACAGACCATGCCCCTACTTTTTACGGTAGGAGGTGTTTAGTGAAGACCCACAGAACAGTGCTTGAAGTATTGAGTGATATATATAAAGAAGCATATGATGCGAAAAAGCTCAAAACCATACCTGAGCCCATGGCTTAATTCACATGAGACTTACCTAAGGGGACTTTGACAACTACACTCTCGATGAACGCTGCTCTAACAGAAGAGAGGTTGACTCTGCACACAGCTCCCTGTCAAAAATACACCACACGCAAAAGGCAATATGATAAAATATACAATAAAAGTAAAAAATACAATGCTCTAGGTCAAAGCTAACCGAGACAACCCAACCTGAGGTTCTCAACTACAACACCGCTCCATACGAAAAAATCCACAACTCTGATCTGGCGCCTCCAAGCGCACCTATCCACAGTCATGGTCTTGGAAAGGTTTAAGGCCTTCAAATCTAATCTCATCTGCTCCTCCCACGTCCTCCTCGGTCTGCCTCTCCTCCTCTCCACGACAACCAATAAACTCTCGACCCTCATCACCGGTGTAATATCCGCAATTTCAATTTACGATAATTTTTTTTTGGCGGAAGTCCGTCTTAGCGACTCTATTGTGACCGTTTCGTCATTCCAAAAATGATTAATTCTACACTTTTTGTCATCCGAGTTCGTCTCAGTGTCGTTTTGTTGAGTTCCGTGTTCTTAAGCGACTTTTCCACGTATGAGTTCGACTTTGTAAAATCACCATAAATTCTTGGAAACTCCAAAAGTTCTGAATCTTTTCAGTATTATAGAGCATCAAGTTAGCTTTCCAATGGTTCAAACGGTGAGTCAATCGGAGTCCGGTCGAAGGAGTTATGGTCGAAATAGCTAAGACTGCACTGTGTACCTTATGATGCTGGAGCCGGCTGTACTGCGGGCCGCGGCCCTCTGCTGGCCGGGCCACGCCACTAAACCATGCTGGGCGTTATTTTTGGTCGCGGGCCGCGGCAAACTCAATCCGGGCCGCGGCACGCGAGTCTTTTCCGCACTATTTCAGCAGGGAATCGGGAGAGGACTTCATTTCCTCTCCCTTCTTCATTTTCTACACGAATAAAGCGATTTAGGGGCGATTTTGGGCGATTTATCTCAGGGAATTCATCCTCCTCAAGTTCTTGGTGTGGATTAACAGCATCAATTCGTGTTCTTCGTCATTAATCCGAGGTATTTTCTTGATTCTCCGGAGTTGATCTTTTTGGGAATTTTATTCTTGATTTCGTTTTCCATTCGATTTTGATAAATCGATTGGTGTTAGATGTTGTTGAAGAGATAAATTCACCACTAGAAGGGGGGTTGAATAGTGGTAATGCGGAATATCGAACTTTCTCACGAATAAAAGAAAATAGTGCGGAAAATAAAAGACTCAAAGATTTATAGAGGTTCGGCAACTTGCCTACGTCCTCTCTCCGACTTCTTTTTCTATTGGCTCAAGAACAACCACACACTTGACTCGTCTTCGATCGTTCCGAGTACAACAACCGTTACAACCGCTTGTCTTCTATTGGTCCAAGATCAACCACTCTCAAAATAAACTTTGTTTATCTAGTGTTCTATAGGAACTAGATAATCCTCACTTTACGAATATTGGAGTGTAATCCTAACAATGCCGGATCAAGGATCCTAATAACACTGGATCAGTGACTCTAAATTCGTTTCTCTAAAGCTCTCGTAAGAGTGATGCAACACTCACAACCAAATGAAAGAATACAAAGTATAATAAATATTACAAGATGTATCACTCTTTGTATCTTTCTTCTCACAACTTAAAATGCAATAAAAGATAGAAAACTGAGGTCAAGAATGCTTTGATTGCTTGTATACTTGAATGCTTGAAGTCGTCTATGAGATACCCAAGTCCTATGGGTATTTATAGGTGTCAGTCCTTCTTCGAATTCTGATATTTGTATTATTAGCGTGCGCTAATAATACCTCCATAGCGTGCGCAATCGACCTCTGACTTGGCCGATCTCAACGGTCACAAAACTGTTCCAACGGTAAAATTATATGTCTAGCGTGCGCTAGTCATACCTTCATAGCGTGCGCTAACGGTTGGTCAACAAGTCTTCAATATTAACTTTAGATTATGTCGGTTTGTCTCCCCAACGACTCTTTCCCAACTGATATATTTATACTTAGCGTGCGCTACCAATTGTATATAACGTGCGCTAGTATTGATTAATATTAACTTTCCCGATATCTCGTATCTCCTTTTGACTCCTGCGTTCCAACGGGTAAATTTTCCAACGGTAGAAATTTGAATGTTTTAGCGTGCGCTAATGTAATATCTGGGGATAATTTTTTTTTCGTGTTACTGCTGAGTTGTACGTATTCATTTGGAATTGTACAAGTGTTGTTGTTTTGGACTGATACAATGTATATTGTATTGGAATATTTCGGGATCGAAATATTATTCTTGTCGTCGGGTTGGTTTCGTCGTTTGAATGTTGGTTGGAGAGTGGATTTTTGGCTAAGTTCATAGCCTTAGCGTACGCTACGGATGTAGCATTACGTACGCTAACGTGTTGCTATTACGTACGTTATGCCTGTAAGGTTACGTACGTAATGCTTGGTAGGTGGCAGAATCCTTCCTCGTAGTCACTTTCGGCCGGTGGGTCCCGAGCATCTTCCGATCGGATCTCACTATTGCAGTCAACGGACCCTTACGTACGTTAAGAGGTGAACTCTACGTACGTAATGCAGGTCTTGTTAACGTACGTAATATGTTTTTGTTTACGTACGTTAAGGCCTTCGTATTTTAGTCTAGTTAGTTCTGGATTTACATTACGTACGTTAAAGTCTTAGCATAGCGTACGTAATGCCTCTTACGTACGTTAACCATGATGTATAACGTACGTAATGAATTGGTCAGTCTATTTATCTTGGTCTCGTCTTTCATTTCCTCACGAACCAAAACACAATTTCTCTCCCTAGAATCGTCCGTTTGGACTTGTTATTGATGTTTAGCACCTTCCAACTCGATCTTGATCATCCTAGCTTGGATTGAAGCTTGAAGTTGGAAGCTTGTTGGTGCTCCTTTGGTGTTTGGAGGCTTCTTCTTGTTCTTATTTGGTAAGTTCCCTCAATCTCTTGTTCTTCAAGTGATTTTCAAGTTTTTGTTGTCGTTTTCTTCGGGTATTATTGGATTAATGAAGTATATCATGATTCTTCATGGTTTTGATAAACTTTTGATGAAGAACATGATAGTATTACTTGAGTTGGATTATGTTCTTGATGTTTTAGATTGTTTGGAGGTTTTTAATCATGTATAGGAAGGATTATGTTAAGATTGTTATATGATTAACATAGCCTTGAGATGATTATTGTTGTTGGTGGTGTTCTTGAAAGATTTTAACCATTTTAGTAAGGATTTATGATGATTTAGGAGGTGATTATCATAATTTGAAAATGGTTGAGTGAATTTTGTTGTTTAATCCGAATTCATGATGTATTGATGAAGGATTTTTGTTTCAAACATCATGATTATTGAGTTGATGATGTTCTTGGGGTGATAATGATAATATTGATAATATTATCATTGTAGGAGGATCAATTTGATGATATTGGTTATATTATCATTTTGAGATGATTGTTTTGATGATTGTTCTTAAGTTAATCATGTTGAATGGATTTCACAAGTGTTAAGAACGTAATGATCATGTTAATTGATCATCGAGGTGTTGGAGGATGTTAGAATTCATAGTTGAAAACTATGATATTCGTTAAATGTGTGATCGATTCGTGTTTGAATCAGGCTTTGTCCTTGTCGTTGTTTTCTATTGATTTTGTGTTTTTGAATGAATCGTTTTCATTCAAGGTTGTTCGAGTGTTTGTGATCGTCGGGAGGCGCCGTTCGTTGTTTCGTGCCAGGACGTTGATCGTGGAAGGACTTTCTCGCTTTCGGTTTGAGGCAAGTTTTATACTTGTACTGGTCAATGAGATTAATGTTATCATATGTGTGTATGAATGTATTGTATCATTTCGAGACTTAGTCTCTCCGTGATTTGTTGATATTCGGGAATTGTTTGATGTAATACCCTTCGGCAATTATGCTAGATGTTATTGTTATTCGTTAACAGCCGGTTTAAGGCATTGAGATTCTTGTTGATACTGATGTTGTCGACAGCCGGTTCGCGGTATCGATGTATCGATTATTATTGTTGACGTTAATGTCGTTCCGAGGCATCGTTGAATCGTTATTATTGAATTGGAACTGTCGCTATGATGTTGCATTGGCCGATTGAAGGCGTTTGAGATATTCATTTATTATATCTATTTCGGTGGTCAGTTTAAGACGCCAGGACATCCACTCTACCGTATCATTGGTTATCGATTAACCGTTCTAAGGTAATCGATGTATTTAATTGGGATTATCGAAGATAATTCCCATCCGTTGTATCATTGTGTATCGATTGACCGTTCTGAGGTAATCGATGTATTTAATTGGGATTATCGAAGATAATTCCCATCCGTTGTATCATTGGTTATCGATTAACCGTTCTAAGGTAATCGATGTATTTTAATTGGGATTATCGAAGATAATTCCCATTCGTTGTGTCATCGTTTTCGATTGACCGTTCAAAGGTAATCGATGTATTGAATTGGAACTGTCAAGGATAGTTTCCATCCGTTGAGTTGTTGTGATCGATTGGCCATTCCAAGGCAGTCGAGGTATTTGAATTGGAACCGCCATGGACGGAGCCCATCCGTGAGTTATTGTTGTCGTGTTGGCCGACTCAAGGCAGCACGCTATTATTCTTGTGAATTTGATAAACTTGGGATCGTTACTGTTGTGATTAATTGGGTTTTAGAGGCTAGTCTCGGCTAGTGCTCGATGGGTAAGTCTGGGGCTTGAACCTTCGCGGTTGGTTTCCCAGCACCTGCAATTCAGCAGGTCACGGTCATTGGATGACCTCATTGTGATACGGCTTCGTGCCGTGGCTTCGGCCCTCATTGTGATACGGCTTCGTGCCGTGGCTTCGGCCCTTATTGATCTGACTTAAGTACATTTTGGCTTGGGCCATTGTGGTGATTAATGACTTGGTGAGTGACATTCGAGGGTATTATGATGATAAACAACTTGGTACATTGGTATCGAGCCATTGTGATGTATCGGTATTCCTGTTGGAGCCTTCGGGCATTGTGATTCGTATCTATTTCCGTGTTTGGCTTGGTTTACCTTCGGGTGATGTATTGTTGTGTTCTGTATTGATGATTTGCCGTTGGGCACTTGTGTTCTAACCTATTGAGCACGTATTGATCGTATGCCGTGGGCATAGTATTCCACGAATGCTCGATTCTTACTTTGGTTTGTGAGCATCTCGTATTACCATTACTATACTATTCATTCTGCCCTTGGATGCATATCATGTTGTACATGTATTTGATAATCATTATCTGGATGACTGACCCCGTGGGGGCGGAACATGTTTTCATGTTTTAGGTGTTTGCGAGGAGAGAGTTGAGACACAGGGACATGATGGTGGCGACGAGGCATTCGAGCGATACTAGTCTGAGATGTTTTGGTGTTCATGTCAGTCAGACAGTTGGAGCACTCCAGTTTTGTTCAGTCTTTGTCATTTTGTATTATCCGAGCAAGGCTCGTGGATGTTGTTGTATCTTATTTTGGCCATGTAGGCCCACTGTTGTCGTTGAAATTCCATATCGGAATATTATGTTGAATGTCAGTGTAGGGATTGTGATTCCCCTTTTGGTCAGTTAATTGTATTTTTGGTCGTGTTAGCCTGGTGGATCTCCTGGTGTGGGGTCCACGGCGCTGTAATGACCCAATGGGATTTGGGGGTGTTACAGAATATGGTATCAGAGAATTGAGTTGTGAAATACCCTGATATGTGAGTTATGTGGTTCTACCGACGCGGTAGTAGTGGACTGTAAGGTTATGACAATATGGACAGTCGGGCTTTGTGAGTCGTGGTAGGTGAACGACTGTATGAGTCATTCTTTCATCGAGTCGTCGTCAGTGAAGACTAGTATCTCAAGACCTCGAAGCTTCGTATGACCTGTGTAAGGACTCGATTCTCTTGTGTGTTCATACATTCATTATGCCATTGATTATACATGTTTTGTTGAAATCTGTAGGTAACATTTGTGTCACGATTCATTCATGATTATTTGTTTTGGAGCGTGTGGACTCGGTATTGGCTATAATTAGCATGTTTAAGGTGACTATTTATCTGTTGAGTATGTATATTCGTGTTTGGCTAATGACTTAGCATAGTGGATTGACCGTTGAGGCATATTTGAGCTTTGTTCATGATCGAACGTTATTCTTTCAGTATGGAAAGAGGAATCCGAGGACGTGGCAGAGGGGGTAAAGGCTACAGAGCAGGCTGAAACCCAGAACCTCATGTTTATACGCGTACGGATGCCGATATGGATCGAGTGCCAGGAGATGTGACTTATGCGACCGGTTCCCCTTCGGAACGTCATACTCGAGGAGTCGATCAGACTAACATCGACCCTTTCTTGCTTATGAGGGGCATGATGACCCAGATGACTCAAATGACGCAGATAATGGAAACCATGCAGACTTAGATGGTTCATGGTACACAGCAGCAAGGACTCCAGGTGCCGTTTTATGGACAGTCCAGGAGAGTGAGTCAGATTATCGGCGACATCTCTCGTCAGAGGCCGCCTATTTTTGAGGGTTCGTCGGAACCAGCTGATATTGTTCATTGGCTTGAACATTTTGATAAACTCTTCGACATGGTTCAATGTCCGGAAGAGAGTAAGGTGGCAGTAGCGGCTTACTATTTGAGTAAAGGCGCTTATTTTTGGTGGCTTTCTGTGAAACCCACCGATCGTGACTGTGTTTGGAGTGAGTTCAAGACTCTCATGTTAGAGAGGTATTATCCGGCTCCACTTCGTGAAGCCAAGATGTCAGAGGTGTTGAACCCCGAATCCGTCAAGGACGAGGGTGTTATTGTTATCGCTGAGAAGTTTCAAGGACTTCTTCAGTTTGCTTCTTCTGTTATTCGTACCGAAGCGGATAAGATCAAGTATTTTAGCAAGAGGCTGAACCCATAGTTGAGGATGCAGTTGTTCAATCATAATTGTAACTCACTTGGCGAATTCATCGAGAAGGCCCTTGGAGTAGAGATTTTGATCAAGGAGCTTGCTCGGAAGAACCCTTCAGTTTCTTCCGGTGAGAGGACTAGGATGCCGGTTCATTCAGAGAGACATCAGGCGCCGACGTCTAGGAGGTCGTTTTCTAGTCGTCCTCGTGCTGGGAAAGCATCTTCTTCTCAGGCGACGAGTTCGACTGTTGTTTGCTTTAATTGTGATTCAGCGGGGCACGTTAGCACCCGTTGTACTGTGCCAGCTATTGCTTGTTTTCTGTGTGGGAGACACGGACACCTTCAGAAATACTGCAGGAGTTCTAGTGCCAGTAGATCTCAGGAAAACTTACGGGCCTCAATAGATTTTGTTACTCTAGTCCGTACTCCATCCAAGGGGTCCTATCAGTCTTCGAGAGCCAGAGGTATGGACAGCCAAGGAGGAGGAGCGAGTCCAGATTTGGGTCTTCCGTGAGTCGATGAGATTGAGGAGCCCGATGATCTGGAGGAGGTTGATTTCGGGTACGTTTGAGATGTAGTCTTGATTTGTATTTTCCTTGTTTCTCGGATTGATATTTGACTCAGTCTGTATTGTAATATTGTCGTTGTGAACCATTTATTATTGATCTATCTTGTTATGATAGCTTTTGAGAATCTTGAGATTTGACGTTGTCTAATACGTTATTCTTTTCCTTTCGGTATTGTACCCGAGATTTTTGTGGTGACCTGGGTAAACGTTCATTGTGATTCAAGACGTCAAGTTGCGAGGACTTGAGTGTGCATTTGATATGGTCCTAAGGACTATATTTGTGCGTTGTTATTCTCTTTTATGACGTAAGTCAGTGATAGCATAGACGTTCGATGCTAATCAGAACAAGGGAAGTGTACACCGATGGTTGTAGGCATGTAAAATGGGCGACTCCCGCGGGATGTGTACGCCGGTGCTACTAGTCATGCGGTTGGTACGACTTCCTGGCTGGTCTCTAGCGGGAGAGTTATGATTCGGCTGATCTCGCAGTTGGTTGAGTGTTTTTATCCTCGTTTTTATTTGTGATCGGACAGGAGACGCGGGAACCCGTGGGGTTGGCCCGATTACTCAGGCGAAGTGGTTCGCAGTGAGGAGTATTCCTGGAGATGTTGTTTTCTTATCCGGATGGATAGTCTTTATCCCTTGTTGCGTACCCTGAGTTTCGGGGACGAAACTATTTTTAAGGGGGGGAGTATGTAATATCTGGGGATAATTTTTTTTTCGTGTTACTGCTGAGTTGTACGTATTCATTTGGAATTGTACAAGTGTTGTTGGTTTGGACAGATACAATGTATATTGTATTGGAATATTTCGGGATCGAAATATTATTCTTGTCGTCAGGTTGGTTTCGTCGTTTGAATGTTGGTTGGAGAGTTTGGATTTTTGGCTAAGTTCATAGCCTTAGCGTACGCTACGGATGTAGCATTACGTACGCTAGCGTGTTGCTATTACGTACGTTATGCCTGTAAGGTTACGTACGTAATGCTTGGTAGGTGGCAGGAACCTTCCTCGTAGTCACTTTCGGCCGGTGGGTCTCGAGCATCTTCCGATCGGATCTCACTATTGCAGTCAACGGACCCTTACGTACGTTAAGAGGTGAACTCTACGTACGTAATGCAGGTCTTGTTAACGTACGTAATATGTTTTTATTTACGTACGTTAAGGCCTTCATATTTTAGTCCAGTTAGTTCTGGATTTACATTACGTACGTTAAAGTCTTAGCATAGCGTACATAATGCCTCTTACATACGTTAACCATAATGTATAACGTACGTAATGAATTGGTCAGTCTATTTATCTTGGTCTCGTCTTTCATTTCCTCACGAACTAAAACATAATTTCTCTTCCTAGAATCGTCCGTTTGGACTTGTTATTGATGTTTAGCACCTTCCAACTCGATCTTGATCATCCTAGCTTGGATTGAAGCTTGAAGTTGGAAGCTTGTTGGTGCTCCTTTGGTGTTTTGAGGCTTCTTCTTGTTCTTCTTTGGTAAGTTCCCTCAATCTCTTGTTCTTCAAGTGATTTTCAAGTTTTTGTTGTCGTTTTCTTCGGGTATTATAAGATTAATGGAGTATATCATGATTCTTCATGGTTTTGATAAACTTTTGATGAAGAACATGATAGTATTACTTGAGTTGGATTATGTTCTTGATGTTTTAGATTGTTTGGAGGTTTTTAATCATGTCTAGGAAGGATTATGTTAAGATTGTTATATGATTAACATAGCCTTGAGATGATTATTGTTGTTGTTGTTGTTCTTGAAAGATTTTAACCATTTTAGTAAGGATTTATGATGATTTAGGAGGTGATTATCATAATTTGAAAATGGTTGAGTGAATTTTGTTGTTTAATCCGAATTCATGATGTATTGATGAAGGATTTTTGTTTAAAACATCATGATTATTGAGTTGATGATGTTCTTGGGGTGATAATGATAATATTGATAATATTATCATTGTAGGAGGATCAATTTGATGATATTGGTTATATTATCATTTTGAGATGATTGTTTTGATGATTGTTCTTAAGTGAATCATGTTGAATGGATTTCACATGTGTTAAGAACGTAATGATCATGTTAATTGATCATCGAGGTGTTGGAGGATGTTAGAATTCATAGTTGAAAACTATGATATTCGTTCGTGCGGTGTGATCGATTCGTGTTTGAATCAGGCTTTGTCCTTGTCGTTGTTTTCTATTGATTTTGTGTTTTGAATGAATCGTTTTCATTCAAGGTTGTTCGAGTGTTTGTGATCGTCGGGAGGCGCCGTTCGTCCTTTCGTGCCAGGACGTTGATCGTGGAAGGACTTTCTCGCCTTCGGTTTGAGGCAAGTTTTATACTTGTACTGGTCAATGAGATTAATGTTATCATATGTGTGTATGAATGTATTGTATCATTTCGAGACTTAGTCTCTCCATGATTTGTTGATATTTGGGAATTGTTTGATGCAGTACCCTTCGGCAATTATGCTAGATGTTATTGTTATTCGTTAACAGCCGGTTTAAGGCATTGAGATTCTTGTTGATACTGATGTTGTCGACAGCCGGTTCGCGGTATCGATGTATCGATTATTATTGTTGACGTTAATGTCGTTCTGAGGCATCGTTGAATCGTTATTATTGAATTGGAACTGTCGCTATGATGTTGCATTGGCCGATTGAAGGCATTTGATATATTCATTTATTATATCTGTTTCGGTGGTCAGTTTAAGACGCCGGGACATCCACTCTACCGTGTAACAGCCCAAAAGGCGGCTATTACAGTGTCGTGGATCCCACACTGGGACCCACCAGGCGATATCCAAAACAGGTTAAATAAATATTATTTGTGATACCGAACCACAATGAATAGTCATTACTCCGATTAGGAGTTTATTAAAATATGGCCAACGGCCTTATAATACACAGGATCCGAAAAACAAGTATAAACCATATGAAGATGGAAAATACTTCAAATGTCAAATACAACCAGATAGCAATTTAAATGAAACAGGAAATAACATAACACGGTTTAACATAACCGGACAACAAAAGATGTGGGGCCCCCGAACTAGTATCCTTCGAACCCTTCGCCGTCGACATGCTCTTCCCGTGCCTTGCCTTTGCCTCGACCTAAAATACAATACAAGTATTTCACCCATAACACAGGGTCAGATATACATGATAATCAATTCTTCCGACATTATACAATTCACATATATAGATCTCAAGAAAATCATTCCGACTATTAATCATACCCCTCGGGCAAATGAAATAATCTGTCACAAATCGTCGAACACATCCAATACTATGGACGATTAACAATATGGCTCAAGATGGACATCACAGTACGCCCGATCCGGAAATGTGTCCGTGTACATGTCCGCCCCGTATACGGAATCCAGAATATACGTGGGACAATGTACCTAATTAGCCTCACGAAACTACGTCTCGTGTGCACAGTCCAATGCGGAATAATATCCACGCATGACTATATATGTGCCTGGCTAAAAATCCTATACAATGACCATTCGGAACGCAGATATGATTTCGGATATGTCACGATACAACATGACAACGAATTCAATAAATCACATATCCGATTAAGGATCAAGAAAAACTCACCGAAGTGAAAATAAGACCAGCGAGATCAATGATTCAAAGCGACGTACTTGGGAATGCAACCCCATGAAGACAACGGAATAACGTCAAGGACAATGTCAAATCACGACAACCATTACATGAACAATTCATACACATGAAATATATAACCATCACAAGAATCTAATCATAATTATAACCAAGCAAGATAACTTGCCTCAATACGGAGACGAGAATAGTCCTCTTCTTGTCGGAACGAACGAACGATCCTCGACTAATATTGTTTACTCGAACAATCAACCTTAAACGAAATACATTTTTCTCAATAACATATTCGTATAATTATCAATATAGGATTAGTAAGACGTCATCCTACAATCTTTTAGAATAGTTTGTTGTTTCCAATTATCGAAGCCTTATGTCAGGAGTTCTTTTAACATCATTACAACCATCAAAATCGGTTTCCAATACTTTTACCGAATGTTCACATGGTTCATCATAAACAAGAATTCTATCGAGGGTATGTTGAATAACCAATTATGATGTTAAGATCATCTTATGATGATTAAACTTTCCAAAACATTAAAATGTTGAAGGAACAAAATCTGCACATTTATGATTATTTCTCCTCTCATCTAAATTGAATATAATGCTTACAACATGGTTATTAGTTATGAGGTTACACCATATTCATGAAGGTTATCAAAATCTTTCTTTACAAGGCTGGAAGATCCATTAACATCATGATGAATTCACCATTTATCTAGCATGATGATCAAAACATTCTAAGTTCTCAACACATTAGATTAATGAAGAGTTGTTATTGTTGGTTTCACAAATATCCTTAACCATTAAAAATCTTGCTGAGCTAAACATAAGGAGGATATGATTCTTAAGAAATCTGAGCAAGAAGACATCCTTCTACTTCTAATCATGGCCAAGTTCTTCCCAAGGTAAGTGAAAACTTAAAATGGTGTTTAATCACTTTATGATAACAACTCTATTAGTTAAATCCAACTATGGTGAAGTTAACTGATTCAAAGGTGTTCTACTGAGCTAAATTCGTCCAGTAAGATGAGCATGATAGTTACAACATGGTTAAAGTCACTATATCATCAAGAACTCATCCATCTCAAACCCTTATTTATCATATTCATCACAAGTGTTAAAAAGGTTGGATTAAAACTATGTTTTACTTGATTAATCTAACTCTAGGTGAAGTATAATTCGTCATTAACATCAACATATGAAAATAATACAGAGAGGAAAGTACACCTACCTCCAGAAATGAAGAACAATCTCAATGCTATGAGAAAATATACTCCAAGCTCAAGAATACCTCTTAATCTCCAAGGAAATGAGCTCCACTCCCAGATTTAAGGCTTAGAAACAAGTTAGGGGAGGTTGATATTGGTTTGGTAGTGCATAGGGACGATATATGGAGAGAGAAATTCAGTTTGGGGTTGTGAAGAAATGAAAAACAGGCTGGTCCTATAAATAGACTGTGCAGACTTAGCGCACGCTAACGGGAAGCTTTAGCGTACGCTAACACACTTACGTACGCTAACTGGTAAATATTACGTACGTAAGCGGCTTACAGTGGCTACTGTATTGAATTCGCAGATCGTTAGCGCACGCTAACGAAAAAGGGGTTACGCACGCTAATAAAAGTTGACTCTGGTCGAAATGACAGCTCAACATTACTCACATGCATGCCAACGAATAAGAAGTTCACATGCTGAAGCCAACTGATGCCAGATTCTCTCTTAGCGTACGCAACAAAGGAAGCATTACGCACACTAAGGCACAGGATTAACGTACGTTAATCATACTATGTAGCGTACGCTACATCAACAGAAAATTCGAAAATGTAACTCTCTAATTAACATCGAATCATCACATATGAAATGAAATAACAACGATATGAAATTCAAATCTATAATACCTCAACATAATACTAATTGCAACGATTCATGATAATCAGATTATCCGAATAATACAATGACAGGCAAAGACGAAAATTTTACAGTCGGATATTACATACCGTATCATTGGTTATCGATTAACCGTTCTAAGGTAATCGATGTATTTAATTGGGATTATCGAAGATAATTCCCATCCGTTATATCATTGTGTATCGATTGACCGTTCTGAGGTAATCAATGTATTTAATTGGGATTATCGAAGATAATTCCCATCCGTTGTATCATTGGTTATCGATTAACCGTTCTAAGGTAATCGATGTATTTAATTGGGATTATCGAAGATAATTCCCATCCGTTGTATCATTGTGTATCGATTGATCATTCTGAGGTAATCAATGTATTTAATTGGGATTATCGAAGATAATTCTCATCCGTTGTATCATTGGTTATCGATTAACCGTTCTAAGGTAATCGATGTATTTTAATTAGGATTATCGAAGATAATTCCCATCCATTGTGTCATCGTTATCGATTGACCGTTCAAAGGTAATCGATGTATTGAATTGGGACTGTCAAGGATAGTTTCCATCCGTTGAGTTGTTGTGATCGATTGGCCATTCCAAGGCAGTCGAGGTATTTGAATTGGAACCGCCATGGATGGAGCCCATCCATGAGTTATTGTTGTCGTGTTGGCCGACTCAAGGCAGCACGCTATTATTCTTGTGAATTTGATAATCTTGGGATCGTTACTGTTGTGATTAATTGGGTTTTAGAGGCCAGTCTCGGCTAGTGCTCGATGGGTAAGTCTGGGGCTTGAACCTTCGCGGTTGGTTTCCCAGCACCTGCAATTCAACAGGTCACGGTCATTGGATGACCTCATTGTGATACGGCTTCGTGCCGTGGCTTCGGCCCTCATTGTGATACGGCTTCGTGCCGTGGCTTCGGCCCTCATTGTGATACGGCTTCGTGTCGTGGCTTTGGCCCCCATTGATACAGCTTCGGGCTGTTTTGGCTTCGGGCCATTATGGTGGTTGACAGCTTCGGCTGAGTGACATTCAGGGTATTATGATGATAAACAACTTCGGGCTGTTCGGCTGTCAGGACATTGTGATGTATCGGTATTCCTGTTGGAGCCTTCGGGCATTGTGATTCGTATCTATTTCAGTGTTTGGCTTGGTTTACCTTCGGGTGATGTATTGTTGTGTTCTGTATTGATGATTCGCCGTTGGGCACTTGTGTTCTAACCTGTTGAGCAGGTATTGATCGTATGCCGTGGGCATAATATTCCATGAGTGCTCGATTCTTACTTTGGTTTGTGAGCATCTCGTATTACCATTACTAAACTATTTATTCTGCCCTTGGATGCATATCATGTTGTACATGTATTTGATAATCATTATCTGGATGACTGACCCCGTGGGGGCGGAACATGTTTTCATGTTTTAGGTGTTTGCGAGGAGAGAGTTGAGACACAGGGGCATGACGGTGGCGACGAGGCATTCGAGCGATACTAGTCTGAGATGTTTTGGTGTTCATGTCAGTCAGACAGTTGGAGTACTCCAGTTTTGTTCAGTCTTTGTCATTTTGTATTATCCGAGCAAGGCTCGTGGATGTTGTTGTATCTTATTTTGGCCATATAGGCCCACTATTGTCGTTGAAATTCTATATCGGAATATTATGTTGAATGTCAGTGTAGGAATTGTGATTCCCCTTTTGGTCAGTTAATTGTATTTTTGGTCGTGTTAGCCTGGTGGATCTCCTGGTGTGGGGTCCACGGCGCTGTAATGACCCAATGGGATTTGGGGGTGTTACATCTAATAAGTGTTGAATAGCGTGCGCTATATACTTTCCTCACTAACGTACGTTAGCTTGTATAGCGTACGTAAGTGCTTCCTTATTTTGAGTCCAGTGGCTACTGGACTATAAAACATGTTATCCGGTAGCGTGCACAAGATTTGCTAGGTAACATGCGCTAATGAGTCAGAATTACGTGCGTAAATAATCTTCCGTAGTGTGCGCTGAGTAATTCCTTCTTTTCTTTCTAGACCTTACCGTCCTCTCTGAATGATGCGATAACGTGCGTTAGATAAGGAATATAGCGTGCGTTAATTTTGTAATATAGCGTGCGCTAATTTTGTAATATAGCGTGCGCTGATAAGAGATACTTTGCGTACGTAAGCCATCAGGTATGATTTCAACTTGGCTGCAGCTGATTTGACTTGCCTGCATATGAGCTTCGATAGCGTGCGCTACGATACATTATGTAGCGTGCGCTAGGAACATTTTTCAATAGAGCTTACTGAGATAGATTATATGAAATGTTTTGAACACGATCATCATCAAAATACTTTGAGTCAACAGTTGTTATTAAACATGTTTTATGGATTGTATCTATATCATCGGTTCGTTTCAACCCGAAGGGTGATTTGAGTGTTCTTGAGGTACGGTGAACATTTGATGTTCGATCAAATGTTCGAATGAACTTTCCTTCGATAGTTTGTTGCAATCTCCGTTGTTTTTGGTCTTGATTCTCATTGTAATCGTATCTTCGTTGTTTTTGGCCGGGGGATTATAGGTGTTCGAGGGTTTCCGATCGAGTTTTCCCGTTACTTCGCGTGCTTTGGATTTGAGGCAAGTACCTTGATATACGACTTATAACTACGTGAAATCATTGTTGCCGAAGTGTGTGAATTATATATATTTATATATTAAATATATATGTGTATAACGATATATGTAACACCCCAATTCACAAATGGGACGTTACACGCCGTAGAACCCTCGGGAGGTCTACCAGGCTAACACATGACACATAAACCACAATATAATCCCAAATGATGCACTCAGAAAGTAAGTAAGGCCGTGGCCTCGGCCAAAACATTTTAACGGGGTACACGAACATAAGATAAATTCAATTCATTGCCCACGCAGGGGACTTAAACCAATTTCAAAGTAAACAGTCTAACTCCAATACTCGACACATGCAACGACAAAACATAAAAATACAGACTCGAGCCACATCATCAAGCCATCGCATCCTTTGCATGCGTGTCCCGTGCCTGCTCCTCAGCTCTCCCGGTACCTGAAATGCATAAGACGCATTTCCCCCATTTAAGGGGTTAACATTCGAATGGCTAGTGCAAGTACACAATTACACAACATTATATACAAAAAAATACGGTTTTACACAATCATCTCGAAACATAAGTCATTTGCCATATATATATATTCCGGAATACTACATTGGCAATCAAATCAGTTCCAAACATCACGATATCACAAAAATCACAACTGGTATCCCGTGGCCGTACCCCTTAGTATCGACCCCCAGACATCCCGTCGAACACTCCGGGTGGGATACCACTTCCGCGGCCGTACCCCTTAGTATCGACCCCCAGACATCCCGTCGGACACTCCGGGTGGAAGTTCAATCACACACGCACCCAAGTTCCCTTCCGCGGCCGTACCCCTTAGTATCGACCCCCAGACATCCCGTCGGACACTCCGGGTGGAAGGAACATAACTCACGCACCCGAAAATCACAGTTCATCAATTATTTAGAAAATCACATCATACATAATGAAATGTAATACATGTACTTGCCTTGAATGAAACGAAACGAAGGAACAACGAAGGAATAGGTTTCGGTCCGTACAATCCTTCCAAATACGTTCCTAACACAATAACGGTATACACAAGTCTCAATAACGCGGAAAGGTAAGAATAAATCCTAATTCTACCCGCTGGAACAATTTGTCGGTCATGACTTGGGTATCGTCGACTATAAGTGACGAACATTGAAAAGCTTGAAGTTTAAAACCACAAATCAACGATAAAATGAAGGATTACAAGTACACGATCGAAGTCTATCGACAACCCAGTGATAATTCGGACTATGAGAGTCAAATCCCAAGAAATCCCCAAATTTCCCCCAAAATCTCAAAACAAGGGTTTTGGAAATTTTTACCTTGATTCGGATGGTGGAAAGTGATTAGGAACTTGAAGAATTCACGCAAGGAATGCCCGGTGGTAGTGAATGATGATCTACAGTCGGAATCGGCCCTAACCCTCGCCTGGAATCGCTCAAAATCGAGAAGGATAAGAAATGAAGGAAAAATGACGAAGTTGACTGCTGCTGTCATATTTATATTTAACAGACTTAGCGCACGCTACGCACAAGCATTAGCGTGCGCTAGCGGGCATGGCGTAATGCCGCCATCGCCCTCCAGTTAGCGTACGCAAGCTAACATGGTTAGCGTGCGCTAGTACTAGGGATTAGCGTGCGTTAACGCTGAATTAGCATACGCTACTCGGTCCAGCATCAAGCATCGAACCTATCGCCCTGCATCACAAATCGTTAGCGCACGCTACGAACCCCAGGTTAGCGTACGCTAACCACACAGTGATAGCGCACGCAAGTCAGTCCTGAGCAGCGTGCGCTACTCAGGCAGCAGTTCTGCACAGCACACTGCTGCCAACAGCGCAAAAGTGCCGGAAAACGAAGCAAGACCAGAATCCGGAATCATAAACACGTAATACTCAAGATGACAAAGCTAAGCGTTGAAAGAGAATATAATCCCGATCACTAGAGAGTCTGATATGAAGCAAATGAAGCGAAGTTCTCCAAACTTATGAAAATTACAAAAACGGCCCAAGTACCCGAAAAATCGCAATACATCGTCGGATTAACAAACCGAAAGTTTCAACACGACCAAACCAACCATACAAACTTGTGCAACTCAAGAAACAACGAAAACGAACAAGTTTTACGAGAATTGAACGTACATGCGACAAGATATAATTCAAGATGAAATTATGCAAAAACATCCTCGAAACTCGACCAGACGGAAAAACTCCAAGAACAAAATAGATTCGGAATTCCAAAACAGTGCTAAGCGAGTTGACTGAAACGGACATACATCAAAAATAGAAATTACCGAAAATAGAAAATACGGATATTACAATATACGTATGTATGTATGTGTGTATATATATATATGTTGTAATTAATGTATGAATGACATTTATGTCCCCTAAACCCTGATTGTGTACCTATAAATATAGGCCTTTGGCCCTCATAATAAGACACTCCATTCTTCTTCTCTTTTATTTTCCTCTTTTTTCTCTTAAGTTCATAACACGTTATCAGCACGATCTCTCTCAGAAAGAATTTTTTTTTACTCATTAGCGCACGTACTCTATTTTCACATAAAGGTAGAATTGCGTTTTGATTTTATTTTATCTTCTTTGTGTTTTATTCTTGATCTGTATTCTTATGACTATGGCGACAGATCTGTATTCTTCTTCTTCTTCCCAAAAAAAAGGTTCTGATTATATGTAGATTTAGACTTAATTATATAATTGTTATTTTAATGTAGATTATATGCATATTTCATATATTCTCTACTAATTATTCTGATTTCACTATCATCAAACATAAATAATATATATGATGATCTAAGAAATCTATTATCAAATCGATAAATTGTTGTTTCCTGAAGAAACAAGATCTAACAATTCTTAATAGTCCAGAAGATTATTAAGTTAAAAGATTCTTGAACAAATACAATATTATTTCGTCATATCCTAGTTGAATATGAAGTGTTCCTGAAGAACACTACGAGATCTAAAAATTTTTGTGTAAATTCCTGATGAAGAACACAAAATAATATTCCCGAAGAATATTATTTGGGCTCTTGAAGAAGCACTTTCTTTTTATTTATTTTATTTTTCACTATTTTGTTATCGTGTAATTTTATTTCTTAAAATTATTGCTCCAGAAATAGCACAATTAATTGCAATACTATTGACAAATATACTTGTTCTAATATTATTTCTTGATCTTGAATATCATAATATTTAATATTTGGGTCCCGAAGATTCAAAGGTCAATAGTAACCTGCAGTTTTCAACGCTTTATATGCATTATTGATGCTCAAAAATGATCAAGACGAGCAATCATCGTGTAGTAAAATTAAAGAATCGATATTAATAGAGTTATTTTAGTGTTTTTATATAGATTTGCTGTAGTTCAGTAAATCGAGTGTATAGCTCTCATCCGAACTCTGAATGAGGTGTTCTTGGATGATTTGGAAAGCTAACAAAAGGTTTTACAACTTTTGCGTTTTGAGTTTTCTCAGATTCGGATAGCAGCGATGCTTAAATCGAGAATCAAGTGGCTACTCCGAATTAAAGTTTGTGATCAACTATTGTCCACTAAATTGATCGTATCTCAGTCATCCGAAGTCTGATTTAAACGTTTTAAGATGATTCAGAAATATGAAAGATAGATCTACGACTTTCATGTTTTGACCTTTTTAGATTCTGAATTATTCGTATAATATTCTTACGAAATTTGTACTCCGGAAGTGGTACAAATAACATGTTATCCGCTCCTCAAGTAGCCGATGATATTTCTATTAACTATATTGACACTTGATGTTTTATTAATAAATCACATTAAGTTATATGTCAATTATACACGTCTAGATAAGTAAATATGACACCCGAAGTTTCATATGCTTTACAAACATTACGTGAACAAATTTGAAACCCAAAGTTTCATCTGTCTTACAAGTATCTCGCGAATAAATTCTGAAACCTGAAGTTTCAATATTAGTATGACCATGTGATATGTCAAATATTTAAAGATCTTTATACATAAACTTGTAGTTTCGCTTTCACATGATAAGAACCTAAAGTTCTACATAATATTCACCATTTAAATATGAACTTGCAGTTTCACATAGTTTAATTGAAGGACACGACGTTCTTCTTAATAATGATTTGAAACCATAAGTTTCATATCAAAATTCTTGAACTTAAAGTTGAGAAGTATCGAATATTATATTATTGAAGCTCGAAGTTTCATAACGAAACCACATTACAAATTAGAAGCATAACATTATGTTTCAACTATTAACTCGATGTAGTAGGATTGATATATGGTTACGCTTTATCATAATCATAAAGATTACACATCGTTGCTCCCGAAGTAGTACGATTATCTTGAGCTTTTTCACATATTTATTCACGACCGTTCTACCTCATATTATCTAATTCTTTTCGGAAACAGCCTCCCTACCGTAATAAGTAGGGGCATGGTCTGCGTACATCTTACCCTCCCCAGACCCTGCTCTGAGCGGGATATACTGTGTACATTTGGTTTGATTTGGTTTTTTTGGACCTATGGTTCTACCTTCTCCATTCTTTTGGTGGATCGACTTCCTAGAGGTATGAAGTTATAGATTTAAATTTGATATTATATTAACATTATTACCGATCGAAAGTTACGAAAATTGAAAGAATTTTTCAAAAATAACTTTTGATGATATTTTGATTGAATAATTGTGGATTAGACATACTGTACAATTTAAAATGTGATATGAATATTTTGGTTCAGTGCTTGAACAATTATCTATGAATGACTTAAAATATGACAAATTCAATTGATTCATTTTCTTATGATTCTACTATTAAAGTATGTTGTGTCATAATTCTAGAAAAAATATCAATGGATATAAAAACTATTGTTAATAATATATACATTTCATAAACTGCAAATCATGATATTAAAATGGAAGTATTTTGTTACTTGTGCAGAAATTGTGATTTGCTCAATTGCATCGACATGTTTTAATTATTATAAATTTTTTATAATGCATGTATTTCTGTTGCTATATGATTTAATTATGCAATCGATTATACTGCACTAATTTTGTAGTTTCTAGAAGAAACATAAATTACAATATTCTTAATAATCTTGAAGATTATTAATAAATAAATAGTTGATGTTCTTAATGAACACATCAATATCTTATCATACTAAAAACAATGTGTTTATGATGAACACATTAAATAAGTTATTTAATATTCTTGAAGAATATTAAATATTGGGGTTGCAATTTTTTGAACTTTACTTTGAGCATTTGTACTCCTTCTCATTATTGAATTATTTTTATAGTTATCATTATATTGATTTAAATTGTTGCTCTCGAAGTAACACAATAAATATTCTTGATGAATATTATAAATTCTCGAAGAATAATTCATATTGTAGGTGATATATGTTTATCCCTCTAACTAGTTTCTTGAAGAAACACAAATTTGCAATCTCAATAATCTTGAAGATAATTAAAAATAAATAGTTGAAGTTCCTGAAGAATAACACAACGATATCTCATCATAATTTTATAATAAGTTTATGATGATCACGTCAAATAAATTTAGTATTCCTGAAGAATATTAAAATATTGAGATTGCATTTTTCTATGCTTTATTTCGAGCATTGTTATCTTCCATTCTCATTATTTAATTATTTTAATTATTATCCTTATATTATTTTAATATTTTAGGTGATATGTTTAACTCCAATGAAATTAATGTAATATGTCATATTTACATTAATTTGATCAATCTTATTTGTGGAATGATATTAAAATTGATTTGCAATATCTTATTAAAATAATCCCTGAAGGATTGGTAGAATCCAAATGATAATATTCTTATTATTATCTCTTGAAGAGATTCATTAATCCTTCGACGAGTATCAAACTAGTTATATATTGATTCTACAATGAGTATCAAACAATTACATGATGTATTTTGCATCCAATGACCATGTTGCGATGAATTTATAATTCAAGGATCCAAATTATTACCAAGGCATGAATATTTGGATCAATATGTAATTAGTGCGTGATTAAAATACCTCCGGAAGAGGATTTCTCATGTAATATCCGCAATTTTCGATTTTCGGTAAATTTCTTTTTTCGTCCGGAGTCCGTTTTGACGACTCGCTCATGACCATTTCGTCATTTCGAGAATGATTAATTCTGCACTTTTTGTCATCCGAGTTCGTTTCGGTATCGTTTTGCTGAGTTCCGAGCTTTTTAGCGACTTTTCCGCACTTGAGTTCGATTCTTGCGAATTTCGTCCGAAACTGTTGTTTCGAGTTTCTCGTAAGTTCATTTAATGTTATTATTCATGTTGCGAGCTTTGGTTTGGTGTTTTGATCGCGTATCGTGATTTTCGGACGTTTTGGGCCATTTTCGTAATTTCCCAAAGTTTTGGGTAATTACTTCCGTTGTCGAATTCCGAGCCTTCGGGTGGTTGGAATTGTGTGTCCTCTTAGCTCTTAGATTCGTCTTTGCGAGTACGTCATAACCGTATCATCGATTCGTATTCAGGTTCGGGTTTCGGGGTCGTTCGGGCCGTCGGAGTTGGCCCCGGCCGAGTCATGGCCGGCACCGGGCCTGTGGCCAAGATCGGCCGAGCTACTGCCGGTAGTGCTCAGCAGCTTCTGGCCGAGCTACGGCCGGTAGTGCTCGGCAGCTTCTGGCCGATCAGGCCGTACCGTAGGCCGCGGCACATGCCGGCAGGGCAGCGTCACACTCTGTGGCATTATTCGGCCAAACCGACTATACTGGGTGCCGCGGCAGACGCCGGCCGGGCCGCGGCACACTGCCGATCACTGGGCGCAGATTTGGCCCTGTGCCACGGCACACTCCCGCTGGGCCGCGGCACACTGTGCAGCCTATTTAAGGTCCTGCACACGGGTTTTTGGCCATTTTTCTCCTTCTTCTCCTTCTCTTCCGCGGCTGAGGGTGATCTTACCATGGAGCCATGTTGTTTAACAACAAATCCATGAATTTCTTGAGTTCATATCATCAATCAATCATCCGTTATCATCCTTTGATCCAGCGAATCAAGGTAATCTTCCTTAGAACCCTAATTTCGTGAATTTGGAGGTTTTTGCATTTTTGTCCGATTCGTTCCATGTTGTTGATTAATTCATGATGGGTATGATTAATATTGGTAGTATTATTGTGTTTAACATCATTTAATCCATTGTTCTTCGTTGAATCGAAGTATATTTCTTTATTTCCTTCAAATTGACTTTTTGGGGGATTTGTTCTCGTTCTCGTTTTTCATCCATTTTTGATGGATCGATTGTGGTTAAATGATGTTGTTAAACATATTCTATGGATTGTATATCCATATTTCAACTTGGAATTCCGTTTTCGGGTTTTGACGGAACGAATCGTGTTCTTGGCTGTTTTGGGGGAAACGCTTGAACTTTCGTCATTCGTTCTTTGAATTCAACGGCTTTAAGTCTTGTTAGGGAATTCATTTCATTATTGTTATTGTCCTTCGTAGTTTATGAACGCGAGTTGGTGATCGGTGGAGTCGGCGGGTTCGTAGTCGGTTCGTGTCAACCTACTTCGGTCGATTCTTCGCGTTGTTCTTATTCGAGGCAAGTACCTTGTCCATACTATTCTTGTTTTGTGTATATGATAATTGGTGATCGTCCTGGTGTGTTTGTTTGTTTGTTTTGAATCGAGTTTTCAAAAGATTTGGTTAGCCTTGTTAAAGGACCTCTTTCAAAACCGCGTGTGTTTTGTGATTGGTGTGTTTCATGAACGAGTATGTGACTCCTGTGGATATGTTTGGTGTGTTTGTGCACTTGGTGTTGCGTGTGGATGTATATTGTTTCATTTCGGTGTATTGTGGTTTGACGTGGTGTTTTGCTAAGTGTTTGATGCCTCTGGGTGAATTGTTTGGATATCCTTGGTGTGATATGTTATTTGTGCATGATTGATTCGCTAGCCAGCTCGGGTGGGTCCGACGGGATCACAGAGTGGGATTCGTGGCTTCGTCCCGGTCCTAGGCGACGTGTGGTGCTTGAGTATTTCGCTAGCCAGCTCGGGTGGGTCCGACGGGATCACTGAGTGGGATTTGTGGCTTCGACCCTGTTCTAGGCGATGCGAGTACTGTGTTTTGTGAATGTGTTTGCTCACCTCGGGAGGGTTCGACGGGACTGCGGAGGGAATTCCAATGGCTTCGACCTGGGTTCACGAGTGAAACTTCACCGCTACGTGTGTATATTTTGTGATTGTTTTTCGCTCACCTCGGGAGGGTCCGATGGGATCACGGAGGGAATTCCATTGGCTTCGACCTGGATTCACGAGTGCGGTTGCTTATGTTTTGTGAATGTGTTTGCTCACCTCGGGAGGGTTCGACGGGGCCACGGAGGGAATTCCATTGGCTTCGACCTGGATTCACGAGTGAAACTTCACGGGTGTGTGTGTATTTTATGTCCGTCGAGGACGCATGACGTGGGTTTTTAACCCTGTGTATTATGGTTGGCTTTATTTGCGAAAACAAAACCTTTGGGCTATGACCCTGTTGATTTTTGGAAAGCGAAGGATTCGGTAATCCTAAATTGTTTCCTATTAAAATTCTCGATGGCAATTCAAACTGTTTTATAAATTGTTTTCCCTTGAATTGTGACCTTTCGGTTTTAGAATGTTTTACCAAACTCTTGCCTCGGGAAGTACTTTTCGTCACGTTTGGATTTTTAAGGATTCCTGGTTATTGTTATTCGTGAAATGTGAATTGTATGGCTCGTATTTGCACTTTGTTCTTGCACTAGCAAAACAGTGGAGTTTTGCTAACCCCCGAGTATTCGGGGGGTGGATGTCTATTTTTGCATTCAGGTTTTGGAGCATAGCACAGGGTTGGCACGAAGGATGATGAAAGATGAACGATACTAATCACACGAGGATCCGTTGATGTCGTATTGGTCTAGTTGTATTTTCTTTTCCGCTGTAGTATCTTTTCCCGTTGTACGGGAGTTTATTGTATTTTGACCCCTGCGTGGGTATGTGTTTGGAATTGAGTTGTATGTTATTATTGAAAGACCAAATCGGTACCGAGTCATTTTAGCCTTAAAGGCGATGTTTAGATGTTTGATTTTAGTTACCAGCCTGGTAGATCCTCGAGGAAAGGGTCTACGGCGTGTAATATCCCTGAGTGGATTGGGGGTGTTACATAAATGGTATCATAGCTTAGGTTGTGGAAACTTAGGCTGTTGGGTCAGTAGTGTCTGTTGAGTTTTGTCTCGTCGGATTTTGTCTGACTAAGTCTTGTCGCGACGCGTCGTCTGAGTTGGTTTGTCGTGATTAGTATCATGGGGCGATCATCATCTTCGTGCGACCTGTGGCTGTAAGTCTCCCTTCTTTGTGTTGTGCCTCGTGTGACACGAGCTATTTTTATGATTATTTGTTAAGTGACGGAATCCTTTATGGATTTTGATTTCGTGATATGTGGTTATTTGACTCTCATACTTCGTTCATATGAGGAGTAGTGTTGCTGGATTGTGCATGTTGAACTGTATTTCTTTTATCCGCTGCGTGAGTTCTTTTGTAATGACTTTCGGTATTTTACCGACTGAGTTTTATTTAGAAAATCGATTCCCTTAGCCGAGTTTTTGGCATTATGGCCTTGATCGTTTTGGTGAGATTCTTATGACGGTATTTAGTATTTTATAAATGGATTTTGTGAGTTTTGAAATATTACCGTCATCGACCTTTTTGGCGTTTTGTAAATGGTTTTTAGCCTGGTGGGTTCCGGCGCGGGACCCACGGCGCTATAATGTTCCGTATAATTACCCGAAATTTTTGGGCATTCTAGCCCATTGAATTATCTTTAAAAACCTTGAGTATCTTAGAAAATAAATTTCGAGACGTACTTTTAAAATGAATTATTTTCTCGTGGTACATACAAGGTGCCACAACATGTTTCAAAATTCTTCTACCTCGAGGACCAAAATGCTTTGAGATATTTTCAATGTTTTAGAAACACTTTTATTTAGACCCGAGGGTCGAATATTCTGAAAGTTTCCACTAAGAGAAAGTGTCCTCATTTTTATCAAATGCGAAATGGTTCTCCAAAGTCTCGATAACAATGTTTCACGTTTGTACTTTTTGAAAGGTGATACTCAAGATCAACTGGTGTTCTTCTAAATTATTTTCAAAATGAGGTTTTCGTTTTTAAAACCTATCCATTCCCGTTTGAGGGCTGGGTATGTATGTGTGATGTTCGCGTTGTCATTTTGATGTTTGCTCCTGAGTATGATCGAATTGGTGGTGTGAGCGTTGAGTCATTTTCCACACATTTGTTGTGTTAGCCCCATGTGAGAGGCGGGATGTTGGTGCTGAATATTGTCGCCCCGTAGTGATTTATGAGTTATCGCTCGTGTGCGAACTGTTAGAGCTTGTTTGGTACGACCGTGTGCATCGGTGATTATTCCATTATGTGTCGGTTGTTTAATGTCTTATTACCTTGCTCCCGTTTTTGTGAATTTTGTGGACAAGGTCGGAGGTAATACCCGTACTATTCTGACCTCGGTATTTTCTCTTTCTCCATTCTATCGACTCGCTCGTGTTCGTTGATACCTTATGAACTTGTTCTGTATTTCGGTTTCATCGTCCGAACGAACTGTGATCTTGTTGTGGGTCGATCTAGTTATTGCTATGACTTTTTCGAGTTCGGTTCTATTCTTGTGAACCTTGTTCAGGAGTGACATCATTTGGTTCTATTATTTCTTTTTTTTTCGAAGTGGATCGGATTTGGAACTCTTGTGTTTTCGACTTTGTCGACTCATTATGTTTGTTGACATTTCTGAGCTTGTCCTGCCCCTAGCTTTTGTTGATCGAACAAGTGTGGTATTGTTTCGGAATAACTCGTTTGTCGTTGTGACTTTTCAATCGCTATTCCCTTTCTGATGGATCTTATGGGAATGCATGTCTTGTAGTTCTCACCAGATCATCCTGGGAGTTGTTGTTTGAATTTTATTATCCTTCGTGTTTCGGACATGATTGTTCGATTTTTGTTGTCTCGGTCGTTTCTTTGTTCGGTTTTTGTCCTCGTTTCGTGATTGTTGAGCATTCAGACTCCTTCCTAATTTCCTTAAGTTCGGGAAATTAGTATCGTTTTCGATCTTCCAACCCTTGGGCGGTGGAATTCCGTATTTGTTCAGCGATTGGCTCGCGTTTTGATTGATGTACCGTTGGGTTGGTCAATCGTATTGATTTTCGTTCGTTGTGTTTTGTGATTGTTCGGATAATTGACTTGATTATATTATCCATTTGATGACGCTTGTCACTTGTTGGTTTTATTATATCCCTAACGGCGACGTTGTGTTGGTCGTCGTGGAGCGTGTTTTCACGCCGTATATTCCTTTGCGTTGCTTGTAATGTTTCGCCGATGGGCGTAAGTTACGCGTTTCCTTGCGTATCTCGTTGAGTTTTCCTGGCGGGATATTGCTTCTCCCTACTTGTTTTAAGTTTCGGGACGAAACTTCTTTTAAGGAGGGTAGAATGTAATATCCGCAATTTTCGATTTTCGGTAAATTTCTTTTTTCGTCCGGAGTCCGTTTTGACGACTCGCTAATGAGCACTTCGTCATTTCTAGAATGATTAATTCTGCACTTTTTGTCATCCGAGTTCGTTTCGGTATCGTTTTGCTGAGTTCCGAGCTTTTTAGCGACTTTTCCGCACTTGAGTTCGATTCTTGCGAATCTCGTCCGAAACTGTTGTTTCGAGTTTCTAGTAAGTTCATTTAATGTTATTATTCATGTTGCGAGCTTTGGTTTGGTGTTTCGATCGCGTATCGTGATTTTCGGACGTTTTGGGCCATTTTCGTAATTTCCCAAAGTTTTGGGTAATTACTTCCGTTGTCAAATTCCGAGCCTTCGGGTGGTCGGAATTGTGTGTCCTCTTAGCTCTTAGATTCGTCTTTGCGAGTACGTCGTAACCGTATCATCGATTCGTATTCAGGTTCGGGTTTCGGGGTCGTTCGGGCCGTTGGAGTTGGCCCCGGCCGAGTCATGGCCGGCACTGGGCCTGTGCCAGATCGCCGAGCTACTGCCGGTAGTGCTCGGCAGCTTCTGGCCGAGCTACGGACGGTAGTGCTCGGCAGCTTCTGGCCGATCAGGCCGTACCGTGGGCCGCGGCACATGCCGGCAGGGCCGCGGCACACTCTGTGGCATTTTTCGGCCAAACCGACTGTACTGGGTGCCGCGGCACACGCCGGCCGGGCCGCGGCACACTGCCGATCACTCTAAGGTAATCAATGTATTTTAATTAGGATTATCGAAGATAATTCCCATCCGTTGTGTCATCGTTATCGATTGACCGTTCAAAGGTAATCGATGTATTGAATTGGGACTGTCAAGGATAGTTTCCATCCGTTGAGTTGTTGTGATCGATTGGCCATTCCAAGGCAGTCGAGGTAGTTGAATTGGAACCGCCATGGACGGAGCCCATCCGTGAGTTATTGTTGTCGTGTTGGCCGACTCAAGGCAGCACGCTATTATTCTTGTGAATTTGATAATCTTGGGATCGTTACTGTTGTGATTAATTGGGTTTTAGAGGCCAGTCTCAGCTAGTGCTCGATGGGTAAGTCTGGGGCTTGAACCTTCGCGGTTGGTTTCCCAGCACATGCAATTCAGCAGGTCACACGGTCATTGGATGACCTCATTGTGATACGGCTTCGTGCCGTGGCTTCGGCCCTCATTGTGATATGGCTTCGTGTCGTGGCTTCGGCCCTCATTGATACAGCTTCGGGCTGTTTTGGCTTCGGGCCATTGTGGTGATTGACAGCTTCGGCTGAGTGACATTCAGGGTATTATGATGATAAACAACTTCGGGCTGTTCGGCTGTCAGGCCATTGTGATGTATCGGTATTCCTGTTGGAGCCTTCGGGCATTGTGATTCGTATCTATTTCAGTGTTTGGCTTGGTTTACCTTCGGGTGATGTATTGTTGTGTTCTGTATTGATGATTCACCGTTGGGCACTTGTGTTCTAACCTGTTGAGCAGGTATTGATCGTATGCTGTGGGCATAGTATTCCACGAATGCTCGATTCTTACTTTGGTTTGTGAGCATCTCGTATTACCATTACTATACTATTCATTCTGCCCTTGGATGCATATCATGTTGTACATGTATTTGATAATCATTATCTGGATGACTGACCCCGTGGGGGCGGAACATGTTTTCATGTTTTAGGTGTTTGCGAGGAGAGAGTTGAGACACAGGGGCATGACGGTGGCGACGAGGCATTCGAGCAATACTAGTCTGAGATGTTTTGGTGTTCATGTAAGTCAGACAATTGGAGTACTGCAGTTTTGTTCAGTCTTTGTCATTTTGTATTATCCGAGCAAGGCTCGTGGATGTTGTTGTATCTTATTTTGGCCATGTAGGCCTACTGTTGTCGTTGAAATTCCATATCGGAATATTATGTTGAATGTCAGTGTAGGGATTGTGATTCCCCTTTTGGTCAGTTAATTGTATTTTTGGTCGTGTTAGCCTGGTGGATCTCCTGGTGTGGGGTCCACGGCGCTGTAATGACCCAATGGGATTTGGGGGTGTTACAGCTAATAAGTGTTGAATAGCGTGCGCTATATACTTTCCTCACTAACGTACGTTAGCTTGTATAGCGTACGTAAGTGCTTCCTTATTTTGAGTCCAGTGGCTACTGGACTATAAAACATGTTATCCGGTAGCGTGCACAAGATTTGCTAGGTAACATGCGCTAATGAGTCAGAATAGCGTGCGTAAATAATCTTCCGTAGCGTGCGCTGAGTAATTCCTTCTTTTCTTTCTAGACCTTACCGTCCTCTCTGACTGATGCGATAACGTGCGTTAGATAAGGAATATAGCGTGCGCTAATTTTGTAATATAGCGTGCGCTGATAAGAGATACTTTGCGTACGTAAGCCATCAGGTAGGATTTCAACTTGGCTGTAGTTGATTTGACTTGCCTGCATATGAGCTTCGATAGCGTGCGCTACGATACATTATGTAGCGTGCGCTAGGAACATTTTTCAATAGAGCTTACTGAGATAGATTTTATTAATTGTTTTGAACACGATCATCATCAAAATACTTTGAGTCAACAGTTGTTATTAAACATGTTTTATGGATTGTATCTATATCATCGGTTCGTTTCAACCCGAAGGGTGATTTGAGTGTTCTTGAGGTACAGTGAACATTTGATGTTCGATCAAATGTTCGAATGAACTTTCCTTCGATAGTTTGTTGCAATCTCCATTGTTTTTGGTCTTGATTCTCATTGTAATCGTATCTTCGTTGTTTTTGGCCGGGGGATTATAGGTGTTCGAGGGTTTCCGATCGAGTTTTCCCGTTACTTCGCGTGCTTTGGATTTCAGGCAAGTACCTTGATATACGAATTATAACTACGTGAAATCATTGTTGCCGAAGTGTGTGAATTATATATATTTATATATTAAATATATGTGTGTATAACGATATACGTATGTATGTATGTATGTGTGTATATATATATATATGTTGTAATTAATGTATGAATGACATTTATGTCCCCTAAACCCTGATTGTGTACCTATAAATAAAGGCCTTTGGCCCTCATAATAAGACACTCCATTCTTCTTCTCTTTTATTTTCCTCTTTTTTCTCTCAAGTTCATAACACGTTATCAGCACGATCTCTCTCAGAAAGAATTTTTTTTTACTCATTAGCGCACGTACTCTATTTTCACATAAAGGTAGAATTGCGTTCTGATTTTCTTTTATCTTCTTTGTGTTTTATTCTTGATCTGTATTCTTATGACTATGGCGACAAATCTGTATTCTTCTTCTTCTTCCCAAAAATGTAATATCCGCAATTTTCGATTTTCGGTAAATTTCTTTTTTCGTCTGGAGTCCGTTTTGACGACTCGCCCATGACCATTTCGTCATTTCGAGAATGATTAATTCTGCACTTTTTGTCATCCGAGTTCGTTTCGGTATCGTTTTGCTGAGTTCCGAACTTTTTAGCGACTTTTCCGCACTTGAGTTCGATTCTTGCGAATCTCGTCCGAAACTTTTGTTTCGAGTTTCTCGTAAGTTCATTTAATGTTATTATTCATGTTGCGAGCTTTGGTTTGGTGTTTCGATCGCGTATCGTGATTTTCGGACGTTTTGGGCCATTTTCGTAATTTCCTAAAGTTTTGGGTAATTACTTCCGTTGTCGAATTACGAGCCTTCGGGTGGTCGGAATTGTGTGTCCTCTTAGCTCTTAGATTCGTCTTTGCAAGTACGTCGTAACCGTATCATCGATTCGTATTCAGGTTCGGGTTTCGGGGTCGTTCGGGCCGTCGGAGTTGGCCCCGGCCGAGTCATAGCCGGGCAATCTGGGCCCAGCCAAGATCGCCGAGCACTGCGGTAGTGCTCGGCAGCCTTCTCGCCGAGCTACGGCCGTAGTGCTCGGCAGCCTTCCGCCGATCAGCCGCATCAGGTGCGGCACATGCCGGCAGGCCGCGGCACACTCTATGGCATTTTTCGCCAAACTGATCAGACTGGGTGCCACGGCACACCGCCGATCATCGGGCGCAGATTTGGCCCTCGTGCCGCGGCACACTTCCCGGGTCAGGCACACCAGGCACTATTTAAGGTCCCGCACACGGGTTTTCGCCATTTTTCTCCTTCTTCTCCTTCTCTTCCGCGGCTGAGGGTGATCTTACCATGGAGCCATGTTGTTTAACAACAAATCCATGAAGTTCTTGAGTTCATATCATCAATCAATCATCCGTTATCATCCTTTGATCCAGCGAATCAAGGTAATCTTCCTTAGAACCCTAATTTCGTGAATTTGGGGTTTTTTGCATTTTTGTCCGATTCGTTCCGTGTTGTTGATTAATTCATGATGGGTATGATTAATCTTGGTAGTATTATTGTGTTTAACATCATTTAATCCATTGTTCTTCGTTGAATCGAAGTATATTTCTTGATTTCCTTCAAATTGACTTTTTGGGGGATTTGTTCTCGATCTCGGTTTTCATCCGTTTTTGATGGATCGATTGTGGTTAAATGATGTTGTTAAACATATTCTATGGATTGTATATCCATATTTCAACTTGGAATTCCATTTTCGGGTTTTGACGGAACGAATCGTGTTCTTGGCTGTTTTGGGGGAAACGCTTGAACTTTCGTCATTCGTTCTTTGAATTCAACGGCTTTAAGTCTTGTTAGGGAATTCATTTCATTATTGTTATTGTCCTTCGTAGTTTATGAACGCGAGTTGGTGATCGGTGGAGTCGGCGGGTTCGTAGTCGGTTCGTGTCAACCTACTTCGGTCGATTCTTCGCATTGTTCTTATTCGAGGCAAGTACCTTGTCCATACTATTCTTGTTTTGTGGATATGATAATTGGTGATCGTCCTGGTGTGTTTGTTTGTTTGTTTTGAATCGAGTTTTCAAAAGATTTGGTTAGCCTTGTTAAAGGACCTCTTTCAAAACCGCGTGTGTTTTGTGATTGGTGTGTTTCATGAACGAGTATGTGACTCCTGTGGATATGTTTGGTGTGTTTGTGCACTTGGTGTTGCGTGTGGATGTATATTGTTTCATTTCGGTGTATTGTGGTTTGACGTGGTGTTTTGCTAAGTGTTTGATGCCTCTGGGTGAATTGTTTGGATATCCTTGGTGTGATATGTTATTTGTGCATGATTGATTCGCTAGCCAGCTCGGGTGGGTCCGACGGGATCACAGAGTGGGATTCGTGGCTTCGTCCCGGTCCTAGGCGACGTGTGGTGCTTGAGTATTTCGCTAGCCAGCTCGGGTGGGTCCGACGGGATCACGGAGTGGGATTTGTGGCTTCGACCCTGTCCTAGGCGATGCGAGTACTGTGTTTTGTGAATGTGTTTGCTCACCTCGGGAGGGTTCGACGGGATTGCGGAGGGAATTCCAATGGCTTCGACCTGGGTTCACGAGTGAAACTTCACCGCTACGTGTGTATATTTTGTGATTGTTTTTCGCTCACCTCGGGAGGGTCCTATGGGATCACGGAGGGAATTCCATTGGCTTCGACCTGGATTCACGAGTGCGGTTGCTTATGTTTTGTGAATGTGTTTGCTCACCTCGGGAGGGTTCGACGGGGCCACGGAGGGAATTCCATTGGCTTCGACCTGGATTCACGAGTGAAACTTCACGGGTGTGTGTGTATTTTATGTCCGTCGAGGACGCATGACGTGGGTTTTTAACCCTGTGTATTATGGTTGGTTTTATTTGCGAAAACAAAACCTTTGGGCTATGACCCTGTTGATTTTTGGAAAGCGAAGGATTCGGTAATCCTAAATTGTTTTCTATTAAAACTCTCGATGGCAATTCAAACTGTTTTATAAATTGTTTTCCCTTGAATTGTGACCTTTCGGTTTTAGAATGTTTTACCAAACTCTTGCCTCGGGAAGTACTTTTCGTCACGTTTGGATTTTTAAGGATTCCTGGTTATTGTTATTCGTGAAATGTGAATTGTATGGCTCGTATTTGCACTTTGTTCTTGCACTAGCAAAACAAAGGAGTTTGCTAACCCCGAGTATTCGGGGGGTGGATGTCTATTTTTGCATTCAGGTTTTGGAGCATAGCACAGGGTTGGCACGAAGGATGATGAAAGATGAACGATACTAATCACACGAGGATCCGTTGATGTCGTATTGGTCTAGTTGTATTTTCTTTTCCGCTGCAGTATCTTTTCCCCGTTGTACGGGAGTTTATTGTATTTTGACCCCTGCGTGGGTATGTGTTTGGAATTGAGTTGTATGTTATTATTGAAAGACCAAATCGGTCTACCGAGTTATTTTAGCCTTAAAGGCGATGTTTAGATGTTTGATTTTAGTTACCAGCCTGGTAGATCCTCGAGGAGAGGGTCTACGGCGTGTAATATCCCTGAGTGGATTGGGGGTGTTACATCTCATATGATAATTTCACATATCTATATGGGCTACATGAAAAATACATGTATACTTTATCAAAATACATATTTAGAGCCTAAAATTGGGGTCAATTGATCATTTGTTACGCTGATTTTATAATCTAACTCAATATCCCCGACATTAGGGGGAGATATGAAATATAAATAAGAGAAAGTCGGAAAATTCTCGTTGGGTTGGATATTTAAATTTACGCACTATGAACTCGAAGTTCAACAAGTTATGATTGCCAAAGGAGTGATGAAATCTCAGATACCAGTTGTATATGTACCATAAAGAATTAAAGTCGAATGTGAACGAAATATATTTGTTGATACTCCTCGACGCCTGAAGCATGAGAGACATATTCTTTATTGGTATTAAAGATAAAATCCACGGAATACAAATTGATTAAACTAATAACATCACTTCAAAAACCTCCTGAAGGGGATCATATCGAAGACGAGAATCCCAATACCTTAATTTGCACGTGCACTAAATAATTATAATATTGGGATTATGGGACGACCAAATCAAATGTTATGGGATGAATATTTGATTTTGTTGAAGTTGTCATGAACTTTGTGAATATGGGAGAATTATTTATAAGAATGATACTTGTCGACAACACTTTCTGTCTCAACAATTGCTAGTGGAGTGCCTGAAGCACTAAATAAAATATAAGTAATTGAGACAGAGCTAAACTCGCAAAATAAATAAAGTGGTGAATGATAAGCGAGATTAGCATATCAAGGGTTTAAGCGCATACCCAAAACATATTCTCCCGTTGGCACTGCATCTCGTCATTTAATATACATATGACAATTATTATGAATATAGATATTCAATTAGTGATGTCATCACCACATTTTTCTATGGGTCATTGGACGCGAATATCTATATGAAAGTCCCTGACGGACTTGAGGTTCCTAAAGTAATAGGAACATGAAATTCGCAACATATACTATTTTGAGTTATAAATATTTATACATTTTGAAATAGTCTGGTGGATCAACCGACTAAGTGAATTCCTCCTGAAGAGGATATATGTGAATTATTTGAACTCATGTCTAAAGACGAGTTCAAAATGAAAAACTTAGATAAAACTAAGTATTAGTATTGTCTCGACTTGTAGATCGAGCATATATGATGGAAAATTTTTATCCATTTAGCTACCTAAAGGTTGTCTTACCACTTGAAGTGGATACTGACTCATATAGATCTCAAGAAAATAACAAAGATATAAGAGGACCAGAAGTTCCGTACTTGTATGCTATTGAAGCATTACATTATCAGGCCTGATATACAATTTGAAGTTAACATGTTAGCAAAATTTAATATTTCTCCAGGAAGGAGAATGTGGAATGGTGTTAACCATATTGGTTTATTACATGAAAGAGATCGAGATTCGATATTGGTGGCTATTAGGGTATTATGATCTCATATTTGTTCTCGTACTGCCTATTTATCATGATGAGAAATATTCTCCATTATGTGTTGCATATAATGTTTGGGCAAGTAAGATGAAATTTATTCCACATGAGCTTCAGAAGAGCAATAATGATAATCTAGCAGATTTATTCACTAAATCTCTCCATGTCTGAAAATTATATTCATGGATAAGACACTCCATTCTTCTTCTCTTTTATTTTCCTCTTTTTTCTCTCAAGTTCATAACAATATATATATATATATATAAGTAAGTATGCATATATATAGATATACGTATTCATATGTCGATGATTGTCGGGTGATTAAAACCGATACTAGTTGACATACTCAACTTGGATTAAAGTATGAACCATATTTATAGAGATAATATAGTAAGCTTTGCGTATTCGGTTGAGTTGCGATATAAGGATATATGTGTAGTGTTGGTTGGTTTTGCCGAAGACTTATTGTGTTGAGTCTTGATTGATAACGTGCGTGTTGTTGTTTATTTGTGTGGTCGTAGACTGACGGATAAATTGTGTGAATTGGTGTACTGATTTGATAATTATTGCAACGATTGACTGTGTGCTTGATATTTGAAACAATGTGAATACTTGTTGTGAGAGACGTCGTATCCGGGAGCCTCTGAGGGCGGGGCGTGTACTCCGGCCTGGTGTACGCTGCAATGAGCGGCTCTATATGGTTGGTGAACGCCGATGTTTAACCTGATATGTGTTCAAGGGGCGGCTCTTGCGGGAGTGAACGCCGGCGCGGTGACATGTTCAAGGGGGGCCAACATAGTGGAGTGAACGCCGGTACACAGGTGATGCAATGGAGGCGCCTGACAGGCTTATTGGTAACGGATATTTGAGTGACAGCTAAGACCCCGTTACCGAATGATTTTCATATTTCAAAGTTCTTCCAACTCGATTTTAAATGTTGGTCTTGATATAGACCGCGATTCGTGTTTCTGAAAGTTTGTTTCAACTTGTTTTAAAGATTGGTATCAGGGTTAATTAACCAAGGATATTTGACGAGATCTCCGAGGGTTAATTAATCAAGGGTCTTGAGCAGAATTTGTCGAATGAGAGGCTGTGTCTTTGATTGTACTGTAATGATATTCTGTGTATTGGGTCGAGGACCCCGTGAGATGTCGAGATCTTTGATCTTGTGGTGTTATTCTTTGGATTGGGTCGAGAACCCCGTGAGATGTTGTAATGATTCGCTTGTGATAGTGTTCTATAAACTGGGTTGAGGACCCCGAATAATGTTGAAATGGTTTTCTTGTAAATTGTTTTCCATATGCTGGGTCAAGGACCCGAGAGCTTTTGACGTTATTTTCCAAAAGTATTCCCATTTGATTTTCAAAACCCCAAGACATCCCGAGTCAATAATAACGTTTCTAAACTATCTTACCAAAATATTTTCCTTTTTAAAAAGGCGTTTTTCAAACTAGATCTTTTGACTCATTGGGCTTGTTTAAAGTTTCATTGGTGTTATGATCCGTAAAGAGAATATGGCCATGTGATTATCTTTCACCTTGTTGTAAGCGAGTGTTTTTCTGTGTTGATTATGGGAATGCGTGGTTTGTGTTAAGGCTTCGCGGCTGTTGAATTTTGTGTTGATATTATTCGTATATCTTGTACATTATGTACTTGCACTAGCAAAATAGTGGAATTTTGCTAACCCCCGAGTAATCGGGGGGTGGATGTCGGTTTTTGCATTCAGGTTTTGGGGAGCATAACATAGGGTCGGCATGAAGGATGATGAAAGATGATCGATACTAATCACATGAGGTCCCGTACGTTGTTGTACTGGTTCAGTTGTACTTTATATTCCGCTGCAGTGTTCTTTCCCCGTTATACGGGAGTGTGTTGTATTCGACCCCTGCGTGCGCATGTATTGAGATTGAGTTGTATGTATTTATTGAAAGACCAAATCGGTCTACTGAGTCATTTTAGCCTTAAAGGCATTTTTGAGATGTTCGATTTTTGCTACCAGCCTAGTAGATCCTTGAGGAAAGGTTCTACGGCGTGTAATATCCCTGAGCAGATTGGGGGTGTTAGATAAATGGTATCGGAGCTTAGGTTGTGGAAACCTAGGCTGTCGGGTCAAGTTGTGTCTGTTGAGTTTTGTCTCGTCGGATTTTGTCTGACTGAGTCGTGTGGCGACGCGTCGTCTGAGTTTGTTGGTCGTGATTAGTATCATGGGGCGATCATCATCTTCGTGCGACCTGTGGATGTAAGTCTCCATTCTTTGTGTTGTGCCTCGTGTGACACGAGTTATTGGTATGATTATGAGTTAAGCGATGGAATCCTTATGTAGATTTTTAGTTCCTAGATATGTGTTTATTCGGCTCTCATATTTTGTTTATATGAGGAGTGTTGTCGCTGTTTATGTCTTTTTTATTATTGTTTTTACTTGCTGTTAATCATTTTCAAATGATTTGCTCGTTTTGCAAGTATTTTTGAAAACCTTGAGTATCTTAGAAAATAAATTTCGAGACGTACTTTTAAATGGATTATATTTTCGATGCGCCTACTAGCGCAAATATATGTTTCAAAATTCTTCTACTTTGAGGACCAAAATATTTATAGATATTTTAGTAATTTAGAAACGCATTTGCTTAGACCCGAAGGCCGAATATTTCTAAAAGTTTTTTTGTTCACTTAAAAGAAAAGTTTCCTCATTTTTATCAAATGCAAGATGGTTTTTCAAGGTCTCGATAACGATGTTTGTACTACTTTTTGAAAGGTGATACTCAAGATCAACCGGTATTTCCAAATTGTTTTAAAAAGGGTGGTTTTCATTTTTAAAACCTATCATTCCTGTTTGGGGTCCGGGAATGTATGTATGATGTTCGCATTGTCGTTAGAATGTTAGCTCCCGAGTATGATTGAATTGGTGGCGTGAACATTGAGTCGTTTGCCACGCATTTGTTGTGTTAGCCCTCTGTGAGAGGTGAGATGTTGGTATTGAATGTTGCCGCTTTGCGGTTATTTGTGTGTTATCGCACCCGTGCGAGCTGTTAGAACTTGAGTTTGTATGATTGTGTACATACGTAGTTGTTTCGTGATGTTTAGTAATTGGATGCTGGTTATCGTTCGGGCTGTTGTAATCGTCGAACGATGTCGTTGTTGTTGTAATTTTCATATGTGTTGATATGTTATGCTGAGTTGGCATCTCCGGTATGTTGTTTTGCGAGGTTATGTTCCATTGTATCTAGCATTTGTATATTCAGTATGACGAGCCATGGTGTTTCAACCGTGATGTGCCGGGGGCATGCACGCACAAATTGTCCTTCTCGTCAGTAACGCAATTTAAGTGTGGACTCGAGGGACACAGAATCCAGTTTTGCAAATTGGTTACCTAGTCTTCCGAGGTACGAGCTTCAGCACAGATATCAGGATCGGCTCTGAGAGGCCCATGAAAGATGTTTCTGTTGGTTGCTTTTTGTGTTGTTACCTTGCTTCCATTGTTGTGAGTTGCGGGGACGACATTTCTTTTATAAGAGGTCGAATGTAATACCCGTATTGTTTTTGACTTCTACATTTTTTCTTTCTCAATTCTATCGACTCGCTCGTGTTCGCTGATACTTTTTGAACTTGTTTGGTATCTCGGTTGCCATCGTTCGAACGGGTTGTGACCTTGTTCCGGATCAATCTGGTTATCGTTGTGACTTTTTCGAGTTCGGTTTGATTCTTGTGAACCTTGTCCGAAATTAACGTCCTTTAGTTTCTACAAGTTTTTTTATATCTTTAGTTGAAATGTGAACTTCGGAGTCGTTGTTCGACCGTTGTTATTCGATCATTGTTATTCGATCATTGTTGCTCGATCGTTGTTGTTCGATCATTATTATTCGATCATTGTTGTTCAGTCGTTGGTGTTCGATCATTGTTGCTCGATCGTTGTTGTTCAATCATTATTGTTCGATCATTGTTGTCCAATCATGGTTATCCGATTGTTGCTGTCTGGTCTCGTACTGCGAAGAATTGTCGTTCACCGTTGGTCAGCTACTTCGATTGCGGTCATTTGGGACACCGAGTCGTGCATTGCTTGTAACGTTTCGCCGTTGGGTGCGAGTTTTCGGTTCTTGTGTATCTCGTTGAGTTTTTCTGCCGGGATATTTCTTCGCTCTACTTGTTTTAAGTTTAGGGACAAAACTTCTTTTAAGGAGGGTAGTATGTAATATCCGCAATTTCGATTTTCGGTAATTTTCTTTGTTTGGCGGAAGTCCATCTTAGCGACTCTATTGTGATCGTTTCGTTATTCCGAGAATGATTAATTCTACACTTTTTGTCATCCGAGTTCGTCTCGGTGTCGTTTGTTGAGTTCCGTGTTCTTAAGCGACTTTTCCACGTATGAGTTCGACTTTGTAAAATGACCATTAATTATAGGAAACTCCAAAAGTTCTTAATCTTTTCAGTATTATAGAGCATCAAGTTAGCTTTCCAATGGTTCAAACGGTAAGTCAATCGGAGTCCGAGTGAAGGAGTTATGGTCGAAATACCTAAGACTGCACCGTGTGCCTTATGATGCTGGAGCCGGCTGTACCGCGGGACGCGACACTAAACCATGCTGGGCATTATTTTTGGCCACGGCCCGCGGCACACTCAGTCCGGGCCGCAGCACGCGAGTCTTTTCTGCACTATTTCAGCAAGGAATCAGGAGAGGACTTCATTTCCTCTCCCTTCTTCATCTTCCACACGAATAGAGCGATTTAGGGGCGATTTTTAGGCGATTTATCTCAGGGAATTCATCCTCCTCAAGTTCTTGGTGTGGATTAACAACATCAATTTGTGTTCTTCGTCATTAATCCGAGGTATTTTCATGATTCTCCGGAGTTGACCTTTGGGAGTTTTATTCTTGATTTTATTTTCCATCCGATTTGATATATCGATTGGTGTTAGATGTTGTTATTAAACATGTTTTATGGATTATATATCCATATCTTCGGTTCGTTTCAACCCGAAGGGTGATTTGAGTGTTCTTGAGGTGTAGTGAACATTTGATGTTCGATTAAATGTTCGAATGAAGTTTCCTTGGATAGTTTGTTGCAATCTCCGTTGTTTTTGGTCTTGATTCTCGTTGTATTCGTATCTTTGTTGTTTTTGACCGGGGGATTATAGGTGTTCGAGGTTTCCAATCGAGCTTTCCCGCTACTTCGCGTGCTTTGGATTTGAGGCAAGTACCTTGATATATGAATTATAACTACGTGAAATCATTGTTGCCAAAGTGTGTGAATTATATATATTTATATGTTAAATATATGTGTGTATAACGATATATATATATATATATATATGTAACTATGCATGTATATAGATATACGTATTCATATGTCGTTGATTGTCGGGTGATTAACACCGATACTAGTTGACGTACTCAACTTGGATTAAAGTACGAACCATATTTATAGAGATAATATAGTAAGATTTGTGTATTCGGTTGAGTTGCGATATAAGGATATATGTGTAGTGTTGGTTGGTTTTGCCGAAGACTTATTTTGTTGAGTCTTGATTGATAACGTGCGTGTTGTTGTTTATTTGTGTGGTCATGGACTGACGGATAAATTGTGTGAATTGGTGTACTGATTTGATAATTATTGCAACTATTGACTGTGTGCTTGATATTTGAAACAATGTGAATACTTGTTGTGAGAGACGTCGTATCGGGGAGCCTCTGAGGGCGGGGCGTGTACTCCGACCTGGTGTACGCTGTAATGAGCGGCTCCATATGGTTGGTGAACGCCGATGTTTAACCTGATGCGTGTTCAAGAGGCGGCTCTTGTGGGAGTGAACGCCGGCGCGGTGACATGTTCAAGGGGCGGCCAACATAGTGAAGTGAACGCCGGTGCACAGGTGATGCAATGGAGGCGCCTGGCAGGCTTATTGGTAACGGATATTTGAGTGACAGCTAAGACCCCGTTACCGAATGATTTTCGTATTTCAAAGTTCTTCAAACTCGTTTTAAAATGTTGGTCTTGATATAGACCGCGATTCGTGTTTCTGAAAGTTTGTTTCAACTTGTTTTAAACATTGGTATCAGCGTTAATTAACCAAAGATATTTGACGAGATCTCCGAGGGTTAATTAATCAACGGTCTTGAGCAGGATTTGTCGAATGAGAGGCTGTGTCTTTGATTGTACTGTGATGATATTATGTGTATTAGGTCGAGGACCCCGTGAGATGTTGAGATCTTTGATCTTGTGGTGTTATTCTTTGGATTGGGTCGAGAACCCCGTGAGATGTTGTAATGATTCGCTTGTGATAGTGTTCTATAAATTGGGTTGAGGACCCCGAATAATGTTGAAATGGTTTTCTTGTAAATTGTTTTCCATATGCTGGGTCAAGGACCCGAGAGCTTTTGACGTTATTTGCAAAAGTATTCCCATTTGATTTTCAAAACCCCAAGACATCCCGAGTCAATAATAACATTTCCAAACTACCTTACCAAAATATTTTCCTTTTTAAAAAGGCATTTTTCAAAATAAATCTTTTGACTCATTAGGCTTGTTTAAAGTTTCATTGGTGTTATGATACGTAAAGAGAATATGGTCGTGTGATTATCTTTCACCTTGTTGTAAGCGAGTGCTTTTCTGTGTTGATTATGGGAATGCGTGGTTTGTGTTAAGGCTTAGCGGCTGTTGAATTTTGTGTTGATATTGTTCGTATATCTTGTACATTATGTACTTGCACTAGCAAAATAGTGAAATTTTGCTAACCCCCGAGTAATCGGGGGGTGGATGTCTGGTTTTGCATTCAAGTTTTGGGGAGCATAACGCAGGGTCGGCATGAAGGATGATGAAAGATGATCGATACTAATCATATGAGGTCCCATACGTTGTTGAACTGGTTCAGTTGTACTTTATTTTCCGCTGCAGTGTTCTTTACCTGTTATACGGGAGTATGTTGTATTCGACCCCTGCGCGGGCATGTATTGAGATTGAGTTGTATGTATTTATTTAAATACCAAATCGGTCCACTGAGTCATTTTAGCCTTAAAAGCATTTTTGAGATGTTCGATTTTTGCTACCAGCCTGGTAGATCCTTGAGGAAAGGTTCTACGATGTGTAATATCCCTGAGCGGATTGGGGGTGTTACATAAATGGTATCGGAGCTTAGGTTGTGGAAACCTAGGTTGTCGGGTCAAGTTGTGTTTGTTGAGTTTTGTCTCATCGGATTTTATCTGACTGAGTCCTGTCGCGACGCGTCGTCTGAGTTTGTTGGTCGTGATTAGTATCGTGGGACGATCATCATCTTCGTGCGACCTGTGGATGTAAGTCTCCCTTCTTTATGTTGTGCCTCGTGTGACACGTGTTACTGGTATGATTATGAGTTAAGCGATGGAATCCTTATGTATAATTTTAGTTCCGTGATATGTGTTTATTCGGCTCTCATATTTTATTTATATGAGGAGTGTTGTCGCTGTTTATGTCTTTTTGATTGTTGTTTTTATCTGCTGTTAATCATTTTCAAATGATTTGCTCGTTTTGCAAGTATTTTTGAAAACCTTGAGTATCTTAGAAAATAAATTTCGAGACGTACTTTTAAATGGATTATATTTTCGATGCGCCTACTAGCGCAACTATATGTTTCAAAATTCTTTATTTTCGTAAATCTATACCTAAATATGAATCTTTATTTTCTTGGAAATATGATTTATATTGAAGATATGAAAGTCGAAAAATATTGATATTAGATATCCGGTCGAATATCAATCCCCGGATTGCCGTTGGACGAAAATGAGGACAAAGCTGAAATTAGCTAGGCCAAAACCAACCTGCCGTGCGGTCTGCCCACTTGGGACCGCGATCTGGGCTTTGGATCGCGATCCAGTATGCTCGGATCGCGGTCCGGGCACTGTCCAAGCACTATCCGGGCTCGTTTTTCTATCAGTTTCAGAAAAATTAATCTCTCGCATCTTAAATTGGATTTAATTTGATTAAAATGTAATATGGTATTTCATTTTAAAGTGGGAAACTTGATTTGTTTGAATGGTTTTGATTGACCGAACTACTTTGAATGATTTCATATTACCGATTGTGTGGATTGATTGGATTAATCTATTTATAGCTAATTTTATATATTGGTTGAATCAATATATTTATATTAATTCCATTTATTTAGTATTTATTGGATGAATGCTTGTGAATGGTGATGTGGTTCATTGACCTAGTTTTGAATCGTTTGTTTTTGTTCGATTGGGTTGTAAAGGCCGTTTTGAGCCTATTTATTTTACTAGAAAAATTTGTATAGGATGCAATTTTTCAATGTAAAATTTATATGTAATGACGAAGACCAGAGGAAGATTCGTTCGAGAAGATGAAGATTCAAGACTGAAGACATGTAATTAGATTACGATGTGTTTGTTCTAAGAACGGTCCATGAACTGCATGTTGGTAGCAACTGGTTGTGAATGTTTTATTCAAATGGTATGAATGCAACAAACGCGCTTAAATGAATTAATGTGCAAAGTGTAACATTAATGGCGAAAATTCTCCCACGACAAAATATTAAGTTTAAAAGGTTTCAAGGTTTTCCTTCTCTCCATCGAGCTTTCAGAAAATTGAAATCCAAACCGGATGTGTAATGCGAACGAATACTTCCGGATTTCACAAGGGAGTGTGTTATTTCGATAAAAATAATGGGAGTTGGGTTAAAAGAATATAAAAGTCCTTAATTCTAAACTCATGAACGAGTCCCTAATCAATCTAGTGTACTTTATGGAGACATAAAACTCTAAAAAATGACAATGAACCCACTCACTATACTACTCGATAGAACACCTTAATTGGGCCTAACTTTGTGGACTGGCTCCGCAACCTGATGATAGTCCTCAGTATGGAGGCGCTGGGATGTGTCTTGGAGGCGGACATTCCGGCAGCTCCACTGTGGACCAGAACTACCAGGAAGATATTGAAAACCCCAAAATCGGATTAAGGATTATATTAGAATTCGTGGCTATTTGATGGCCTCTATGTCTAATGAGCTTCAGAGAGCTCACGAGAAAATGACTTCTGCTAAGCATATTTTATCTCACTTAACCGAGCTTTATAGTGAGCACAATTAAACTGCTAGATATGAGATATCTAAAAATCTTTTCGGTGCCAGGATAAAGGAAGGTGATCAAGTCGGGGACCATGTCCTCAAAATGATCTCTATGGTCGAGAGATTGGAGGCTCTTGATTTTAGGATGCATGCTTATCCATAAACCAACCTTATCCTGTAATCTCTTCATGATTCCTTCTCACAGTTTGTTCTGAACTTCAACTGCAATGAGATTGCTTGCATAGCAGGGTTGATGAACAAATTTGTAACTGCTCAGTCTAAGATGAAGATTCTGCGGGTGAAGGAGTCTGCCCTTGTGATTTCTTCTGGATCTTGGAGGTTCAAGAAGAAAAAGACCAAGAAGCAGATGTGCCCGTAAAACAAGGACTTTAAGGGTAAGGGCAAGGCCCTAATGGTTCCCAAGAGCAAGAAGGTGAAGACGGACACATGTGTCAAATGCGGTGAGCTGGGCCACTGGGCAAGAGACTGTTCGATCCTTCATGGAGCTTCAGGTACGGAACTTTTATTTTTGGAAACTAATTGTTCTGCTATCATATTTTCTACTTAATGGATACTGGATTCAGGTGCTAGTTCTCATATTTGTACCATGAATCAAGATCTGGAATAAAATAGAAAGCATGGAGATAAGGAAGTGATGATTACTGTCGTAAGCGGGCAAAGTGTCGCAAAGAATCGATATAGGATCATTTCTTTTGGATTTAGAATCCGTCTTTGTTTTAACTTTAGATGATGTACAAGTGTTTCCCAAGGGGCATAAAATATTGTATCCATTCGGTCATAGATCGGAAAGGCTTTTCATTTTCCATTGGTAATGGGTCCTGCAATATTTATTTCGAAATGAACTAGTGGGCACTGCTACATTGTTAAATGAATTTTATCATCTAAACCTAAACAACAAAGTCGTTGTGAATACTATGACTAGGAAGCGTGGTAGGGATGAAACTAATCAAGTTTTGAAATGGCATCTTAGACTTGGTCATATTGGTCAGACCAAGGTTTACAAAATGGAAAAGGATGGACTTATGGGTCCATTGGGATCGGATCCCTTTCCAACTTGTGAATCTTGCCTTAAAGGAAAAATGACTAAGTCCCCTTCGCAGGGACGTTTGAAAGAGCTGCTCATAAACTTGGATTAGTCCATACAGACGTATGTGGTGCTTTAGAAGCAGCACATGATGGATATCAGTATTTCATTACGTTTACGGATGATCATACTATGTATGGTTATGTATACTTAATGAAACATAAATCCGAGGCCTTTGAGAAATTCCAGGAATTTAAGGCCCTAGTCGAAAAATAAACTGGTAAATCATATCAAAGTGCTTCAGTCGGACCGAGGTGGTGAGTATATGAGCACTGAGTTTAACGAGTTCCTATAGGAGCACGAAATAGTGTCACGAGTTCCTATATGAGCATCGAATGATGCCGTTGTTGTTGTGATTTTTGTATGTGTTGATATGTTATGCTGAGTTGGCATCTCCGGTATATTGTTTTGCGATGTTATATTCCATTATATCTAGCATTTGTATATTCGGTATGACGAGCCGTGGTGTTTCAACCGTGATGTGCCGGGGGCATGCACGTACAAATTGTCCTTCTCGTTAGTAACGCAATTCAAGTGCGGACTCGAGGGTCACAGAATCCAGTTTTGCGGGTGGTTACCTAGTCTTCCGAGGTACGAGCTTCAGCACAGATATCAGGATCGGCTCTGAGAGGCCCATGAAATATGTTTCTGTCGGTTGCTTTTTGTGTTGTTACCTTGCTTCCGTTGTTGTGAGTTGTGGGGACGACGTTTCTTTTATAAGAGGTCGAATGTAATACCCGTATTGTTTTTGACTTCTATATTTTTTCTTTCTCAATTCTATCGACTCGCTCGTGTTCGTTGATATTTTTTGAACTTGTTTGGTATCTCGGTTGCCATCGTTCGAACGGATTGTGACCTTGTTTCGGATCAATCTGGTTATCGTTGTGACTTTTCCGAGTTCGGTTCGATTCTTGTGAACCTTGTCCGAAATTAACGTCCTTTAGTTTCTACAAGTTTTGTTTATATCTTTAGTTGAAATGTGAACTTCGAAGTCATTGTTCGACCGTTGTTATTCGATCATTGTTGTTCGATTATTGTTGCTCGATCGTTGTTGTTCGATCGTTATTGTTCGATCATTGTTGTTCAGTCATTGGTGTTCGATCATTGTTGCTCGATCGTTGTTGTTCGATCGTTATTGTTCGATCATTGTTGTTCAATCGTGGTTGTCCGATTGTTGCTGTCTGGTCTCGTACTGCGAAGAATTGTCGTTCACCATTGGTCAGCTGCTTCGATTGCAGTCATTTGGGACACCGAGTCGTGCATTGCTTGTAAAGTTTCGCCGTTGGGCGCGAGTTTTTGGTTCTTGTGTATCTCGTTGAGTTTTCCTGGTGGGATATTGCTTCTCCCTACTTGTTTTAAGTTTCGGGACGAAACTTCTTTTAAGGAGGGTAGTATGTAATATCCGAAATTTCGATTTCCGGTAATTTTCTTTGTTTGGCGGAAGTCCATCTTAGCGACTCTATTTCGACCGTTTCGTCATTCCGAGAATGATTAATTCTACACTTTTTGTCATCCGAGTTCGTCTCGGTGTCGTTTTGTTGAGTTCCGTGTTCTTAAGCGACTTTTCCACGTATGAGTTTGACTTTGTAAAATTACCATCAATTCTTGGTAACTCTAAAAGTTCTGAACCTTTTCAGTATTATAGAGCATCAAGTTCGCTTTCCAATGGTTCAAACGGTGAGTCAATCGGAGTCCGGGTGAAGGAGTTATGGTCGAAATAGCTAAGACTGTACCGTGTGCCTTATGATGCTGGAGCCGGCTGTACCGCGGGCCGCGGCCCTCTGCTGGCCGGCCGCGGCACTAAACCATGCTGGGCGTTATTTTTGTCCGCGGGCCGTGGCACACTCAGTCCGGGCCGCGGCACGCGAGTCTTTTCTGCACTATTTCAGCAGGGAATCGGGAGAGGACTTCATTTCCTCTCCCTTCTTCATCTCCCACACGAATAGAGCGATTTAGGGGCGATTTTTGGGCGATTTATCTCAGGGAATTCATCCTCCTCAAGTTCTTGGTGTGGATTAACAACATCAATTCGTGTTCCTCTTCATTAATCCGAGGTATTTTCTTGATTCTCCGAAGTTGACCTTTTTGGGAGTTTTATTCTTGATTTCGTTTTCCATCCGATTTTTATAAATCGATTGGTGTTAGATGTTGTTATTAAACATGTTTTATGGATTGTATATCCATATATTCGGTTCGTTTCAACCCGAAGGGTGATTTGAGTGTTCTTGAGGTGTAGTGAACATTTGATGTTCGATCAAATGTTCGAATGAACTTTCCTTCGATAGTTTGTTGCAATCTCCGTTGTTCTTGGTCTTGATTCTCGTTGTAATCGTATCTTAGTTGTTTTTGGCCGGGGGATTATAGGTGTTCGAGGGTTTTCGATCGAGCTTTCCCGTTATTTCGCGTGCTTTGGATTTGAGGCAAGTACCTTGATATACGAATTATAACTACGTGAAATCATTGTTGCCGAAGTGTGTGAATTATATATATTTATATGATAAATATATGTGTGTATAACGATATACGTATATATATATATATATATATGTAAGTATGCATGTATATAGATATACGTATTCATATGTTGGTGATTGTCGGGTGATTAACACCGATACTAGTTGACGTACTCAACTTGGATCAAAGTACGAACCATATTTATAGTGATAATATAGTAAGCTTTGTATATTTGGTTGAGTTGCAATATAAGGATATATGTGTAGTGTTGGTTGGTTTTGCCGAAGACATTGTGTTGTTGTTTATTTGTGTGGTCGTGGACTGATGGATAAATTGTGTGAATTGGTGTACTGATTTGATAATTATTGCAACGATTGACTGTGTGCTTGATATTTGAAACAATGTGAATACTTGTTGTGAGAGACGTCATATTCGGGAGCCTCTGAGGGCGGGGCGTGTACTCCGACCTGGTGTACGCTGTAATGAGCGGCTCCATATGGTTGGTGAACGCCGATGTTTAACCTGATGCGTGTTCAAGAGGTGGCTCCTGCGGGAGTGAACGCCGGCGCGGTGACATGTTGAAGGGGCGGCCAATATAGTAGAGTGAACGCCGATGCACAGGTGATGCAATGGAGGCGCCTGACAGGCTTATTGGTAACGGATATTTGAGTGACCGCTAAGACCCCATTACCGAATGATTTTCGTATTTCAAAGTTCTTCCAACTCGTTTTTAAATGTTGGTCTTGATATAGACCGCGATTCGTGTTTCTGAAAGTTTTTTTCAACTTGTTTTAAACGTTGGTATCAGGGTTAATTAATCAAGGATATTTGACGAGATCTCCGAGGGTTAATTAATCAAGGGTCTTGAGCAGGATTTGTCGAATGAGAGGCTGTGTCTTTGATTGTACTGTGATGATATTCTGTGTATTGGGTCGAGGACCCCGTGAGATGTCGAGATCTTTGATCTTGTGGTGTTATTCTTTGGATTGGGTCGAGAACCCCGTGAGAAGTTGTAATGATTCACTTGTGATAGTATTTTATAAATTAGGTTGAGGACCTCGAATAATGTTGAAATGGTTTTCTTGTAAATTGTTTTCCATATGCTGGGTCAAGGACCCGAGAGATTTTGACGTTATTTTCCAAAAGTATTCCCATTCGATTTTAAAACCCCAAGACATCCCGAGTCAATAGTAACGTTTCCAAACTATCTTACCAAAATATTTTCCTTTTTAAAAGGGGGGTTTTTCAAACTAGATCTTTTTCATTGGGCTTGTTTAAAGTTTCATTGGTGTTATGATCCGTAAAGAGAATATGGCCATGTGATTATCTTTCACCTTGTTGTAAAAGAGTGTTTTTCTATTTTGATTATAGGAATGCGTGGTTTGTGTTAAGGCTTAGCGGCTGTTGAATTTTGTGTTGATATTGTTCGTATATCTTGTACATTATGTACTTGCACTAGCAAAATAGTGGAATTTTGCTAACCCCCGAGTAATCGGGGAGTGAATGTCTGTTTTTGCATTTAGGTTTTGGGGAGCATAACACAGGGTTGGCATGAAGGATGATGAAAGATGATCGATACTAATCACATGAGGTCCCGTACGTGTAACACCCCAACTAGGCGGATATTACAGTGCCGTGGACCCCCGACTGGGACCCACCAGGCGAATGAAAATGAATGAATTACGCAGGAAAATGTAGTACCGAACCACATTACAATATCAATTACTCCGACGAGGAGTTTTATACAACATACCCAGGATAAAATAGAATACATGTGTATTTTATGTGACGATAAAATACACAACACTGAATGAAATGAGCATTCAAACGGAATGTCTGCAGCGGAATAAATAAAGGAAACACAAATGACTGAATAAATGATCGAGCATCGGGGCCCCTACTAGTATCACTGGGACTCTCGCGTCACCGTGCTCTCCCGTGCTTTAGCCTTGCCGTGACACGAAAAACAATATCCCCAACGGGCCGCCATACGTAACAACAATCCTCAAGGGTTGAAAATACACAATCATGATATATCCGAAATTATGAATTATTCTCAAAACATACGCAATCAAACATGCTATATGAATCGACTAATCAAGACGGCTCAAAGGAATGGCGCCACACTACGTCCGGATGGAAATGTGTCCGTGCACAAGCCACCAACGATCAAACACGCGTGGTCTTGTACCTAATCGGTCTCACGAGCAATCGACTCGTGTGCACACCCAATGTGAGGCCACCAACCAACACACGACTATAATGTGCCCGACATGAAAATCCTACACATCCCAACCGGCACGCCAGTATGACCCGGAATGCCACAATATGACAAAAGTGACAATGAAAATGAATAATGACTCACCAAGATTGAATGATGGTGAAATGAATGATAGCTCAATGAAATGATCGGGCTGCGTTCCTTATGGTCGAGGTGATTAATTGACAATGACGAGTTTTGATACGATAATACAATGATGAATGAGTTATGATTATGAATGAACAACGACAAAAGGAATGAATATCCTTTTAACCGAGTAAGAATTAACTTACTCAATACCGATGATGAATGTCCGTCCACGAACAACGTCCTAAATGAAATGTCGGTCGCTCGAACAACCTTGAACAATAATAGTTACCAACAACCGATCAATACATGAATCAAATACGATCATAACCGACTCAAACATCGACACAACGATACCCGAGCTCGAATGAATCGAAACCAACTCCAAGATGAGTATTTCAAACCATCAAAACACTTTCAAGGATATCAATAATCCATTAGAAATCCATAACTCACGATTACAACAACATCAATCGGAAAATCCCCAATTAATCAAGTCAACCCCAAGGGTTCTTGGAATAATTCGAAAATAACCGTTTAAATCCGTAGGATTATGTTTATAGATGTTAGATACTGCATAACTATCTTATTCCTTTGTTATTCCAAGCTTACACGAAGTAATTGGAAGGAAAACCCCAAAATCCGAAATTCTATATCCAAGAGATTAATACCTTTGATTCGATGTGATGAAGATGAAGAAATGAAGATCAAACAGAAAGATGAGCTTGAATATGATTATTGAAGATCACACCTCTAAGAATCATCTCCGAATCGCTCGAAATATCCCAAAAATACCGAAGGAATGAAAAGAGATGAAAATGACGAACTCGACTAAATCGTCCAATTTATACTCAGCACAGGTTAGCGTGCTCTAGCACTTGTGCATTGCGTGCGCTAACGTGTAATTTGGGTAGTCCAGTCCCCCTGTCATTACCCGGTAGCTCGCGCTACGTAACTATTTGTAGCGTGCGCTACGGCCGTACTACTAGCGTGCGCTAATATCCATTGTTAGCGTGCGCTAGCGAAATATTCGACGCCCAGTACTGGAGTCCGAAACCGTCGCCTCTCGATCTAACCTCGATAGCGTGCGCTATAACAACCGATTAGCGTGCGCTATAATATTGATTGCGACGCTAAACATAACTCATAGCGTGCGCTATGAATTAATCCGGTGCGATCCGGAGCCACCGGACTCAACTCGATCCGTCCTAGCGCGCTACTCCACACATATAGCGTGCGCTACTACAACCCGTTAGCGCGCGCTACTTACCACTCGTAGCGTGCGCTACAATTATTCTCACCGGCAGTCCAGTACCTTCTGGACTGCAGCCAAGGTAGCCTTAGCGTGCGCTAAAGCTGAGCGGTAGCGTGCGCTACCTATACCCAATTAGCGTACGCTAAAAGGAGTATGTAGCGTGCGCTACTCCTCACGCACAGCTCGCAACGAAAATGACAATGATGATAAACATGGCACGAAACTCCAATCAGATTAGTGATGAATGACGATTGATACACGATACAATTACTCTGAATGATAAATACCATGACTGAATATGAGTGACAAATGATCAATGATGAATGAGATTACTGAGCATCAATTACTGAATGATAATTACTGAGTGATAATTACTGAATGATAATTACTGAGTGATAATTACTGAATGATAATTACTGAGTGATAATTACTGAGTGATAATTACTGAGTTACAACCGGGTATTACATACACCCCCCCTTAAAAGAGTTTCGTCCCCGAAACTAAGGGTCAAACAACTCGGGATAACTCTCTCGCATACTATCCTCGGTTTCCCAAGTAGACTCTTCGACTCCGTGTCTAGACCACTGAATTTTAACCAAAGGAATCGTCTTATTCCTCAACTGTTTGATTCGCCGCTCTAAAACTCGTATAGGACGCTCCTCATATGAATGATCGTCGGCGATCTCGATTTCGTCGAACTGAAGTATGTGACTCGGGTCGGTAATATACTTCCGCAACTGAGAGACATGAAACACATTATGAATTCGGCTCAACGCCGGAGGTAAAGCCAATCGGTAAGCTAACTCGCCTACTCGATCCAAAATCTCAAACGGTCCAATGAATCTCGGACTCAACTTTCCCCTCTTCCCAAAACGGAAGATACCACGACTCGGGGATACCTTGACCAACACATGGTCACCAGCCTCGAACTCTAATGGTCGGCAGCGGTTATACGCATAAGATTTCGCCGACTGAGCGGTCAACAAACGACTTCTGATCAAAGCTACCTTCTCACGGGCGGCTATAAGCATATCGGGCTCGGTGCCGATTGATTCTGATAAGTCGTCCCAACACAACGGAGATCGACCACGACGACCATACAAGGCCTCGTAAGGTGCCATCTTGATCGAAGCATGCCAACTATTATTATACGTGAACTCGATCAATGGTAGTTGGGCTTCCCAATCGTCTTTCCAATCGAGGACGCATGCCCTCAACATGTCCTCTAAGGTCTGAATCGTCCTCTCTGATTGTCCGTCGGACTGAGGATGGAAAGCTGATCGAGATTAAGCTGAGTTCCCATAGCACGATGAACTGATTTCCAAAAGTGCGACACAAACCGTCCGTCACGATCGGAAACGATACTTTTAGGAGTACCGTGCAGTCTGACTATCTCTTTAATGAACAACTGGGCAAGTCTCTCGGGACCCCACGTATCCTTGATCTCAAGGAAGTGAGCTGATTTGGTTAAGCGGTCCACGATCACCCAGATCGTGTTCATGCCACGACGACTCGTCGGCAAACTCGTGATGAAATCCATAGAAATGTCTTCCCACTTCCACTCGGGAATAGGAAGGGGTTTCAGATACCCGCGTCGCCGATGTTCAATCTTAACTTGTTGACAGTTAAGCATCTCGAAACAAATTCTGCGACTTCTCGCTCATATTACTCCACCGTAATTTTGTTTCAAGTCCTTGTACATCTTGCTAGACCCGGATGAACGAATAAGGGGTAGCATGAGCTTCTCTCAAAATAGAGTTTTTCAACTCGTCATTCGCGGCACGCACAACCGATTCTTAAACCTCAAAAGTCCATCCTCGTGGACCACAAATCCAGGGGCTTTCCGAGCCACATCCTCTCGGATGCGCAACAATGATGGGTCCGAACCCTGATTCTCTCGGATTTCCTCCTCGAGTGACGATGAAATCTCTAACATACAAAGTCGCCCGAACTCGCTGAAGCTGGACCTCGATCTCGGGTCTAAGGAATTCCCGCTGAAGCTCCTTCGAATCTGTTAACGGGCAAGCATCTGCTCCCGAACGGACTTACGACTCAAGGCGTCGGCGACAACATTCGCCTTGCCGGGTGGTAAAGGATCTCGATATCATAATCTTTGATTAACTCCAACCACCGTCTCGACGCATATTTAACTCCTTCGAGTAAATATATACTTTAAGCTCTTATGATCGGTGAATATCTCGATGTAACGCCATAAAGATAATGACGCCAAATTTTCAAAGCGAACACCACTACCGCTAGCTCCGTGTCGTGGGTCGGATAATTAATCTCGTAAGGTCTCAATTGCCGTGAAGCATAGGCAATAACCTTCCGTTCGCATGAGTACACATCCGAGACCACCGTCCGACGCATCACTATAGACCACAAATCCTTCCGTCCCTCGCGGCAAGGAAAGTACAAAGCCGACATTAACCGGCTCTTGAGTTCCTCAAAACTCCGTTGACACGCATCGGACCACGTGTATTTCTTATCCTTCCGCAAAAGGTTCGTTAAGGGTTGAGCGATCCTAGAAAATCCTTCCACAAACCGCCGATAATAACCCGCTAATCCGAGAAAACTTCGGATTTCCTTAACGTTCTTCGGAGGTAGCCAATCTCGAATAGCCTCCGTCTTCTGAGGATCGACACGAACTCCGTCTGATGAAATTACATGTCCGAGAAAAGTCACTTCGGACATCCAGAACTCACATTTGGAAAACTTCCCATAAAGTTGTTCTCGCCTCAACACGTCGAGAACTAGATGAAGGTGAGACTCGTGTTCCTCCCGGTCACGAGAATAAATCAAAATGTCATCAATGAAGACAACAACAAACCGATCCAAAAAGTCGATGAAGACCCGATTCATTAACTCCATGAATACCGCAGGTGCATTAGTCAAACCGAACGGCATAACCACAAACTCATAATGACCATAGCGTGTTCGAAATGCCGTCCTCGCGATATCCGACTCTCGAATCCGCAATCGATGATATCCAGATCTTAAGTCGATCTTGGAAAATCAAGCTCCTCAAGTTGATCTAAGAGATCATCAATACGGGGTAAGGGATACTTATTCTTGATCGTCACCTGCTCAACTCCCGATAATCAATACATAAGCGGAATGAACCATCCTTCTTCTTGACAAACAACCGGTGCTCCCCACGGGGACGCACTCGGTCGGATATAACCTTTCTCGAACAACTCCTCAAGTTGGTTCTTTAGTTCTGCATTTCGGTCGGGGCCATCCAGACGGTGCCTTCGATATCGGGGGCGTACAGTGCTCCAACTCAATCGTGAATTCCACATCCCTCTGTGGAGGCAAACCAGGTAACTCGTCTGGAAAAACATCGGCATATTCCCTCACCACCGGAATATCCGTTAACATTACTGATGATTTCTCGGTTTTGGCCATATAGCACCAATAACCGACACATCCCTGATTGAGTAACCTTACTGCTTTCATCAAATTAATGACTTTACCAGAACAGCTGGGATTACCTCCCTGAAACACACATTCGACTCCATCGTCTGAAATGATAGTGATCAAACGCTTTCGGACACTAATGATGGCATCGTGACGATCCATCCAATCAATACCCAAGATGACGTCGTCCCTCGGTAAATCTACTACGATTAGGTCCGCTGGCCATACACGACCATGAAACTGAATCGGACAATTCTGAATCTCACGGTTACCGATAATGCGTCTACCATCAGGTAGGCCAATGACATATGGCTCACAACTAGTAGCACTACCCAGACGTAGTCTACTCAAGCATGACTCGGAAATGAATGAATGAGATGCACCAAGATCAAAAAGGGTACACACAAAGTTGAGATAGAATTTCGAGTATACCGAGATCATTCGGGCCTCGGGAGATCATCGGTCTTCTTCATCTCATAAATTCGGGGCTTGCTGCCCCGAACCGACGCTCCGTCTCGATAGCTCTGCTCCGCCTTTAGCTCTGTCGTCTTGAGCAGCCCGAGTGGCTCGATTACGCACCCCCGAATGACACAGGGCTTGAGATGACGCCGGAGTGGGTTTAAAGTCCCTACGGCAAAACGGGCCCTATGCCCAGCAATCCCACATTGTGGCACGTGATGCATCGCCGGACATTTGGTGCTGAAATGACCCTGTTCCTCACAGTTGAAACAGGTGATGGCCGAATGGCCGCTCGCGATCGAGATTCCGCGGGTTTAGACGCCAGGGGAGGTCGCTCGAAAAAGTAGAGCCCGCCGCGGTTTCTTGAAAGTGGCACGACTCCGTCGATGATTACGGTTCTTGGACTTCTTGCTAGCAGACGAAGGTTGCCGCTTAGCAATTTCCTTAGCCGTAAGCTCGTAAGTAAGAGCCTTCTCAATGAACTCGGCGAGTGGCACAGTTATGATTAAGCAATCAAGTCTCATACGGGGTTTCACTCTTCTTTGAAATACTTGATCTTGTCCTTCCGAGTGAATGATAGATGAGGCGAACGGAAGAAGTTCTGAAACTTTTCGGCGATGGCGAGAACGTCATCATCCGCCGAAAGGTCGGGAGTGAGTAATTCCGACAACTTGGCCTCCCCGAGTGGGGCCGGATAGTACCTCTCCATCATGAGAGTCTTGAATCGATCCCAAGTACATGTTCCGTCTGTGGGCTTCAACGATAACCACCATGAATGAGCGCTCTTACCGAGATAGTAAGCCGCAATCGAAACTTTATGCCCTTCGGGGCAATCCACCATAGCAAATAGCTTCTCAAAATGCTCAAGCCAATGAACAATATCCGCTGGCTCGGATGAGCCCTCAAAAGTAGGTGGTCGTGGCGAGAGATATCGCCGATGATATTGCTTACACCCCTCTCTTGCCCCCGAGGCGGCGGCGGAGGAGCCTGCTGATTTTGATTGACGGAGTTATGCATCGTCTCCATCAATCGAGCCATTTGGGTCATTTGGGCCATCATGCCCTGCATAAATGCGAGTGGGTCGACCCGAACACCCTCGACCGAGCCGTGTCCCGGGTACGACTCCTGACGGTGAATGATCGCGTCCAGGTGAGTGAGTGGCGCGTCGCCGCTCGATGAGTTAGCATTATTCTGGCATTTGCACGGTATTCGCGCGAGTTCTCGGGATTCGGCCCGCTCCACGGCCTCGTCCTCCACGTCCTAGGCCAGCCCTTTCCATACGTAAGTGGAAAGTCATATGATGATTCTATATCTCGCATGAGTTTCACATTATGATTACATTATGAAATGATGAAAATTAGCATACGCGCTCACATACGGCGATTACATGAATGATTGATTGACATGACATGATTTCGATGAAATTATCGAAATGATTATCTTGAACAATTTAACAAGATCGATGATATGATCTTCAAGATCAACAACTGAGTAATGAAATGAATTGAGTGATTAATGAGTTAACATTATCGACTTGATCACAATTGAAATTGATGAATGAGGATTGTTAACTGATGAATTATGAATGAATGATTATTGCCAGAAATTATACCATGGCATCGAAATCTTACGCTTCTTGGTCCGATTGGCTCGGCATTTGCACAGGTCACACGTGACGCGAAAGTCCAATGATACTAGTCCGATGACAATGATTTCAAATGAGACATGACTTGGAGGGTAGTATTCAAAACCACGCTCCGATACCAACTCTGTAACACCCCAACTAGGCGGATATTACAGTGCCGTGGACCCCCGACTGGGACCCACCAGGCGAATGAAAATGAATGAATTACGCAGGAAAATGTAGTACCGAACCACATTACAATATCAATTACTCCGACGAGGAGTTTTATACAACACACCCAGGATAAAATAGAATACATGTGTATTTTATGTGACGATAAAATACACAACACTGAATGAAATGAGCATTCAAACGGAATGTCTGCAGCGGAATAAATAAAGGAAACACAAATGATGAATAAATGATCGCAGATCGGGGCCCCCTACTAGTATCACTGACTCTCGCCGTCACCGTGCTCTCCCGTGCTTTAGCCTTGCCGTGACTGAAAAACAATATCCCCAACGGGCCGCCATTACAGAACAACAATCCTCAAGGGTTGAAAATACACAATCATGATATATCCGAAATTATGAATTATTCTGTCAAAACATACGCAATCAAACATGCTATATGAATCGACTAATCAGTACGGCTCAAAGGAATGGCGCCACACTACGTCCGGGATGGAAATGTGTCCGTGCACAAGCCACCAACGATCAAACACGCGTGGTCTTGTACCTAATCAGTCTCACGAGCAATCGACTCGTGTGCACAGTCCAATGTGAGGCCACCAACCAACACACGACTATAATGTGCCCGACATGAAAATCCTACACATCCCAACCGGCACGCCAAGATGACCCTAATGCCACAATATGACAAAAGTGACAATGAAAATGAATAATGACTCACCAAGATTGAATGATGGTGAAATGAATGATAGCTCAATGAAATGATCGGAACCGTCGTTCCTTATGACTGAGGTGATTAATTGACAATGACGAGTTTTGATACGATTAATACAATGATGAATGAGTTATGATTATGAATGAACAACGACAAAAGGAATGAATATCCTTTTAACCGAGTAAGAATTAACTTACTCAATACCGATGATGAATGTCTGTCCACGAACAACGTCCTAAATGAAATGTCGGTCGCTCGAACAACCTTGAACAATAATAGTTACCAACAACCGATCAATACATGAATCAAATACGATCACAACCGACTCAAACATCGACACAACGATACCCGAGCTCGAATGAATCGAAACCAACTCCAAGATGAGTATTTCAAACCATCAAAACACTTTCAAGGATATCAATAATCCATTAGAAATCCATAACTCACGATTACAACAACATCAATCGGAAAATCCCCAATTAACCGAAGTCAACCCCAAGGGTTCTTGGAATAATTCCGAAAATAACCGTTTAAATCCGTAGGAATATGTTTATACAAGTTAGATAATCCATAACTAACATATTCCAATGATAATCCAAGCTTACACGAAGAAATCGGAAGGAAAACCCCAAAAGTCCGAAATTCTAGATCCAAGAGATTAATACCTTTGATTCGATGTGATGAAGATGATGAAATGATGATCAATCCGAAAGATGAGCTTGAAGATGATGATTGATGATCACACCTCGAAGAATCCTCTCCGAATCGCTCGAAATCGCCCAAAACTACCGAAGGAATGAAAAGAGATGAAAAATGACGAACTCTGACTAAACTGTCCATTTATACTCGGCCCGAGTTAGCGTGCGCTAGCCTGTGCATAGCGTGCGCTAACGTGTAATTTGGGTAGTCCGGACCCCTGTCCGAACACGGTAGCGCGCTACGTACCTATTTGTAGCGTGCGCTACGGCGTACTACTAGCGTGCGCTAATATCCATTGTTAGCGTGCGCTAGCGAAATATTCGACGCCCGATCGGAGTCCAAACCGTCGCCCTCGATCTAACCTCGATAGCGTGCGCTACAACAACCGATTAGCGTGCGCTATAATATTGATTGCGACGCTAAACATAACTCATAGCGTGCGCTATGAATTAATCGGTGCGATCCGGTAGCCACCGGACTCAACCCGATCCGTCCCTAGCGCGCGCTACTCCACACATATAGCGTGCGCTACTACAACCGTTAGCGCGCGCTACTTACCACTCGTAGCGTGCGCTACAATTATTCTCACTGCGGTCCGGTACCTTACGGATGCGGCCAAGGTAGCCTTAGCGTGCGCTAAAGGCGAGCGGTAGCGTGCGCTACCTATACCCAATTAGCGTACGCTAAAGGAGTATGTAGCGTGCGCTACTCCTCACGCCACATTTCGAAAATGACAATGATGATAAACATGGCACGAAACTCCAATCAGATTAGTGATGAATGACGATTGATACACGATACAATTACTCTGAATGATAAATACCATGACTGAATATGAGTGACAAATGATCAATGATGAATGAGATTACTGAGCATCAATTACTGAATGATAATTACTGAGTGATAATTACTGAATGATAATTACTGAGTGATAATTACTGAATGATAATTACTGAGTGATAATTACTGAGTGATAATTACTGAGTTACAACCGGGTATTACAGTACGTTGTTGTACTGGTTTAGTTGTACTTTATTTTCTGCTGCTGTGTTCTTTCCCCATTATACGGGAGTGTGTTGTATTCGACCCCTACGTGGGCATGTATTGAGATTGAGTTGTATGTATTTATTGAAAGACCAAATCAGTCTACTGAGTCATTTTAGCCTTAAAGGCATTTTTAAGATGTTCGATTTTTGCTACCAGTCTGGTAGATCCTTGAGGAAAGATTCTACGGCGTGTAATATCCCTGAGCGGATTGGGGGTGTTACAACCGGAGCAGATGCCTGCCTCCTGCGGACGTAGCCAAACCATCTCAATCTCCATTCCCTAACTATCGCTGAAATGGGCGCCACTTCCAGTGCGTTCCTGAAAACCCCGTTCGAGATTCTATCCAACATTGTGCGACCACACGACCAACGTAACATTCTCATTTCAGCCGTTTCCAACTTGCTCTCAAGCGACTTCTTTATCGCCCAACATTTGGAGCCATACAACATTGCAGGTCGGATTGCCGCTCTATATAATTTACCCTTCAACTTTCGAGGGACTTTCTTGTCCCACAGGACCCCTGTCGCTGCTATCCACCTTAGCCACCCCGCCTTGATACGATGAGTGACATCATATTCACACTCACCTTCCTTCTGAATGATCGAACCCAAATACTTGAACTTATCCGTACGGGGTACGATTTGATCCGCAATCATTACCTCTACATCTTTCTCGTTGGCCTCACCACTAAAGTTACACCAGAGATACTCGGTCTTAGACCGGCTCACACGCAAGCCCTAGGATTATAACTTAGACCTACATAGCTCCAACTTCGAGTTCACCTCCCTCCTCGACTCCGCCACTAACATAATGTCGTCAGCAAAAAGCATGCACCACGGGACGCCATCCCGTATTCCCCATGAAATGACGTCAAGGATTAGAGCGAAGAGAATAGGGCTTAGCGCCGACCCCTAGTGTAGCCCTATCTCAATCGAAAAATACTGGGTGTCGCCAACTGGGGTCCTAACGCAAGTCCTAGCTTGGGAGTACATGTCTTGGATCGCCCTAAAGAACGACAATGACACCCTCCTCTCTACTAGGCTCCTCCAAATAACATCGCGCGGAATGCTATTATAAACCTTCTCTAGATCAATGAACACCATATGGAGGTCCTTACGCCGCTCTCTAAACTTCTCCATAAGGCGTCTGACGAGATGAATGGCCTCAGTCGTAGACCTCCCTGGCATGAAGCCAAATTGGTTCTCTGAGATCTCAACTTCTCTTCTAATCCTGCATTCCACCACTCTTTCCCAAAGTTTCATAGTATGACTGAGGAGTTTAATACCCCTATAGTTACTACAACTCTGAGCATCGCATTTGTTCTTGAAAAACGGCACGACAATACTACGCCTCCACTCCGTCGGGATCTTAGAACCTCTGAGGAGGATGTTGAACAGCTCTGCTAGACACTGAACTCCGACTTCCCCTAGACAAAGCCACACCTCAAAATCCGGGCCTGCAACCTTAGCTCTACCCATTTTCATTAAGGCACCCTTTACTTCCTCCTTGCTAATGCTCTCACAGGAACAAAACGAACGAGCAGAATATACTTAACGTAACGTATGTTACACTTCCATCTTCACGTACGTAAGCTCTTACACTTAACGTACGTAATAGCTTTTATACTTAGCCATTTACAACTGCTCTTGCCTGTCGTCTCAATATATCGAATAAGTATACGCGACATACTAAATACATATACTCATTCCAATAACAATCTCATACGATACACCTAATACACAATATCCTCAAATGCAATTGTCAACCAAGTACGACAATTATTCCAACACAATTGTCTCAGTCCTTAAATTATATCATCCATACTGTAATATCCTGCACTGTGCAATATAACTCAGGTAAAATAATGCGAAAATTTGGACCGAAATTCCAGGATATTACATATTACATCTCTAAAAATTAGTTTCGTCCTCGAAACTTGCAATCCTGTCACAGACAACATCTCAACCAAATATCCAAACTTATCACGAAAGCAGTCAATCGTCGCCACAAGTGAATAACCAAAACAATATACTTACAGTTGCCTGAAGCCGATGTTCTTCCATGATACTAGCATACGACTCCCGCACGAAGCCTCAACACAATACCAACACACACCAGTATCGCAAATATAGCAACTTTGAAAATATTTCAAAAATTTTGGAACCTCCGAAAATCAGTTTGACTCAAAAGTCAGAAAAATTGTTTTCAAAAGTCACGCTACTACCACATTGGTAGAGCCACATAACACACATGCGTGGGTTTTACGAAACTCAAGCTCCGATAACATCTTCTGTAACACCCCAAAAACTAACCGGGGATATTACGGTGCTGTGGCCCCCGCGTCGGAACCCAAGGCTGAAAATCATTTTCACAATCATTTCAAACACGCCCAAGAGACAAAGACGGTATTATTTTATGAATAAATAAATATTTTCCAAAATATAGTTCTCAAATACTGTCATAAAATTTCATTTGAATGTACAAGGCAAAAATACCAGGTTTCAATAGTTTCAAAACGTACGTTAAGTCATTACTTACACGCACCGATAATATAGTTTGAGAAAGTTTTACAAAATAAACCCAAGTTTTGCAAAATACCAAAAACCACTTGAAGTATGCACGAGTTGGTAAAATACCGAAAAGCCATTTTAAAATACACAACAGTGGATATAAACATAATAAAATACATTTGCAGTGGAATCATAACAGTCATGAAAATATTCAGTTCTCGAATACATGCCATAGCGAGTATTACCCAGGACGCTCATGCCTTTACGACCGCTACTAGCTCGATCTCCAAGTACCTAAAAGATAAATCCCATGACGGGCTCAGCCACAATGCCCAACAATGATAGCGATCACATCATCATAAATAACTACATATCAATGTAATTACAAAGCAAGAATACTTCCAATGTAATCTTATCGTAATAACCTTACCAATTGGTGGTAGTTCATAACAAATCAACCCTTACCTCAATCCACACTTCGCATTATCAAGTGACAAATGAATTCCAAAATAACCATCTGAACTGTATTCAAACAATGCAAAGACTCTAAAACATTATTATATCTCCAATATGGAATAATCCATCCATGTCCAATTCTATCCGCTGGATCGCACAATCAAATCCCAATTCTGGTAAAACTGATAATACACGATACATCTGTAGATCAACTACCCCGAATCAATGACAAGTCCCGGATATCGATATAAAGTATGAACGCTCACACAATCAATAATAATAAACAACCAATGCATCAAACGAGAATATCATCGACATGATAAACTCCAATACTATCAACAATATATCAACGGTAACCGAGAATACCATTACAAGTTAAATTCCACACAAGATCAACAAGGACCAACAACGGACGAGAATACCATCGATATGGTAAACTCCAACAAGATCAATAAAGGATCAACAACGACCGAGAATACCCACGATATGGTAATCTCCAAGCAAGACCAATAAAGGATCAACAACGAACGAGAATACCAACAATATGGTAATCTCCAATCAAGATTAATAAAGGATCAACAACGAATGAGAATACCAACGATATGGTAATCTCCAAGCAAGATTAATAAAGGATCAACAACGAACGAGGAAGCCAACGATATGGTAATCTCCAAGCAAGATTAATAAAGGATCAACAACGAACGAGAATACCAACGATATGGTAATCTCCAAGCAAGATTAATGAAGGATCAACAATGGACGAGAATACCAATGATAAGGTAATCTCCAAGCAAGATTAATAAAGGACCACAGGGACAGATATATGAGAGAATAAAATCATCAAACATATACAAATCACATATATTGGATCTCGAAGACAAACCCGACTATCGAACATACCCGATCATACATGGACTATGAACGACCAATCAATATAGCTCAAGATGGACGTCACGATACACCCTATTCGGAAATGTGTCCGTGCACAAGCCACCAACGGGCATCGATTGAATACACGTGTGGTCTTATACCTAATCAGTCTCACGAAGTACATCTCGTGTGCACATCTCAATGTGAGGTCGAAACCAACACATGACTATACGTGCCCATCCTGAAAATCCTACACATGACTGATTAGTACGTAGATATGACTCCAGATAAGTTATGATGCAACATGACAATGAAACTCAAAGAAACGCATATCTAATAAGGACCAGCAGACTTCCCATGTGAATAATGATAGCTCGATAATGAAAGATCGACACGACCACAATATCGTATTTCCGTCAGACAACAGTTCACAGAATGCTCAACAATGCATATAATATTAACACATAAACTCCCAAGGTCGCAACCAAGGATCACGGAAGCATCTACACAGGAATAAATGGCTAAGAAATTTAGTATCCCGATCGAACACTATACTTTTTGGCATTCCATGTAAACGGACAATTTCTTTGAAAAATAAATGTGCAATATGAGTGGCATCGTCAGTTTTGTGACATGCAATGAAATGTGCCATTTTGCTAAATCTATCAACAACGACAAATATCGAATCACACCCAGATTTTACCTTTGGTAACCCCAACATAAAGTACATAGAAAGATCAACCCAAGGCTCGTTAGGAACTAGAAGTGGCATGTACAAACCATGTGGTAAAACTCGTGATTTTGCCCTTCGACAAATAATACATGAATTGACAATTTTATAAACATCATGTTTCATTTTAGGCCAAAAGAAGTGTTCATGCAATATTTCAAAAGTTTTGGCAATTCCGAAATGTCCCATTAATACCCCACTATGTGCCTCCCTTACTAACAACTCCCGTGTCGAACAAAAAGGAATGCTAAGTTTATTTTCACGGAATAAAAATCCATCAGCCCGATAAAATTTATCCACACTTTTTGTTTTGCAAGCAATATATATTTCGCCAAAATCTTTATCTCCCACGTAAGATCCTTTCAAGAGCTCAAATCCTAATAATTTACAAGAAAGCGTATTAAGTAATACATACCTTCTCAACAATGCATCGGCAATGATGTTCTCCTTACCTTGTTTATACTTGATGATGTAAGGAAATGATTCGATCTCCTCTAACCATTTGGCATGTCTTTTACTCAACTTATTTTGTCCCTTGAGATGCTTCAATGATTCATGATCTGTGTGAATCACGAACTCCTTAGGCCATAAGTAGTGTTGCCACGTACATAAAGCTATAACCAAAGCATACAATTCTTTATCATATGTAGGATAGTTAAACATCGCTCCTCCAAGTTTCTCGCTAAAGTAAGCAATCAGCCTCTTTCCCTGCATTAATACCGCTCTAATACCTACTCCTGAAGCATCACACTCAACTTCAAAAGTTGTAATATTCTAGAATTTCTCTATGAATTTTTCGCATTATTTTATCTGAGTTGTACTGTACAGAGTGGGACCGATATAGTATGGATAAATAATTTTGGGAACTGTGACAGTCGTGCCAGTATATCTATCGAGGTTATTTTTAATTCTAGGATATTACATGCTTGGTGTGTTTTCGATGTCGGATATACCGTATGAGTACTCGTATGATTGCGGTACTTGGTCGACAGTTGTAATTGAGGATATCGTGCATCAGATGCATCGTATGGAAATGCTATCGGAATGAGTATATGTATTCGGTATGTCGCGTGTATGTGTTCGGTTTATTGAGACGACAGACAGGGGCAGAAATGGCTAAGTATGAAAGCCATTACGTACGCTATGTAAGGAGTATTACGTACGTAAGCAAGCAGGATTAACGTACGTTAACGAATGTACATTACGTACGTTAAGAAGGGATTCGGATAGGATCAAGCCGTGGTCGGCAGGCGGGACTCAGTGTCGGCAACTTTCGGCGGAGGATGTTGACAGGTGAGTCAACGTATGTGTTACGTACGTTATACAGGACGTGTTACGTACGTAACACGACCATTGTACTGTAGCAAGTCAACTGGTATATTACGTACGTTATATGGTATGGGTTATGTAATGGACTTCACGGAATGAGACAGTGAGTTTGTTACGTATGCTATGGATTTTGGATTACGTACGTTAGAGTTGTTATGTACGTTAAGCAAGGACACTTACGTATGTAATGAGAGTGCAGTTTATATATTGAAGTGTTGCCTTTCATTTCTCTCACGATCCTTTGAGGTACTTCTCTCCAAAAATCATCCCTCTTCACTTCTAAGAGTGTTCTAAACACTTCTAACATGATTGTGAGCTTGGAATCATGGAATTAGAGCTTGGTTATGGAACTATTGTTTATTCTTGAAGTGTTTGATCCTTGTGGTTCTTCTTCAAAATGTATGTTGATGAACTCCACTCCTTGAATTCGGATTTTGATGTTAGTGTTGATGTTCTTCTCCGTATAGTGATGTTTATGGTATTGATGTTATGATTTTTGAGATTATACGATTCGTATATTGAAGAACATAATGATACATGCCTTGGATTATGGATTAGATGATGATTAGATGTTAGAACACATAGAATTACATCGTTTTGTTGGCTTCAAATATGATTATGGACTAATTCATGTTCTTTAAGAATTCTTAAATGATACATGTCCGTAAATTATAAGGATTACGGTTAATTTTGGTATATGATTATTCATGATGATAGCCGGTAATTGTATTCCTATGAATTTGCAAGAATGAGCCATGTTAATCCGAATTTAAGATTGAAGTCGGAACCAAGAATGTTGTAGACGTTGATCGAACTATTGATTATCGAAATTCGACTTGTGTTCATATTGATAAGAGTTGATATGGTTTGAGTTCGTATGATCGAGATACCGTCGAGTGTGATTAGTTGGTCATTTCGGTAGTTGATTGTTATTGAACGTATCGTTAATTGATTATTGCATTAGGTTGCATTTAGTGATCGTTGATGTTAACCGTTGCGATGCGGTTGAGGTTGGAGAATCATGAATCATCTTGGTCGGGGCTGAGGAGCTTGTAGACGAAGACGGCGGAATTGATAGAGGCTTCGTCGAATTGGTATCAAGGCAAGTTATGCTTGCTCAGTTCATAATGTTAATAAATGATTTCGTTTTCATTTCATTTATAATTCATATAGCAATGGCATTATGGAATATATGAATTGTCGGAATGGTGGTATGTATGGTATTTTTGGACTAAGATAAATCATAATGTATATGATTTTAAGGATGTCTAGTGGAAATGGGGATGTGAATTATAATTTGGTCTATTGCATGAGAAGCTGGATATCAAGGTTAATTATCGTGTCGATGTTGAACTCGGGATGGTGGTTTGGTATTAGTTATGGACTATACTTCATTTTGGATTGTCGGATAAACCGTGTATTCGTTCAGGGCGGTTGGTCGTGGAAAGGTTGGCGTCTCCAGCTTGAGGTAAATTAATATTGTTAGATTATGATAATCATCATGTTGCATTATTGCATGTGTGTGTTGATATTTCATGCGGTGAATGTGCACCATTGTTTGTTACGTTTTGTGATGTGCTCTTTCTTTGAGATGTAATATGTGGGGCCGATGTGTTGGGGATAAAACCTGTATGGTACCCGAATGGAAATGTGTTAGGGGATAAGACCTAAATGGTACCTACGTTCCGGAGTATTCCTATGAGATGCTTCCGTGACTCTTGGCTGCTTCCTTGGGGTTTATGTGTTAATATTATATGCATTGTTGAGCATGATGTGGACTATTGTCTGATGGAAATACGACATTGTGGTCGTGTCGGTGTTTCATGATCGAGTTACTATTGCTCTTTTGGGAAGTCTTCTGATCCTTGATGGATATGCGTTTCTTTGAGATTTGTTGTCATGTTGTATCGTGGCATATCTGGAGTCAGATACATTCTGATCGTTCATGTGTAGGATTTTCGGGGCGGGCACGTGTAGCATGTGTTGGTTTCGACCTCATATTGAACCGTGCACACGAGACGTACTTCGTGAGGCTGATTAGGTACGAGACCAGATGAGTATCTGATAATACCGTGGTTGGCTTGTACACGGACACATGTCCGGATCGAGCGTATCGTGACGTCCATCTTGAGTCTTATTGATTGGTTGTTCACAGTCCATATATAATTGGATCTGTTCGATATTCGGGTTGTCTTGGAAATCCCGTATATATGATTTGTATATGGTTGATGATTTTATTCTCTCGTGTATCTGTCCCCGTTGATCTTTTTCTGATCCCGTTTAGAGTTACCATATCGATGGTCAACTTGTTTGTTATCGATCCTTTTTTAATCTCATTTGGAGTTCCCCCTATCATTGGTAGTCTCGTTCTTTATAGATCCCTATTGATTCCGTTTGGGTGTTTGCCTTACCGTTGGTATTCTCGGTTGTTGATCCCTTATTATCCGTATTGGAGTTTACCGTGTCGTCGGTATTCTCGGTTGTCGATTCCTTATTGCTCTTGTTGGAGTTTACCGTATCGTTGGTATTCCCGGTTGTTGGTCCTTAGTGATCTTGTTAGAGTTTACTGTGTCGTCAGTATTCTCGGTTGTTGACCCTTATTAATCTTATTGGAGTTTATCGTACCATTGGTATTTCTGGTTGTCGATTCTTTATTGATCTCGTTGGAGTTACCATATTGTTGGCATTCCCGGTGGTTGATCTTTCATTGATCTTGTTGGAGTTACCACATCATGGTATTCTCAATCGTGGTTGATCCTTTGTCGATCTTGTGTGGAGTTATCATGTCATTGGTATTCCGTTTTAATGCATTGTTGGTTATCATTAATGATTGTGTGAACATTCATGTTTTGGGTTGATATCCGGGACTTGCCATTGTCTTGGGACGATTGGTTTACAGATGTACCGTGTGATATCGGTTTTATCAGAATTGGGATCCGATTGTGCGATCCAGCGGACAGAATCGGACTTGGCCAGATTGTTCCATATTGGAGATATGTTTATGTTTGAGAATCTTGGTATCGTTTCAGATGCAGTACAGATGGTTACTTTGAATTTGTTCGTCACTTAAGAACGTGAGACATGGTTTATGGTAAGAACTAAATTGATATAGATTGTGATGGATCAGTAAGGTTACACTGGATTTATTCTTGCCTTGTGATTACATTGATATGTAATTGTTTTTGTGATGTGACCGTTATCATTGTTGAGTATTACGGCTTACCCCATCGTGGGCTTTATCTTTTAGGTACTCGGAATTCGAGCTAGTAGCGGTCGTGAAGGGATGAACTTTCCGGTGATACTGGCTATAGCGTGGTTGTTGGGATTTGAGTGTTCTTTCTGGTTTTTATAATTCTGCTGCAAATGTATTTAATTATGTTTTATCCGCTGCGTGTGTATATTTCAAAATGGATTTTCGGCATTCTTTTGAACTGTGTTTTATCCGCTGTGTGAGTGTGTATTTCAAAACGGCCCCTTTGGCATTTTTAAACGTTTGCGAAAATGATTTTAGCCTTGTGGGTTCCAATATGGGCCCCACGGCGCTGTAATATTCCCGGTCGGTTTTGGGGGTGTTACAGAAGATGGTATCGGAGCTTGGGTTTCGTAAAACCCAGGCGTGTGTGTTATGTGGCTCTACCGGTGCGGTAGTAGCGTGACTTTTGAAAATGATTTTCTAACTTTTGAGTCAAACTAATTTTGGAGGTTTCAAAATTTTTGAAATATTTTCAAATTGCTGTATTTGCGATGCCGGTGTGTTGTTAGTGTGTTGAGACTTTGTATGGGAGTCGTAAGCTGGTATCACGGAAGATCATCGACTTCACGGACCTGTAAGTATGTTCTTTCAGTTATTTCAGTTTTGATGATGATTATTTGAGTATGGTGTCGTGATTTTGAGATATTTCGGGATTGAGATACTGATTATGACAGGTGTTGAGTTTCGAGGAAGAAACTTATTTAAGTGGGTATATATGTAATATCCTAGAATTTCTCTAGGAATTTTTCGCATTATTTTATCTGAGTTGTACTGTATAGAGTGGGACCGATACAGTATGGATAAATAATTTTGGGAACTGTGACAGTCGTGGCAGTATATCTATCGAGGTTATTTTTAATTCTAGGATATTACATGCTTGGTGTGTTTTCGATGTCGGATATACCGTATGAGTATTCGTATGATTGCCGTACTTGGTCGACAGTTGTAATTGAGGATATCGTGCATCAGATGTATTGTATGGAAATGTTATCGGAACAAGTATATGTATTCGGTATGTCGCGTGTATGTGTTCGGTTTATTGAGACGACAGACAGGGGCAGAAATGGCTAAGTATGAAAGCCATTACATATGCTATGTAAGGAGTCTTACATACGTAAGCAAGCAGGATTAACGTACGTTAACGAATGTATATTACGTACGTTAAGAAGGGATTCGGACAGGATCGAGCCGTGGTCGGCAGGCGGGACCCGGTGTCGGCAACTTTCGGCGGAGGATGTTGACAGGTGAGTCAACATATGTGTTACGTACGTTATACAGGGCGTGTTACATACGTAACACGACCATTATACTGTAGCAAGTCAACTGGTATATTACGTGCGTTATATGGTATGGGTTACGTACGTAATGGACTTCACGGAATGAGACAGTGAGTTTGTTACGTGCGCTATGGATTTTGTATTACGTACGTTAGAGTTGTTATGTACGTTAAGCAAGGACACTTACGTACGTAATGAGAGTGCAGTTTATATATTGAAGTGTTGCCTTTCATTTCTCTCACGATCCTTTGAGGTACTTCTCTCCAAAAATCATCCCTCTTCACTTCTAAGAGTGTTCTAAACACTTCTAACATGATTGTGAGCTTGGAATCATGGAATTAGAGCTTGGTTATGGAACTATTGTTGATTCTTGAAGTGTTTGATCCTTGTGGTTCTTCTTCAAAAGGTATGTTGATGAACTCCACTCCTTGAATTCGGATTTTGATGTTAGTGTTGATGTTCTTCTCCGTATAGTGATGTTTATCATGGTGTTAGTGTTGATGTTCTTCTCCGTATAGTGATTTTGATGTTCTTCTCCGTATAGTGTTGGAATCATGGAATTAGAGCTTGGTTATGGAACTATTGTTGATTCTTGAAGTGTTTGATCCTTGTGGTTCTTCTTCAAAAGGTATGTTGATGAACTCCACTCCTTGAATTCGGTTACTTTGAATTTGTTCGTCACTTAAGAACGTGAGACGTGGTTTATGGTAAGAACTAAATTGATATGGATTGTGATGGATCAGTAAGGTTACACTGGATTTATTCTTGCCTTGTGATTACATTGATATGTAATTGTTTTGTGATGTGACCGTTATCATTGTTGAGTATTATGGCTGACCCCGTCGTGGGCTTTATCTTTTAGGTACTCAGAGTTCGAGCTAGTAGCGGTCGTGAAGGGATGAGCTTTCCGGTGATACTGGCTATGGCATGGTTGTTGGGATTCGAGTGTTCTTTCTGGTTTTTATAATTCCGCTGCCAATGAATTTAATTATGTTTTATCCGTTGCGTGTGTATATTTCAAAATGGATTTTCGGCATTCTTTTGAACTGTGTTTTATCCGCTGTGTGAGTGTGTATTTCAAAACGGCCCTTTTGGCAATTTTAAACGTTTGCGAAAATGATTTTAGCCTTGTGAGTTCCAATATGGGGCCCACGATGCTGTAATATTCCCAGTCGGTTTTGGGGGTGTTACAAAAGTGTTAGAAAAATCTGGTAATGCTAAAACATGTGCGGTGCATAATTTATCCTTTAATGTGTTAAAGGCAATTTCTTGATCATCACCCCAATGAAATTTAGCATGTTTCTTTACAAGTTCTTTTAATGTGGCTGCAATCGTGCTAAAATCTTTAACAAAGCGACGATGAAAACCTGCTAAACCGTGAAAGCTTCTTACCTCAATTGCATTAGTCGGTCTAGGACATTCTCGTATGGCCCTTATCTTCTCTTCATCAACTTTTATGCCGTCAATACTAACGACATACCCAAGGAATAACCTCACTCATACAAAAAGTACATTTCTTAAGACCAGCATATAATTGTTCCTTTCTCACGGTAATTAAAACCAATCTCAAATGTTCAACGTGTTCGTCTGTACTCTTGCTATAAATGAGAATATCATCAAAGTATACGACAACAAATTTTCCAATATAAGCACGCAAAACATAATTCATTAGCTGCATAAAAGTGCTCGGTCCATTTGGAAGACCAAAAGGCATTACCAACCAATCATATAATCCGTATTTAGTTTTAAAGGGCGTTTTCCATTCATCCCCTTCTTTCATATGAATTTGGTGATAACCTTTCATTAAATCAATTTTGCTAAACACACGCGAACCATGTAATTCGTCTAACATATCATCAAACCTTGGAATTGGATGTCGATACTTTACCGTGATATTGTTCACCGCTTGGCAGTCGGTACACATTCTCCAAGTCCTGTCTTTCTTTGGTACGACAATTATTGGAACGGCACAAGGACTCAAACTTTCTCGGATATACCCAATACTTAATAACTCCTCGACTTGCCGCTGAATCTCCTTAGTTTCTTCAGGATTATTTCGGTATGCCGGTCGGTTTGGAATGACGGCTCCTGGAACAAAGTCGATTTGGTGCTCGATCCCTCTTTTTGGTGGCAAACCGGGTGGTATCTCATCCGGAAAAACATCATTGAAGTCCTGCAATAGAATTTTTATAGTACTCGGAACATTCCGGTTTTTATCATCGTCAAGAGTGCAAATTCGTTTGGTAAGAAGTAAGTATGTGGGTTGCCCCTCCTCAACTTCTTTAACGACTTCCTTTGCACTTATAAATAAACATTTTTTTGATTTTTCATTTTTTTTTTTTCTTTTTTTTTTTTTAATTTTTTCTCTTTGTTTTTCTTTTTCTTTCTCTTTTTCTTTTTCTTTTTCCTTTTCTTTTTGGTTTTCTTTTTCTTTTTATTTTTCTTTTTCTTTTTATTCAACTTCTTTTTGGAGTCGAATTTGATCTTCATGGACTTGTATTTTCGTCATAGGAACTAATGTGATTTTCCTCCCATCTTTCTCAAATGAGTAACAATTCTTCTTCCCGCTGAGTTGGGCATATCGATCGTAATGCCATGGTCTCCCCAGCAAAATATGGCAAGCGTGCATTGGTACAACGTCACATAGGATATCATCATGGTATTTTCCAATTGTCATGGTTATGAGTACCTGTTTATTCACCCGAACCTCTCCGCAATCGTTTAGCCAATGAAGTCTATAAGGCTTAGGATGTCGCCTAGTTGGTAATTCTAACCCCTCGACTAGCATCGCACTAGCCACATTGGTGCAACTTCCGTTATCAATGATGACACTACAATTTTTATTTTCACAAAACATCTAGTGTGAAAAAGATTTTCTCGTTGTTCGTTATCGTTGCTCTCTTCCTCCTTTGCCTTCACATTCAACACACTCCTAATGACAAGTGCGGGTGCGAATTCCAGCTCCCCTTCATCACTTTCTTCTTTTCCTTCTTCCTCATCTTCATCTTTTGTTTCATATTCTCCATCCTCCCTAAGTATCATTGCTCGTTTATTAGTGCATTGGGATGCAATGTGTCCTCGCCCGTGGCATCGAAAACACTTGATGTCCCTGTTTCTCGTGTTTGTATTTTCTATGGATGTAGATTTGATTTCGGGTTTTGTTCGGCTAGCACTCCCCACCTCAAACTTCCCCTTCATGGTGCTTTTATCAAAACTACCCTTGGATACGTCTCGATTTCCTCTTTGAGGCTTCCAAGGAGTTGTGTACCCCGTGTAGTAAGTATTGTTGCCTCCCCTTCGCAAGTTCCTCTCAATTTTGATCGCTGCATATACCATGTCCTCGAACTCAACATAATGTTGTTTATCAACTTCTTTAGAGATCTCCGCCCTCATGCTATGTAGAAATCTCGCCAATGTGGCCTCCCTCGACTCCCTCACATCGGCACGGATCATTAACATCTCCATTTCCTTTCGAAAATCTTCGATGCTCCTTGGACCTTGTTTTAAGTATTGAAGGCGAGAAAATAGTTCCTTATGATAATAATTAGGAACAAATCTTCTATGCATTACAATCTTTAATTCCTCCTAACTATTAATTGGCCTCTCTCCATTCCTCCTTCTATCCGCCACAAGTTGGTCCACCAAATGCTAGCATATTCGAAAAATTAGGTTATTGCTAACCTCATTTTCTTAGTACTAGCATAGTTGTGACAGTCATATATAGTTTCCAACTTCCTCTCCCAGTCAAGGTATGTGTCGGGATCGCTTAACCCTTCGAAGGCTGGGATTTTCATTTTTATATTTCCCATACTTCGGTCTTCCTCGTTTCGTCCTGCCCTTTCATACCGTCTACCTTGTTCTCTCCGACCTCCTCAACCACTTCCTCCTCGATTTTGGTAAGTTTCATCCTCGGAGAATGTTTCATTCTCGTACTCTCTATATGAGATGGGACTCGGATTCCTTCTTCGACGGTGATGCTCGCCCTCTTTATTTTTTTGTAAATTTTTGATCACTTCTTCTTGTCGATCTTGTCTTCTAATTAATTGAGTGAACATTTCTTGTATGTTCTGAAGGGCTTCGTTTCCTTCATTTTTCTCAATATCGGATTTCGACAATTTTTTTTGCTCTTTTTTTTGGCCTTTCTTTTTTTTTTTGCCTTTTTTTTTTTGCCTTTTTTTCTTTTTTTTACACACACACACACAAATTAATCCTCACAAGATCCTCACGTATATCGCTCGATCACTCAACGCTCGTGTGTCACTCTTTTAGGTTTTTTATTTTTTATTTATTTATTTTTGCACGGTTCTTGTCTTTTATCACTCGACTTTATATAAATGTCCCACAACTCACAAGGTGATTATAAAGACTAGTATTGTGACAAGTATTTAATTTTACAGGGCCGTAATCCGCACTCCAGCTTTATATTTATTTTATATTTCACTGTGGTGGTAGAACCGACCTTCGTGATAGATATGTATATGTATATATATTCACTGTGGTGGTAGAACCGACCTTCGTGATAGATATGTATATGTATATATATTCACTGTGGTGGTAGAACCGACCTTTGTGATAAATAGGTATATTTATATATAAGTATTTTTTTTGTATACTTTTTTTTGTATACTTTTTATTTATACTTTTTTTTATAACTTTTTTTTTGTATACCTTTTTTTTTGTATACTTTTTTTTATAACTTTTTTTTTGTATACCTTTTTTTTTGTATACTTTTTTTTTTGATATTCAAAATGCTAAGGATTATAATTCCCTTGGCTTACACTTGATGATTTATATCAAATATTATATATATATATATATATAAATATATATTGTGATCATTGTGATGGTAGAACCGATCGTCGTGATATTTTTTTATATATATTAAGAAGACGGAAGGTTTAGAAGATAGAAAGAAATGATAGGATGGTAAGATAAGAAGATTATGAAAATGAAGGAAAATAGATACCACTTAGTAATGGAAAACCGAGCTCAAGCCAGTGATCGACCCCACGCGATGTGCCGTGGTAACCGCTATCGCTAGTATGATTTTATTTCCCAACATCGTTCCAATATTAAGCAAATGATTGTTTTACTTCAAGCCCTATACGTGACGCGCCGTAGCAAATCGGAAGGTGCGATTCAAACACGCCACGAGGTTTCTAATGTCTCGATAAGTGAATTGAAATCACGATTTATATTTTGGAGACACACTCAACAAAATAAGAAGAAAGTTTATTAACACAAACACTCACAATTTTGATAAATTTCAAGGTGTCCTTACAAATGAAAATAAGGGCTATTTATAGCCAAAATTCCTACAACTATTACAATATAAAAATATAAAATAAAGACTAAGAAATTATAAATTCAACATTCAAAACTCCTAAAATCTTATCAATGACTAATCAACCCATAAGTTAAGGACTCAATACATTTTTAGGGGACAAAAATCAAGGACCAAGACTTATGTTTTGAAAATAAGAAATCAAAGTTAAAGGAAAAATATGCTGTTGTGGTTTTAGTGGCATAATAGATCCTAAACTTCGGATTTTGGTCTTTATGTCTTTTAAATAATTGTAGTACTACCTCTTAGCTTTCCAAATCAACTATAATCGTATCAATCGGACATTGGATGTGAAAGTTTTGACAAAAATACGAAGGTGTATCGTATTTGAAATTTCCAACACCTGCTTTCAATTGTATCACATTTTCACCACTAAAGATATATGATTTTGATGTCATTATAAACATAAAAATTTAGGACTTTCTCTTAGCTTTAAGATGGTATAAATATGAGCTTAATTGGACACTGTATGTAGGAGATACATCTGAATTACGAAAGTTGCTTCAGTTAGGCTTATTGCTTGGAATGATGATATCAACACTTTTGATCTAATAACACAAATAAAGATGTTATTATATTTGTGGTCATCGGTCTGATTGAAATGATTTTGCACGAGCATTGTTAATGAATTCTTTATCGCATTTGCTCGTGATCTTGTTATTGGTCCCACAGGAATGTATAGTTCTTCTTCTGACTGACTGCTTCTTGATTCACATCAAGGGGTTGGTGAACCCTTAGACATGTAGAGGGCTATATAATTGTGTGTTATGATAGCCCTCATACTAGACCAAACACAAGAAAAGACATATTTTGTGTAGAGAGAATCAAAAATTTGATTTTGATATTTCTCTCTCAAAAAGTCTTGAAGATAATATTCAAGAGTTGAATAATCAAAAGGATCAAGAATATATCTTCATATCTTTGAAGATTGATTATTTGATCAAGAAAGTATTTATCTCTTATCTTCATCTTATCTTGTGAGTTTAATCTTTAATAACATATTGAATAAGATTCATAGTTGTTATTTTAGATCAAAGTTCAAGAACATTTGAATAAAATTCTCGGTGTTCTTGTTCTTACCGTAATCAAGAACATATATATATTCAAATTGATTTAAGTGAAATCCTTATTGAATCGGAGCTAGAAATCCGTTAGACGCTCGGGACTTGTTCATTGTGTGGATACCATAGAGGGCCGCTTCATGCAATGTCTCTAGAAGGCTCGATCGAAAACACGCCACAGGAGGTAACAATCTTATTCGTCGTACTTTGATAATATACTTGGATCCTCGGAGGGTTTTACATATTATATTTATACTTCCGCTGCACTATTTAGATATATTATGAGATCATAAATCCTATTACTTCAATAAAAACCCAACAGGAATATCGTTAAGTATGAAAGCTGTTAGGATTCGTCATACAACCCATCCATACAGGAAAGAGATCTTCTATAAAGTCCATCCTATAGAGCCTACATCATACAGCAAGAGCAATAGTACTTTGGATACAGCAGTCAGACTGTTGGATTTTACTTAGGAAAAGTAAAACACATCCAACAGGGCTGAAGGGAAAAAGCTTTAAACCGTTGTGAGATAAACATTGTTTATTCATAAAGTATTCACGGTTAAAGCAGTATTTATTGCTGATAGGATAACATTTAATGCGATTGGAGAGAGACAAATCTGAACGCTCTGAAGAGCATTTAATGCAAAGACAGAAAGGATGTCTGAAACATTAAATGCGATCTGCTTTAGTTCAAACATTCAGCAGCTGCTAATCAGAGACGTCAACATCTCGCCAACCAGCAATGGCTACATTTATAATGGATACATTTTCAAGGTTATAAATAGCCCAAACAAGAGGACATTGCACACAAGTGTTATTCATTATCACGCATACTCTGACAGATTACTCTGACAATTTAGCTATTAAAGAGTAGTATATTTCATGAGCATACAACAGTATTCAAGCGAAGAAATATACTAAGTCCTCAACGTAAACAACACAACTTCTAATGAACATTCATCAAAGATATAACTGCTGTTCGGAACTGTTCTACCCTTACCGTTGGGATTATCATTAGCCCTATGTGGACTGAAGATCCTTGCGTATTCCGACCTGTGTGGGAAGACTAGCATTGAATACGAAGCTTCGAGCTGTGTGAGAAGAAGTGAGTCCAAAGATCTCAAGCCAATCTATGTGAACGACCCAAAGCTATAGTCCCTGTATCAATCTGTGTGAACGATACAGAGACAGGTTTAGTTAAAGTCATGTAGTTGTGTACGTAGTGATTTTAATAAACGCTTTACTCTTGTGTGGAGGACCAGTTGACGTAGATGGGTTTACCTCGAACCACTTTAAACTGTGTGTTATTTACCTTCTCTCTTTACTGTTTTCATTCTATTATGATTTATTAGTATACATTGTAAAACCCTGTACGCATCAAGCAAATGTTAGGAGTATGCCCTCGAATGCCACTAAGAAGATGCTAGAGTGAGGGATTATACTTTTTGTTATGTAAATCATTATCAGAAGGCAATTGTATGTTTCTTTATTTACTGGTAGTCACTGGAATTCCTGACTAGTAAATATATAGATAGAAACTAGTCTTTGTATTTGAGAGCAAAACGTTCCACTCCTTATTGGATAAGGGGATCGGCACTGGAAAGGTTTATGGCTCAAATACTTAATCATTCGCAAGTTGATGAAACTTGACTGGGGGTTAAGTTTACGTGAAGACTTGTATGACATGTTCTTTGACTTGGAGAGTGCCTGTCGAACGCTAATGGTTAGTGGTAGCACACGTTATAGGTATGCTAATGAGATTAGTATACTTGAACTGACTCAGCTTCGATTCGTCACATGGATTTCACTCCGGGACAGTCAATGACAGAATCGATAGGTTGTGATAGGTATTCGTGAACCTTCGACTTGAGGATTTAGTAGGATGTGTTTGTGATGTTAAGATTTCTTTAGAGTAGTTCAACATAGAAAACCGGAAGGTGGGGGTCAACCTCGACGTGCATCTTGGCGGGCAAGTAGCAGGTTCTACTAAATACCAAGATAGGATTCTTTCTCTTGTTAGTGAACACGTATATATATCCTATGCGGTTATTGGCAGATGAGATCATAAGTCTTTGGCCAAAGCATTGGACCTAGTTGTATTGGATACACGAGAGCTCAGTGATCTCGATTTACATTAACTCATGCATAGCGTCAAGTACAGATAGGGTTTGACTGGCCGTGACCCTATAACTTGATCGGGACATTTGAAAGAATAGTTTAAACGTATACTGGTATTCACGACAGAAAGGTTTTGGAATAATACCAATCATTCGTTCTCAGTTAGGTTACAGTGTAGGCCGTGGGACTGGCTAGGTGGTGCTATCAATCTTTGGTTCCTCCCATTACTAACTGAGACGGACCTATCGAGTCGCGCATTAGGATGGACGACGGAATAAATAGAGCTTGTTCTCTCTTTAATAATATTAGATATTGGATATTTAATTTATTGGATACTAGATGTCTAATTAATATTGGGACATTGGATGTCTAAATTAATTTATTGGATAAATCAATTTACCGCCTGATGAATTAAATAAATTACTGGGTGATTAGTTTAATTCATAAATATGATTATTTCTTGGTGAAATTAATTATATTATTTGGTATTTGTTATAATTAAATAATTAGATTAATTAATTGATATAAATACATCGGAGCAGACGAGTTTATCTATTTGGACACACGAGTGCAAAGCAACCGAACTCATTCTAGCTTCTAGATGGCCGCCCCTACCCTCTTTCCTCCCACTTTACTTTTCTCTTCTTTCCTTTAATTGAGGGAAGACTAGACTAAGGGAGTTGACATGTGGTGCATGATTGGGAGAAGGTGGACTTTACCGTTTGGAGTGGGACAAGTTGAAGATAAAAGGATAAAAAGACTTCTCATCCCTCATTTGGGAGGAATCTCACGGCCATATGCAAGAATATTGAGAGAGAGTTATATTTTTGTCTTCTTCATCTTTCTTCTTTATTTTCTTCGAGAAAAATTGAGATAGAAAGAATTTTTCCAAAAATAATTAGAGTGCTTAGGAAAATCAAGAGAGAAAATACATCTTTACACTTAGAGTGTTAGAGATAATATTATCAAGCTCCAAACACTTTGTTCTAGCCGTATCGTTGGAGGATAACAAGGTGGGAGTTATTCCGATCGACTTCCGGCACGTAGCAAGTAGAGGCACGGTGTTTCGGTGCTTGGGATTTTCTAAAGCTTTAGGAATCAGATTCATGTCGGAGATCACCAAAAGCTTGACGAATCAGATTCGTGGCGGAGATCACCAATATCTTGACGAATCAGATTCGTGGCGGAGATCACCAATAGCTTGTCGAATCGGATTTGTGGCGGAGATCACCAAAAGCTTGGCGATATTTGTGGAGGAGATCACAAACTACAACCATTTAATCAACGGACAACAAGGGTATGATTTCGTATCTTTCTCTTTGTTCGTTTTACATTTGTATATACGTAGCTTGAATCGATCCTCTTGAGGAATTTGTATTGCACTTTGTGATTTCGCTTCCGCTGCACCCTTCCTTTTTGTATGCGAATCCCAACAGTGGTATCGGAGCGTGGTCTTGTGATCATATATACGATATATATAATTTGGAATGGTTGATTGAATTGTTTATGATTTGGAATCATTTATTGTTATAGTCATAGTATATGTTTGATTGTTCATTATAGTTATATTTTTCGTAAATCTATACCTAAATATGAATCTTTATTTTCTTGGAAATATGATTTATATTGAAGATATGAAAGTCGAAAAATATTGATATTAGATATCCGGTCGAATATCAATCCCCGGATTGCCGTTGGACGAAAATGAGGACAAAGCTGAAATTAGCTAGGCCAAAACCAACCTGCCGTGCGGTCTGCCCACTTGGGACCGCGATCTGGGCTTTGGATCGCGATCCAGTATGCTCGGATCGCGGTCCGGGCACTGTCCAAGCACTATCCGGGCTCGTTTTTCTATCAGTTTCAGAAAAATTAATCTCTCGCATCTTAAATTGGATTTAATTTGATTAAAATGTAATATGGTATTTCATTTTAAGGTGGGAAACTTGATTTGTTTGAATGGTTTTGATTGACCGAACTACTTTGAATGATTTCATATTACCGATTGTGTGGATTGATTGGATTAATCTATTTATAGCTAATTTTATATATTGGTTGAATCAATATATTTATATTAATTCCATTTATTTAGTATTTATTGGATGAATGCTTGTGAATGGTGATGTGGTTCATTGACCTAGTTTTGAATCGTTTGTTTTTGTTCGATTGGGTTGTAAAGGCCGTTTTGAGCCTATTTATTTTACTAGAAAAATTTGTATAGGATGCAATTTTTCAATGTAAAATTTATATGTAATGACGAAGACCAGAGGAAGATTCGTTCGAGAAGATGAAGATTCAAGACTGAAGACATGTAATTAGATTACGATGTGTTTGTTCTAAGAACGGTCCATGAACTGCATGTTGGTAGCAACTGGTTGTGAATGTTTTATTCAAATGGTATGAATGCAACAAACGCGCTTAAATGAATTAATGTACAAAGTGTAACATTAATGGCGAAAATTCTCCCACGACAAAATATTAAGTTTAAAAGGTTTCAAGGTTTTCCTTCTCTCCACCGAGCTTTCAGAAAATTGAAATCCAAACCGGATGTGTAATGCGAACGAATACTTCCGGATTTCACAAGGGAGTGTGTTATTTCGATAAAAATAATGGGAGTTGGGTTAAAAGAATATAAAAGTCCTTAATTCTAAACTCATGAACGAGTCCCTAATCAATCTAGTGTACTTTATGGAGACATAAAACTCTAAAAAATGACAATGAACCCACTCACTATACTACTCGATAGAACACCTTAATTGGGCCTAACTTTGTGGACTGGCTCCGCAACCTGATGATAGTCCTCAGTATGGAGGCGCTGGGATGTGTCTTGGAGGCGGACATTCCGGCAGCTCCACTGTGGACCAGAACCAGTCAGGAAGATATTGAAAACCCCAAAAACTGGATTAAGGATGATATTAGAATTCGTGGCTATTTGATGGCCTCTATGTCTAATGAGCTTCAGAGAGCTCACGAGAAAATGACTTCTGCTAAGCATATTTTATCTCACTTTACCGAGCTTTATAGCGAGCACAATTAAACTGCTAGATATGAGATATCTAAAAATCTTTTCGGTGCCAGGATAAAGGAAGGTGATCAAGCCGGGGACCATGTCCTCAAAATGATCTCTATGGTCGAGAGATTGGAGGCTCTTGATTTTAGGATGCATGCTTATCCATAAACCAACCTTATCCTGTAATCTCTTCATGATTCCTTCTCACAGTTTGTTCTGAACTTCAACTGCAATGAGATTGCTTGCATAGCAGGGTTGATGAACAAATTTGTAACTGCTCAGTCTAAGATGAAGATTCTGCGGGTGAAGGAGTCTGCCCTTGTGATTTCTTCTGGATCTTGGAGGTTCAAGAAGAAAAAGACCAAGAAGCAGATGGGCCCGTAAAACAAGGACTTTAAGGGTAAGGGCAAGGCCCTAATGGTTCCCAAGAGCAAAAAGGTGAAGACGGACACATGTGTCAAATGCGGTGAGCTGGGCCACTGGGCAAGAGACTGTTCGATCCTTCATGGAGCTTCAGGTACGGAACTTTTATTTTTGGAAACTAATTGTTCTGCTATCATATTTTCTACTTAATGGATACTGGATTCAGGTGCTAGTTCTCATATTTGTACCATGAATCAAGATCTGGAATAAAATAGAAAGCATGGAGATAAGGAAGTGATGATTACTGTCGTAAGCGGGCAAAGTGTCGCAGCAATCGATATAGGATCATTTCTTTTGGATTTAGAATCCGTCTTTGTTTTAACTTTAGATGATGTACAAGTGTTTCCCAAGGGGCATAAAAATATTGTATCCATTCCGGTCATAGATCGGAAAGGCTTTTCATTTTCCATTGGTAATGGGTCCTGCAATATTTATTTCGAAATGAACTAGTGGGCACTGCTACATTGTTAAATGAATTTTATCATCTAAACCTAAACAACAAAGTCGTTGTGAATACTATGACTAGGAAGCGTGGTAGGGATGAAACTAATCAAGTTTTGAAATGGCATCTTAGACTTGGTCATATTGGTCAGACCAAGGTTTACAAAATGGAAAAGGATGGACTTATGGGTCCATTGGGATCGGATCCCTTTCCAACTTGTGAATCTTGCCTTAAAGGAAAAATGACTAAGTCCCCTTCGCAGGGACGTTTAAAAGAGCTGCTCATAAACTTGGATTAGTCCATACAGACGTATGTGGTGCTTTAGAAGCAGCACATGATGGATATCAGTATTTCATTACGTTTACGGATGATCATACTATGTATGGTTATGTATACTTAATGAAACATAAATCCGAGGCCTTTGAGAAATTCCAGGAATTTAAGGCCCTAGTCGAAAAATAAACTGGTAAATCATATCAAAGTGCTTCAGTCGGACCGAGGTGGTGAGTATATGAGCACTGAGTTTAACGAGTTCCTATAGGAGCACGAAATAGTGTCACGAGTTCCTATATGAGCATCGAATGATGCCGTTGTTGTTGTGATTTTTGTATGTGTTGATATGTTATGCTGAGTTGGCATCTCCGGTATATTGTTTTGCGATGTTATATTCCATTATATCTAGCATTTGTATATTCGGTATGACGAGCCGTGGTGTTTCAACCGTGATGTGCCGGGGGCATGCACGTACAAATTGTCCTTCTCGTTAGTAACGCAATTCAAGTGCGGACTCGAGGGTCACAGAATCCAGTTTTGCGAATTGGTTACCTAGTCTTCCGAGGTACGAGCTTCAGCACAGATATCAGGATCGGCTCTGAGAGGCCCATGAAATATGTTTCTGTCGGTTGCTTTTTGTGTTGTTACCTTGCTTCCGTTGTTGTGAGTTGTGGGGACGACGTTTCTTTTATAAGAGGTCGAATGTAATACCCGTATTGTTTTTGACTTCTATATTTTTTCTTTCTCAATTCTATCGACTCGCTCGTGTTCGTTGATATTTTTTGAACTTGTTTGGTATCTCGGTTGCCATCGTTCGAACGGATTGTGACCTTGTTTCGGATCAATCTGGTTATCGTTGTGACTTTTCCGAGTTCGGTTCGATTCTTGTGAACCTTGTCCGAAATTAACGTCCTTTAGTTTCTACAAGTTTTGTTTATATCTTTAGTTGAAATGTGAACTTCGAAGTCATTGTTCGACCGTTGTTATTCGATCATTGTTGTTCGATTATTGTTGCTCGATCGTTGTTGTTCGATCGTTATTGTTCGATCATTGTTGTTCAGTCATTGGTGTTCGATCATTGTTGCTCGATCGTTGTTGTTCGATCGTTATTGTTCGATCATTGTTGTTCAATCGTGGTTGTCCGATTGTTGCTGTCTGGTCTCGTACTGCGAAGAATTGTCGTTCACCATTGGTCAGCTGCTTCGATTGCAGTCATTTGGGACACCGAGTCGTGCATTGCTTGTAAAGTTTCGCCGTTGGGCGCGAGTTTTTGGTTCTTGTGTATCTCGTTGAGTTTTCCTGGTGGGATATTGCTTCTCCCTACTTGTTTTAAGTTTCGGGACGAAACTTCTTTTAAGGAGGGTAGTATGTAATATCCGAAATTTCGATTTCCGGTAATTTTCTTTGTTTGGCGGAAGTCCATCTTAGCGACTCTATTTTGACCGTTTCGTCATTCCGAGAATGATTAATTCTACACTTTTTGTCATCCGAGTTCGTCTCGGTGTCGTTTTGTTGAGTTCCGTGTTCTTAAGCGACTTTTCCACGTATGAGTTTGACTTTGTAAAATTACCATCAATTCTTGGTAACTCTAAAAGTTCTGAACCTTTTCAGTATTATAGAGCATCAAGTTCGCTTTCCAATGGTTCAAACGGTGAGTCAATCGGAGTCCGGGTGAAGGAGTTATGGTCGAAATAGCTAAGACTGTACCGTGTGCCTTATGATGCTGGAGCCGGCTGTACCGCGGGCCGCGGCCCTCGCTGGCCGGCCGCGGCACTAAACCATGCTGGGCGTTATTTTTGTCCGCGGGCCGTGGCACACTCGGTCCGGGCCGCGGCACGCGAGTCTTTCTGCACTATTTCGGAGGGAATCGGGAGAGGACTTCATTTCCTCTCCCTTCTTCATCTCCCACACGAATAGAGCGATTTAGGGGCGATTTTTGGGCGATTTATCTCAGGGAATTCATCCTCCTCAAGTTCTTGGTGTGGATTAACAACATCAATTCGTGTTCCTCTTCATTAATCCGAGGTATTTTCTTGATTCTCCGAAGTTGACCTTTTTGGGAGTTTTATTCTTGATTTCGTTTTCCATCCGATTTTTATAAATCGATTGGTGTTAGATGTTGTTATTAAACATGTTTTATGGATTGTATATCCATATATTCGGTTCGTTTCAACCCGAAGGGTGATTTGAGTGTTCTTGAGGTGTAGTGAACATTTGATGTTCGATCAAATGTTCGAATGAACTTTCCTTCGATAGTTTGTTGCAATCTCCGTTGTTCTTGGTCTTGATTCTCGTTGTAATCGTATCTTAGTTGTTTTTGGCCGGGGGATTATAGGTGTTCGAGGGTTTTCGATCGAGCTTTCCCGTTATTTCGCGTGCTTTGGATTTGAGGCAAGTACCTTGATATACGAATTATAACTACGTGAAATCATTGTTGCCGAAGTGTGTGAATTATATATATTTATATGATAAATATATGTGTGTATAACGATATACGTATATATATATATATATATGTAAGTATGCATGTATATAGATATACGTATTCATATGTTGGTGATTGTCGGGTGATTAACACCGATACTAGTTGACGTACTCAACTTGGATCAAAGTACGAACCATATTTATAGTGATAATATAGTAAGCTTTGTATATTTGGTTGAGTTGCAATATAAGGATATATGTGTAGTGTTGGTTGGTTTTGCCGAAGACATTGTGTTGTTGTTTATTTGTGTGGTCGTGGACTGATGGATAAATTGTGTGAATTGGTGTACTGATTTGATAATTATTGCAACGATTGACTGTGTGCTTGATATTTGAAACAATGTGAATACTTGTTGTGAGAGACGTCATATTCGGGAGCCTCTGAGGGCGGGGCGTGTACTCCGACCTGGTGTACGCTGTAATGAGCGGCTCCATATGGTTGGTGAACGCCGATGTTTAACCTGATGCGTGTTCAAGAGGTGGCTCCTGCGGGAGTGAACGCCGGCGCGGTGACATGTTGAAGGGGCGGCCAATATAGTAGAGTGAACACCGGTGCACAGGTGATGCAATGGAGGCGCCTGACAGGCTTATTGGTAACGGATATTTGAGTGACCGCTAAGACCCCATTACCGAATGATTTTCGTATTTCAAAGTTCTTCCAACTCGTTTTTAAATGTTGGTCTTGATATAGACCGCGATTCGTGTTTCTGAAAGTTTTTTTCAACTTGTTTTAAACGTTGGTATCAGGGTTAATTAACCAAGGATATTTGACGAGATCTCCGAGGGTTAATTAATCAAGGGTCTTGAGGAGGATTTGTCGAATGAGAGGCTGTGTCTTTGATTGTACTGTGATGATATTCTGTGTATTGGGTCGAGGACCCCGTGAGATGTCGAGATCTTTGATCTTGTGGTGTTATTCTTTGGATTGGGTCGAGAACCCCGTGAGAAGTTGTAATGATTCACTTGTGATAGTATTTTATAAATTAGGTTGAGGACCCCGAATAATGTTGAAATGGTTTTCTTATAAATTGTTTTCCATATGCTGGGTCAAGGACCCGAGAGATTTTGACGTTATTTTCCAAAAGTATTCCCATTCGATTTTAAAACCCCAAGACATCCCGAGTCAATAGTAACGTTTCCAAACTATCTTACCAAAATATTTTCCTTTTTAAAAGGGGGTTTTTCAAACTAGATCTTTTTCATTGGGCTTGTTTAAAGTTTCATTGGTGTTATGATCCGTAAAGAGAATATGGCCATGTGATTATCTTTCACCTTGTTGTAAAAGAGTGTTTTTCTATTTTGATTATAGGAATGCGTGGTTTGTGTTAAGGCTTAGCGGCTGTTGAATTTTGTGTTGATATTGTTCGTATATCTTGTACATTATGTACTTGCACTAGCAAAATAGTGGAATTTTGCTAACCCCCGAGTAATCGGGGAGTGAATGTCTGTTTTTGCATTTAGGTTTTGGGGAGCATAACACAGGGTTGGCATGAAGGATGATGAAAGATGATCGATACTAATCACATGAGGTCCCGTACGTTGTTGTACTGGTTTAGTTGTACTTTATTTTCTGCTGCAGTGTTCTTTCCCCATTATACGGGAGTGTGTTGTATTCGACCCCTACGTGGGCATGTATTGAGATTGAGTTGTATGTATTTATTGAAAGACCAAATCAGTCTACTGAGTCATTTTAGCCTTAAAGGCATTTTTGAGATGTTCGATTTTTGCTACCAGTCTGGTAGATCCTTGAGGAAAGATTCTACGGCGTGTAATATCCCTGAGCGGATTGGGGGTGTTACAACCGGAGCAGATGCCTGCCTCCTGCGGATGTAGCCAAACCATCTCAATCTCCATTCCCTAACTATCGCTGAAATGGGCGCCACTTCCAGTGCGTTCCTGAAAACCCCATTCGAGATTCTATCCAACATTGTGCGACCACACGACCAACGTAACATTCTCATTTCAGCCGTTTCCAACTTGCTCTCAAGCGACTTCTTTATCGCCCAACATTTGGAGCCATACAACATTGCAGGTCGGATTGCCGCTCTATATAATTTACCCTTCAACTTTCGAGGGACTTTCTTGTCCCACAGGACCCCTGTCGCTGCTATCCACCTTAGCCACCCCGCCTTGATACGATGAGTGACATCATATTCACACTCACCTTCCTTCTGAATGATCGAACCCAAATACTTGAACTTATCCGTACGGGGTACGATTTGATCCGCAATCATTACCTCTACATCTTTCTCGTTGGCCTCACCACTAAAGTTACACCAGAGATACTCGGTCTTAGACCGGCTCACACGCAAGCCCTAGGATTATAACTTAGACCTACATAGCTCCAACTTCGAGTTCACCTCCCTCCTCGACTCCGCCACTAACACAATGTCGTCAGCAAAAAGCATGCACCACGGGACGCCATCCCGTATTCCCCATGAAATGACGTCAAGGATTAGAGCGAAGAGAATAGGGCTTAGCGCCGACCCCTAGTGTAGCCCTATCTCAATCGAAAAATACTGGGTGTCGCCAACTGGGGTCCTAACGCAAGTCCTAGCTTGGGAGTACATGTCTTGGATCGCCCTAAAGAACGACAATGACACCCTCCTCTCTACTAGGCTCCTCCAAATAACATCGCGCGGAATGCTATTATAAACCTTCTCTAGATCAATGAACACCATATGGAGGTCCTTACGCCGCTCTCTAAACTTCTCCATAAGGCGTCTGACGAGATGAATGGCCTCAGTCGTAGACCTCCCTGGCATGAAGCCAAATTGGTTCTCTGAGATCTCAACTTCTCTTCTAATCCTGCATTCCACCACTCTTTCCCAAAGTTTCATAGTATGACTGAGGAGTTTAATACCCCTATAGTTACTACAACTCTGAGCATCGCATTTGTTCTTGAAAAACGGCACGACAATACTACGCCTCCACTCCGTCGGGATCTTAGAACCTCTGAGGAGGATGTTGAACAGCTCTGCTAGACACTGAACTCCGACTTCCCCTAGACAAAGCCACACCTCAAAATCCGGGCCTGCAACCTTAGCTCTACCCATTTTCATTAAGGCACCCTTTACTTTCTCCTTGCTAATGCTCTCACAGGAACAAAACGAACGAGCAGAATATACTTAACGTAACGTATGTTACACTTCCATCTTCACGTACGTAAGCTCTTACACTTAACGTACGTAATAGCTTTTATACTTAGCCATTTACAACTGCTCTTGCCTGTCGTCTCAATATATCGAATAAGTATACGCGACATACTAAATACATATACTCATTCCAATAACAATCTCATACGATACACCTAATACACAATATCCTCAAATGCAATTGTCAACCAAGTACGACAATTATTCCAACACAATTGTCTCAGTCCTTAAATTATATCATCCATACTGTAATATCCTGCACTGTGCAATATAACTCAGGTAAAATAATGCGAAAATTTGGACCGAAATTCCAGGATATTACATATTACATCTCTAAAAATTAGTTTCGTCCTCGAAACTTGCAATCCTGTCACAGACAACATCTCAACCAAATATCCAAACTTATCACGAAAGCAGTCAATCGTCGCCACAAGTGAATAACCAAAACAATATACTTACGAAGCCGATGTTCTCCCATGATACTAGCATACGACTCCCGCACGAAGCCTCAACACAATACCAACACACACCAGTATCGCAAATATAGCAACTTTGAAAATATTTCAAAAATTTTGGAACCTCCGAAAATCAGTTTGACTCAAAAGTCAGAAAAATTGTTTTCAAAAGTCACGCTACTACCACATTGGTAGAGCCACATAACACACATGCGTGGGTTTTACGAAACTCAAGATCCGATAACATCTTCTGTAACACCCCAAAAACTAACCGGGGATATTACGGTGCTGTGGCCCCCGCGTCGGAACCCAAGGCTGAAAATCATTTTCACAATCGTTTCAAACACGCCCAAGAGACAAAGACGGTATTATTTTATGAATAAATAAATATTTTCCAAAATATAGTTCTCAAATACTGTCATAAAATTTCATTTGAATGTACAAGGCAAAAATACCAGGTTTCAATAGTTTCAAAACGTACGTTAAGTCATTACTTACACGCACCGATAATATAGTTTGAGAAAGTTTTACAAAATAAACCCAAGTTTTGCAAAATACCAAAAAAACCAGTTCAGAAGTATGCACGAGTTGGTAAAATACCGAAAAGCCATTTTAAAATACACAACAGTGGATATAAACATAATAAAATACATTTGCAGTGGAATCATAACAGTCATGAAAATATTCAGTTCTCGAATACATGCCATAGCGAGTATTACCCAGGACGCTCATGCCTTTACGACCGCTACTAGCTCGATCTCCAAGTACCTAAAAGATAAATCCCACGACGGGCTCAGCCACAATGCCCAACAATGATAGCGATCACATCATCATAAATAATTACATATCAATGTAATTACAAAGCAAGAATACTTCCAATGTAATCTTATCGTAATAACCTTACCAATTGGTGGTAGTTCATATCAAATCAACCCTTACCTCAATCCACACTTCGCATTATCAAGTGACAAATGAATTCCAAAATAACCATCTGAACTGTATTCAAACAATGCAAAGACTCTAAAACATTATTATATCTCCAATATGGAATAATCCATCCATGTCCAATTCTATCCGCTGGATCGCACAATCAAATCCCAATCGTAAAACCGATAATACACGATACATCTGTAGATCAACTACCCCGAATCAATGACAAGTCCCGGATATCGATATAAAGTATGAACGCTCACACAATCAATAATAATAAACAACCAATGCATCAAACGAGAATATCATCGACATGATAAACTCCAATACTATCAACAATATATCAACGGTAACCGAGAATACCATTACAAGTTAAATTCCACACAAGATCAACAAGGACCAACAACGGACGAGAATACCATCGATATGGTAAACTCCAACAAGATCAATAAAGGATCAACAACGACCGAGAATACCCACGATATGGTAATCTCCAAGCAAGACCAATAAAGGATCAACAACGAACGAGAATACCAACAATATGGTAATCTCCAATCAAGATTAATAAAGGATCAACAACGAATGAGAATACCAACGATATGGTAATCTCCAAGCAAGATTAATAAAGGATCAACAACGAACGAGGAGGCCAACGATATGGTAATCTCCAAGCAAGATTAATAAAGGATCAACAACGAACGAGAATACCAACGATATGGTAATCTCCAAGCAAGATTAATAAAGGATCAACAATGGACGAGAATACCAATGATATGGTAATCTCCAAGCAAGATTAATAGAGGACCACAGGGACAGATATACGAGAGAATAAAATCATCAAACATATACAAATCACATATATTGGATCTCGAAGACAAACCCGACTATCGAACATACCCGATCATACATGGACTATGAACGACCAATCAATATAGCTCAAGATGGACGTCACGATACACCCTATTCGGAAATGTGTCCGTGCACAAGCCACCAACGGGCATCGATTGAATACACGTGTGGTCTTATACCTAATCAGTCTCACGAAGTACATCTCGTGTGCACATCTCAATGTGAGGTCGAAACCAACACATGACTATACGTGCCCATCCTGAAAATCCTACACATGACTGATTAGTACGTAGATATGACTCCAGATAAGTCATGATGCAACATGACAATGAAACTCAAAGAAACGCATATCTAATAAGGACCAGCAGACTTCCCATGTGAAAAATGATAGCTCGATAATGAAAGATCGGCACGACCACAATATCGTATTTCCATCAGACAACAGTTCACAGAATGCTCAACAATGCATATAATATTAACACATAAACTCCCAAGGTCGCAACCAAGGATCACGGAAGCATCTACACAGGAATAAATGGCTAAGAAATTTAGTATCCCGATCGAACACTATACTTTTTGGCATTCCATGTAAACGGACAATTTCTTTGAAAAATAAATGTGCAATATGAGTGGCATCGTCAGTTTTGTGACATGCAATGAAATGTGCCATTTTGCTAAATCTATCAACAACGACAAATATCGAATCACACCCAGATTTTACCTTTGGTAACCCCAACATAAAGTACATAGAAAGATCAACCCAAGGCTCGTTAGGAACTGGAAGTGGCATGTACAAACCATGTGGTAAAACTCGTGATTTTGCCCTTCGACAAATAATACATGAATTGACAATTTTATAAACATCATGTTTCATTTTAGGCCAAAAGAAGTGTTCATGCAATATTTCAAAAGTTTTGGCAATTCCGAAATGTCCCATTAATACCCCACTATGTGCCTCCCTTACTAACAACTCCCGTGTCGAACAAAAAGGAATGCTAAGTTTATTTTCACGGAATAAAAATCCATCAGCCCGATAAAATTTATCCACACTTTTTGTTTTGCAAGCAATATATATTTCGCCAAAATCTTTATCTCCCACGTAAGATCCTTTCAAGAGCTCAAATCCTAATAATTTACAAGAAAGCGTATTAAGTAATACATACCTTCTCGACAATGCATCGGCAATGATGTTCTCCTTACCTTGTTTATACTTGATGATGTAAGGAAATGATTCGATCTCCTCTAACCATTTGGCATGTCTTTTACTCAACTTATTTTGTCCCTTGAGATGCTTCAATGATTCATGATCTGTGTGAATCACGAACTCCTTAGGCCATAAGTAGTGTTGCCATGTACATAAAGCTATAACCAAAGCATACAATTCTTTATCATATGTAGGATAGTTCAACATCGCTCCTCCAAGTTTCTCTCTAAAGTAAGCAATCAGCCTCTTTCCCTGCATTAATACCGCTCTAATTCCTACTCCTGAAGCATCACACTCAACTTCAAAAGTTGTAATATTCTAGAATTTCTCTATGAATTTTTCGCATTATTTTATCTGAGTTGTACTGTACAGAGTGGGACCGATATAGTATGGATAAATAATTTTGGGAACTGTGACAGTCGTGCCAGTATATCTATCGAGGTTATTTTTAATTCTAGGATATTACATGCTTGGTGTGTTTTCGATGTCGGATATACCGTATGAGTACTCGTATGATTGCGGTACTTGGTCGACAGTTGTAATTGAGGATATCGTGCATCAGATGCATCGTATGGAAATGCTATCGGAATGAGTATATGTATTCGGTATGTCGCGTGTATGTGTTCGGTTTATTGAGACGACAGACAGGGGCAGAAATGGCTAAGTATGAAAGCCATTACGTACGCTATGTAAGGAGTATTACGTACGTAAGCAAGCAGGATTAACGTACGTTAACGAATGTACATTACGTACGTTAAGAAGGGATTCGGATAGGATCAAGCCGTGGTCGGCAGGCGGGACTCAGTGTCGGCAACTTTCGGCGGAGGATGTTGACAGGTGAGTCAACGTATGTGTTACGTACGTTATACAGGACGTGTTACGTACGTAACACGACCATTGTACTGTAGCAAGTCAACTGGTATATTACGTACGTTATATGGTATGGGTTATGTAATGGACTTCACGGAATGAGACAGTGAGTTTGTTACGTATGCTATGGATTTTGGATTACATACGTTAGAGTTGTTATGTACGTTAAGCAAGGACACTTACGTACGTAATGAGAGTGCAGTTTATATATTGAAGTGTTGCCTTTCATTTCTCTCACGATCCTTTGAGGTACTTCTCTCCAAAAATCATCCCTCTTCACTTCTAAGAGTGTTCTAAACACTTCTAACATGATTGTGAGCTTGGAATCATGGAATTAGAGCTTGGTTATGGAACTATTGTTTATTCTTGAAGTGTTTGATCCTTGTGGTTCTTCTTCAAAATGTATGTTGATGAACTCCACTCCTTGAATTCGGATTTTGATGTTAGTGTTGATGTTCTTCTCCGTATAGTGATGTTTATGGTATTGATGTTATGATTTTTGAGATTATACGAGTCGTATATTGAAGAACATAATGATACATGCCTTGGATTATGGATTAGATGATGATTAGATGTTAGAACACATAGAATTACATCGTTTTGTTGGCTTCAAATATGATTATGGACTAATTCATGTTCTTTAAGAATTCTTAAATGATACATGTCCGTAAATTATAAGGATTACGGTTAATTTTGGTATATGATTATTCATGATGATAGCCGGTAATTGTATTCCTATGAATTTGCAAGAATGAGCCATGTTAATCCGAATTTAAGATTGAAGTCGGAACCAAGAATGTTGTAGACGTTGATAGAACTATTGATTATCGAAATTCGACTTGTGTTCATATTGATAAGAGTTGATATGGTTTGAGTTCGTATGATCGAGATACCGTCGAGTGTGATTAGTTGGTCATTTCGGTAGTTGATTGTTATTGAACGTATCGTTAATTGATTATTGCATTAGGTTGCATTTAGTGATCGTTGATGTTAACCGTTGCGATGCGGTTGAGGTTGGAGAATCATGAATCATCTTGGTCGGGGCTGAGGAACTTGTAGACGAAGACGGCGGAATTGATAGAGGCTTCGTAGAATTGGTATCAAGGCAAGTTATGCTTGCTCAGTTCATAATGTTAATAAATGATTTCGTTTTCATTTCATTTATGATTCATATAGCAATGGCATTATGGAATATATGAATTGTCGGAATGGTGGTATGTATGGTATTTTTGGACTAAGATAAATCATAATGTATATGATTTTAAGGATGTCTAGTGGAAATGGGGACGTGAATTATAATTTGGTCTATTGCATGAGAAGTTGGATATCAAGGTTAATTATCGTGTCGATGTTGAACTCGGGATGGTGGTTTGGTATTAGTTATGGACTGTACTTCATTTTGGATTGTCGGATAAACCGTGTATTCGTTCAGGGCGGTTGGTCGTGGAAAGGTTGGCGTCTCCAGCTTGAGGTAAATTAATATTGTTAGATTATGATAATCATCATGTTGCATTATTGCATGTGTGTGTTGATATTTCATGCGGTGAATGTGCACCATTGTTTGTTACGTTTTGTGATGTGCTCTTTCTTTGAGATGTAATATGTGGGGCCGATGTGTTGGGGATAAAACCTGTATGGTACCCGAATGGAAATGTGTTAGGGGATAAGACCTAAATGGCACCTACGTTCCGGAGTATTCCTGTGAGATGCTTCCGTGACCCTTGGCTGCTGACTTGAGGTTTATGTGTTAATATTATATGCATTGTTGAGCATGATGTGGACTGTTGTCTGATGAAAATACGACATTGTGGTCGTGTGGGTCTTTCATGATCGAGTTACTGTTGCTCTTTTGGGAAGTCTTCTGATCCTTGATGGATATGCGTTTCTTCGAGATTTGTTGTCATGTTGTATCGTGGCATATCTGGAGTCAGATACGTTCTGATCGTTCATGTGTAGGATTTTCGGGGCGGGCACGTGTAGCATGTGTTGGTTTCGACCACATATTGAACCGTGCACACGAGACTTACTTCGTGAGGCTGATTAGGTACGAGACCAGACGAGTATCTGATAATACCGTGGTTGGCTTGTACACGGACACATGTCCGGATCGAGCGTATCGTGACGTCCATCTTGAGTCTTATTGATTGGTCGTTCACAGTCCATATATAATTGGATCTGTTCGATATTCGGGTTGTCTTGGAAATCCCGTATATATGATTTGTATATGGTTGATGATTTTATTCTCTCGTGTATCTGTCCCCATTGATCTTTTTCTGATCCCGTTTAGAGTTACCATATCGATGGTCAACTTGTTTGTTATCGATCCTTTTTTAATCTCATTTGGAGTTCCCCCTATCATTGGTAGTCTCGTTCTTTATAGATCCCTATTGATTCCGTTTGGGTGTTTGCCTTACCGTTGGTATTCCCGGTTGTTGGTCCTTATTGATCTTGTTAGAGTTTACTGTGTCGTCAGTATTCTCGGTTGTTGACCCTTATTGATCTTATTGGAGTTTATCGTACCATTGGTATTTCTGGTTGTCGATTCTTTATTGATCTCGTTGGAGTTACCGTATTGTTGGCATTACCGGTGGTTGATCTTTCATTGATCTTGTTGGAGTTACCACATCATGGTATTCTCAATCGTGGTTGATCCTTTGTCGATCTCGTGTGGAGTTATCATGTCATTGGTATTCCGTTTTAATGCATTGGTTGGTTATCATTATTGATTGTGTGAACATTCATGTTTTGCTTTGATATCCGGGACTTGCCATTGTCTTGGGACGGTTGGTTTACAGATGTACCGTGTGATATCGGTTTTATCAGAATTGGGATCCGATTGTGCGATCCAGCGGACAGAATCGGACTTGGCCAGATTGTTTCATATTGAGATATGTTTATGTTTGAGAATCTTGGTATCGTTTCGGATGCGAGAGATGGTTACTTTGAATTTGTTCGTCACTTAAGAACGTGAGACGTGGTTTATGGTAAGAACTAAATTGATATAGATTGTGATGGATCAGTAAGGTTACACTGGATTTATTCTTGCCTTGTGATTACATTGATATGTAATTGTTTTTGTGATGTGACCGTTATCATTGTTGAGTATTATGGCTGACCCCATCGTGGGCTTTATCTTTTAGGTACTCGGAATTCGAGCTAGTAGCGGTCGTGAAGGGATGAACTTTCCGGTGATACTGGCTATAGCGTGGTTGTTGGGATTTGAGTGTTCTTTCTGGTTTTTATAATTCTGCTGCAAATGAATTTAATTATGTTTTATCCGTTGCGTGTGTATATTTCAAAATGGATTTTCGGCATTCTTTTGAACTGTGTTTTATCCGCTGTGTGAGTGTGTATTTAAAAACGGCCCTTTTGGCATTTTTAAACGTTTGCGAAAATGATTTTAGCCTTGTGGGTTCCAATATGGGCCCCACGGCGCTGTAATATTCCCGGTCGGTTTTGGGGGTGTTACAGAAGATGGTATCGGAGCTTGGGTTTCATAAAACCCAGGCGTGAGTGTTATGTGGCTCTACCGGTGCGGTAGTAGCGTGACTTTTGAAAATGATTTTCTAACTTTTGAGTCAAACTAATTTTGGAGGTTTCAAAATTTTTGAAATATTTTCAAATTGCTGTATTTGCGATGCCGGTGTGTTGTTAGTGTGTTGAGACTTTGTATGGGAGTCGTAAGCTGGTATCACGGAAGATCATCGACTTCACGGACCTGTAAGTATGTTCTTTCAGTTATTTCAGTTTTGATGATGATTATTTGAGTATGGTGTCGTGATTTTGAGATATTTCGGGATTGAGATACTGATTATGACAGGTGTTGAGTTTCGAGGAAGAAACTTATTTAAGTGGGTATATATGTAATATCCTAGAATTTCTCTAGGAATTTTTCGAATTATTTTATCTGAGTTGTACTGTATAGAGTGGGACCGATACAGTATGGATAAATAATTTTGGGAACTGTGATAGTCGTGCCAGTATATCTATCGAGGTTATTTTTAATTCTAGGATATTACATGCTTGGTGTGTTTTCGATGTCGGATATACCGTATGAGTATTCGTATGATTGCCGTACTTGGTCGACAGTTGTAATTGAGGATATCGTGCATCAGATGTATTGTATGGAAATGTTATCGGAACAAGTATATGTATTCGGTATGTCGCGTGTATGTGTTCGGTTTATTGAGACGACAGACAGGGGCAGAAATGGCTAAGTATGAAAGCCATTACGTATGCTATGTAAGGAGTCTTACATACGTAAGCAAGCAGGATTAACGTACGTTAACGAATGTATATTACGTACGTTAAGAAGGGATTCGGACAGGACCGAGCTGTGGTCGGCAGGCGGGACCCGGTGTCGGCAACTTTCGGCGGAGGATGTTGACAGGTGAGTCAACATATGTGTTACGTACGTTATACAGGGCGTGTTACATACGTAACACGACCATTGTACTGTAGCAAGTCAACTGGTATATTACGTGCGTTATATGGTATGGGTTACGTACGTAATGGACTTCACGGAATGAGACAGTGAGTTTGTTACGTGCGCTATGGATTTTGTATTACGTACGTTAGAGTTGTTATGTACGTTAAGCAAGGACACTTATGTACGTAATGAGAGTGCAGTTTATATATTGAAGTGTTGCCTTTCATTTCTCTCACGATCCTTTGAGGTATTTCTCTCCAAAACTCATCCCTCTTCACTTCTAAGAGTGTTCTAAACACTTCTAACATGATTGTGAGCTTGGAATCATGGAATTAGAGCTTGGTTATGGAACTATTGTTGATTCTTGAAGTGTTTGATCCTTGTGGTTCTTCTTCAAAAGGTATGTTGATGAACTCCACTCCTTGAATTCGGATTTTAATGTTAGTGTTGATGTTCTTCTCCATATAGTGATGATTATGGTATTGATGTTATGATTTTTGAGATTATACGAGTCGTATATTGAAGAACATAATGATACATGCCTTGGATTATGGATTAGATGATGATTAGATGTTAGAACACATAGAATTACGTCGTTTTGTTGGCTTCAAACATGATTATGGACTAATTCATGTTCTTGAAGAATTCTTGAATGATACATGTCCGTAAATTATAAGGATTACGGTTAATTTTGGTATATGATTATTCATGATGATAGCCGGTAATTGTATTCCTATGAATTTGCAAGAATGAGCCGTGTTAATACGAATTTAAGATTGAAGTCGGAACCAAGAATGTTGTAGACGTTGATAGAACTATTGATTATCGAAATTCGGCTTGTGTTCGTATTGATATGAGTTGACATGGTTTGAGTTCGTATGATCGAGATACCATCGAGTGTGATTAGTTGGTCATTTCGGTTGTTGATTGTTATTGAACGTATCGTTAATTGATTATTGCATTAGGTTGCATTTAGTGATCGTTGATGTTAACCGTTGCGATGCGGTTGAGGTTGGAGAATGCATGAATCATCTTGGTCGGGGCTGAGGAACTTGTAGACGAAGACGGCGGAATTGATAGAGGCTTCGTAGAATTGGTATCAAGGCAAGTTATGCTTGCTCAGTTCATAATGTTAATAAATGATTTCGTTTTCATTTCATTTATGATTCATATAGCAATGGCATTATGGAATATATGAATTGTCGGAATGGTGGTATGTATGGTATTTTTGGACTAAGATAAATCATAATGTATATGATTTTAAGGATATCTAGTGGAAATGGGGACGTGAATTATAATTTGGTCTATTGCATGAGAAGTTGGATATCAAGGTTAATTATCGTGTCGATGTTGAACTCGGGATGGTGGTTTGGTATTAGTTATGGACTGTACTTCATTTTGGATTGTCGGATAAACCGTGTATTCGTTCAGGGCGGTTGGTCGTGGAAAGGTTTTCGTCTCCAGCTTGAGGTAAATTAATATTGTTAGATTATGATAATCATCATGTTGCATTATTGGATGTGTGTGTTGATATTTCATGCGGTGAATGTGCACCATTGTTTGTTACGTTTTGTGATGTGCTCTTTCTTTGAGATGTAATATGTGGGGCCGATGTGTTGGGGATAAAACCTGTATGGTACCCGAATGGAAATGTGTTAGGGGATAAGACCTAAATGGCACCTACGTTCCGGAGTATTCCTGTGAGATGCTTCCGTGACCCTTGGCTGCTGACTTGAGGTTTATGTGTTAATATTATATGCATTGTTGAGCATGATGTGGACTGTTGTCTGATGAAAATACGACATTGTGGTCGTGTCGGTCTTTCATGCTCGAGTTACTGTTGCTCTTTGGGGAAGTCTTCTGATCCTTGATGGATATGCGTTTCTTCGAGATTTGTTGTCATGTTGTATCGTGGCATATCTGGAGTCAGATACGTTCTGATCGTTCATGTGTAGGATTTTCGGGGCGGGCACGTGTAGCATGTGTTGGTTTCGACCACATATTGAACCGTGCACACGAGACTTACTTCGTGAGGCTGATTAGGTACGAGACCAGACGAGTATCTGATAATACCGTGGTTGGCTTGTACATGGACACATGTCCGGATCGAGCGTATCGTGACGTCCATCTTGAGTCTTATTGATTGGTCGTTCACAGTCCATATATAATTGGATCTGTTCGATATTCGGTTGTCTTGGAAATCCCGTATATATGATTTGTATATGGTTGACAATTTTATTCTCTCGTGTATCTATCCCCGTTGATCCTTTTCTGATCCCGTTTAGAGTTACCATATCGATGGTCAACTTGTTTGTTATCGATCCTTTATTAATCTCATTTGGAGTTCCCCCTATCATTGGTAGTCTCGTTCTTTATAGATCCCTATTGATTCCGTTTGAGTGTTTGCCTTACCGTTGGTATTCTCGGTTGTTGATCCTTTATTATCCGTATTGGAGTTTACCGTGTCATCGGTATTCTCGGTTGTCGATTCCTTATTGCTCTTGTTGGAGTTTACCGTATCGTTGGTATTCCCGGTTGTTGGTCCTTATTGATCTTGTTAGAGTTTACTGTGTCGTCAGTATTCTCGGTTGTTGACCCTTATTGATCTTATTGGAGTTTATCGTACCATTGGTATTTCTGGTTGTCGATTCTTTATTGATCTCGTTGGAGTTACCGTATTGTTGGCATTACCGGTGGTTGATCTTTCATTGATCTTGTTGGAGTTACCACATCATGGTATTCTCAATCGTGGTTGATCCTTTGTCGATCTCGTGTGGAGTTATCATGTCATTGGTATTCCGTTTTAATGCATTGGTTGGTTATCATTATTGATTGTGTGAACATTCATGTTTTGCTTTGATATCCGGGACTTGCCATTGTCTTGGGACGGTTGGTTTACAGATGTACCGTGTGATATCGGTTTTATCAGAATTGGGATCCGATTGTGCGATCCAGCGGACAGAATCGGACTTGGCCAGATTGTTTCATATTGGAGATATGTTTATGTTTGAGAATCTTGGTATCGTTTCGGATGCAGTACAGATGGTTACTTTGAATTTGTTCGTCACTTAAGAACGTGAGACGTGGTTTATGGTAAGAACTAAATTGATATAGATTGTGATGGATCAGTAAGGTTACACTGGATTTATTCTTGCCTTGTGATTACATTGATATGTAATTGTTTTTGTGATGTGACCGTTATCATTGTTGAGTATTATGGCTGACCCCATCGTGGGCTTTATCTTTTAGGTACTCGGAATTCGAGCTAGTAGCGGTCGTGAAGGGATGAACTTTCCGGTGATACTGGCTATAACGTGGTTGTTGGGATTTGAGTGTTCTTTCTGGTTTTTATAATTCTGCTGCAAATGAATTTAATTATGTTTTATCCGTTGCGTGTGTATATTTCAAAATGGATTTTCGGCATTCTTTTGAACTGTGTTTTATCCGCTGTGTGAGTGTGTATTTCAAAACGGCCCTTTTGGCAATTTTAAACGTTTGCGAAAATGATTTTAGCCTTGTGAGTTCCAATATGGGGCCCACGATGCTGTAATATTCCCAGTCGGTTTTGGGGGTGTTACAAAAGTGTTAGAAAAATCTGGTAATGCTAAAACATGTGCGGTGCATAATTTATCCTTTAATGTGTTAAAGGCATTTTCTTGATCATCACCCCAATGAAATTTAGCATGTTTCTTTACAAGTTCTTTTAATGTGGCTGCAATCGTGCTAAAATCTTTAACAAAGCGACGATGAAAACCTGCTAAACCGTGAAAGCTTCTTACCTCAATTGCATTAGTCGGTCTAGGACATTCTCGTATGGCCCTTATCTTCTCTTCATCAACTTTTATGCCGTCAATACTAACGACATACCCAAGGAATAACCTCACTCATACAAAAAGTACATTTCTTAAGACCAGCATATAATTGTTCCTTTCTCACGGTAATTAAAACCAATCTCAAATGTTCAACGTGTTAAATCGTACTCTTGCTATAAATGAGAATATCATCAAAGTATACGACAACAAATTTTCCAATATAAGCACGCAAAACATAATTCATTAGCTGCATAAAAGTGCTCGGTCCATTTGGAAGACCAAAAGGCATTACCAACCAATCATATAATCCGTATTTAGTTTTAAAGGGCGTTTTCCATTCATCCCCTTCTTTCATACGAATTTGGTGATAACCTTTCATTAAATCAATTTTGCTAAACACACGCGAACCATGTAATTCGTCTAACATATCATCAAACCTTGGAATTGGATGTCGATACTTTACCGTGATATTGTTCACCGCTTGGCAGTCGGTACACATTCTCCAAGTCCTGTCTTTCTTTGGTACGACAATTATTGGAACGGCACAAGGACTCAAACTTTCTCGGATATACCCAATACTTAATAACTCCTCGACTTGCCGCTGAATCTCCTTAGTTTCTTCAGGATTATTTCGGTATGCCGGTCGGTTTGGAATGACGGCTCCTGGAACAAAGTCGATTTGGTGCTCGATCCCTCTTTTTGGTGGCAAACCGGGTGGTATCTCATCCGGAAAAACATCATTGAAGTCCTGCAATAGAATTTTTATAGTACTCGGAACATTCCGGTTTTTATCATCGTCAAGAGTGCAAATTCGTTTGGTAAGAAGTAAGTATGTGGGTTGCCCCTCCTCAACTTCTTTAACGACTTCCTTTGCACTTATAAATAAACATTTTTTTGATTTTTCATTGTTTTTTCTTTCTTTTTTTTTTAATTTTTTCTCTTTGTTTTCTTTTTCTTTCTCTTTTTCTTTTTCTTTTTCCTTTTCTTTTTGGTTTTCTTTTTCTTTTTATTTTTATTTTTCTTTTTATTCAACTTCTTTTTGGAGTCTAATTTGATCTTCATGGACTTGTATTTTCGTCATAGGAACTAATGTGATTTTCCTCCCATCTTTCTCAAATGAGTAACAATTCTTCTTCCCGCTGAGTTGGGCATATCGATCGTAATGCCATGGTCTCCCCAGCAAAATATGGCAAGCGTGCATTGGTACAACGTCACATAGGATATCATCATGGTATTTTCCAATTGTCATGGTTATGAGTACCTGTTTATTCACCCGAACCTCTCCGCAATCGTTTAGCCAATGAAGTCTATAAGGCTTAGGATGTCGCCTTGTTGGTAATTCTAACCCCTCGACTAGCATCGCACTAGCCACATTGGTGCAACTTCCGTTATCAATGATGACACTACAATTTTTATTTTCACAAAACATCTAGTGTGAAAAAGATTTTCTCGTTGTTCGTTATCGTTGCTCTCTTCCTCCTTTGCCTTCACATTCAACACACTCCTAATGACAAGTGCGGGTGCGAATTCTAGCTCCCCTTCATCACTTTCTTCTTTTACTTCTTCCTCATCTTCATCTTTTGTTTCATATTCTCCGTCCTCCCTAAGTATCATTGCTCGTTTATTAGTGCATTGGGATGCAATGTGTCCTCGCCCGTGGCATCGAAAACACTTGATGTCCCTGTTTCTCGTGTTTGTATTTTCTATGGATGTAGATTTGATTTCAGGTTTTGTTCGGCTAGCACTCCCCACCTCAAACTTCCCCTTCATGGTGCTTTTATCAAAACTACCCTTGGATACGTCTCGATTTCCTTTTTGAGGCTTCCAAGGAGTTGTGTACCCCGTGTAGTAAGTATTGTTGCCTCCCCTTCGCAAGTTCCTCTCAATTTTGATCGCTGCATATACCATGTCCTCGAACTCAACATAATGTTGTTTATCAACTTCTTTAGAGATCTCCGCCCTCATGCTATGTAGAAATCTCGCCAATGTGGCCTCCCTCGACTCCCTCACATCGGCACGGATCATTAACATCTCCATTTCCTTTCGAAAATCTTCGATGCTCCTTGGACCTTGTTTTAAGTATTGAAGGCGAGAAAATAGTTCCTTATGATAATAATTAGGAACAAATCTTCTATGCATTACAATCTTTAATTCCTCCCAACTATTAATTGGCCTCTCTCCATTCCTCCTTCTATCCGCCACAAGTTGGTCCACCAAATGCTAGCATATTCGAAAAATTAGGTTATTGCTAACCTCATTTTCTTAGTACTAGCATAGTTGTGACAGTCATATATAGTTTCCAACTTCCTCTCCCAGTCAAGGTATGTGTCGGGATCGCTTAACCCTTCGAAGGCTGGGATTTTCATTTTATATTTCCCATACTTCGGTCTTCCTCGTTTCGTCCTGCCCTTTCATACCGTCTACCTTGTTCTCTCCGACCTCCTCGACCACTTCCTCCTCGATTTTGGTAAGTTTCATCCTCGGAGAATGTTTCATTCTCGTACTCTCTATATGAGATGGGACTCGGATTCCTTCTTCGACGGTGATGCTCGCCCTCTTTATTTTTTTGTAAATTTTTGATCACTTCTTCTTGTCGATCTTGTCTTCTAATTAATTGAGTGAGCATTTCTTGTATGTTCTGAAGGGCTTCGTTTCCTTCATTTTTCTCAATATCGGATTTCGACATTTTTTTTTGCTCTTTTTTTTTGGCTTTTCTTTTTTTTTTTTGCCTTTTTTTTTTGCCTTTTTTTCTTTTTTTTTACACACACACACACAAATTAATCCTCACGTATATCGCTCGATCACTCAACGCTCGTGTGTCACTCTTTTAGGTTTTTTATTTTTTATTTATTTATTTTTGCATGGTTCTTGTCTTTTATCACTCGGCTTTATATAAATGTCCCACAACTCACAAGGTGATTATAAAGACTAGTATTGTGACAAGTATTTAATTTTACAGGGTCGTAATCCGCACTCCAGCTTTATATTTATTTTATATTTCACTGTGGTGGTAGAACCGACCTTCGTGATAGATATGTATATGTATATATATTCACTGTGGTGGTAGAACCGACCTTCGTGATAGATATGTATATGTATATATATTCACTGTGGTGGTAGAACCGACCTTTGTGATAAATAGGTATATTTATATATAAGTATTTTTTTTGTATACTTTTTTTTGTATACTTTTTATTTATACTTTTTTTTATAACTTTTTTTTTTGTATACCTTTTTTTTTGTATACTTTTTTTTATAACTTTTTTTTTGTATACCATTTTTTTTGTATAATTTTTATTCTGATATTCAAAATGCTAAGGATTATAATTCCCTTGGCTTACACTTGATGATTTATATAAAATATTATATATATATATATATATATATATATATATATATATATATATTGTGATCATTGTGATGGTAGAACCGATCGTCGTGATATTTTTTTATATATATTAGGAAGACGGAAGGTTTAGAAGATAGAAAGAAATGATAGGATGGTAAGATAAGAAGATTATGAAAATGAAGGAAAATGGATACCACTTAGTAATGGAAAAAACCGAGCTCTGAAGCCAACTGATGCGACCCCCACGCGATGTGCCGTGGTAACCGCTATCGCTAGTATGATTTTATTTCCCAACATCGTTCCAATATTAAGCAAATGATTGTTTTACTTCAAGCCCTATACGTGACGCGCCGTAGCAAATCGGAAGGTGCGATTCAAACACGCCACGAGGTTTCTAATGTCTCGATAAGTGAATTGAAATCAAGATTTATATTTTGGAGACACACTCAACAAAATAAGAAGAAAGTTTATTAACACAAACACTCACAATTTTGATAAATTTCAAGGTGTCCTTACAAATGAAAATAAGGGCTATTTATAGCCAAAATTCCTACAACTATTACAATATAAAAATATAAAATAAAGACTAAGAAATTATAAATTCAACATTCAAAACTCCTAAAATCTTATCAATGACTAATCAACCCATAAGTTAAGGAGTCAATACATTTTTAGGGGACAAAAATCAAGGACCAAGACTTATGTTTTGAAAATAAGAAATCAAAGTTAAAGGAAAAATATGCTGTTGTGGTTTTAGTGGCATAATAGATCCTAAACTTCGGATTTTGGTCTTTATGTCTTCTAAATAATTGTAGTACTACCTCTTAGCTTTCCAAATCAACTATAATCGTATCAATCGGACATTGGATGTGAAAGTTTTGACAAAAATACGAAGGTGTATCGTATTTGAAATTTCCAACACCTGCTTTCAATTGTATCGCATTTTCACCACTAAAGATATATGATTTTGATGTCATTATAAACATAAAAATTTAGGACTTTCTCTTAGCTTTAATATGGTATAAATATGAGCTTAATTGGACACTGTATGTAGGAGATACATCTGAATTACGAAAGTTGCTTCAGTTAGGCTTATTGCTTGGAATGATGATATCAACACTTTTGATCTAACATATGACGGATTCAATAACACAAATAAAGATGTTATTATATTTGTGGTCATCGGTCTGATTGAAATGATTTTGCACGAGCATTGTTAATGAATTCTTTATCGCATTTGCTCGTGATCTTGTTATTGGTCCCACAGGAATGTATAGTTCTTCTTCTGACTGACTGCTTCTTGATTCACATCAAGGGGTTGGTGAACCCTTAGACATGTAGAGGGCTATATAATTGTGTGTTATGATAGCCCTCATACTAGACCAAACACAAGAAAAGACATATTTTGTGTAGAGAGAATCAAAAATTTGATTTTGATATTTCTCTCTCAAAAAGTCTTGAAGATAATATTCAAGAGTTGAATAATCAAAAGGATCAAGAATATATCTTCATATCTTTGAAGATTGATTCTTTGATCAATAAAGTATTTATCTCTTATCTTCATCTTATCTTGTGAGTTTAATCTTTAATAACATATTGAATAAGATTCATAGTTGTTATTTTAGATCAAAGTTCAAGAACATTTGAATAAAATTCTCGGTGTTCTTGTTCTTACCGTAATCAAGAACATATATATATTCAAATTGATTTAAGTGAAATCCTTATTGAATCGGAGCTAGAAATCCGTTAGACGCTCGGGACTTGTTCATTGTGTGGATACCATAGAGGACGCTCGCTTCATGCAATGTCTCTAGAAGGCTCGATCGAAAACACGCCACAGGAGGTAACAATCTTATTCGTCGTACTTTGATAATATACTTGGATCCTCGGAGGGTTTTACATATTATATTTATACTTCCGCTGCACTATTTAGATATATTATGAGATCATAAATCCTATTACTTCAATAAAAACCCAACAGGAATATCGTTAAGTATGAAAGCTGTTAGGATTCGTCATACAACCCATCCATACAGGAAAGAGATCTTCTATAAAGTCCATCCTATAGAGCCTACATCATACAGCAAGAGCAATAGTACTTTGGATACAGCAGTCAGACTGTTGGTATTTTACTTAGGAAAAGTAAAACACATCCAACAGGGCTGAAGGGAAAAAGCTTTAAACCGTTGTGAGATAAACATTGTTTATTCATAAAGTATTCACGGTTAAAGCAGTATTTATTGCTGATAGGATAACATTTAATGCGATTGGAGAGAGACAAATCTGAACGCTCTGAAGAGCATTTAATGCAAAGACAGAAAGGATGTCTGAAGCATTAAATGCGATCTGCTTTAGTTCAAACATTCAGCAGCCGCTAATCAGAGACGTCAACATCTCGCCAACCAGCAATGGCTACATTTATAATGGATACATTTTCAAGGTTATAAATAGCCCAAACAAGAGGACATTGCACACAAGTGTTATTCATTATCACGCATACTCTGACAGATTACTCTGAAAATTTAGCTATTAAAGAGTAGTATATTTCATGAGCATACAACAGTATTCAAGCGAAGAAATATACTAAGTCCTCAACGTAAACAACACAACTTCTAATGAACATTCATCAAAGATATAACTGCTGTTCGGAACTGTTCTACCCTTACCGTTGGGATTATCATTAGCCCTATGTGGACTGAAGATCCTTGCGTATTCCGACCTGTGTGGGAAGACTAGTATTGAATACGAAGCTTCGAGCTGTGTGAGAAGAAGTGAGTCCAAAGATCTCAAGCCAATCTATGTGAACGACCCAAAGCTATAGTCCCTGTATCAATCTGTGTGAACGATACAGAGACAGGTTTAGTTAAAGTCATGTAGTTGTGTACGTAGTGATTTTAATAAACGCTTTACTCTTGTGTGGAGGACCAGTTGACGTAGATGGGTTTACCTCGAACCACTTTAAACTGTGTGTTATTTACCTTCTCTCTTTACTGTTTTCATTCTATTATGATTTATTAGTATACATTGTAAAACCCTGTACGCATCAAGCAAATGTTAGGAGTATGCCCTCGAATGCCACTAAGAAGATGCTAGAGTGAGGTATTATACTTTTTGTTATGTAAATCATTATCAGAAGGCAATTGTATGTTTCTTTATTTACTGGTAGTCACTGGAATTCCTGACTAGTAAATATATAGATAGAAACTAGTCTTTGTATTTGAGAGCAAAACGTTCCACTCCTTATTGGATAAGGGGATCGGCACTGGAAAGGTTTATGGCTCAAATACTTAATCGTTCGCAAGTTGATGAAACTTGACTGGGGGTTAAGTTTACGTGAAGACTTGTATGACATGTTCTTTGACTTGGAGAGTGCCTGTTGAACGCTAATGGTTAGTGGTAGCACACGTTATAGGTATGCTAATGAGATTAGTATACTTGAACTGACTCAGCTTCGATTCGTCACATGGATTTCACTCCGGGACAGTCAATGACAGAATCGATAGGTTGTGATAGGTATTCGTGAACCTTCGACTTGAGGATTTAGTAGGATGTGTTTGTGATGTTAAGATTTCTTTAGAGTAGTTCAACATAGAAAACCGGAAGGTGGGGGTCAACCTCGACGTGCATCTTGGCGGGCAAGTAGCAGGTTCTACTAAATACCAAGATAGGATTCTTTCTCTTGTTAGTGAACACGTATATATATCCTATGCGGTTATTGGCAGATGAGATCATAAGTCTTTGGCCAAAGCATTGGACCTAGTTGTATTGGATACACGAGAGCTCAGTGATCTCGATTTACATTAACTCATGCATAGCGTCAAGTACAGATAGGGTTTGACTGGCCGTGACCCTATAACTTGATCGGGACATTTGAAAGAATAGTTTAAACGTATACTGGTATTCATGACAGAAAGGTTTTGGAATAATACCAATCATTCGTTCTCAGTTAGGTTACAGTGTAGGCCGTGGGACTGGCTAGGTGGTGCTATCAATCTTTGGTTCCTCCCATTACTAACTGAGACGGACCTATCGAGTCGCGCATTAGGATGGACGACGGAATAAATAGAGCTTGTTCTCTCTTTAATAATATTAGATATTGGATATTTAATTTATTGGATACTAGATGTCTAATTAATATTGGGACATTGGATGTCTAAATTAATTTATTGGATAAATCAATTTACCGCCTGATGAATTAAATAAATTACTGGGTGATTAGTTTAATTCATAAATATGATTATTTCTTGGTGAAATTAATTATATTATTTGGTATTTGTTATAATTAAATAATTAGATTAATTAATTGATATAAATACATCGGAACGGAACAGAGTTTATCTATTTGGACACACGAGAGTCCGAAACGAACCGAACTCATTCTAGCTTCTAGATGGCCGCCCCTACCCTCTTTCCTCCCACTTTACTTTTCTCTTCTTTCCTTTAATTGAGGGAAGACTAGACTAAGGGAGTTGACATGTGGTGCATGATTGGGAGAAGGTGGACTTTACCGTTTGGAGTGGGACAAGTTGAAGATAAAAGGATAAAAAGACTTCTCATCCCTCATTTGGGAGGAATCTCACGGCCATATGCAAGAATATTGAGAGAGAGTTATATTTTTGTCTTCTTCATCTTTCTTCTTTATTTTCTTCGAGAAAAATTGAGATAGAAAGAATTTTTCCAAAAATAATTAGAGTGCTTAGGAAAATCAAGAGAGAAAATACATCTTTACACTTAGAGTGTTAGAGATAATATTATCAAGCTCCAAACACTTTGTTCTAGCCGTATCGTTGGAGGATAACAAGGTGGGAGTTATTCCGATTGACTTCCGGCACGTAGCAAGTAGAGGCACGGTGTTTCGGTGCTTGGGATTTTCTAAAGCTTTAGGAATCAGATTCATGTCGGAGATCACCAAAAGCTTGACGAATCAGATTCGTGGCGGAGATCACCAATATCTTGACGAATCAGATTCGTGGCGGAGATCACCAATAGCTTGTCGAATCGGATTTGTGGCGGAGATCACCAAAAGCTTGGCGATATTTGTGGAGGAGATCACAAACTACAACCATTTAATCAACGGACAACAAGGGTATGATTTCGTATCTTTCTCTTTGTTCGTTTTACATTTGTATATACGTAGCTTGAATCGATCCTCTTGAGGAATTTGTATTGCACTTTGTGATTTCGCTTCCGCTGCACCCTTCGTTTTTGTATGCGAATCCCAACAGTGGTATCGGAGCGTGGTCTTGTGATCATATATACGATATATATAATTTGGAATGGTTGATTGAATTGTTTATGATTTGGAATCATTTATTGTTATAGTCATAGTATATGTTTGATTGTTCATTATAGTTATATTTTTCGTAAATCTATACCTAAATATGAATCTTTATTTTCTTGCAAATATGATTTATATTGAAGATATGAAAGTCGAAAAATATTGATATTAGATATCCGGTCGAATATCAATCCCCGGATTGCCGTTGGACGAAAATGAGGACAAAGCTGAAATTAGCTAGGCCAAAACCAACCTGCCGTGCGGTCTGCCCACTTGGGACCGCGATCTGGGCTTTGGATCGCGATCCAGTATGCTCGGATCGCGGTCCGGGCACTGTCCAAGCACTATCCGGGCTTGTTTTTCTATCAGTTTCAGAAAAATTAATCTCTCGCATCTTAAATTGGATTTAATTTGATTAAAATGTAATATGGTATTTCATTTTAAAGTGGGAAACTTGATTTGTTTGAATGGTTTTGATTGACCGAACTACTTTGAATGATTTCATATTACCGATTGTGTGGATTGATTGGATTAATCTATTTATAGCTAATTTTATATATTGGTTGAATCAATATATTTATATTAATTCCATTTATTTAGTATTTATTGGATGAATTCTTGTGAATGGTGATGTGGTTCATTGACCTAGTTTTGAATCGTTTGTTTTTGTTCGATTGGGTTGTAAAGGCCGTTTTGAGCCTATTTATTTTACTAGAAAAATTTGTATAGGATGCAATTTTTCAATGTAAAATTTATATGTAATGACGAAGACCAGAGGAAGATTCGTTCGAGAAGATGAAGATTCAAGACTGAAGACATGTAATTAGATTACGATGTGTTTGTTCTAAGAACGGTCCATGAACTGCATGTTGGTAGCAACTGGTTGTGAATGTTTTATTCAAATGGTATGAATGCAACAAACGCGCTTAAATGAATTAATGTGCAAAGTGTAACATTAATGGAGAAAATTCTCCCACGACAAAATATTAAGTTTAAAAGGTTTCAAGGTTTTCCTTCTCTCCATCGAGCTTTCAGAAAATTGAAATCCAAACCGGATGTGTAATGCGAACGAATACTTCCGGATTTCACAAGGGAGTGTGTTATTTCGATAAAAATAATGGGAGTTGGGTTAAAAGAATATAAAAGTCCTTAATTCTAAACTCATGAACGAGTCCCTAATCAATCTAGTGTACTTTATGGAGACATAAAACTCTAAAAAATGACAATGAACCCACTCACTATACTACTCGATAGAACACCTTAATTGGGCCTAACTTTGTGGACTGGCTCCGCAACCTGATGATAGTCCTCAGTATGGAGGCGCTGGGATGTGTCTTGGAGGCGGACATTCCGGCTCACTTGTGGACGAGAACGATCGGGGAAGATATTGAAAACCCCAAAAACTGGATTAAGGATGATATTAGAATTCGTGGCTATTTGATGGCCTCTATGTCTAATGAGCTTCAGAGAGCTCACGAGAAAATGACTTCTGCTAAGCATATTTTATCTCACTTAACCGAGCTTTATAGTGAGCACAATTAAACTGCTAGATATGAGATATCTAAAAATCTTTTCGGTGCCAGGATAAAGGAAGGTGATCAAGTCGGGGACCATGTCCTCAAAATGATCTCTATGGTCGAGAGATTGGAGGCTCTTGATTTTAGGATGCATGCTTATCCATAAACCAACCTTATCCTGTAATCTCTTCATGATTCCTTCTCACAGTTTGTTCTGAACTTCAACTGCAATGAGATTGCTTGCATAGCAGGGTTGATGAACAAATTTGTAACTGCTCAGTCTAAGATGAAGATTCTGCGGGTGAAGGAGTCTGCCCTTGTGATTTCTTCTGGATCTTGGAGGTTCAAGAAGAAAAAGACCAAGAAGCAGATGGGCCCATAAAACAAGGACTTTAAGGGTAAGGGAAAGGCCCTAATGGTTCCCAAGAGCAATAAGGTGAAGACGGACACATGTGTCAAATGCGGTGAGCTGGGCCACTGGGCAAGAGACTGTTCGATCCTTCATGGAGCTTCAGGTACGGAACTTTTATTTTTGGAAACTAATTGTTCTGCTATCATATTTTCTACTTAATGGATACTGGATTCAGGTGCTAGTTCTCATATTTGTACCATGAATCAAGATCTGGAATAAAATAGAAAGCATGAAGATAAGGAAGTGATGATTACTGTCATAAGCGGGCAAAGTGTCGCAGCAATCGATATAGGATCATTTCTTTTGGATTTAGAATCCGTCTTTGTTTTAACTTTAGATGATGTACAAGTGTTTCCCAAGGGGCATAAAAATATTCTATCCATTCCGGTCATAGATCGGAAAGGCTTTTCATTTTCCATTGGTAATGGGTCCTGCAATATTTATTTCGAAATGAACTAGTGGGCACTGCTACATTGTTAAATGAATTTTATCATCTAAACCTAAACAACAAAGTCGTTGTGAATACTATGACTAGGAAGCGTGGTAGGGATGAAACTAATCAAGTTTTGGAATGGCATCTTAGACTTGGTCATATTGGTCAGACCAAGGTTTACAAAATGGAAAAGGATGGACTTATGGGTCCATTGGGATCGGATCCCTTTCCAACTTGTGAATCTTGCCTTAAAGGAAAAATGACTAAGTCCCCTTCGCAGGGACGTTTGAAAGAGCTTCTCATAAACTTGGATTAGTCCATACAGACGTATGTGGTGCTTTAGAAGTAGCACATGATGGATATCAGTATTTCATTACGTTTACGGATGATCATACTATGTATGGTTATGTATACTTAATGAAACATAAATCCGAGGCCTTTGAGAAATTCCAGGAATTTAAGGCCCTAGTCGAAAAATAAACTGGTAAATCATATCAAAGTGCTTCAGTCGGACCGAGGTGGTGAGTATATGAGCATTGAGTTTAACGAGTTCCTATAGAGCACGAAATAGTGTCACGACTTACAACTCCAAGAACTCCTCATCTAAATGGTGTGTCGGAAAGAAGGAATCGAACCTTGTTGGACATGGTTCATTCCATGCTTAGCTACATCGACTTATCGATTTACCTGTGGGGTTATGCGCTCCTGACTGCTGCTTAAATCTTGAACAGATGTCCTTCCAAGTCCGTTCCTAAAACTCCACATGAGATGTGGGAGGGCATGAAACCAAGTCTTAATCATATTAAGATTTGGGGATGTCCCGCCTATGTCTTGAAATTGGAAGCAAGGTCCGTGAAGGGACGTTTTCATTAGATTCCTATCTGGGATGATGGGTTATCTATTCTAAATGCTCTGAAGATCGAAAGATCATTATTGCTTTGCAAGTACACTTCGTGGATGATGAGTTCATTCAGGAAGGTGGATCAGGTAGAAGTATTTCTTTAGAAGAATACAATGAAACTCCCCAGGAGACACATGTATAAGAAGATGGAACAGAACCTTCTGAAACACAAGTACAAACACCCTGTAGGTCTAGTAGGGTGTATCAATTACCTAAGAGGTGTGGCTTTATGTAGCTGGAGGTTCCAGGTGATAGTCAAGAGACCAACCCCACGACCTATGACCTAGCAATGGTGGATGTAGACTCCATGAAATGGACTGTAGCAGTCTTCACGTAGTTGGGACCTTCATTTTGACGAGGCAGTCAAGAGTTTGACTTCGTGCAAAATGAAGAAGAACCTTGTGTATACAATAGGGTTAGTGGGAGCAAGATCACATTCTTAGTACTATATATAGATGACATTCTACTAATAGGAAACGATGTGGGAATGCTCAGTTAGATGAAAGCTTGGCTTTCGAGTAGGTTCTCCATGAAAGACTTGGGGGAAGAAACCTATACTCTTTGGATTTGACTCTACTGGGATAGAGCGAAGAGAATGGTAGGTCTTTCCCAAGCCCTCTATGTAGATAAAATCTTAAAGCAATTTAAGATGGATTATTCTAAAAGAGGGTTCCTACCGACGCGGCATGGAATAAAGCTCACCTAGAAGATATGTACTCATAGTGAGGAACAACAAAAGGAAATGAGTAATATACCATTTGCCTCGGCCATGGGTATCCTTGTGCATGCCTTGTTATGTACGAGACCTGACATTACGCATGCTGGGAGCGTGGTAAGTAAGTTTCAGGCAAACCCATGTAGGGAACATTGGACCGCCGTAAAGAACATTCTAAAGTACTTTAGAAGGACTAGAGATCTAGTTCTTATGTATGATGGTGGAGATCTGAATGTGATGGGCTTCTCTGATTCAGACTTCCAAGGATAGAAAGACGATTTGATGTCTACTCCTGGCTACATTTTACTCTTAATGAAGGAGCAGTATCTTGGCATAGTGCCAAGCATAGCGCGACGGCTGATTCCACCTGTTAGGCTGAGTATCAAGCGGATTCAAAAGCCTCCAAAGGAAGGGTTTGGGATTAAGAAGTTATTGGGTGGACTTCAAGTGACACCATGTGTTGCGCTGCCTGTTTTCGTTTTTATACGATAACATTGGAGCGGTAACACATGCCTAGGAACCGAGGTCTCACAATGGTACAAAACGCATTGAGAGAAAGTATCATCTCGTGAGAGAATTTGTTCGCAAAGGACACATTGTGCTGCGTAGAGTAGACTCAGTAGACAACATTGCTGATCCACTAACCGAGCCACTTTCTCAGATGAGCTTGGAGCCTCATCTAGAGAACATGGGTATTAGATACCCTAGTGTGTGGCATTGAGTGCAAGTGGGAGATTGTTGGGAGTATGCCCTCGAATTCCACTCATAGGATGTTAGAGTGAGGGCATTGTACTTGTTGTTATGTAAATCATTATGAGAAGGCAATTGTATGTTTATTTATTTACTAGTAGTCAGTGGCATTCCTGACTAGTAAATATATAGATAGAAACTAGTCCTTGTATTTGAGAGCAAAACGTTCCACTCCTTATTGGATAAGGGGGTCAGCACTGGAAAGGTTTATGGCTCAAATACTTAATCGTTCGCAAGTCAATGAAACTTGATTGCGCGTTAAGTTTATGTGAAGACTTCTATGGCGTGTTCTTTGGCTTAGAGAGTGCCTATCGAACGCTAATGGTTAGTGGGGGCACACGTTATAGGTATGCTAATGAGATTAGTATACTCGAACCGACTCACCCTCGATTCTTCACATGGATTTCACTCCAGGACAGTCAATGACGGAATCGATAGGTTGTGATAGGTATTCGTGAACCTTCGACTTGAGGATTTAGTAGGGATGCGCTTGTGATGTTAAGATTTTAATTAGAGTAGTTCAACCCAGAAAACCGGAAGGTGGGGGTCAACCTCGACGTGCATCTTGACGGGCAAGTAGCAGGTTCTACTAAATACCAAGATATGATTCTTTCTCCTGTTAGTGAACATGTATATGTTCTATGCAGTTATTGGCAGATGAGATCATAAGTCCTTGGCCAAAGTATTGGAGCTAGTTGTATTGGATACACGAGAGCTTAGTGATCTCGATTTGCCTTAACTCATGCATAGCATCAAGTACAAATAGGGTTTGACTGACCGTGACCCTATAACTTGATCGGGACATTTGAAAGAATGGTTTAAACATATACTTGTATTCACGACAGAAAGGTTTTGGAATAATCCCAATCATTCATTCTCAGTTAGGTTACAGTGTAGGCCGCGGGACTGGATAGGTGGTGCTATCACTCTTTGGTTCCTCCCATTGCTAACTGAGATGGACCTACTGAGTCGCGCATTAGGATAGACGATAGAATAAATCGAGCTTATTCTCTCATTAATAATAATAGATATTGGATATCTAATTTATTGGACATTGGATGTCTAATTAATGTTGGGACATTGGATGTCTAAATTAATTTATTGGATAAATTAATTTACGGAATGATGTATTAAATAAATTACTGGGTGATTAGTTTAATTCATAAATATAATTATTTCTTGGAGAAATTATTTATATTATTTTATATTTGATATAATTAATTAATGGGATTAATTAATTGATATAAATACATTAGAACGGAATGGAGTTTATCTGTTTGGACACACGAGAGTCCGAAACCAACCGAACTCCTTCTAGCTTCTAGATGGCCTCCCCTCCCCCTCTTTCCTCCAACTTTCCTTTTGTCTTCTTTCCTTTAATTGAGGGAAGACTAGACTGAGGGAGTTGGCATGTGGTGCATGATTGGGAGAAGGTGGGCTTTACCATGTGGAGTGGGATAAGTTGAAGACAAAAAGATAAAAAGACTTCTCATCCCTCATTTGGGAGGAATCTCACGGCCATATGCAAGAAGATTGATATAGAGAGTTGTATTGGTCTTCTTCATCTTTCTTCTTCATTTTCTTGGAGAAAAATTGAGATAGAAAGAATTTTTCCAAAAACACTTAGAGTACTTAGGAAAATCAAGAGAGAAAATACATCTATACACTTAGAGTGTTATAGACAATATTACCAAGCTCCAACAACTTTGTTCTAGCCGTATCCTTGGAGGATAACAAGGTGGGAGTTATTCCGATCAACTTCCGGTGCGTGGATAGTAGAGGCACGGTGTTTCGGTGCTTGGGATTTTCTAAAGCTTGACAAATCGGATTCGTGTCGGAGATCACTGAAAGCTTGACGAATTGGATTCGTAGCGGAGATCACAAATAGCTTGACGAATCAGATTCGTGGTAGAGATCACCAATAGCTTAGCGAATCGGATTTGTGGCGGAGATCACCAGAAGCTTGGCGAATCGGATTTGTGGAGGAGATCACGAACTACAACCATTTTAATCAACGTACTACAAGGGTATGATTTCATATCTTCATCTTTGTTCGTTTTATATTCGTATATACGTAACTTGAATCGATCTTCTTGAGGGATTCGTATTGCACTTTGTGATTTTTGCATATGCTGCGCCCTTCGTTTTGTATGCAAATCCCATCAGCAAACAGGAGAACGCCCAGCTGATATATCTACAGAAACTCACCAAACAAACTTCCACTACAAAATTAACTTCAGAAATCATACAGCTTATTGTATCTTTACCATCTAATCTTTTTACTGTATACTCTGTGGCCAACAAGTGGTATCGGAGAGGTTGATTCTAAAAAGAATCAGTCGATTTTTAACTGAATCAGATACACAAATCACTAGCTTTTGAAAACTGTTATATTTTCATCATCATTTCTATTTCTCAAATGGACATCTCTATGATAAAAAAAAAGTTTCTATGTTCTCCATTAATGAGTTTGGTGACTAGAGGATTAGGATGGAGGCTCATCTTACAGCCATGCACGAGGAAATGATATTCGTCATCCAGGAAGGTCCAATAAAGATAATCAAGGTCAATCCTGCTGCGAGGATACAAGGACAGCCTCACGCTGAAATGCTCAAGAAGGAGCGCGAGCAATGGACAACGGACGATCACAAGCGTGTGAACCTCGACAATGTTGCTAAAAATGTTCTTTTTGTCACTCTCGACAAAGGCACATTCTCAAAGGTAAAGAGCTGTAAGACAACCAAAGAATCTTGTAGAAACTCAAGCTTATTTGTGAGGGAACTGAGCTCTCGAAAGAAAACTAAATTTCTTAACTTACTCAACAGTTCAAATCTTTTGAAATTAATTATTCTGAAACGCTTGAGGAGCTTGACCTCAGATTCACTGGCATTGTCGGTGAACTTGAAGCATTAGGTAAAGTGTATACCCAAAAGGAGAAGAATTTAAAGATCTTTAGATCACTCCCTGCCCGATAGGACATTAAGACTACAGCTATGCATGTGTCTTATAATCTTAACAATATTTCAACTTTTGACATCTTCTCTGACCTCAAAGCTTTTCAGTATGACATTAATAGGAGAGAAAAGGCCGAAGAGTCACCTACCAAGACTACAACACTGGATGCTGTATCTGACAGGAAACACATCTCTACACACAGCACATCCAAATCATCTCACAAGACTGCACACAACAATGATGACATCCTATCACAAGATGAAATGGCCCTGCTTATGCACAAGTTCAAAAAGTTCATCAAGGAGTCTGGAAAGACTCCCTACAGGCCCAAGCCTTTCCACAAGGTAAGTTCTGAATCTCTTTCATCCAGTGATTCTAAATTATGCTATAAATGTTGGGAACTCAGACATTATGCAAATAAGTGTCCACATCCGAAAATGCAAAAGTTGCCAGAAGCTGAGCAACAACAAAAGGATGAAAGAAGATGTGTCTGGAAAAATATGCTGAAGGCCCTGATTGGAAAATCAGAAGCCTCGCCCACATCGAACAAGATCGAGGAGTGCCTTTAGGAAATCACTGATGATGAGATCGAGGATAAAGCATATATGTGCTTTATGGCTAAAGAAATACAGGATGATTAGGACAGTGATGATGAAGTAAGTTCAAATTCAACTATTCATGTAAATGCATCTCATACCTTTTAAAATATGATGAATGAATTCAAAAACATTCAAAAGGCCCATGAGACCATAAAACGAGGAAACATACATCTCGAAATTTCAAACTTAGAGCTGAAAGATGAAAATGACTTGCTGAAGAATAACTATGAAAATATGTCTATTTATTGCGAAAACTGCAAAGTCACTTTTGAAAAACTCATGGAAAGCAATCATCAACTTGCGAAAGATATAAATGAGTCTAAGTCTCATAATGAGAGCAAGACAAATTATTTTGATTTACTTGAAGCCAAAGTAAAAACTCTCGAGATGCGAGAAGGAGAATTAGAGACCATCCTGAAATCATTTGAGAAATCTTATAGACGGATGGAAGAAATTCTAAGCACTAGGAAGCATGCCCATGATAAACGTGGATTAGGATATAACTCATTCTCCCATAAGGGAAAGACAAGTACGGTATTTGTTAGGGGTGTGGACATTCCTGTACCTGAAGAGACTCCAAATCCCACAAAAGCTACAACTGCCCCTCGTACAGCAAAGACTGCGATTCCACCACCGAATTCATATCACATATAGTGGAAACCTCATCCTCCTAGACCTGTAAGGCGTGATCAACAGCATGGTCCACGCGCATATCAAAAGCGCCAACAGCCATTCAGAAAGAAAGATGTATCCACAGTACTACCAATAGTACAGTGCGCCTAGATATTGGATATAGGAGCCCCGTTATCCTTATAGAAAGTAGGTCGCCGTGCAGTATCAACAATAGATCTGGGAATCCAACCGGAGACCCAGAAGGCAAGCTGTAAGGTCAAGAAAAATGGCTCCACCTCTTATACGATAATTGTACTAGAATAATAACCCTAAATTTTATATGCATGATAATCAAGGTTACAACAACTATGTGCCTGCCCCATGTAGAAATCGCAAGACAGGACCAAAAATAACCTACAACAAACCAATTGCTATCAGGCAAATTTGGGTACCTAAAGGCACTAACATACATGGACCCAACAATCAAAGAGGACCTAAATCTACTTAAATTCTTTGCTGACAAGACATCAAAGAGAAGGACATATGGTATTTTGACAGCGGATGTTCTCGGCATATGACAGGAGATATCAGCAAGCTGCCCGATTATGTAGAACGTTGCAGTCCAAAGGTGTGCTTCGGTGACAAGTCCAAAGGAAGAACACGAGGGAAGGGAACCCTGCTTGTAGGAAAGTTCAAAGTCACTGATGTAGCCTATGTTGAAGGCCTATAATACAATCTACTTAGTATCAGCCAATTCTGTGACAAACAGTTCTCGATCAAATTCTATACAGATCACTGTAGAGTGAAGGACATCAAGACCAAAGAAATTGTTCTCACAGGAAGCAGATCAGGTAATATGCATATTGTTGACTGGAAGCCTACGAGCTCCACTATTCCGTGTTTTGTTGCCAAAGGAACTGTAGATCAAAGTTGGCTATGGAAAAATAGGATGTTTCATATCAACTTCAAGACAATCAACAAACTCGCCAGACAGGGAATGGTCAGTGGTTTGCCCGATGTGTCATTCCATAAAGACAGCGTCTGTGGACCCTATCAGAAAGACAAACAAGTCAAAACTACCCTGAAAAACAAATCATACCCATCCACCACAGGGTTCTGGATATGCTACATATGAACCTCTACGGCCCTGTAGACCATGTAAGTTTGGAAGGTAAGAAATATTGTCTCGTTATTGTTGATTTTTCCAAGTATGCCTCGACAATCTTTTTAAGCAATAAGAAAGAAATAACGAAGTTTCCATAGCACCTGAGAAAGCTACAGAACGATAAAGGGTTGAGTATCATGTATATTCATTCCGACAGAGGTACTGAATTCACAAATTGCTTTAAAGAGCAATACTGTTTGGATAATGGAATACAACACGAATACTCAGCACCCCAGACTCCTTAACAAAATGGTATTACCGAGTGAAAGAATAGGACGCTAAAAGAAGTAACAAGAACCATGATAGCTGCAATGGGAGAAGCAACAAATATAACATGCTACACACAAAACCGATGTATCATCAACAAGCATCACAACAAAACAGCCCATGAGGTATGGAATAATAAAACTCCATTGGCTGCGTACTTTTATATCTTTGTATACAGATGTTATGTTCTGAATAATGGGAAAGATCAACTCAAGACCTTTGACGAAAATTTAAATAAAGGAGTATCTGTAGGATATTCCTCTGTCACCAAAGATTTCAGGATCTTTAACAAAAGGAAGCTATAAATAGAGGAATCTATCCATGTAGTGTTCGATGAACCTCCCTTTGATCCTATAGGAGTAGAATACTTAACCCAGAATATCCATTCACTCTCCATTGATGACCCTCAAACTCCAATAGAGCCTGTCATAGACTTAGAAATCAATCCCGCAGCTATAAGATCAGAAGTAGTCGAAGTCGATGTTGTACAAGCTGAAGCCAAGACTACAGCACCACAAAATATAGTACATGATGCTGAATTAGAACCGGACAGGAGATGGTTGAGAGATCATCCATAGGAGTTGATTATAGGTGATATTGATGCCGTGTATCTACTCGGAGAAGAATACAGAGTACACAAGGTAGGGCTGAGCATGGGTCGGTTTGGGTCGGTTTTGGGGTAAAACCGAACCCAAACCGCTAATTTCGGTTTTTGGGTTTTAGAACCCAATGGGTTCGGTTTCGGTTTCTCGGTTTCTGGTCAGTTTTGGTTTCGGTTTCGGTTTCTCGGGTTCAACCCATACGCTCATGGATTTTGGGTTTAAACCCGTGGGTTTTGGGTTTTAACCCATTTTCCAGCAAATGTATATATTAAAATATATATTAAATATATATTTAATATTATAATTAGGGTTAGGTTCCACATTTTAGTTTTTTATTTTTTAAAATATATATTAAATATTAAATAATCAGGTATATAAATATATTATGGGCCGGTTTCTGGGTTTGGCTCGGTTCCTGGGTCGGTTTCGTAAGAATGGGTCGGTTTCGGTTTCACGGTGCGGTTTCTAAAGTACAAACCGAAACCGAAACCGAAAAATTCGGTTTCTAAAATATGAACCCAAAACCGATGGGTTCTCTTTGGTTTCGGTTTTTCGGTTCCGGTTTCATCGGTTTTTGTCGGTTTCTCGGTTTCTGGTTTTGGTTTTGCTCAACCCTAACACAAAGAACTGTACTGTGTGCGCAAAAAGAAACCGAACCTGAGAAATCTCCATTTCCTGTATGGAAATATCAAGCTGAACTTAGGAGACTAGCTATGTGCACCCTAGTTGTATTCTTAGCTCAATCCAAACCTGTTTCAACCAATAAAGCTTTGAATAATTCTCACTGGATCACTTCTATGGAGGAAGAACTCAATGGTTTCGAAAGAAACAATGTATGGTATCTAGTACCCTGGCCAAAACATCAAGCTGTAATTGGAAGAATGGGTATTTAAAAACAAGAAGGATGAGAATGGTCTTGTAATCAGGAACAAATCCCGCCTAGTCGCACAAGGTTACAGACAGGAAGAAGGCATAGACTATGATGAGATGTTTGCCTCTGTAGCCAGACTAGAAGCCATCAGGATATTTCTAGCTTTTGATGACCAAAAGAGTTTTATAGTATATCAAATAGACGTTAAGAGTGCATTCCTAAATGGATATCTTGCCCAAGAAGTCTATTTTGAGCAACCACCAGGGTTTGTCAACACTGAAGGCCAAGACAGTATACAGACTATGGGAAGCTCTGTATGGACTTAAGCAAGCACCTAGAGCTTGGTATGAAACCCCGTCCCTGTACCTTATCAATAATGTATTTGAGAATGGTGCTATGGACAAGACTCTATTTAAGATACATGAAGGTGATGACATGTTGATGGTGCAAATATATGTCAATGATATTATATTTGGTTCTACTAACCTTGCTTTATGTCGAAGGTTCTCTCATATCATGCAAAGTAAATTTGAAATAAGTATGATAGGAGAACTTACTTATTTCTTAGGATTGCAGGTTAAGCAATTGCCTACAAGAATCATCATCAACCAGGAGAAGTACAACAAGGAGCTGCTCAACAAGTTTGGAACAAACAACTCCAAATCCTCGTCAACCCCCATGAGCACTTCCACGCAAATTAGTACTGAAGAAGCTGGAAATCTGCTTGATCAATCACTCTACAGGAAGCTTATAAGTTTGCTCCTGTACCTAACGGCTAGCAAGCCTTATATCCATTTTGCTGTAGGAGTGTGTGATTGTTATCAAGTAGCACCTAAAGAGACACTGCACGACAGCCAAATGAATCCTTAAGTGCGTGAAAGGAACAATTGATGTAGGATTCTGGTATCCTAAGGAAGGAGGATTCAGTTTGGTTGGGTACAACGACTAGGATCTTGGAGGCTGTAAGCTGGATAGGAAAAGTACAAGCGGTACTTGTTACTTTATTGGACCTAAACTTATGTCATGGTTCAGTAAGAAGCAATTGGCCAACTCGCTTTCTACAGCTGAGTCGGAACATTATGCTGCTGGAAGTTGCTGTATGTAGATTCTCTGGATGCAACAATAGCTACATGATTATGGAATCAGTGCCAGAGAGACTCCAATCATGTGAGATAGCACGAGTGCAATCACAATAACGCACAACCCTGTATTTCACTCGCGAACTACGCATATTGATATGAAGCATCATTTCATCAGGAATTATGTTGAGAATAAGGATGTTTGGATCGAGAAAATTCATACATATATTCAATTGGCAGACATCTTTACAAAACCTCTCAGCACAACCAGATTCTGCATGCTTCGTCAAGAATTGGGAATGCGACAGCCTGACTCCCTGTAAGTTTTGACATTATTATAAATCACTTTAGGGGGAATGCTGTAAGACCAAAGAATACAATATCCACTTTAATTAACTGTACACTCAGATCAAGTCAGATCTTACTGTAGGACAAAGAAGGCATGAAACCTTCCTACAGCTGACGTGTGCATTAATCAAGGGGGAATACAGTACGACCCACGAATACAATATTAATCCAAAAATTGGTGTAAGAATTGAATCTTGTATGTACCATTTAAGGGGGAACACTCTTTTTTCGTGGATACAGCACATACACTGTAACACCCCAAACTAGGCGGATATTACAGTGCCGTGGACCCCCGACTGGGACCCACCAGGCGAATGAAAATGAATGAATTACACAGGTAAATGTAGTACCGAACCATATTACAACATCAATTACTCCGGTGAGGAGTTTCATACAACACACCCAGGATGATACTGAATACAAGTATATTTTATATGGAGATAAAATATACAACAATGAGTGAAATGAATATTCAAACGGAATGTCTGCAGCGGAATAAATAAAAGAAGCATAATGACTGAAAAGACTGGGCCCCCCTACTAGTATCACTGGGACTCCTCGCCGTCACCGTGCTCTCCCCGTGCCTTAGCCTTGCCATGACCTGAAAAACAGCATCCCCCAACGGGGTCAGTTATACAGAACAACAATCCTCAAGGGTTGAATATACACAATCATAATATATCTGAAATTATGAATTATCCTGTCGAAACATACGCAATCAAACATGCTATATGAATCGACTATCAGTACGGCTCAAAGGAATGGCGCCACACTACGTCCGGGATGGAAATGTGTCCGTGCACAAGCCACCAACGAGTATCGATCGAATACACGTGTGGTCTTGTACCTAATCAGTCTCACGAAGCCATCAACTCGTGTGCACAGTCCAATGTGAGGCCACCAACCAACACACGACTATAAGGTGCCCGACATGAAAATCCTACACATACCAACCGGCACGCCAGTATGACCCGGAATGCCACAATATGACAAAAGTGACAACGAAAATGAATAATGACTCACCAAGATTAAATGATGGCGAAAATGAATGATAGCTCAATGAAATGATCGGAACCGTCGTTCCTTATGACTGAGGTGATTAATTGACAATGACAAGTTTTGATACGGTTAATACAATGATGAATGAGTTACGATTATGAATGAACAACGACAAAAGGAATGAATATCCTTTTAACCGAGTAAGAATTAACTTACTCAATACCGATGAAGAATGTCCTTCCACGAACAACGTCCTAAATGAAAAGTCGGTCGCTCGAACAACCTTGAACATCAATAGTTACCAACAACCGATCAATACACGACTCAAATACGATCATAACCGACCTAAATGTCGATACAACAATATCCGAACTCGTAGATGTACTCTAACGAAAACGTTGAGATACCCGTTGGTTAAAACCAAACCCAAATTATCGAACCAACTCCAAAATGATTGATTCAAACCAGTACAACATTATCAATGACATCAATAATCTCATAGAAGTCCACAATTCAAGTTTATAGAAACGACAATCGGAAATCCCCAAAATAACCGAAGTCAACCCCAAGGGTTCTTGAAATAATTCCGAAAATAACCATTAAATCCGTAAGAATATACTTATCCAAGGTAGATAATCCATATCTAACATATTCCAATGATAATCCAAGCTTACACGAAGGAATCGGAAGGAAAAACCCAAAAATCCGAAATTCTAGATCCAAGAGATTAATACCTTTGATTCGATGCGATGAATATGATGAAATGATGATTAATCCGAAAGATGAGCTTGAAGATGATGATTGATGATTACACCTCGAAGAATCCTCTCCGAATCGCTCGAAATCGCCCAAAATTACCGAAGGAATGAAATGAGATGAATAAATGACGAACTCTGACTAAACTGTCCAATTTATAGTCAGTCCAGGTTAGCGTGCGCTAGCCCTTGTGCGTAGCGTGCGCTAACGAGTAATTTGGGTAGTCCAGTACCCATTGTTCGAACACGGTAGCGCGCGCTACGTACCTTCTTGTAGCGTGCGCTACGGCCATACTACTAGCGTGCGCTAAGACCCATTATTAGCATGCGCTAACGAAATATTGATGCCCAGCACTGGAGTCCAGAAAACTGTCTGACCTCTGATCTGACCCCGATAGCGTGCGCTACAACCATTGTTTAGCGTGCGCTAATATATCGGTTACGTACGCTAACAACAACACATAGCGTGCGCTATGAATTAATCCAGTGCAGTCCAGTAGTCACTGGACTCAACCTGATCCGTCCTTAGCGCGCGCTACACCTCATATTAGCGTGCGCTACTTCAGCCCACTAGCGCGCGCTACTTACCATTCATAGCGTGCGCTACTTATAACTCACCTGCAGTCCAGTACCTTCTGGACTGCAGCCAGGGTAACCTTAGCGTGCGCTAAAGTTGAGTGGTAGCGTGCGCTACCTATACCCAATTAGCGTACGCTAAAAGGAGTATGTAGCGTGCGCTACTCCTCACGCACAGTTCGCAACGAAAATGACATTGATGATGAACACGGCACGAAACTCCAATCAGATTAGTGATGAATGACGATTGATACACGATACAATTACTCTGAATGATGAATACCATGACTGAATATGAGTGACAAATGATCAATAATGAATGAAATTACTGAGTATCAATTACTGAATGATAAATACTGAATGATAATTACTGAGTTACAACTGGGTATTACATACACCCCCCTTAAAAGAGTTTCGTCCCCGAAACTAAGGGTCAAACAACTCGGGATAACTCTCCCGCATACTATCCTCGGTTTCCCAAGTAGCCTCTTCGACTCCGTGTCTAGACCACTGAATTTTAACCAAAGGAATCGTCTTATTCCTCAACTGTTTGATTCGCCGCTCTAAAACTCGTATAGGACGTTCCTCATATGAATGATCGTCGGCGATCTCGATTTCGTCGAACTGAAGTATGTGGCTCGGGTCGACAACATACTTCCGCAGCTGAGAGACATGAAACACATTATGAATTCGGCTCAACGCCGGAGGTAAAGCCAATCGATAAGCTAACTCGCCTACTCGATCCAAAATCTCAAACGGTCCAATGAATCTCGGACTCAACTTCCCCCTCTTCCCAAAACGGAAGATACCACGACTCGGGGATACCTTGACCAACACGTGGTCACCTGCCTCGAACTCTAATGGTCGGCAGCGATTATCCGCATATGATTTCGCCGACTGAGTCAACAAACGACTCCTGATCAAAGCTACCTTCTCACGAGCGGCTATAAGCATATCGGGCTCGGTGCCGATTGATTCTGATAAGTCGTCCCAACACAAAGGAGATCGACAACGACGACCGTACAAGGCCTCGTACGGTGCCATCTTGATCGAAGCATGCCAACTGTTATTATACGTGAACTCGATTAATGGTAGTTGGGCTTCCCAATCGTCTTTCCAATCGAGGACGCATGCCCTCAACATGTCCTCTAAGGTCTGAATAGTCCTCTCTGATTGTCCGTCGGACTGAGGATGAAAAGCGGTACTGAGATTAAGCTGAGTTCCCATAGCACGATGAACTGATTTCCAAAAATGCGACACAAACCGTCCGTCACGATCGGAAACAATACTTTTAGGAGTACCGTGAAGTCTGACTATCTCTTTGATGAACAGTTGAGCAAGTCTCTCAGGACCCCACGTCTCCTTGATCTCAAGGAAATGAGCTGATTTAGTTAAGCGGTCCACGATCACCCAGATCGTATTCATGCCACGACGACTCGTCGGCAAACTCGTGATGAAATCCATAGAAATGTCTTTCCACTTCCATTCGGGAATAGGAAGGGGTTTCAGCATACCCGCCGATCGCTGATGTTCAATCTTAACTTGTTGACAGGTTAAGCATCTCGAAACAAATTCTGCGACTTCTCGCTTCATATTACTCCACCAGTAATTTTGTTTCAAGTCCTTGTACATCTTGCTGGACCCCGGATGAACAGAATAAGGGGTAGCATGAGCTTCTCTTAAAATAGAGTTTTTCAACTCGTCATTCGCCGGTACGCATAACCGATTCTTAAACCTCAAAAGTCCATCCTCGTGGACCGCAAATCCAGGGGCTTTCCCCTGAGCCACATCCTCTCGGATGCGCAACAATGATGGGTCCGAACCCTGATTCTCTCGGATTTCCTCCTCGAGTGACGATGAAATCTCTAACATACAAAGGCCCGAACTCGGCTGAAGCCGGACCTCGATCTCGGGTCTAAGGAATTCCCGCCAAAGCTCCTTCGAGCTGTTAAGCGGGCAAGCATCGCTCTGACGGACTTACGACTCAAGGCGTCGGCGACAACGTTCGCCTTGCCCGGTGGTAGAGGATCTCGACATCATAATCTTTGATTAATTCCAACCACCGTCTCGCGCATATTTAACTCCTACGAGTAAATATATACTTTAAGCTCTTATGATCGGTGAATATCTGACAGGTAACGCCATAAAGATAATGACGCCAAATTTTCAAAGCGAACACCACGGCTGCTAGCTCCAGGTCGTGGGTCGGATAATTAACCTCGTAAGGTCTCAATTTCCGTGAAGCATAGGCAATAACCTTCCCGTTCTGCATGAGTACACATCCGAGACCCTGTCCGGACGCATCACTATAGACCACAAATCCTTAGTCCCTGCGGCAAGGAAAGTACAGGTGCTGACATTAACCGGCTCTTGAGTTCCTCAAAACTCCGTTGACACGCGTCGGACCACGTGTATTTCTTATCCTTCCGCAAAAGGTTCGTTAAGGGTTGAGCGATTCTATAAAAATCCTTCCACAAACCGCCGATAATAACCCGCTAATCCGAGAAAACTTCGGATTTCCTTAACGTTCTTCGGAGGTAGCCAATCCCGAATAGCCTCCGTCTTCTGAGGATCGACACGAACTCCGTCTGATGAAATTACATGTCCGAGAAAAGTCACTTCGGACATCCAGAACTCACATTTGGAAAACTTCCCAAAAAGTTGTTCTCGTCTCAACACGTCGAGCACTTGATGAAGGTGAAACTCGTGTTCCTCCCGGTCACGAGAATAAATCAAAATGTCATCGATGAAGACAACAACAAACCGATCCAAAAAGTCGATGAAGACCCGATTCATTAACTCCATGAATATCGCAGTGCATTAGTCAATCCGAACGGCATAACCACAAACTCATAATGACCATAGCGTGTTCGAAACGCCGTCCTCGCGATATCCGACTCTCGAATCCGCAATCGATGATATCCAGATCTTAAGTCGATCTTGGAAAATACTGAAGCTCCTGAAGTTGATCTAAGAGATCATCAATACGGGGTAAGGGATACTTATTCTTGATCGTCACCTGTTCAACTCCCGATAATCAATACATAAGCGGAATGAACCATCCTTCTTCTTGACAAACAACACCGGTGCTCCCCACGGGACGCACTAGGTCGGATATAATCTTTCTCGAACAACTCCTCAAGTTGGTTCTTTAATTCTGCATTTCGGTCGGGGCCATCCGATACGGTGCCTTCGATATCGGGGACGTGCCAGGCTCCAACTCAATCGTGAATTCCACATCCCTCTGTGGAGGCAAACCAGTAACTCGTGCGGAAAAACATCGGCATATTCCCTCACCACCGGAATATCCGTTAACATTACTGATGATTTCTCGGTTTTGGCCATATAGCACCAATAACCGACACATCCCTGATTGAGTAATCTTACTGCTTTCATCAAATTAATGAATTTACCAGAACAGCCGGGATTACCTCCCTGAAACACACATTCGACTCCATCGTCTGAAATGATAGTGACCAAGCGCTTTCGGACACTAATGATGGCATCATGACGATCCATCCAATCAATACCCAAGATGACGTCGTCCCTCGGCAAATCTACTACGATTAGGTCCGCTGGACATACACGACCATGAAACTGAATCGGACAATTCTGAATTTCACGGTTACCGATAATTCGTCTACCATCAGGTAGGCCAATGACATAAGGCTCACAACTAGTAGCACTACCCAGACGTAGTCTACTCAAACATGACTCGGAAATGAATGAATGAGATGCACCAGTATCAAAAAGGGTACACACAGGTTGAGATAGAATATCGAGTGTACCTGAGATCATTCGGGCCTCGGGATCATCGGTCTTCTTCATCTCATAAATTCGGGGCTTGCCGGCCCCCGAACCGGACACTCCTGTCTGATAGCTCTTGGCTCCGCCTTTAGCTCCTGTCGTCTTGAACGACGCTGACTGAGTGGCCTGATTACGCATTGAATGACACAGGGCTTGAGATGACGCCGGAGTGGGTTTAAAGTCCCTACGGCAAAACGGGCCCTATGCCCGGCAATCCCACGATTGTGGCACGTGATGCATCGCCGGACATTTGGTGCTGAAATGACCACATTCCTCACAGTTGAAACAGTGATGGCAGGCGGCCGCTCGCGGCCGAGATTCGCGGGTTTAGGCGCCGTGGGTCGCTCGAGAAAAAGTAGAGCCCGCACGTGGTTTCTTGAAAGTGGCACGACTCCGTCGGTGATTACGGTTCTTGGACTTCTTGCTAGCGAGACGAAGGTTCCGCTTAGCAATTTCCTTAGCCGTAAGCTCGTAAGTGAGAGCTTTCTCAATGAACTCGGCAGAGTGGTACAATTATGATTAAGCAATCAAGTCTCATACGGGTTTCACCTCTTCTGAAATACTTGATCTTGTCCACTTCGAGTGAATGATAGATGAGGCGAACGGAAGAAGTTCTGAAATTTTTCGGCGATGGCGAGAACATCATCATCCGCCGAAAGGTCGGGAGTGAGTAATTCCGACAACTTGGCCTCCCGAGTGGGGCCGGATAGTACCTCTCCATCATGAGAGTCTTGAATCGATCCCAAGTACATGTTCCGTCTGTGGGCTTCAACGATAACCACCATGAATGAGCGCTCTACCGAGATAGTAAGCCGCAATCGAAACTTTATGCCCTTCAGTGGCAATCCACCATAGCAAATAACTTCTCAAAATGCTCAAGCCAATGAACAATATCCGCCGGCTCGGATGAGCCCTCAAAGGTAGGTGGTCGGCGCGAGAGATATCGCTAATGATATTGCTTACACCCCTCTCTTGCCTCTCGTGGTGGCGGCGGAGGAGCTGCTGATTTTGATTGACGGAGTTATGCATCGTCTCCATCAACCGAGCCATCTCGGGTCATTTGGGCCATCATGCCCCGCATAAATGCGAGTGGGTCAACCGGACACCTCCGACCGAGCCGTGTCCAGTGCGACTCCCCGACAGTGAATGATCGCGTCTGTGTGAATGAATGGCGCGTGCCGCTTGATGAATTAGCATTATTCTGGCATTTGCACGTGTATTCGCACGAGTTCTCGATTCGGCCCGCTCCACGGCCTCGTCCTCCACGTCCTCTGCCAGCCCTTTCCATCTCGAAGTGGAAAGTCATATGATGATTATATATCTCGCATGAGTATCACATTATGATGATATTATGAAATGATGAAAACGAGCATACGCGCCAAATACAACGATTACATGAATGATTAATTGACGTGACATGATTATCGATGAAGTTCTTGAAATGATTATCTTGAATGAGTTAACAAGATTAATGATTCGATCTTCACGATCAACAATGAACAATGAAATGAATTGGTGATTAATGAGTTAACTCGACCGTCTTGGTCAAAATGACAATGATGATTGAGGATTGTTAACTGATGAATTATGAATGAATGATTAATGCCAGAAATTATACCATGGCATTAGAAATCTTACAGTTCTTGGTCTGATTGGCTCGGCATTTGCACAGGTCACACGTGACACGAAAGTCCAATGATACTAGTCCGATGACGATGATTTCAAATGAGACATGACTTGGAGGGTAGTATTCAAAACCACGCTCCGATACCAACTCTGTAACACCCCAAACTAGGCGGATATTACAGTGTCGTGGACCCCCGACTGGGACCCACCAGGCGAATGAAAATGAATGAATTACACAGGTAAATGTAGTACCGAACCACATTACAACATCAATTACTCCGGTGAGGAGTTTCATACAACACACCCAAGATGATACTGAATACAAGTATATTTTATATGGAGATAAAATATACAACAATGAGTGAAATGAATATTCAAACGGAATGTCTGCAGCGGAATAAATAAAAGAAGCATAATGACTGAAAAGACTGGGGCCCCCTACTAGTATCACTGGGACTCCTCACCGTCACCGTGCTCTCCCCGTGCCTTAGCCTTGCCATGACTAAAAAAAGCATCCCCAACGGCCGGGCCATACGTAACAACAATCCTCAAGGGTTGAAAATACACAATCATAATATATCTGAAATTATGAATTATCCTGTCGAAACATACGCAATCAAACATGCTATATGAATCGACTATCAGTACGGCTCAAAGGTATGGTGCCACACTACCCCGGGATGGAAATGTGTCCGTGCACAAGCCACCAACGAGTATCGATCGAATACACGTGTGGTCTTGTACCTAATCAGTCTCACGAAGCCATCAACTCGTGTGCACAGTCCAATGTGAGGCCACCAACCAACACACGACTATAAGGTGCCCGACATGAAAATCCTACACATACCAACCGGCACGCCAGTATGACCCGGAATGCCACAATATGACAAAAGTGACAACGAAAATGAATAATGACTCACCAAGATTAAATGATGGCGAAAATGAATGATAGCTCAATGAAATGATCGGAACCGCTGCTCCTTATGGTCGAGGTGATTAATTGACAATGACAAGTTTTGATACGGTTAATACAATGATGAATGAGTTACGATTATGAATGAACAACGACAAAAGGAATGAATATCCTTTTAACCGAGTAAGAATTAACTTACTCAATACCGATGAAGAATGTCCTTCCACGAACAACATCCTAAATGAAAAGTCGATCGCTCGAACAACCTTGAACATCAATAGTTACCAAAAACCGATCAATACACGACTCAAATACGATCATAACCAACCCAAACGTCGATACAACAATATCCGAACTCGTAGATGTACTCTAACGAAAACGTTGAGATACCCGTTGGTTAAAACCAAACCCAAATTATCGAACCAACTCCAAAATGATTGATTCAAACCAGTACAACATTATCAATGACATCAATAATCTCATAGAAGTCCACAATTCAAGTTTATAGAAACGACAATCGGAAATCCCCAAAATAACCGAAGTCAACCCCAAGGGTTCTTGAAATAATTCCGAAAATAACCATTAAATCCGTAAGAATATACTTATTCAAGGTAGATAATCCATATCTAACATATTCCAATGATAATCCAAGCTTACACGAAGAAATCGGAAGGAAAAACCCAAAAATCCGAAATTCTAGATCCAAGAGATTAATACCTTTGATTCGATGCGATGAAGATGATGAAATGATGATTAATCCGAAAGATGAGCTTGAAGATGATGATTGATGATTACACCTCGAAGAATCCTCTCCGAATCGCTCGAAATCGCCTAAAATTACCGAAGGAATGAAATGAGATGAATAAATGACGAACTCTGACTAAACTGTCCAATTTATAATCAGTCCAGGTTAGCGTGCGCTAGCCCTTGTGCGTAGCGTGCGCTAACGAGTAATTTGGGTAGTCCAGTACCCACTGTCCGAACACGGTAGCGCGCGCTACGTACCTTCTTGTAGCGTGCGCTACGGCCATACTACTAGCGTGCGCTAAGACCCATTATTAGCGTGCGCTAACGAAATATTGATGCCCAACACTGGAGTCCAGAAAACTGTCTGACCTCTGATCTGACCCCGATAGCGTGCGCTACAACCATTGTTTAGCGTGCACTAATATATCGGTTGCGTACGCTAACAACAACACATAGCGTGCGCTATGAATTAATCCAGTGCAGTCCAGTAGTCACTGGACTCAACCTGATCCGTCCTTAGCGCGCGCTACACCTCATATTAGCGTGCGCTACTTCAGCCCACTAGCGCGCGCTACTTACCATTCGTAGCGTGCGCTACTTATAACTCACCTGCACAAGACCTTACGGATCGCCTGTGGTAACCTTAGCGTGCGCTAAAGCTGAGTGGTAGCGTGCGCTACCTATACCCAATTAGCGTACGCTAAAAGGAGTATGTAGCGTGCGCTACTCCTCACGCACAGTTCGCAACGAAAATGACATTGATGATAAACACGGCACGAAACTCCAATCAGATTAGTGATGAATGACGATTGATACACGATACAATTACTCTGAATGATGAATACCATGACTGAATATGAGTGACAAATGATCAATAATGAATGAAATTACTGAGTATCAATTACTGAATGATAAATACTGAATGATAATTACTGAGTTACAACTGGGTATTACATACACTGTAGGATGTCAATTAATATTATAATATTATTCTATTCATACAAAAAATATTTTAAGTCCACGTGTCCTGTTTAAAATTCAAATGTCTTATTCTTTAATGGTTTTAAAGACACCTGAACTTTATTGCCTCCAATATTTTGATTTCAATAATTTCAAACCGCCATTTCGTGCAATAAGAAAAGATGAATGGTCAAAAGTGGGACCGGTCATCATTTCAAAAACAGATAGATTAGACGTACAAGTTACTTTGAATTCATCCTGTACGTTCTTTCAAAGATGGTTCCCATCCCATAAATCTGATTGGTCACTGTATAACCCTAATCTTCCCTGCACCCTATAAAAAGCCTGTATTTTGCTCCATTAGATTCTTTACGCTTTCAGCAGATTAAACGACTCTTAAGCAAATAGTTTACATATTTTCTGCAATTTTATGCATTTTTATGTGTGATTCTTTATTACTTCACACCTTTTCATCTGCAGAATGTCAACTTCACAGACATCTTCCCTCTCGATGAAGAAGAAGGAAACCATAATTTATGGGCGTATCTTCGCCAAGTCCTTAGTAATGGAAAGAATCAATCTTGAAGGAGAAGACTTCATTGGGATGGAGATGGTTGTTTCTATAGTGAAAGAGCAAAGGTTGTACCGCCTTTCTAGTCACCATGTTGATCTCTACGACGAGCAGATTGTGGGGGAGTTCTACATGGAAAGCCTCATTCAAGTACTCATCTCAGAGGAGAGGAGGTGAGATTTCTGAAATCACTGCCATGGTACAAGGGATTGAGATCTCTATGAACAGAGAACTGTTGGAGAAGTTGTATAGGCTACCGTCTGATGGCCTAAAAATGGAAGAGTTGGAGACCTCCGGGTCCGAAAGCTTACTGACAGCCTACTGGAAGCTGTTCACTGGCGATGAGAGTGTTAAACATGTCCACCCCTCATGCCACAAGAAAAACTTTGCACTGCCATATGTTTATCTGCACGACTTCTGTTGCCGAGTGGTTGAGAACCGGACATGAGCCTTTGAAATGTACACCAACCTCCGCTTCTGAATGATGGTGGCCATCACGTCTGAAAAGAAGGTGAACTGGTGTCAAATTATGTTGAAAAGAATTCAGGAAGAGGCTTCTAAGACTAAAACTACAAATAAATACTTCAGCCTCATCCTGAATTACATCCTCACTCATTGTGTAGTGAAACAGTCTGTTGATGCCAAGAAAATTGGCACCGGAAAGTTTATTGGTGGGATGAAACCTACCATGTTCAACAAATCTCCACTGGTTGCTAAAAGGCCCCATCCTCGAAGCATGCCGATTTCGAGTGACCCGAGGGATGTCACTCTAAGGATATCAAGTGAGGAGAAGAAGAAGATAAGTGTTTCTGACAGTCGTTCGTCTAATGCTGTCGAGAAGAAGAAGAAGACCAAGAAGTCTTCTAAGGCTGAGGCTACAGTGACTGCAACGGTCACTGTAGTTATTTCTTATGTTCCTATAGCTGAACCAACCCCACATGGCGCAACCCCTTTGGAAGAAATAGTTGCTGCTAAAACAGCAGATCCTGAGCATTTGCGGCTATGACGGATGACCAAATGTCTGCTAAGTTGGAAGGTTCCGGCGAGTCGGCTGCCCCTTCGGAGCCAAAAGCTGTTACTCTAAATAAGGTACCCACCCCTGTACGGAGTCCCTCTCCCCACAGGGTACCATCCGCTATTCGGGATCCCTCTCCACAACAGTCTCCCATACCTATTGAGGATCCCATCTGGTCGGTATACCCAACTACTTTATGGAGTCCCTCCCCAACTGACATTATAAATAATACTCTACTCCATGTTCAAATCGAGAAAGCTTACGAACGCTTCATATTCTGGAAGTCCTACAGGGTCGCCCCGTACGACACCCGGTATCACTGGGCCGACTGGAAGGATGAGTAATTATTTGCTCTGGAGGTCACGGACACCCAGAACGTCGAAGTCCTGATCCTCTGGGAGGATCACTTCTGCCGCGAGCTAATCTATAACTACTACACGGTAAAAGAGAAGGCTAGACTCAAAGGGAAGTCACCATCCAGTGACAAAGCTCCATTGCCCAGCCACCACTCCGACCCTGACTCGGACGATGAAGACGATGCCCTGCAGGCCGGTCTAAGGATCAGCCCCGAAGAGGCCAGGGAAGTATAGATGGACAAACTCCAAAACCAACAGGTTCAGGAGACTTCTGACAAACAAAAGTCCCCTCACTCGCAAAAGGAAGCTGCTAACAAAAACAGGAGGAATAAGTCCCTCCTGTCATCTCTAAAGAGCAAGCTGCTCCTGAACAGGACGCCCAGCCTGTCCACCATTCTGAAGACGCCGCCCGCGCCATCCGCCATGAGGATTCAATCCCTCTTTTGGATCAGGTGGAAGATGAAAGTTGGTAGGAGGATTCAGTCCCTCCTATACTTCCGACTACAGACGAGCAACCTAGACAGGAGGAATCAGTCCCTTGTGTCTCTGATACTGAACCTATAACACCACCTTCTGAAGCCCTGTTTCTGAAGCTCCTGCTCTAGATGCCCCTGTATCTCCCATCTCTGTTAGCTCAAAATTAGATTCTGATGAAGATTTTCTGCCCGAGGACAGACCACGAAGACCTCATCATCATATGGTTCTTCTTCAACTTGGAGAACTTGAGGATTCAAAAATCACACAGCCTGGCTCCCCGCCCTCATAGAGCAACTCCATGCCATCGGTTGCCAAACAGTGTTTCTACAGGACGCCATCAAGGCCCTGTACGATGTTGGAATAGAACTCGACTGGATGCATGAAACTACAAAAGACGAGCTCCCCAAAATGAAATCTACTATTAACACTGTGGAAAACAAGTTTCGCTTTATACCTGCAACATTATGATAGGCTCTCAACCAACTCAAACAAAATCAAGAGCGAATCATGCAACAGGAACAAGAAAAGCTTTGAATTTCCGATGCCAAATCAGTTGCCGCCCTACAGCATACCGGTACCAAACTGACTGAGCACGATCATAAGATCGATGATCTGTGTTTAGTGATTAGTACACTGGTTCAAAACATCAATGATCTGAATATTAAACATGACGAGTCAATGAAGCTCCTATAGGAGATTCATACCAAGGTATCAGATCTTGATGATGCCAAAAAGGGGGAAGAGTCTAGAGAGGCTGCCCGGAGATGGATATTGGAGAGAGAGATGGATGCATCACTGGTATTGCTGCTGCCATTGGACGATTGGCCGCAACCGGGTCAAGTCAAGCTACAACGGGATACAGGGTGACTGGCTCTCGACCTGAGTTCCAAGATCCCAACATCCCATGGAAGAACAATGTGCATAAGCCATCCGAGATACTTTTGTACTCTCATCAGGAATTCCACCCTCTCAACAGATTCAAGACTCTGGAGGATGCCGTAAATGAATTCTCGAGGATATTGGCAGAAGGAAGGCCCCCTATAAATGCTGATGAAATCCAAGCACCAGAAATGTGAACGGCCATCCGGAAGACTGGATCCTTGCTTACGATCATACCCCTGACGGAAGAAGTATTTATCGGGATCGAGGCAAGGACTCCCTAGTTAACTGGTGGAAAGGAACTATAAATGATCCTGACTGGAGACCTTGGAAGTACTCCCAATATAAGAGCTAGCCTATTAGCCTTTACGCTGTACCTCTTTCTCATGTAGGCTTACCAGTGCAGTATGTATTTGTTTGTATCTTCATTTTTCAAGAACTTGTAGTTCTACCATCATTATCAATAAAACTCGGTTCTTGAAAGATTAATTCTCATAATCTACATTTACTATTTTTACTGTTTGATTACGAAGTTTCATAACAAGTACAAACTTGTTAATGCTTAAAGCTGCAAGAGAATTGTCTGCGAATAGTTTACAGATTAAGTTGTATGCAAATTAGATTCTACTATGTAAGATTATGCCTGCGCGCCAATCATAAGATCAATTGTAATACACTTAAGTCATGTAGGATTTTCATTTTAGAACTTGTGTGCAAGCAGTTCAAGTTTTTAGACACTAATGAAGATCAGATCAATCGACAAAAGACTTGAAGACAACTTCTCTATATCTAGAAGAAGGTATCTAGAGGAAGTTTTGACATTATCAAAAAGGGGGAAATTGTTATGATAAATATTCCTGTTTTGATAATTGCCAATGTACAGCAAAAGAAGTCTTAAAGAAGTCAGAATATCGTTAAGTATGGGAGCTGTTAGGATTCATAATATAGTTCGTCCATACAACAAGAGAAATAGTACGTTGGATACAGCAGTCAGACTGTAGGTGTTTTACTTAAGAAAAGTAAAATACATCCAACAGGACTGAAGGAAAAAAGCTTTAAACCATTGTGAGATAAAAATTATTTATTCATAAAGTATTCACAGTTAAAGCAGCATTTATTGCTGATAGAACAACATTTAATGCGGCAGGAGAGAGACAAGTCTGAACGCTCTGAAGAGCATTTAATGCAAAGACAGAAAGGATGTCTGAAGCATTAAATGCGATCTGCTTTAGTTCAAACATTCAGCAGCCGCCAATCAGAGCCGTCAACATCTCACCAACCAGTAACGACTACATTTATAATGGATATATTTCCAAGGTTATGAATAGCCCCAAGCAAGAGGACATTGCACACAAGTGTTATTCATTATTGCGCATACTCTGACAGATTACTCTAACAACTTAGATATTAAAGAGCAGTATATTTCGTGAGTATACAACAGTATTCAAGTGAAGAAATATACCAAGTCCTCAACGTAAACAGCACAGCATACAACAAATGTTCATTAAAGATATAGCTGCTGTTTGGAATTGTTCTACCCTTACCGTTGAGATTATCATTAGCCCTGTGTGGACTAAAGATCCTTGCGTATTCCGACCTGTATGGAAATAGCATTGAAGATGAAGCTTCGATCTGTGTGAGAAAAAGCTAGTTGAAAGAGCTCAAGCCAATCTGTGTGAACGGCCCAAAGCTACAGTCCCTGTATCAATCTGTGTGAACGATACAGAGACAGGTTTAGTTAAAGTCACGTAGTTGTGTACGTAGTGATTTTAATAAATGCTTTACTCCTGTGTGTAGGAACAGTGGACGTAGAGGGGTTTACCTCAAACCACTTTAAATTGTGTGTTATTTACCTTCTGTCTTTACTGTTTTCATTCTACTGTTATTTATTAGTATACATTGTACCTGTACGCATCAAGCAAATAGAAGAACACCCAGTTGCTGTATTTACAGCAACTCACTAAACAGACTTCCGCTATCCAATTAACTTCAGAAATCATACATCTTATTGTATCTTAACCATCTAAGTTGTTTACTGTATACTCTGTGGCCAACAAGATTCGATCCCACGGTGCCCAAGCCCTAGGGCCGCGTCTCGCCATCTGCGTTGCAGCACCTGTTTGGTAGTTTTATTCACCCAGTTCTATTTAACCAAACAATTTGTACAAAATTCAAGATAAATGTTGCAAAATGTTTTTATTTGTGGTGGGTTCCGAACCCGCGCGGCCGTGAGCAATAAGCCATGGCGAGACTAATTTGGCTGGGATGTCAGATTGTTGATTTTGCACGTATCATTATCTTATATTTTATTGTCAGGCAGATTCATATTGTGTGTTCATTAATTATGTGATAATTAATTTTAGTATATATTTGGTGTATGACATGACCCTAAATTGACCAATGTGATCGGATGTTTCAAATTTTTGAGTTGGTTTTACAACTTGTGTGTCGTTTAAATATAATTAGTTTTTACGGCCTGCGAGTCATCTATTAATTTATTATTATTATTTACGGCCTCCATGTCATTTGCCCTCTTGTAATTTGCTTTACTAGTGTAGTATAATATTTCATTAATTTAATAACGACAATGAGGAGATGAAAGACGGACTCAAGGAGCCAATTGATCGCGTAAGACGATCCAAGAAGTTGGAAGATCAATGAAGACCAATTATACCCTTTAGATTGCCCTTTGTGATTTTCATGTTAGCTCATGAAAATCACGTTAGGATTATGGTCATTCTATACACTGTCCTATACTTTATTATGCCGTGTGATGCTATGTATGTTTAAATTAATGCATGTATGTGATGCGATATATGTTATCCAATATAGACATGAAACATAAGATAAAAACCCTCATTCAAATTTTAATGCTATTCAGTTAAAACACTTATCAAGACTTTGATCATCTTCAGCAGGTCATGCCAAAGTTGGGTGCTCAGATTATCTTAGTAAGGTAGGATAGGTAATGGTGATACCTGTTGGGAATAGTGCCCTAGGACATTCGATGTGCCTAGATTTGTAATTATCACATTTAAATAACGTTATTTGCTATCATCTATTTCTCGTTGATTATTATAATATATGCATATTTTAATATTATAATAATCGAATAATAATTTCACGAATAATAAGATTATTCATATGTCCTCGGCCCAATCACGCAGAGAGGACACTCAAGTGATTAATATGTTAGTATAAGTTTGATTGATAATCATCGGATGATTATGCGTACGGTACGGATCAAACTTATGGGTATTGATTGAAGAACGCAATATTGGACAGACCCGCATTGAGATCCCTGCATGGAAATGTCATAAGTGAATCTCAATATAACAATATGTCAATAAATCCTTGAACCTGAGATTATCATAGAGTCCAACATGATAACTGCTATGCCTTGACGTAATCCAACGTCATCTGAAACATGATGATCATAAAGGTCAGCGATCGGGATTAGTGGGATTCATGTAGAGGGCAATGAATAATCAAGATGGGGATTTGTCCCTCCCTTTAGGGAGAGAGATATCTGTTGGGCCCCTCGATAAGTATAACTGAAGGAAATACATGGCCATGCTCAAATGAAGAGTCATTTGATTCAATTAGTCAACTTAAGATCGAGAAAGAATTTGAACATAATAAATATGACAGCTTCCATGACTTAATTCAAATATGATATCGCACGATAAAGGGATTTGACACGTTAAATGGTTTAATGGATTATAAACTTATATTATTTGGGTAGTCATAATGTCATGCTAGAGACCGCTTATGATTTATCATTTAATAAGGTATTAAATGATTGCCAACATAATATAAACCTTTTGTGTCACACATACGACAATTAAAGACAAGCAAGAATAATAAATAAATATAATATTAATTATTATATTTAATAAGTAATTGAATAATGAGTAATAACTAATATAAGATATTATATATTATATTTGTAACACCCCGAAAACGGCGGCTAATACAGTGCCGTGGACCTCCATTGGGACCCACCACGCGATATCACAACATAAACTTTAACATCCATAGACGCGGTACCGAACCACGTTTATTAATCAAAACCCCGATATGTAGTATAATTCATATACGTCAACTCATACAACCGTACACAGAATCCAAATTCGGTAAAGACCATATGGAGATGGAAAATACCTTACAAATTATGATACATTCATACGAATAAAATAAAATGAAAAATCACAGTAAGACAAAACCGAACATCAAAAAACTCGCCCCCCCCCCCCCCCGAATTAGCATCCTTCAAAACCCTCCGCCGCCATCGTGCTCTTCCTGTGCCTTGCCCTTTCCTCGCCCTGAAATACAAGTATTTCGCCCGAACCACAGGGTCAGTTATACATGATAATAATTCTCATGGCATTATACAATTCATATACATACGGATCTCAAAAAAATAACCGACTACTGAATATACCCCGCAGGCGTATAAACAGTCAGTCCCAACTATCGAACATATCCAAACATACGAACGACCAAAATAATATGGCTCAAGACGGACGTCACTATACACCCGATCCGGAAATGTGTCCGTGCACATGTCCACCCCGTATACGAAATCCAGAATATACGTGGGACAATGTACCTAATTAGCCTCACGAACTACGTCTTGTGTGCACGATCTAATGCGGAAACATCCACGCATTGTAACAACCCAAACCCGGCGGTTATTACAGTGTCGTGAATCCCCAATTGGGACCCACCAGGCGAAACACAGTACAATAATTGACATAACATAAATGCAGTACCGAACCACATTATGTTTACCAAATACTCCGATGAAGAGTTTATACAGATATTCTGACTAACATGCGCCAAACGGACCAGGATCAACATAATACATGTATACTCTATATGAAGATAGATATACCGATACAATACAAAATACAGGAGAATAAAAATGCAGCAGAACTGAAAAGAAATACAACTGAGAACAAGAAGACTCGGGCCCTTGACTAGTATTCTGGAGACTCTTCGTCGTCACCTTGTCTCTACTGTGTCTTAGACTTCCCGCGACCTAAAATATTATAAAACAACATATTTCGCCCAAAACCACAGGGTCAGTTACGCAAGATAATAAACCTCAATATGTCGAACATACATAATCATACATGCTTTAAGAATTAACAAATCATCATCCAAAATCGGAATATACGCAATCACCCATGCTGTATAAACCACAAGTTCGATCATAATCTCAAATCGTCGAACACATGTGATCAAATGTGAATCGGCCAGATCATAACCCAATCCTGTTGAAAACCTATGCAATCAAACATGCTGTATGAATCAACTAACAGTTATGGCTCAAAGGATGGCGCCACACTACGCCCGGGATGGAAATGTGTCCGTGCACAAGCCACCAACGGGTATCGATCGAATACATGTGTGGTCTTGTACCTAATCAGTCTCACGAAGTAACCGTCTCGTGTGCACAGTCCAATGTGAGGTCAACTACCAACACACGACTTTATATGTGCCCGACATGAAAATCCTACACATACCAACCGGCACGCCAATGTGACTCGGAATGCCACGAGATAACAAAAGTGACATCGAAATTCAATAATGACTTAACAATTCCCAACAAGGGACCAAACGACTCAACGAAGGAAATACGAATCCAACGAAGATCAAATCAACTCACCGAAACACAACAAGGGTATAAATAAGACTCAGAACCAACGTTCCTCAATGGATGATTGACAAGATCAATAATAACATCATCATGAATCGAAATTCATAAAGCATAAATGAACATAAATATATATAACATATATAAGGACATATTATCATCATAACCAGGCAAGAATTCACTTGCCTCAATGCCAAAGACGTAAGATGCTCCTGCACGATCAAAGCGTCCTCCACGAAACGAACGAGCGGCAATCGAATGAACAACACCAAAATAATCGCGAGATAGCTCACGCACTCAATGGTCCCAAAAGTACGTCCAATAATCATATCCTAATACACGATTAATTAATCAAAATACTATCATTAATTTACTTAATTCCAATAACTCGATTAAGTATCACTAGATAATAATTTATTGACATGTCATACCTTGAATCGGGTCAAAATCGAAGGTAGTTGAATTTATTCAAAATTCGTCTGCTAATCCAGAAACCAATGGGCTCTTCAAACGATCAAAATCCCAGCTCAAGTTAAATAATAAATATTCAAATCTCCTCCAATTAATATCCACGTAATAAATTGAATCCACTAATAAATATATTTGGTCCAAGTAAAACCCAATCCAAATCATCCTAACCCAAACCCTAATAATTCTTTTTTTTTAATAGCGATCGGTACCCTCTCTTTAATTCTTTCATACGCCGCCTCTCCCCCTTTTCTCTTTCTCCAACAGTCAACATCTCTCTCTCTCTCTCTCTCTCTCTCTCTCTCTCTCTCTCTCTCTCCATCCCTCCCCCATCTTTTCTTTCTTTCTTCTCATCTGCTCCTTCTCTCTTTATGATTTCTCCTTTTGTACAGAGATCACATGCGACTACATCGATCTACATCACACTCCCTCTCACGGTTGTGGATCGGTCGCGGATGGAGGTTCGAGGTGCAGAGCATGGCCTCATAAATCCAGTCTACTGGGGGTGGCGAACTTCTTCAAACAGTGGTAGGCGGTGGCGTTTTACGAATCGACTTGATTTAGGAGTTGACTGCCGTCCAAGCGGCGGTGGTTCTTGATTCGTTCCACCGGAGGAGACAAATGGCGGCGGCAACCACTGGCTCAGTAGCAGTCCGATGCAGTGTCTCCGAGGCTGACTTCCGTTCAGACTATAGCTACGGAAGGCGGTCGTAAAAGGTCCGACCCGAGACAAAATACGGCAAGATGTGCATAAGTTAGATCTTAGCGAAAACTCAGGGTCAGGGACGTCTATAGTACCCTGTTTGATTTGGCCTTCCTAGTTGTTCTCATGCGGTGAAATTGACGGAATATGTAAAGAGGCGGCGGAACAACAGACCGGCTCAAGACTCGTTGTATTGGCTTTTCCAGTGAGAGGCGACTGATACGGTTTGGTTCTACGCTCAAGTTGTCCGACACTCGTTTTGTCCCATGAACAGCGACGGTGACGGTGACGGTGGTTTAGAAATCATCTGGCGAGGACGAAATATTGCACGACAGAGGCCGTGGTGATAGATGAACGGCGGAACTATGTTCCTACAACTGAATCATACCATTATTTTGAGGCTGAATGATATCTTGTTTTCTTTAATATAATTACTGCAGTATCTTTTTGATATAATGCTGAATATTTGTTCAACAGGAGTTCCTTTTGTAAACAGGTGTTTGGGTCATTAAATAATTAAAGAAGATGACATTTTTATCTCATTACCAACATGACAACAAATTTTTTTGGACTATACTCAATAATTATCAAATAAAGTAAGCAATTTCTTACTTTAATAATTCCACAGCATCTTAAAAATATAAATAATAAATCTTATTATTTAATTTGTTATATTACCAATATTTTTGATTTAAAATAAACTTTCTAGAGAGTCATTGAATATAATAGTTGTTAAAATTTAATAATAACAATGATAAAAAAAATTACATGTGATAACATATTGGATACTATAATCGGTCAAAATATATCAACATGACTAGAAACATACCATCCGAAATCAATTATGAAGATCAGAATCAAGATACATATAAAGATGTAAAATAAATATCAGAGGTATTACATACTATCCCCCTTAAAATAAGTTTCGTCCCGAAACTTAAGGCAAAGCAATTCCGAGTACCAAGTTCTAATATCTGACTCCATTTACCATGTAATATTTCTGTACTTTTACCATTACCACCTGACTCTCACAAGAGGTGTAACTTCGATCTGTAAGTTAATTAATATTAAATTGTTTCATCGATTGATCCAACAGCCGACTCAATATAATAATAATAAGCCAATGTGGATATCACTAGGTAATTATATCATCTGGATATGTCAAATTACTGAGCATTCAGAATTACTCCGTCAAATCTGTATAGTTATTCTCAACGACCTAAGCAGTGAACTATCCAAAATATAAGTAATACCCTTGTGACTTAGCCAATTATTCGCTCGATAAGTACGCTCTGATCATACGTCCAAACACGGCCCGGATAGCTCCTATAACCTTCGCCAAATAATTCATCGGGGAACTAGACGTTGGCCACCACCATAATCACACTGACGATTATTAAGCGATAACAGAGAATACTATCTGATATCTTACATTATCTCAGTTTCATAACATAAATCAATAAGTGTCATATACATTCGAAAAACTTTTCAATCAAAATAATTTTATTCTCAAATATTTATAATAAATAATTTCACATATCAACGCAATATCTTCGTGCTCGCAATAATTTATAACTCATACAATGTACACATAGTATCTATATATACTTTTCTGGGTTTTCACTAATACCCCTTAAATCAAGAATTCTCAATTATCAAGGTTCTTAATCAATATGTATGATCGCCTTGAAGCAAAATAGCTTGTTTAAGATATCGGCGCATATGCCATAAAATATTTATAACCTATGAATCAAAATAATAGGTCATCTGAAAAGAAGTTTGAAGATTAGTTCCACAAGAAAATATTCATTTAAAATTTCTTATTTTTCCAAGGTTTCAAAATTACACAATAAGAATTATGATATCATTTATTTTTTTTAACTGCACTGCCATCACCTTTCGGAAATAACTTCCTATAGAGATTATTATAAATACTTACTTGAAAATAAAATGTTCAAAATATATTTATCTTAAATATATTTCTGATCGTAATATGAAATAAGAATTTTAAATACTTCAATTATTTGCTTTAAAATAATATACTGCGGACTTTAGCTTTTCTCAAAATAATACATTTTCTTGAGAATTCAATCACTATTTTTCCTTCTTGTATTTGAAAGGCCCGTGATGCCTTTTAGTTCAAATTTTCAACACTTTGTTTAATCAAAATACAAAAATTCGTATTTACGAAATTAAATCTGAAATAATATAACAAATATTATATCGCACTATCTACGTTCATATTCTCTCAACTTTGGACGTCGTGTACTCTGTATAAATAATTCATTCACTATGAACTTTTTTTAAGGACATAGGACAAAGGCAGTTCGTCGCCTATTCGATATCCTGCCAAAACGATATATGTCACTGATAATGACATTTTACTGTGACTACACGAGCAATTGTCGTTCTATAGATTTTTAAAATCTTCTCGTAATTCGTAATTCCACTAGTCTTGATTCACGCTGCCCTCCCACTATAAATAGTTGTATTGGTGAAACATTAATCGTATTCAGCTCATTCAAGTTCTTTCTCTATTTTCATTCTCATTTATCACATACCTCCCTTAAATATAACTTTCATCGAGAAATCAATGGCATCATCACCTTTATATAACATCCAATCCGTCTGTGTCTTTGCCGGAGCCACTCTTGGGAAAGATGTCTGCTTCCGAAAAGCAGCTGAAAATTTCGGAGAAGTGATGGCCGCAAGAAAAATCAGTATAATATACGGAGAAGGAAACACAGGTTTAAGGGGTTGTGTGGCAGCCTCTGCTTCGATGGGCGATGCAAAAATATTAGGGGTAATACTGAAACCCTTGGCAGATTCACCACTTGTTGGCCCAACTTATGGGAATGAGTTTAGAGTGTTATCCATGCATGATCAAATCATGAGCATGGGTAATAATGCTGATGCGTTCGTCGTCCTTCCAGGAGGTTTCGATACGCTGGAGGATCTATTCCAGATGCTCTCATGGGCACAGCTGAACATCCACCAAAAGCCGGTGGGGATACTCAACGTCGACAGATTCTTTGATGGCCTCCTCGCTTTCCTGGATTCTCTAGTTGAAAAAAGTTTTGCATCTCCACTGTCACGAAGACTCCTTTTTTGTGCAACAACACCTGAGGAATTGATCGATAAATTCTTCGCATATACGCCTGAACCTAATCCAACTGCAGTTTGTATCGTACGCACTGATGCTAGCACGAGTCGAAAACGTGCTATGGATCTAGCACTCTCTCTGTGAGGTCTATTCGTGAATCTATCATTTTAAGTTTATATCTTGACTGTAGTTTGTTTCCACAGTATTTCTATCATAATAAAGTCGATGTGATTCAGAATTCTCAATACCATTTTAATGTCTTGTATCTTGACATAAAGTCAAAATGAATATAAAGCTAAAAATTTAATTCGGAGGATCAATAAACCAATGAACTTCAATAACAAGATTCGAGAATATCAAAAGATAAACTCTAATAAAATCCAAAAACATCAATAAATGATAAACTCCAAAAATAAAATCCGGGAATATCAAATAAAATGATAAACTCCAATAAAATATAAAAATACTAATAAAATGATAAACTCCAAAAATGAAATCCGAGAATATCAACAAAATGATAAACTGCAATAAAATCAGTTGAGAATAGCACCACTATGATAACTATAACAAAGTTAGTCGAAAATATCAATACCATGATAAACTCCAACAATGTCACCCGAGAATATCAATACAATGATAAACTCCAAGAGATCGACAGAAGGATCAACAAGTCATCAATTCATATTGCCGATAATTAGATTATAGAACAAAATCACATACCGTACACCGTAGGTGGGGTTTGGCACTGGCACAGGTCACACGTGGCGCGAAGATCTCTTGATACTAGTCTGATCAATAATGACTTTACAAGGAGAAACGATTCGGATACGTAGTATTGAAAAACCACTCTCCGATACCATCTTCTATAACAACCCAAACCCGGCGGTTATTACAGTGCCGTGAATCCCCAACTGGGACCCACCAAGCGAAACACAGTACAATAATTGACATAACATAAATGCAGTACCGAACCACATTATGTTTACCAAATACTCCGATGAGGAGTTTATACAGATATTCTGACTAACATGCGCCAAACGGACCAGGCTCAACATAATACAGGTATACTCTATATGAAGATAGATATACCGATACAATACAAAATACAGGAGAATAAAAATGCAGCGGAACTGAAAAGAAATACAACTGAGAACAAGAAGACTCGGGCCCTTGACTAGTATTCTTGAGACTCTTCGTCGTCACCTAGTCTCTCCTATGTCTTAGCCTTCCCGCGACCTAAAATATGATAAAACAACATATTTCGCCCAAAACCACAGGGTCAGTTACGCAAGATAATAAACCTCAATATATCGAACATACATAATCACACATGCTTTAAGAATTAACAAATCATCGTCCAAAATCGGAATATACGCAATCACCCATACTGTATAAACCACAAGTTCGATCATAATCTCAAATCGTCGAACACATGCAATCAAATGTGAATCGGCCAGATCATAACCCAATCCTGTTGAAAACATACGCAATCAAACATGCTGTATGAATCAACTAACAGTTATGGCTCAAAGGATGGCGCCACACTACGCCCAGGATGGAAATGTGTCCGTGCACAAGCCACCAACGGGTATCGATCGAATATACGTGTGGTCTTGTACCTAATCAGTCTCACGAAGTAACCGTCTCGTGTGCACAGTCCAATGTGAGGTCAACTACCAACACACGACTTTATATGTGCCTGACATGAAAATCCTATACATACCAACCGGCACGCCAGTGTGACCCGGAATGCCACGAGATAACAAAAGTGACATCGAAATTCAATAATGACTTAACAATTCCCAACAAGGGACCAAACGACTCAATGAAGGAAATACGAATCCAACGAAGATCAAATCAACTCACCGAAACACAACGAGGGTATAAATAAGACTCGGAACCAACGTTCCTCAATGGATGATCGACAAGATCAATAATAACATCATCATGAATCGAAATTCATAAAGCATAAATAAACATAAATATATATATATATAACATATATAAGGACATATTATCATCATAACCAGGCAAGAATTCACTTGCCTCAATGCCAAAGACGTAAGATGCTCCTGCACGATCAAAGCGTCCTCCACGAAACGAACGAGCGGCGATCGAATGAACAACACCAAAATAATCGCGGGATAGCTCACGCACTCAATGGTCCCAAAAGTACGTCCAATAATCATATCATAATACACGATTAATTAATCAAAATACTATCATTAATGTACTTAATTCCAATAACTCGATTAAGTATCACTAGATAATAATTTATTGACATGTCATACCTTGAATCGGGTCAAAATCAAAGGTAGTTGAATTTATTCAAAATTCGTCTGCTAATCCAGAAACCAATGGGCTCTTCAAACGATCAAAATCCCAGCTCAAGTTAAATGATAAATATTCAAATCTCCTCCAATTAATATCCACGTAATAAATTGAATCCACTAATAAATATATTTGGTCCAAGTAAAACCCAATCCAAATCATCCTGACCCAAACCCTAATAATTCTTTTTTTTTAATAGCGATCGGTACCCTCTCTTTAATTCTTTCATACGCCGCCTCTCCCCCTTTTCTCTTTCTCCAACAGTCAACATCTCTCTCTCTCTCCATCCCTCCCCCATATTTTCTTTCTTTCTTCTCATCTGCTCCTTCTCTCTTTATGATTTCTCCTTTTGTACAGAGATCACATGCGACTACATCGATCTACATCACACTCCCTCTCACGGTTGTGGATCGGTCGCGGATGGAGGTTCGAGGTGCAGAGCATGGCCTCATAAATCCAGTCTACTGGGGGTGGCGAACTTCTTCAAACAGTGGTAGGCGGCGGCGTTTTACAAATCGACTTGATTTAGGAGTTGACTGTCGTCCAAACGGCGGTGGTTCTTGATTCGTTCCACCGGAGCAGACAAATGGCGGCGGCGACCACTGGCTCAGTAGCAGTCCGATGCAGTGTCTCCGAGGCTGACTTCCGTTCAGACTATAGCTACGGAAGGCGGTCGTAAAAGGTCCAACCCGAGACAAAATCCGGCAAGATGTGCATAAGTTAGATCTTAGCGAAAAATCGGGGTCAGGGACATCTATAGTACCCTGTTTGATTTGGCCTTCCTAGTTGTTCTCACGCGGTGAAATTGACGGAATATGTAAAGAGGCGGCGGAACAACAGACCGGCTCAAGACTCATTGTATTGGCTTTTCCGGTGAGAGGCGGCTGATACGGTTTGGTTCTACGCTCAAGTTGTCCGACTCTCGTTTTGTCCCATGAACAGCGACGGTGACGGTGACGGCGGTTTAGAAATCATCTGGCGAGGACGAAAGATTACACGACAGAGGCCGTGGTGATAGATGAACGGCGGAACTATGTTCCTACAACTGAATCATACCATTATTTTGAGGCTGAATGATATCTTGTTTTCTTTAATATAATTAGTGCAGTATCCTTTTGATATAATGCTGAATATTTGTTCAACAGGAGTTCCTTTTGTAAACAGGTGTTTGGGTCATTAAATAATTAAAGAAGATGACATTTTTATCTCATTACCAACATGACAACAAATTTTTTTGGACTATACTCAATAATTATCAAATAAAGTAAGCAATTTCTTACTTTAATAATTCCACAGCATCTTAAAAATATAAATAATAAATCTTATTATTTCATTTGTTATAGTACCAATATTTTTGATTTAAAATAAACTTTCTAGAGAGTCATTAAATATAATAGTTGTTAAAATTTAATAATAACAATGATAAAAAATATTACATTTGATAACATATTGGATACTATAATCGGTCAAAATATATCAACATGACTAGAAACATACCATCTGAAATCAATTATGAAGATCAGAATCAAGATACATATAAAGATGTAAAATAAATATCAGAGGTATTACACGCATGACCATCAAGTGCCCGGCTAAAAATCCTACACATAACCAATCAGCACGCAGATATGACTCCAGAGATGTCACGATGCAACATGACAACAAAACTCAACGAATTACACTTTTACCAAAGAATCGAACAACTCACCGAAGTGACAACAAAGCTCAACGAGACCAATGGTAACAAGGGCGATAAGCTTGGAAATACAATCCCGCCACAAATGGTAACACGATCAAAAACATCACCACATCATGAATCATAGATTCACAGAACATTTCATATACACGAAACGCATAATAATCACAAGTATTCAACCATCATTATAACCAAGCCAGATAACTTACCTCAATTCTGTAGATGAATAATCCTTCTTTGAACGAACAAACGAACGGTGTCTTCATCTAACAATATTCACTTGAACAAGCAACCTTGAATGAAACGTAATTCATTAAACAACACATTCGTACGATAATGGTATTAATTCATAGAAACAATATTCATAACTTTACTCGAATAGTTCAACTGTCCCATCGAACATTCTAACGCTCCAATTAGGAATTATCATATATCAAGTTTATTAGATTCGCCCACATATTCTAACATTAATGCCAAACATTTGAAGTCAAGAACAATATCAATGTAATACTATGATGATTAAACATACTCTCAATTCAACACTTCCGATTAACACTGGACATGTTAAAAGTTTGTGTTTATTTACGTTCTTTATCATCTTTCTAATGATTATGTTAATCCAATCCAGAAATCAAATCATAAATTTAAGTTCTAAGCATAATAAGAACATCATCCTAATTTATGCCTCCTAATACACGAGGATCTATGTAATGGAATTTGGCCACTAATTCTACCGCATCATTAACACCCATAATCGTTATAATCATCCTAAGAACACTATCAACATATTAATGTAGTGATCAACACCTACTTGAGTTATCCACACATTCGATTAATTTGAATATATAAAGGTTATACTTGTGTTCTTCATAATCCATTATCATCCCTTAAAATTTGCTTAAAACATAATTATATCATTGAGGGTTTTTGAAACTCTAAAGACATCATCAAATTCTTTCCAACGAGTTGTTAAACATTCTTCAATTTATGGCTATAACACCATAGGATCCTACTAGCAATTAAGAACATATTCATAACTCTAATCTCCTGGTTTTTAACATGATTACCAAGGGTTTTATATTGAACATGTTATTCCACAACTTCATCAATCAATCAAGGAATGGTTCTAACAATATTATCATGTTCCAAACTAGATTTGTACATAATTTCAATGTTCATTATGATTTACCAGGTTATTCTAACACTCCAAGAACTACTCCTTACTACATCAACAATCATATGAAACAACAAGAGTAAGATAACCAACCTCAAGAAAGGGATGAAGTATAGCACCACAACTACCAAGAACACACTCCTAGCTTCTAGTTGCCAAGCTAAAATCTAAGTGTTGAAGCTCTAACATGAGATTGGAGGACAAGAATATGATCTAAGGGGGCAGGGGATCGGTTCTAAGAGAGGGAGGATGAAATAGAGTCGTGCATAAATGAAAGGCAACCCATACTTTTATAACCCGTATTCAGCATTACGTACGCTATAGCTGAAGATTAACGTACGTTACCAACATTACGTACGTAACCTTATGAGCATTACGTACGTAACAGTTTCCCAGATGTTACTGACTAAAGGTACACATGTTCTTACGTACGTTGCCAAAATGAATGCACGTAAAGCTCTGTACATTACGTATGCTAAGGTATAGCCATTACGTACGTAATGGCCGTTGACTCGGCTGTTGCGATCGACTCCCGACCACTGCCTACACGCTTGGTCACACCCGCCGAAAGGTGATCTGCTGATTGATACCCCGCATTACGTACGTTAACGTAGGAGTGTTACGTACATAATGCTACGTACATAGCGTACATAAAGCTAAGGGCAACAACAAGTAAAAAAATGAAATTCTCCACTTACATCTAACAATCAACTATAGTGTGAACGACTAAGATCAACAATTCAATTTAACATAACTCATCAATATACTCATTACAATAAACATGGATATGGTATGACAATACTCGATTTAATCGAAGAATACAATAGTAAAGACGAGAGTTTAGGTGGGTATTACATACTCCCCCCTTAAAAGGAGTTTCGTCCCCGAAACTAAGGGGTAAACAACTCGGGGTATCTCTCTCACATACTATCCTGAGTTTCCCATGTAGCCTCCTCGATTCTCGGACAAGCCCGACCTGCTGCCCAACCCGACCCGTGGCCCGGCAGCCTGTTGGAATATAAAACGCAGCGGAAGCAAGTTGGTGGTGATAATTTAATAAAAGGTTTTATAAACTAACCAACAGAAAAACCGGATCTATTTAGGCTTGTCAACTAATTAACTAAACAGATTAATAAACAATTAAATAAACATATTTACGCATGGGAGTCGGTAATTTTTACCTTTGACGCGAAGTGGTAGAAAAATCCCTTTTGGTCGATTTATGTCTTCTTCGTGTTCCTCTCCAATCTTCTCGTATTTCTACCTCAAGATCTTCTAGAGTATATCCCGCCTATGTCCGGATGTCGTGTGGGCAACAATCTACCGGACTAAATTTGCACAGCTAGGGTCGGTCAAAATCTCCTCATAAGAAAACTCACGATTTTTGTTCTCTCTATTTTTCTTGAATATTTTGGTATTTTAGAACAATATTGTGTTAACTAAATTATGGAATCCAAGACACAAGTCAAGATCCACAATTAAACACATACACAAAAAATCGATTTTCTTGGGCAATTATGAGTGGAAAAATCGGCCAACACTAAGTATGTATTTATAGGTATTTTGGGCTACTCTAGGGACCTTCAGGAGGATATGGTAAGGACTCCCAATAGATATCTTCCTTCCATTATTAGGACTCTTCCTAATATGAAGACTCTATTAATATCAACTTAGTCCAATAATAAGTTAATATTGCACTTCCTACCAAAATCCCAAATTACGAAATTGGGCTCCTTTTGAATTAATTATTTCCCATGTTTAAGATATTCCATGTCCATTAATTAATTTAAGCTACTGACAGCTTTTAATTAATTAATATGTTATTCATGAGTATACCACTCGACCTTTATTATTATATTGGAAAATTAATTCCACCTGCAGGGTTTAATATATTAATCCTTTCGAGTGCCTCAAGGGACATGATCAACCCGATTGGTCGGGACACGATTTCTAGCTATAATATTAATTATCATATAAATAATAATATTGCCCAAAATATCGAGCATATTGAGTCAATCATTGTGGCTCTCACCCATGATAAATCAAAGCAATAAATATTAAATATATAATTAAATATTAATCACTAGAATTAAGAAATAATAATTATCCGAGATGTACTTTCTTCTTATAGTCAGTACAGAAGAATCTATCTCACCTCGATCCTGTTAAACGTATAACGAATATGCTAATATATGCTAATGGTCAAGACCAACCAATCTCAAGCATATACTACAACCTCTCACATAACGGTCTAATGTTATATATGTTGTGAACTAAATATTACTATATAAGGAACCGATAATGTGATCTTCTGTGTGACACGACACACCACATTATCTACAATATAAAGAAATTTAGACTGCATTTGCATAACCATAGCGTGAATAAATATGCAAAACATGTGATAAATGAATTAAATATTCTCATAGATAAAGACCGGGAAATTAGGTAATACAAGCATAAAGTATGCTTTGACGTATACAACCCTAACAATCTCCCACTTATACTCAAAGCATGATTTTGAAGTATACTATCTAGACTATGTCTATCTATCTCCCACTTATACTCAAAGCAATGCTGCCATACATCTCAACCCCATTTCTTCCACATGCCCTTCAAATGACTTTGAGGGCAACCCTTTCGTGAAAGGATCAGCTAGGTTGTCTTCAGATGCTATCTTGGAGACAATAATCTTCCTTCTCTTCACAAAATCTCGAATGATATGATATTTGCGCTTGATATGTTTGCTTGCTTTGTGGGCCCGTGGTTCCTTCGAATTTGCAACAACACCGGTATTATCACAATACAGTGTAATACTCCTGGGCAAATTAGGAATCACACCCAAATCCTTTAGGAAGTACTTGAGCCATACTGCCTCTGAGGCTGCTACATATTCGGCTTCCATGGTAGAGTCCGCTATGCATTTCTACTTCACACTCCTCCAACTGATGGCTCCACCTCCCAAAGTGAAAACATATCCGGAAGTTGATTTCGACTTTTCTTTGTCCGCACTGAAATCCGAGTCAGTGTAACCCAAAGGACAAAGCGTATCTGATTGATATACAAGCATATGCTCCCTAGTCCTTCTCAGGTACTTGAGTATATGCTTGATAGCAATCCAATGTCCCGGTCCTGGGTTCGACTGATATCTCGCCACCATGCCTACAGCATGACAAATATAAGGTCTAGTGCAAAGCATAGCATACATGAGGCTTCCCACTGCCGAAGCATAAGGGACCAGCTTCATGTCATCTATCTCCTTCTGTGTCTTAGGACACATATCCTTAGATAGCTGAATTCCATGTCTGTAAGGTAAGAAACCTTTCTTGGAATTCTCCATGCTGAACCGCTTTAGCACCGTATCGATATAGGATGCCTGAGATAAGCACAACATCCTTTTCTTGCGATCTCGAAAGATCTTAATACCAAGGATGTGCCCAGCTTCTCCCAAGTCCTTCATATCGAACTGCTCAGACAGCCATACCCTTACGTCTGATAATACCATCACATTGTTTCTAATTAGAAGTATATCATCTACGTATAGTATAAGAAACACCAGCACGTTTCCATCGCACTTTTTGTATACACAAACCTCACTAGGACACTGTTCAAAACCATACGATTGAATGACCTCATCAAATCGCATGTTCCAAGACCTTGATGCTTGCTTAAGACCATAAATGGATCTCTCAAGCTTGCACACTAAGTGCTCCTCTCCTTCAGCAATGAATCCTTCAGGTTGGCGCATATAGATTTCCTTATCAAGACTCCCATTCAAGAACGCAGTCTTGACATCCATCTGCCAAATCTCCATATCTAAATGCGCAGCTATAGCTAAGAGAATCCAGATCGATTTAAGCATGGCTACTGCGAAAAGGTCTCATCATAATCGATGCCCTCCTTCTGAGTGTAACCTTTCGCAACAAGCCTTGCTTTGAAGGTTTCAACCTTCCCTTTCGATCCTCTCTTATGCTTGTAGACCCACTTACCTCCAATGGGTTTTACTCCATTGGGTAGCTCTACTAGCTCCCACACTTGGTTAGAATCCATAGATCCCATTTCGGATTCCATTGCTGTTTTCCAGGATTCAGCATCCTTATCTTGAATTGCCTGTTTGTACGTACATGGATCTGTTTCATCCTGGTCCGGGGAGTGGTCCGAAGACGCTCCCACGCCAATGAAATGTTCGTGTTGACGAACAACCCTCCCACTACGACGAAGCATGTCCTTGGTTTGCGTATCCACAATAGTGTCGATATGTGGTACACTAGGTGTTTGCACAATTGGTATTGTCGAAACCTCGCCCCTAAGTTCTTCTAGAATGACCTCACTCCTAGGCTTGGTGCTTATCACATAGTCCTCCTCTAAGAACCGGGCATTGGTGCTAACAATGACCTTCTGGTCTTTAGGACTGTAGAATAAGCCATCCTTCATTCCCTTAGGATATCCTACAAACACTCGTACTTTTGTACGAGATGCCAACTTATCAGCTTCCTTGTTCAGCATGTGTGCTGGTGAACACCAAATCCGAACATGTCCTAGACTGGGCTTGCACCCATTCCATAGTTCTGTGGGTGTTTTTGGAACTGATTTCGAAGGCACCAAGTTTAGAATGTACGCCGTTGTTTCCAAGGCGTATCCCTAGAACGAAATAGGCAAATCAGAATAACTCATCATTGACATAACCATCTCTAATAAAGTACGATTCCTTCGTTCAGCAACACCATTTTGTTGTGGTGTACTAGGCGCTGTGAGCTGGGAAGTAATCCCCTCATGTGCCAAAAAATCCAAAAACTCTCCACTAAGGTATTCACCACCACGATCAGATTGTAGTGACTTGATACTCTGCCCATGACGCTTCTCCATTTCAGCCTTGAATTCTTTGAACTTATCAAAAGATTCAGACTTACGTCGCATCAAATAGATGTATTCATATCTCGAATAATCATCTATAAACGTGATGGAGTATTCGAAACCACCCTTAGCTTGGATGTTCATTGGACCACATACATCGGTATGAACCAATTCCAACACCTTTTGTGTACGATTTCCTTTTCTTTTAAAAACCCTTTTAGTCATTTTACCTTCTACACAGGATTCGCAGGTTGGAAATGACTCAACTTGGAGCGAATCCAATGGGCCATCGCTCACCAATCTTTGAATCCTTCTAAGGTTAATATGACCCAATCGTAAATGCCACAAATATGTTGGATTTATGCTCGAATGCTCTCTTCTTTTATTAGGATTAGTCAAAGAATTAAGTGATTTATAAGTATGGAAGGGAGCTGGTGCAACATTAATGATATAAAGTCCTTCCTTATAAGTACTCGTGTAGACATATTCACCGTTTCTTTTAATAACTGCATTATCTTCAAAAGAAACTGAATATCCATCACGACGCAATTTAGAAACTGAAATCAAATTCATTCTAAAATCGGGTACCAATAATACATTATTAAGAACTAAAATCCTATCATCAACTTTTAGCTGCACGACTCCTACTGCAACCCTTGACTGGAATAGTCGCTGACTTATTGTAATCTCATCCGCACTAAGTATCTTGGTTACTTGGAACCCCTGCGAGTCATAACAAACATGATCAGTGGAGCCCGAACCCACTATCCATGAAGTGATGGAACAGGCAGCCCAACATGTTTTGACTACTAGTGCATAAGACGTACCTTTCTTAGGACAGACACTCTTGAAATGTCCTTTCAGACCGCAGTTGAAGCACTTGCCTTCGACTTTTTATTCGCTTCCGGCTGAGGAGCCTTTGACTGAGGAGTCTTGCCCTTAGCTTTGAAGGTCGCCACTTGCTTCTGACCAACCTGCTTTTTCTTCTTTCCCCATTTGGGTTTTGAAGAAGCAGCACCGGTTGTCGCAAGAATTTGATGATAACCTTGTTTGAAAAACCTTTGGCAGATTGAAGCTCAAGATAAAACGCAGCGGAAGCAAGTTGGGGGTGATAATTTAATAAAAGGTTTTATAAACTAACCAACAGAAAAACCGGATCTATTTAGGCTTGTCAACTAATTAACTAAACAGATTAATAAACAATTAAATAAACATATTTACGCATGGGAGTCGGTAATTTTTACCTTTGACGCGAAGTGGTAGAAAAATCCCTTTTGGTCGATTTATGTCTTCTTCGTGTTCCTCTCCGATCTTCTCGTATTTCTACCTCAAGATCTTCTAGAGTATATCCCGCCTATGTCCGGATGTCGTGTGGGCAACAATCTACCGGACTAAATTTGCACAGCTAGGGTCGGCCGAAATCTCCTCACAAGAAAACTCACGATTTTTGTTCTCTCTATTTTTCTTGAATATTTTGGTATTTTAGAAAAATATTGTGTTAACTAAATTATGGAATCCAAGACACAAGTCAAGATCCACAATTAAACACATACACAAAAAATCGATTTTCTTGGGCAATTATGAGTGGAAAAATCGGCCAACACTAAGTATGTATTTATAGGTGTTTTGGGCTACTCTAGGGACCTTAAGGAGGATATGGTAAGGACTCCCAATAGATATCTTCCTTCCATTATTAGGACTCTTTCTAATATGAAGACTCTATTAATATCAACTTAGTCCAATAATAAGTTAATATTGCACTTCCTACCAAAATCCCAAATTAGGAAATTGGGCTCCTTTTGAATTAATTATTTCCCGTGTTTACAATATTCCATGTCCATTAATTAATTTAAACTACTGACAGCTTTTAATTAATTAATATGTTATTCATGAGTATACCACTCGACCTTTATTATTATATTGGAAAATTAATTCCACCTGCAGGGTTTAATATAATAATCCGTTCGAGTGCCTGAAGGGACATGATCAACCCGACTGTTCGGGACACGATTTCTAGATATAATATTAATTATCATATAAATAATAATATTGCCCAAAATATCGAGCATATTGAGTCAATCATTGTGGCTCTCACCCATGATAAATCAAAGCAATAAATACTAAATATATATAATTAAATATTAATCACTAGAATTAAGAAATAATAATTATCCGAGATGTACGTTCTTCTTATAGTCAGTACAGAAGAATCTATCTCACCTCGATCATGTTCAATGTATAACGAATACGCTAATATATGCTAATGGTCAAGACCAACCAATCTCAAGCATATGCTACAACCTCTCACATAACGGTCTAATGTTATATAGGTTGTGAACTAAATATTACTATATAAGAAACCGATAATGTGATCTTCTGTGTGACACGACACACCACATTATCTACAATATAAAGTAATTTAGACTGCATTTGCATAACCATAGCGTGAATAAATATGCAAAACATGTGATAAATGAATTAAATATTCTCATAGATAAAGACCGGGAAATTAGGTAATACAAGCATAAAGTATGCTTTGACGTATACAACCCTAACACAGCCTACCCGGATAATCCAACATGCGACTGAAGATCAAATCATTCAACAAAAGACCAAGAGTCAGCCTCTCTGGATCAAGAAGTTATCTTAAAGAGGTTTTGACATTATCAAAAAGGAGTAAATTGTTGGGATAAACAATCTTGTATCCTGTTTTGATAATGGCCATCATACAACAAAGGAGTCGAACGAGCTGAAATCCCTCTAAGTATGGAAGCTATCTGGAACTCCATGCAGCCCCTTCCATACAGCATTGAAGATCTCACAGTCTAGCCTACAGCTACAGCGAAAGACTCAATACGTCGGATACAGCAGCCAGGGTGTAAGATGTTTTACTTAGGAAAAGTAAAATACATCCGACAGGACTGGATAAAGAATGATCTATAACTGTTGTGAAATACACTTTATTTATTCATAAAGTATTCACATTTAAAGAAGCATTTATTGCTGATAGGATAGCATTTAATACAGCCGAAGTGAGACAAGTCTGAATGCGCTGAAGAGCATTTAATGCGAAGTCAAATATGAAGCATTAAATGTGATCTTCTTTAATTTAAATATTCAGTAAGCCGCCAATCAGAGACGTCAACATCTCACCTGCAATGGCTACATTTATAACGGATGCATTTTCCAAAGGTTATAAATAGCCCTAATCTGAGGACACTAATACACGAAGAATTCATATATTGCAAAATCTCTTACAAATCAGTCTGACATTCTAGCGATTACTTTACAGTATATTTTGTGAGCATACAACAAGTATTCAAGCGAAGAAATATACTAAGTCCTCAATGAAGAACAGCACAACATACAACAATCGTATATCAAAGATCAAGCTGCTGTTCAGATAATTCTACCTTTACCGTTGAGAAATCCATCAGACCTGTGTAGACTGTAGATCATTGGGTATTTCCACCTGTGTGGGAAGAATATCATTGTAGACAAAGCTTCGAACTATGTGTGAAGAAGTAAGTCAAGAAAGAGCTCAAGCCAATCTGTGTGAACGGCCCAAAGCTTCAGTTCCTATATCAATCTGTGTGAATGATACAGAGACAGGTTTAGTTATAGTCACGTAGTTGTGTATGTAGTGACTATAATAAACGTTTTACTCCTGCGTGGAGGACTAGTAGACGTAGAGGGGTTTATCTCAAACCACTTTAAACTTTATGTTATTTACCTTCTGCCTTTATTATTTCCTTTACTGTGATTTATACAAGTATACATTGCAAAACCCTGTACGCACTAAGCAAATAGGAGAAAGACTAATTGTTGTATTACAGCAATTCACTTAAACGAACTTCCACTATGCACTCACATTCGAAAACCATACAGCTTGTTGTATTCTTACTTTCCAAGTTGTATACTGTAAGTGGCCAACAAGTATACACTATTAAACCCTATACACACTAAGCAAACAGGAGAACACCTAGTTGCTGTATTTATAGCAACTCACACAACAAACTTCCGCTACGCAAACTAACTTCGAAAATCATGCAGCTTGTTGTGCTTCTATATTCTAAGCTGTTTATTGTATACTTAGTAGCAAACAAAGCCATTGGGAGTAAGTGGGTCTACAAGCGAAAGAAAGTAGGTGACGGGAAGATTGAAACCTTCAAAGCGGGGTATGCGGCGAAAAGGTTACACTCAGAAAGAGGGTATTGATTATGATGAAATATTTTCGCCGATAGCCATGCTTAAGTCGATCCGGATTCTTTTAGCTATAACTTCACATTTTTATCTGGAGAATTTGGCAAATGGATGTCAAGACTGCATTCCTGAATGGAAGTCTATACAAGGAAATTTACATGCGCCAACCAGAGGGATTCATTGCTGAAGAAGAAGAGCACTTAGTATGCAAGCTTACGAGATCCATTTATGGACTTAATCAAAAATCTAAATCTTGGAACACTCGGTTTGACAAGCTAGTCCAGTCATATGGATCCATCCAATGTCCGAGTGAGAGTTGTGTGTATAAGAAATGCGATGGAAACATGTGGTGCTTCTTATACTGTATGTAGATGATATCCTTCTTATTGAAAACAACATGAAGGAGTTGTCAACCGTATGGGTATGGCTATCTGAGCAGTTCGATATGAAGGATTCGGGAGAATCGGTGTAATATCCGTACTTTTCTATTTTTAGCAGTTTCTATTTTTAGCGGATGTTTATTTTTATCGGCTCGCTTGTAACCTTTTCGACATTTTGAATCTATTTTGTTCCTAGTGTTTTTCCATTTGGACGAGTTTCGAAAGTGTTCTTATGTAATTTCGCTTTATGTTTGTCGCATGTATGTTCGATTCTCGTAAAACTTCGATTATGTTGTTTCTTTATTTCCATGAGTCCGTATGGTTGACTTATTCATGTGATGCGTTTCGGTTTGATAATCCGACATCATATCGTGATTTTCGGATATTTCGGTCCATTTTGTAATTTCCTATAAGTTTAGGAAATGGTCGACGACATTAAATCAAGACAGTTAGAAGATCCGATGTTTATTCAACTCCGCGAGAATGTAGTGAAGGGGAAAGCCTCGGGATTCGTGATTCATGAAGATGGTGTGTTGAGATTCCAAGGTCGGCTGTATGTTTCGAACGACTTGGAATTGGGGGAAGGCATTATGTGGGAGGCTCATGCGTCACCTTACTAAGTCCATCCGGGCTCGAGTAAAATGTATAAGGATTTGAGAAAAAAAATTTGGTGGAATGACATGAGAATGAGGTAGTGCAGTTTGTGGCCAAGTGTTTGACTTGTCAGCAAGTCAAATTCGAGGATCAACGGCCAGCCGGGTTGTTGAAACCACTTCCCATCCCGGAATGGAAGTGGGAGGACGTCTCTATGGATTTTATCACGAATTTGCCGAGGACAAAGATGGGAATAAACATGGTGTGGGTCATTGTTGATCGACCAACTAAGTCAGCACATTTTCTGGGCATCAAGGACACTTGGGGTCCATAAAAATTGGCTCGTATTTTTATTTCGCAGATCGTGAGACTTCATGGTATGCCGAAGACAATTATTTCGGACAGAGATTGTCAGTTTGTATCGCATTTTTGGCAGGCGGCACACAAGGCATTGGGGACACATTTGCGTTTGAGTACATCTTTCCATCCTCAGATCGATGGACAGTCCGATCGTACCATTCTGACATTCGAGGATATGTTGCGCGTGCGCACTAGACTGGTGTAGTGATTGGGAGGATCATCTGTCCCTGATCGAGTTCGGTTATAATAATAGCTGGCATGCATCGATTAAGATGGCACCGTATGAGGCGCTTTATGGCCGATGATGTCGATCACCAATATGTTGGAATGAGACATCCGATTAAGTTGGCACCGAGCCGGATCTTGTGTTGGAGACTAGGAGGAAAGTCGAGTTGATTAGAGAGAGAATGTTGACGGCTTAGAGTCGACAAAAGTCTTATGTGGATGTTAGGCGTCGACCATTGGAGTTTGAGGTAGGGAATCTCTTGTTGAGAGTGTCTCTGTCGAAGGGAGGTTTCCATTTTGGGAAAAAGGGGAAGCTTAGTCCAAGGTATATTGGACCTTCCGAGATATTGGAGAGAGTTGGCAGGTTAGCATACCGTTTGGTATTGCCCCCGTATTTGAGCCATGTGCATAGTGTTTTCACGTTTCTCAGTTGAGGAAGTATGTTCCAGACCCGACTCACATTATCGAATTCGAAGATGTGGAGATCGAGAAAGATGTTACGTTTGAGGAGAGACCTGTTAAAATTTTGGAACATCGGGATAAACAGTTAAGGAACAAAACCATCCCCTTGGTTAAGGTGCAATGGTCGAGGCATGGAGTGGAGGAAGCGACGTGGGAATTGGTGGAGGATATGCGTGCGAGATACCCCGAGCTTTTTGATCCTTAAGTTTTGGGACGAAACTTCTTTTTAGAGGGGGGGAATGTAATATCCGTACTTTTCTATTTTTAGTAATTTCTATGTTTACTGCATGTCTATTTTTATCGACTCTCGTGTAACCATTTCGACATTTTGAATCTATTTTGTTCTTGGTGTTTTTCCATTTGGACGAGTTTCGGAGGTGTTTTTACGTAATTTCGCTTTATGTTATGTTTTATCGCATGTATGTTCGATTCTCGTAAAACTCATTCGATTTCGTTATTTCTCCATTTCCATGAGTCCGTATGGTTGAGTTATTCATGTGACGAGTTTCGGTTTTGTAATATCCGAAATTTCTACTACTATTGTTTAATGTTATTTTATCCGAGTTATGTTGTACAGCGTGGAATCTGTACAGTATGGACAAAATAAATGAAGGACTGAGATGTAAGTATTGGTATAATTGTCGTATTTGGTCGACAATTGTATTTGAGGATATAATGTGTTGAGTAATGTATTCAGTATGCCGTATGTTCATATTTGGTATGTCGAGATGTTGGACGAGGATAGCTGAAAATGGCTAAGTACAGCCACGTTAGCGCACGCTATGAGATATGCTTAGCGCACGCTACATGGTGCAGTTAGCGTACGCTAATAGGTTCGAATTACATACGCTAAGGAGGATCCTTAACGTACGTAAGGCATTGTGGGAAAGGTTCGGAAGGCGGCCGATAGGTAGGCCCGGGTTGATGTTTATCGGCATTTAGCGCATGCTACCAAGGAAGGTTAGCGTATGCTAATATCAGATCGTCCGACAGGGAATCTTGGCTTTCGGCGAGTGGACCCGGTCACTTGTGACGTATGTCCAGATAAGGTCAGCGGGTGTTTGTCATGTAGGGCTAGCACACTCTAAACCGTATGGTTAGCGCACGCTAATTCCAGATCGGTCAGAGGAATCTAGGGAATCGCGGATGCTTTCGGCATGTGGGGGCATGAGTGGTAGGTGAATACTGTAGTAAGTCAACTTCGGATAGCGCACGCTAAGGGTAAAGGACTTGCGTACGCTAGACATTGTGAGTTACGTACGCTAATGCATAGGCATTATGTACGCAAGCACATGTACGAAGCGAGACAGTGGCCTCTGGACCCCGATAGCCACGCTAGCAAAGTCAATTAGCGCACGCTAACGCTGTTGCGCACGCTAGTAATGTATTCTATATAAGGAGACAGACGGGTTCTGAGATGCATTTAGTCCATTCTTTCTCCTTCAATCGATAGAGAGAGCTTTGGGAGGTTCTTGAGGTTCCCAAACACGGTGAGATGATGATCTTTAACAAGATTAAGATGGATAGGATGGATTCAAGCCTTGTTCTTCAAGTTATTCATGATTCTTGGAATGGAGTCAAGTGTTCTTATTCTTGGTTCATCCAATCCAGGTAATTTTCGTATCCCTTTGATGGTGGTTCGTTTTTCTTGGATGATTACATGTGAGGAGCATGTTGGATAATCAGATGATGATGTTATATGAGATTCAATGGAATTTGATAAGAGTTTCGGATGTTAGTTAAGATTCTTCATACTATAAGGATGTTGATTCATTTAACCCGATCTAAAATGGATTTCTGAATCTTGGTAATTATATTGGTCGATTTCGATGAGATGAATCATGATACTAGGTTGAATTCCAGATTGAGTATTATATGATCCTTGTTATCGAGTCGGTTTGATTGTTGATGTTGTTATTGATATATGGATATTGATATGATCCTTGTGATAGTTATGGTGTCGTTTATCTTCAAGAGATATGGAGATTTATGTCTCCCTTCATTCGGATTCGTAGTTGTAAGATGTTAGTCGATGCTTGGAATGCATGCCACTGTACAGCATTAGCGCACGCTAAGCTTACTGGCTAGCGTAGGCTAACGGGAGCAACTTAGCGCACGCTACGTTATACGTTTAACGTGCGCTAAGTAGTCAGACAGTGCAGTATTTTTGTGTTGTGATTATGAATTCGTGATGGTTTTATTTGGTTTGTTCTGACTTCGTTTATTGGAGGTTTTGTTGAACCATTGAGTTCAATTGGTTAGTTTTGTCGGTTGTTGATTGTTATCGGATATGTGTTATTTGATTACTTCGATAGGTTGGATTATTGATCGGTGATTATAACCGGATGTTGTGGTCGTGTTCGAGTATGTCCGTTGTGTTGCTTTTGATCGGGGCTGAGGAGCTCGTAGACAAAGGCAATGTGTTCGGTAGCAGCCTCATGGTATCGGTATCGAGGCATATTACTTGCTCGGTTATAATATTTAATGAATGGTTTCAGTTTCATTTCGTTTATAATGCATATAGCGATGATTATTATTGTGAAATCTGGGTGTTTGGATCGTATATCGTTCTTCCGATTCTGGGAGGTAAATCATAATATATATGCTTTATCTCGGTTATTGGTATGTTCGGGTATCGAGGTTATGTTGCGATAAAGACGATGATATGAGTATCTATAGTTCATTGTACGTTTGGATCGCCGAGCATTGAGGATAATTGTCGGTGATGATTTGACATCGAGATTGCTCCCGAAGGACTCGGGACAAGTATCTTAGTTTGATTCGGTTTAGTGTTAATGATGTTGATCATGCAGGTTGTCATTCATGTTGCTGAACATGAAGTCGTCCTAGTTTTTTCATCATAGTTTTGTTCATGTTTTGATTCATATGTCGTTCATGTTGATGAACATTTTGATTTGCATATGTGTATGCATAATTTTGTTGTTTGCGTTGTGTTGATCCGATGGGATCGTGTGATCTATGCTGAGGGCGCTGGATCAGATGTCCACCTCGTGTTGGTCCGATGGGATCATGTTGGGATCTATGCTGAGGGCGCTGGATCATTGGACGGGTTTTTCCACCTCGTGTTGGTCCGACGGGATCATCTTGGGATCTATGCTGAGGGCGCTGGATCATTGGATTACCCAGTGTCGTATTGATGGAATCATGTGGATTCGCATCGTTGGTTTTATATGTGTTGTTGTATGTATATTATTGGTTATCCGCCTCGTGTTGATCTTGTAGGATCATCTTGGGATCTATGCTGAGGGCGCTAGATCATGGGATTTCCATTGAGTATACATTGTTATTCTTTTTGAGCATATTGACGTTGTCACATGAGTATGTATTTGTAGGTCTTGTGTTAGGACCGTGTTCGTATGTTGCTTTGATCTGATCTTGGATTAGACTGATTGTCGTGGTATTGTGCATCTCGAGGTATGTTCCGTATTTCCTTTGGTTATTGTCTTTTGATGGACAATCGATTATTGTGTTGAGATGTGATGATGTCACCCGATGGATTGGGGTTGGACCGAGTTAGTAGTTTTCATAACAGTGAGTTATGAAGACATTTTGAGAACCTTGGGTTCCGTTTGAGATACGGTTTAGTTGATTAGATATGAGCTTGTCGTGTTGTTGAGGATACGAAATGTGGATTTTGGTAAAGTTATAACGATAAGATTACATTGGTCGTATTCTTATTTTGTATCTCATTGGTATGTAATTATTGATTTGATGTGACGGTTATCATTGTTGGATATTATGACTGACCCCGTCATGGGCTTTCTTTTTAGGTTCTTGGATTTTCGAGCTTGTAGCGGTCGTGGAGAGATGAGCTTCCCGGAGGATACTGGCTAGGGCATGTATTTGTGTATTGAGTTTCCTGATCAGTCGCTGTATTCCGCTGCTAGAGTATTTTAAATTGTTTGTCTTTTCCGCTGCGTGAGTATTTTTAAATGACCTTGCCTTTTGGTAATTTGAGTTACTTTGGGAATCATTTTCTATACTATTGAGTTTTGATCGTTTGGCCTTTGCCCTTTTCAAAACGAGATTTCACGACGGTTTTGATAAATAGATTTTTTTTAAAGTCTTCGAATATTTTAAAGATAGTACCGTCGTCGGCCTCTTGGGCATTTGTAAATGTTTGCGAAAATTTCCTTTAGCCTTGTGGGTTCTATCTCGGGGCCCACGGCGCTGTAATATTTCCGGTCAAATCTGGGGGTGTTACAGGTTTGATAATCCGACATCATATCGTGATTTTCAGATGTTTCGGGCCGTTTTGTAATTTCCTATAAGTTTAGGAAATTTTATCTCCTTTGACGTATTTCGAATCTTTCGATAGTCGGAATCGTACTTTCTTTCAGCACTTAGCTTTGTCGTCGCTAATACTTCGTATTTATGTTTTGGATTCTATCTTTGGTTGCGTTTCAACTTCGTATTTTTCCTGAGCAGCGAACTGCAATCAGCAGTGTTGAACTACTACATGAATAATGTATGTTATTCATGCTTTCTTGCATGCGCTATCGATGCATTTATAACGTACGTTAAACCTTAGTGTTAACGTACGTTATTGTCCTCAGCGTTTTGGGCAGAAGCTTCTGCCCAGTTTTTGCCTAGCCCTTACGTACGTTAGCATATGAGTGTTACGTACGTAAGAGGCATAACGTACGTTAACCTCACCATGTTAATGTACGTAATGAACTGTCAGGTATTTAAAACCTGAACAGGTCAGTCGTGTCACTTTTCCTTCTTTTCTTTCCCTCGTCCGCGACTTGAGTTCTTCGGAGGGTTTTGGAGCGATTCGTATAGAGCAACCCATGGATTTCCGTGATAAACCGATTATTGTGCTCCAAACGAAATCATCTTAATCCTCTTTCACCATCCAAATCCAAGGTATTTTAGCTTACAACCCTAACTTTGTTTATTGTGGGTGGGTTTTGGGATTTGTCTATTTAAACTCAAATTGTTCATTTGTGTTGCTATATTTCCTACCAATTATTGTTATTGAGTGTTTCCTAATCCGTTTCCATTGTGTTTAATCCGTGGAATGTTGATTTGGGGAGGTTTTGTGAAAACCCTCACCCGTATTGAACGTACACGTATTGTTAAGGTTGTAATTGGGGTTGTGGGCGTATTCCGTTCGATTATTGTTATCGCCTAGGACTGAGTTGTGTTAATCTTGCGTTTAGGAGCGGTCGTGGTCACTCCGTGGAATTTCTAGCCATCGTTTACTTTCCGTCTCGTTAAAGATGTCTCAAAGGCATGTACTTTACATTTGGTTGCGTATTCTAGTATTTGAATTATGGCTTCTCGTGTATGTTGTGGATGCTAATGCGTATGTTCACCCAGGAATGGTCTGACGGGGCCTCTGGGGATACGTAGTGCAGTGTGTATGCGTATCATGAACTGGGGGTAACCACCCAGGGATGGTCGGACGGGGCCTCTGCGGGGTACGGTGGCTGTGAGTCTCATACCAACGGTTAACCTTTGAAATGTTTTGTTGGAGAACTATGTCTTGTGCTTGTGCACTATAATATTCCGAAATATAAAAATATTTTCTAAAATGATTTTGGCGCATATTTCATCTGATTAGAATGTTTGTTCAATTGGATTGTACTTGCAGTAGTTGTTGTCGCTAACCCCTTAAATGGGGGAAATACTTTTGTATTTCAGGTACAGGTCCTGGAGGCGAACGAGCATACGGACAGTACGAGGATGATGGGCAAGAGAGATTCTGTTCAATGGTCGTCCGTTTGGCGTGTTGTCTTTCGTACTTTAATATTTATGTCATTTGTTCAGTACTCGAGTACTTTCTTCCTTTAAACTTGTATTTGCTTGTGAACCCGGTTTGGGAAGGATTTTATTTATCATTTTTGGGTTCAGTCCATTTGTCTTGAATGTCTTAAAGTGTGGAATTGTTTGTATGTTGATGATGTTTGTCATTGGTCATGATGTCGAGTTTGTACGTTAGCCTGGTGGATTCCAAAGGGTGGGATTCACGGTGCTATAATATGCCCTGAACATCTTGGGGGTGTTATAAGTGGGCCACATCCTTAGAATCAGGATCTTTCGTGATCAGAAAAAAAGGATGTTGTGCTTATCTCAGACATCCTATATTGATACAGTGCTAAATCGGTTTAGCATGGAGAATTCCAGGAAAGATTTTCTACCTTACAGACATGGAATTCCACTATCTAATGATATGTGTCCTAAGACACAACAGGAGATAGATGACATGAAGTGTAACACCCCCGTGATTTACAGAGATATTACAGTGCCGTAGATTCTTTTTGGAGAACCTACCAGGCTTAGACCAACATAAAACACATTAACAATCAACAAAACCGAGACATTCACACCTTAAAACCAACATCAACTTCAATACGACATACATCACAAAGTAATCCAATACATGGTCCTATTGGATCACAACAGGTACAAGTCACAACTGATCCAACAACATCAACAACAACTAACACCAACACATTAAACAATATATGACAGTCCCCGTGCGAGTACAAAACCAAAACATGACTTTAACCATGATAAAACTACCTCCGACTCGAAATAGGACATGATATCAGTGTTGCTCTCCATCCACGTGCCCTTCCTGCGCCGGTTCGCCACTAAGACCTGTAACTGAATACACAACAAGTATATTCACCCCCGAAAGGGTCAGTAAATAGCCGGTGTAAGTACAACGATTCATGAATATGTAGTACAAGTGAATAAACAACCAAATCACAGTGCCATCACAAATATTCCAGAATACAATACCACAATCATCATTATTGTATGTGCAATGCAATGCAATTCCCATGCATGCAATGACTCACGCACACGGGCCTATTTCGCTTGGCTCTTTTGGCCAACCCAAGTCCCTTACTTGGATTTTTTGCTTTTCGCTTTTCGCTTCGCAATGCATGTTTATGACATATTATTTCATGTCAATGCGCAATGATACTGAGTATTCACAAATTCACTTTTCAGCTAATCACACGTCACAAATATCGCACCGGTACACTTGAAAGTGTAAAAATTACACAATTTACATTTCTAGTAAATTCCCCACCGAGTGGTCCACAGATACTCGCAGTCTAACGAATCCCAGAGGACCTTCGCTGGTTTTACTTGGCTCACACACACTCAGTGACCACATATCACAAACCAGAGAAATCACCACTTTTTGAAATCACATTTTTTGAAATTACCACATTCCACAGAAAACACATTTTTCATATATTCATTCACACGAAGTACATCAAACGTAATCAAAGTAATTGCCTGACATTCCAGCGAATGGAAAAGGTTCGATTGACAAGGAAAATGGACTGAGCATTTAGCCAAACCTTCACCCTAAAATGGATCATATTATATAATTAACGGGTTAAGATTTATATAACCATTAGAAGTCTACTTTCTAATTTAGCCGAGTTTGGGTGAGACATAGTTACGGACACACTCCACGTGTTATCGGGGTGTAATAATGTAGTGTTTCAAATTAGGAGTCATTTGGAAGTCGTTTGGCCCATTTTGGATTGAAACCAAGAATGTTATACACTTTTTAAAGAAAATAATAAAGTTTAGGGCCAAATTGAAGATTTAGAAAACTTCAATCAAGTCCAACTTTATTTCTAATTCCCAAATGGCATAGCCCTAGGATTTTAAAATTTATGTTTTCCACCTCAAAACTTTATATGACTATCTAAATGTCGTTTTAACGTCTATTGTAACCTCACCGGGAGCTTCTTTAACATCTACTAACAATATTTTTGCACGCAAAACACACTTATACCCCAAATCGGCAAGCCCGTACCCATACCCATTTCTCAACTCACACTCACACATACAAACACACACACACACATACAAACACACACACCCACACACAGCACACACACATACACACAATAACACACACGCACACACAACACACACACGGTACACACAATACTCACACACGCACCCACACAGTACACACACACGCGCGCGCACACACAGTACACCCACATACACAAACACACACACCTGTACACACAGACACACACATACCCGCCATAATATTCAACCGAATCCAGAAACTAAAACTAGAAGGATGAAGCTCGTCAGGAGGGCTTCCTAACGGTGTAACAGGTTTCAAGTTCTGCCAGCCCGAACGGCCGTATGGGGACCCGACGTCGAGCGGTGGTTTCAGCTCCATTCCCACTATTCCGACCCCAGTTTGAAAAAATCGACATATATTTGTGACCTACTCATTGAAACGATCAAAACGGTATATAGATTGTGAAGTTTTACCAGAGAAATTTCCTTCTGGTGGTGGAACCCTTCTCCGCCTTTTCTCCTCGCCTTGCCTGTTCTTTCTCTTTTTTTTGTTTCCTTCTTCTCCTATAGGAATGTTCGTGTCCCTTCTACTCCACCCGTCCTTCTTAGCCCTTTTTATCTCTTCTTTTTCTTTTTGTTGTTGTTAGGCAGTTTACGCGTGTATTTATATATATAACCTATTATGTAGGTAAGAGTATATATATATATATTATAATTATTAGGGCTATTATTGCTATCTCGTCCCGATGAATATTGATACGGCAGTGACGTACAAAATATTATATATAAAATATATATATATATATATATAGTAATACTCCGCCGTTACAGAAATTCAAGTTCGTCGCTCTAAACAACACGGGAGACATAGTTCTCAACTCCGACATAATAACCGAATTTATCCGACGTTCAGAAAATATAAAATCACCCAGTTTATTTACTACGGGGTATCACACCCCCCCCCCTAAAAAGAAGTTTCGTCCTCAAAACTGGAAATGGAAAATAGTTGTTCGAAACATTTCGGTTTGAAAACGAGAAAGTCATATGATCTTCATTAAGAAAGGGATCTGGTTTATCAATGGTATAAATACAATCAAAATATTGGTTAGGCCAAAAGATATAATCACAAACTCTTGGTATTCGTATTTGATGTCAAGACATGATGACCATCTCTCAGATGTTGATCGTTGAGACTAGCGAACCGAAGAAATGAAAATAGATCAAAAGAAAAGGAACTAACACGGAAATCAAATTATTACATCCCACTCCTTAAGAAATAAGTTTTGTCCCAAAACTTAGGACATGAAACAATCAAAGCAAGGCAAACTTTAGATGACACCAATTATATGCTGCCAACAACTGACACAAAACTCCATGTCATATGGAGTCGCTATGATCTGATTAAATATGCAAAATGTTTACGAAATGCAACAATCATGAGTCACCACAGTTGAGGAATCCAAATGGTACGATAGTCAAAATGCGAGTCCAACGCTGAACAAGTACGTAATTCCGATAACTTCAAAGGTTTGGAAGATCACATACTGGGACAAATACTCAAATCTTAAGGAGATTACGGAGTGGCCCAAATGCTTAATAGTCAATATACGAGATCAAACATCCATAATCGGACAACAACGATCGAACAACGATGACTGAATAACAATGATCAACAACAATGATTGAACGACAATGATCAAACAACTCTGAAGTTCACGCCTCAACTCAAGACATTAAGTGGGCTTGTAAGAATTACAAGACATTCACTTTGCATAGGACTCACGAGATTTGAACCGAACTTGGGAAAAGTCACAATTGTAAATGGATTCATCTGTAACACTGTCACAACTCGTTCGAACGACAAAAACCGAAGAACATAAGAAATTCAGAAGGTATCACGGAACATAAGCGAGTCAATAGGATGGAGAAAAATATGGAAGTAAAAAACTCAAGTGTCACGATCCACTTTAAATAAAAGAAGGTTGTCCCCGAAATCTATAACAACGAAAACAAGGTAATAATGTAACAAGCAACCTCATAAGTGTAATACCCGAGATCTTCATTCTGGTTTCGTGAGATTTTCTTCGGGCGAGCGGATTATTGTCGTTCACGTCTTTGGAATCGTGTACCTGTGTTATGGTGCGTTGGGTTTCGTAGCCTGCTCGTTATTATTTTGAATCATAGCTAGTGTATTGGTGAAACCGAGATGTTGAATATTTAAACCGGGCCATCGGAGTTGACCGCGGCTGAATCAAGACCGCACGTTTTGGGCAGAGACTCGCCTGGCTGAGTTACGGCCGTAATGGACCTGCCAGTTATGGCCGTAAGGTGCCTGCCGGTTACGGCCTCAATGAGTGCTCGGTTACGGCTGCAATGAGGTGGTCGGTTACGGTCGTAATGGGTTGGCCGGTTACGACCATAAGGATGCTGCACAAATTGGGCACACGGTTCAGGAAGGCCGATTACGGCCGTAATGGCTCGGCAGAATGGGTATATAAGGCCTGGGCACGGGTGCAGTCGGCAATTTTCCTCATTTCTTCATTTCTTTCGCGATCCTTCGACAAGATTCGAGGGTTTTGACTGGCACATCTTTGAGTGTCATTTGGGAAGCTTGTTGGTGTCTATTATTATTATCATCTTTCAATTTCTTATCGTTCGGATCGAAGGTAATCCCTTGTAATTTCCTAGAATTGATTTTTCGGAAGTTCTTTCTCGATCTCGTTGTTTCATCCGATTTTGATGATGTTGTTAGGCATCGTGAATCATGATTTACGGATTGTATATCCGTATCTTGAGTTCATTTGAGTCCAACCTTGATTTTTATGTTCGTAGGGAGCCTTGAGCATTTAATGTCCGATTAAATGCCTCTAAGGGTTTTCCCTTGGTTCTTGGGTGCGTTTCTCGTCGTTGTTAACTGTTATACTTGTAGTGATCAGGTTTTCGTTGTTTTCGCCGGAGGATTTTAGGTGTTCGAGGTTTCCCGGTTGAGCCGTGTTCGTCGTAGATTTCGGTATCAATTATTGAGGCAAGTATCTTGCCTATACAATTCATGTTTCATAGCCGTAATAGTTGGTAACTGACTATGTGTGCGATTGGAATGTTTTAATGAACTTTCAAAAGAATTGGTATATTCTCGATAAAGACTCTCTTTAAAATCTACTTGTGTGTTTGTAAACGAATGTGTTGTTCTGAGAATGTGTGTAGGGTTGTGCATTGGGGTGTCTTGGTTGCGTATGGTACCGTTGTGTGTGATTATCTCGATAGTGTACTTAAAGTTATGTATTTTTGGCAAGAAGTGTGTGTGTGTGTGTGTGTTGATATGTGTGTTATCGATGAAATGTGATGTTGTGTGATGTGAGTACGTGTCAGATATAGTGGTCATTTCTAACAAGTACCTTGGTTTACAATTGATGTACTTCGGGGGAATGAATTCGTGAAATATGTTGTGAACTATGATTTTAGAAAGTGCGACTTGTGGTCGTGTGCCAAGTAAAACCAGTTGAGGGTCCCTAATTTCAACTTTTTATGGTTCGAAATATTTTATCCAATAAAATATCTCGGGAAGTCTTGTTGGGTTGAATTGTGGAGTTAATCAAGTCATTATATTCTTGAAGTATGTTGTGTATATCTCGTATTTGCACTTGATACTTGCACTAGCAAAATAGTGGAGTTTTGCTAACCCCTGAGTATTCGGGGGGTGGATGTCTGTATTGTGTCCAGGTACTTGCAGGTTGCTGGGGAGCGAATCACAGGATCAGTACGAAGGATGATGAAAGACGACGATACTAATCACATGAAGACATGTGTTGAGTATTTAGTAAAGTCTTGTTGTTTTGTCTTTCCATTGTGGTATTTTCCGTTTTCTGGAAATATCGATGTATCCTAACCCATGCATGGGTACGAGTTGTGAGAAAGAGTTGTGTATGTTTGATGTGTATGTTGTGGCAAAAGACCAAATCGGTCTAATGGTTTGTTATTTAGCCATGTCGGCATGTATTGTGTTGTCATAATTTATGTATCTAGCCTAGTAGATCCTCACGGGGAGGGTCTGCGGCGCTGTAATACTCCCAAGTGGTTTGGGGGTGTTACAGAATATGGTATCGGAGCTTAGGTTGTATAAACCTAGACTGTCGGGTCAAGTTGTGTGTTGCTGAGTCTTGTCTTGTCTGATTTTGTCTGATTGAGTAGTGTCGCGATGCGTCGTCTGATATGTCAGTTGTGATTAGTATCAACGTGCATCCATCATCTTCGTGCGACCTGTGGATGTAAGTCTCTCCATTTATATATTATACTTTATATTTCGTGTTACCCGATTTTATTTACAAGTAAGAGGTCGGATAGAAATCGTATTGAATACTTGTGGTATATTACGTGTGTAGAAATTGAGATATGCTGTTAAGATTGAGTTTTGTTTGATGTAATGTGTTGTGGAAGTTTATGGACAATTAGGTGTTCCAGAAGACGTGTTGATGACAGAGTTGGTCGTAAACACAAATAGATTGCTTCGATGTATGTCCAAATTTAAGGTTATACTCGTGAATGGTATCGGTTAATATGATGATTTGAGTGTTAGATGGGCACGTGTATTGGGAACCGGGTATGTTTAATTAATTGTTGCTAATTGCTACATAATAGCTCGTATTGACAACTGTGTTGGTTGCTCGTGTAACTGTAAAACGTTTTTCAAAACTTTATAGATTTATGTAAACCAATTATTAATTAATTTCAAAAAGTGCCTTTGGCATATTTGCAAATGACTTTTTGAAGAATTTTATAAACATAGATATGTTTTGAAGTACTTTCGATATTTTGTAAAACCTCACCGTCGGTGATCATTTGTCATGTTTGAGAAGGATTTGTGAAAGCGATTTTGTCGATTGATTCTATTTTCAGATAAACCGAGTAAGGAGAACTCGACTTAAACTTTGAAGTTCGAATTTGAAAAACTTCCTTGGGGAGTCATGTGCTTTTTTTAATTGATATCTCATTTTCAATTTGTACTATAAATTTTTCAAAACATGATTTTAAATTCAAATGAGGTCTTCCAAATCAATACAAGACGTGACCCTCGTTTTTAAACATTCAGTTTCATGATATTAGTCAGGGGGTATGTAGTGATTATGACGTTGGGTTGGGCAAAACGCTCGGGATTGTGATTAAGTTGATGGTGTGAACCGTTGGCATTTGGATTCTGTATGTTGTTGGCTATTTATAACCTTCAGCTTTACTACTACGTTGGTTGTGTTCGTAATAGACTACTGAATCATACAGTTAACGCACGCTAATCTCGGTTGTAACGCGCACTAAACAAACTGGGTAGAAGCTTTGGGACTGCATTTTCGCCGTTAGGTGTAACTTTTGCAGTCATAAACCTGTCACATGTGACTGTATTCTATGTGCGTTGTCCATTCATAACGATTGTTGTGGGTGGGTGTGAATTTTGATTTTCGTTGTAATAGGTGGCTACTGGTTAGTATGCCGAGAGGCAGAGGTCGTGGTCGTAATTGTGGTACAGATAGCTATGGGGGTCAGATACGAGAAGAAGAGAATGCTGTCGGGAATGAAGTTGGCCTTGGTATTGCTACCATCTTGCAACAGGTAGTGATATAGATGACTCACTTGACCCAGGCAGTTCAACGTAACACTGATGCGATTCAGAAGATCGGGGCAAACCTATGCTCTGAGAGGTAGTTAGTATGAATCCTCCTCGATTTGTTGGTATGGCAGATGCATTGGGTTGGGATGGTTGGCTTCTTCAGTTGGAAATTATCTTCGAGGCCATTGATTGTCCCGAAGATCGAAAGGTTCCTATTGCTCAGTACCTTCTTAGCGAAGATGCCGCTCATTGGTGGGAAGCTGTTAAACCTCTGGATCGTGTCGTCATGTGGGCGGAATTTCAAGAACTTTTGGAAGCTGTATTTTATCTGGAACCGATTAGAAAGCAGAGGAAGTTGGATGATATTGTGGTTAGTACTGGAGCTGGAGTTTCTAAATTGCAATATCGTAGTCCTTCTGCCGTGAAGCTTCATCATTCAATAAGTGGAATTGGGAGTTCCAAGTCGTCATCTTTGATTTCTGGTATGGACAAAAGGTGTTTCAACTGTAATATGCCGGGGCATGTACGTGCACGTTGTCCTTCCCCGTCGATAATGTGTCACAAGTGTGGACATGAAGGACACAGGATTCAGTTTTGTGAGTTGTTTACCAAGCCTTTCGAGGCACGGGTTTGAGCACTGATATCAGGATCGACTCTGAAGAGTCTCTGAGAGGAGTAGTCTACCAGTTGTATGTTATGTTATTTGCTTGCTTCGTTGTTTCGAATTTCTGAGGCAAACTTCTTTTATTAGAGGTGTAACACCCCGAGATATTCGGAATAATTACAGCGCCGTAAACCCTTTAGGTAAGGATTTACAAGGCTAATTTTAAAAGAGTGTAAATATAAACCAATCGTACCACTGAAGTTCAAAGACATATTTGATTCAACCGATCCAAGAGTTAACTTATACAACCATATCGAAAGGACATTATTAAAACAGACGTACTCTAGTACTAAACGATCCAAAAGATAAATCACAAACACAATAACATCAACCACATCACTGAGCCATTTCGTCGTCCTGTCGGTACTGTGGTTGCCTTCCCGCTCCTCGGCTACCTGAACATCAAAACAATGTCCACCCCCGAAGGGGTTAGCAAAACGGTGCTAGTACAAGTATCATAATACAATAAATCATCAATGCATCATAAAACATGCAAAACGGACTTCCGCTACCGGAATCCAACGATGCGAATCCTCACGATTCCATCAACACAATACAGGGTAATCCAGCGATCCAGCGCCCTTGGCATAGATCCCCATGATGATCCCGTCGGACCAACGCATGGTGGAAAACCCATCCAACGATCCAGCGCCCTTAGCATAGATCCCCATGATGATCCCGTCGGACCAACGCATGGTGGACATTCGATCCAGCGCCCTCAGCATAGATCCTCATGACCCCCTCGGATCATTTATACCATAATCAATCAATTATGCATACACATATGCATTTCAATATGTTCATCAATACGAACAAACAACAACGAATATCACGAGAATTCTCAGAAATACATCTCATATTCAACAATATGAATAAAACCACAAGCATGATAAATCGAACTCGACATATGATACTTGCCTCGAAAATGGCAAGGACGAAACACTTCAATATTCTCGACACACTCGAAGGCCGCCTCCTTCGATCCACGTAACAAGCTCGAACCTTAACAAAAGGAATGATATATAAATCATCTCAAGTCAAACAATGGCCTAACAATTCGGCCTACGGCCGAAAAGCTCAAAAATAAACAATCTGCCTGGATTGCTTAGCGCGCGCTACGTACTCTACGTAACGTGCGCTAAGCCGGACTGTTAGCGTACGCTATCGTATAAGACTAGCGTGCGCTAGTCACGGACTGGCAGTCTGAATCGGCTGGTCTCATAACGTACGCTACGTACGTTTCGTGCGTTAACTGAACCCCGATAGCGCACGTTACTCACACATGTTAGCGTGTGCTAATCTTGCATGGCAGAATACTACAAACTGAAAACTGGGTTGAATGGTGGAGAACTCATGAATTCTACCGTGATAATACAAGTTATCCTCGGGCATATCATGCTAATAAGGTTTGTGGAAGTTTTATGATTATGAAATACAAATATACGGATAGTCATCTCAATATCATAATCCATCTACGATCTTCAAGAAATAATCTAAGTTCCGATCGTCTTACGTTCCAAAACACATGATTCCAACGTGTACAACATAGCAACTGGGTAATATCCGATTACTGATCATAAATCGATTTGAACAAGCTTAGGAGTTCTTATAATAAAATGGTTCAAAGGTTCATACGATATATAGTGCCGATACGTCAAAAGTATCCTTCTAACATGTGATGACCGATTATAAATGAAATACTTGCTATCAAAACATGCTTCAAACTTCCTTAGGAACATTACTAACATCGGTGAAGAATCACCTACCTCAAAGTAGTGAAGAACACGGAGGAAAATGAAGCAATCCAACACCGAAGGCTTGATCACCAATCTCCAATGCTATACGATCTTCCATCTCGAACTAGGAGGTTGATATGAAGTGTTTAGGACGAAGGGAGTTATGTTCTAAGTGTAAGAGTTCGGGTTATGGGAGGAGAAAGAACTGAAATCACGAATAGGATGCTGTCCTATTTATAATAAATGGTTATTAGCGCGCGCTAATACCTGCTCGTAGCGTGCGCTAACGGCTGTCTGACTTAACTGAAGTCAGCACTTAGCGTGCGCTATTCACATGCCTGTAGCGTGCGCTAAGGCGTTGACTTGGATTTTCCCGAAAGCCGTCCAGGTTCATTCGACACAATCCGACAAGGGTCCCCTGGCCAGATCTCACCTACCGCACGTCTCAATCAAATTGACCACGCATAGCGTGCGCTAATAACACTCTGTAGTGTGCGCTATGAATCCATGTTAGCGTACGCTACCCGTAGCCTGTAGCGTGCACTACATGCACAGAATTTCAATCTTTAAATCACAAATACGAAATTATACGCTCGACAACAATGGATTATGAAATATGGAAAAATAATACTCAGATCAAGTACAATCATTTCAATATCACCAGTTCCAATTACATAGAAATTTCGGGTATTACATCCTTCCTCCCTAAAAAGAAGTTTCGTCCCGAAACTTAAGATGAAAACAACTCCGGATATCTGGTCTTCATACTGTCCTCCGTTTCCCAAGTGGCCTCTTCGACTCCATGTAGTGACCATTGTACTTTAACCAAATGTATTGGTTTATTCCTCAATTGTTTGATCCGGCTCTCAAGTATCTTGATTGGTCTTTCTTCGAAGGTGCCATCACTAGCTATCTCGATCTCGTCGAAATCAATGATGTGACTGGGGTCTGGTACATACTTCCGTAGTTGGGATACGTGAAACACATTGTGAACATGACTCAGCGATGGCAGTAGGGCCAACCTGTATGCTAAATCACCAACTCTCTCGAGGATCTCAAATGGTCCGAGATATCTCGGACTAAGTTTGCCTCTCCTCCCAAAACGGAAAATCCCTCGTGTAGGAGACACCTTCAACAGTACATGGTCCCCAGCGTCGAACTCTAAAGGGCGACGACGTACATCTGCATAAGACTTCTGTCGACTCTGGGCAGTCAACAGTCTCTCTCGAATCGAAGCTATCTTCTCTTGAGTCTGAATAATCAATTCCGGTTCCGTCCCGATCAAATCCGAAGAATCATCCCAACACAGGGGTGATCGGCATCTTCTCCCGTATAAAGCTTCAAATGGGGCCATCTTAATAGAAGCATGCCAACTGTTATTGTAGGTGAATTCAACTAATGGCAGATGAACTTCCCAATCAGTTGACCAATCTAAAGCACAAGCTCTAAGCATGTCTTCTACAGTTTGAATAGTCCTTTCAGACTGACCGTCCGTTTGGGGATGGTAAGCCGTACTAAAATTGAGCTCAGTTCCCAAAGCCTTATGAACTGCTTTCCAGAAGTGTGACACGAAACGACCATCTCGATCCGAAATAATGGTCTTCGGTGTCCCGTGCAATCTGACTATCTCCGCAATAAATATTCGTGCCAATCTCTCGGGTCCCCATGTATCTTTAATTCCCAGGAAATGAGCCGACTTGGTTAGTCGATCAACTACAACCCAAATCATGTTCATTCCCGTTCTAGTCCTTGGCATACTAGTGATGAAATCCATCGAGATATCCTCCCACTTCCATTCAGGGATCGAAAGCGGCTTTAACATTCCGGCAGGTCGCTGATGTTCAATCTTAACCTGCTGACAAGTCAAACACTTCGAAACGTACTCTGCTACGTCCTTCTTCATATTCCCCCACCAGAAGTTTTGCTTTAGATCCTTATACATCTTACTACTGCCTGGGTGAATAGAATAGGGCGCGCTATGAGCTTCCTTCAAAATTGTCCGTCTCAAATCATCATCATCGGGAACGCAAAGTCGACTCTGAAATCTCAGAACTCCATCGTCTTGTATTACGAATCCTGGGGCTTTTCCTTCTTTTACTTCGTCACATAATCGAAGGATCAGAGAATCGTTCAATTGTTTAGACTTGATCTCCTCGACTAGTGATGAAGTCAGTTCCATCACATAAAGTTGCCCTTGGATTCCTGGTGCCCATACTTCAATCCCCTCGCGGATCAGTTCTCGTTGAATACTGGTTTGGGACGTAAGTGCTTCCAACACTCGAAGAGAAACAGGTTTACGGCTCAAAGCATCAGCTACTACGTTTGCTTTCCCCGGATGATAGAGAATCTCCAAGTCGTAATCCTTGATCAATTCCAGCCACCTTCTCTGCCTCATGTTTAACTCTTTCTGACTGAAAATGTACTTGAGGCTCTTATGATCTGTAAAGATCTGACAATGAGTGCCATATAAATAATGTCGCCAAATTTTCAAGGCAAAGACCACAGCTGCTAGCTCCAGATCATGAGTCGGGTAATTAATCTCGTACGGTTTCAATTGCCGAGAAGCATAAGCAATCACTTTATCCTTTTGCATCAACACACAACCCAAACCCTGATTTGAAGCGTCACTGTATACCATGAATCCATCAGTTCCCTCTGGCAGCATTAATATAGGTGCTGTCGTCAGCCTCCTCTTAAGTTCGTCAAAACCAGCCTGGCACTTCTCATTCCACATGAACTTTTGAGTTTTCTGTAACAGCTGGGTGAGCGGACGAGCAATTTTGGAAAATCCCTCTACAAAGCGGCGATAATATCTAGCAAGTCCTAAGAAGCTTCGGACTTCTTTCACGTTTTTAGGAGCTTCCCACTCCAAGATTGCTTCGACTTTCTTCGGGTCCACCTGAACTCCGTCGGATGATATCACATGCCCAAGGAAGGTTACTTCCTTAAGCCAGAACTCGCATTTTGAAAGTTTTGCATACAGGTGTTCCTTCCTCAAGGTGCTCAAAACCACACGTAAATGTTCAGCATGTTCCTCTACGTCCCTTGAATATATCAGGATGTCATCGATGAAGACGACCACAAATTTATCCAAGTATTTCAAGAATACCCTATTCATCAATTGCATGAATACTGCGGGAGCATTGGTAAGTCCAAACGGCATCACTACGAATTCATAATGCCCGTACCGGGATCTGAAAGCAGATTTCGGTATATCCGATTCCTTAATTCTCAACTGGTGGTATCCTGATCGCAAGTCAATCTTCGAGAATATCCTTGCCCCTTGCAGTTGATCAAACAAGTCGTCGATCCGAGGTATAGGATACTTATTCTTGATTGTCATCTTGTTGAGCTCCCTGTAATCAATACACAGTCGGAGGGATCCGTCTTTCTTTCGGACAAAGAGAACGGGCGCTCCCCAAGGAGAAACGCTCGGTTGAATATAACCCTTATGCAACAATTCCTCCAGTTGTTTCTTGAGTTCATACATCTCGGTTGGCGCCATGCGGTATGGTGCTCTGGAAATAGGAGCTGCTCCAGGCTCTAATTCGATAGTGAATTCCACTTCTCTCTGCGGAGGTAATCCAGGTAGTTCGTCAGAAAAAACATCTGAGAACTCATTCACAACTGAAATAGACGAGAGCTCTACTCCTTCCTCTTTCCTCATGGCATAGCACCAAAGTCCGTGACATCCCTGCTTCAGTAATTTCACAGCTTTCATTGCCTTGATCAATTTTCCCGAGCTTCCCGGTCTCCATCCCCGGAATAAGTGTTCAGATCCGTCATCAGCAATGATGGAAATGACTCTCTCTCGGTAATTCAGCACAGCTCCATAACGGTTGAGCCAATCATTTCCAAGAATTAAATCGTCACCGTAGATGTCAACTACAATAAGATTCGATGGCCAATCTCTCCCTCCTATAGTTACTGGAAAATCCCTAGCTTCTAGGGTTCCCACAATTTTCTCTCCGCTTGGTAATCCCACAACATAAGGTTCACAATCATACAAGCACGAGATTTTCAAACGATTAACACAATTCAAAGATATAAAAGAATGCGTAGCTCCCGAATCGAACAAGACACTAACTGGTTGCAAAAGGATCTGAATCGTACCTGATGCAACAGTTGTGTTCTGATCATCAGATTTCCTCATTTCGTACAGGCGCGGAGGAACGGACCCAGCACTGGATGTCTCTCTCTTCCCAGCGTTCTGCTGCAGAAATCCACTCTGCTGCGTCTGGTTCACACTCGTCTCCTTCGGAACTGGAGCTGGAGTGCGAGTACCAAAAGATCGGGTCGCATTCCCACAAAATGTTGCGCGATGTCCTTCCTGTCCACACTCGAAACAGGTCACAGCAGGCGCGAAACAATCACGTCGAACATGTCCCGCCTTGCCACAGTTGTAACACTTCTTTCCTGCAGCAGTCGGTGCTGCCGGAACTTCTTTCCACCTCGAGAAGGATGCGGAGGTCTCTGGATGAATGAAAAGAGGTGACCCTTGCGAGGTCCGCTACTCTTATCCTCCGTGAAGTTGCGGACACCTTCATTTCTTTGCTTCCGTCGCTTTCTCTCTGCTGCCTCCTTCATATCATAGGCCAATGCCTTGTCACAATCTATGCAAGGTGGTACATTCAAATCCGGACATATACTGCTGAATTTCCGGCTTCATTCGCATGTCAAAATGAAAAATCTTCTCCGCCTCGGTCCTGACCAAGTGGCGCACATAAGTCAGCTGGTGATTAAAAGTCTTAATCACGTCCGTCACAGATGCTCCCGAATCTTGTGGTGAGAAAAACTCCCGAACTCGGGATTCTCTAACTGGACGAGGACAATACTGTGCCTCCATCATCAATTTGAATTCCGTCTAGTCAACATTGTGCTCCTCCGGTCGAATGGCCTCCCACCAGTCGAAAGCCTCTCCGGTCAAAAGATACTGGGCGACCGGAACCTTCCTATCGTTGGGACAGTTAATCCCTGCAAAAATCTTTTCCAATTCCTTCAGCCAATGATCCCACGAAAGCGTCTCAGCGGAACCGTCAAATTTCGGAGGATGCAACTTGACCACCTCGGTGAGCCATTTATCTCCCCGATTATCCGCGTTGTGCTGCTGTCCCATCGCCGTCTGCATGCGATCCACAACTTGAGCAAACTGGTTTATCTGGGCAACCACCTGCTGAAGCACTCCCGGCACGTTAGGATCTGCATTATTATTTGCCGATCCTCTTGTCCCCGAATGTGAATCCGTTTGACTAGCGGCTATCTCTGGGGTAGATACCGACTCTTCTTGCCTCGCATTTCCACGTCCGCGTCCACGACCGCGTCCGCGTCCACGACCTCCTCTCAACATACTGTAAACATAAATACTCAATATCCAGAACAAACTTTCTCAAAGTACATCCATCAATGTTTACAAAACATGAATTTAATAAAACAGTAGTATTCGAGATTAGGGAACTTACAACCACAGTCCACGCGACGATGCTGGCTCAGCAGTGATGTTACGAACGACCAATAATCCAATAACGTAAACAGACCCAACTAACCCGACTGCCAAGATATCCATAAATCTTAGCTCTGATACCATATTCTGTAACACCCCGAGATATTCGGAATAATTACAGCGCCGTAAACCCTTTAGGTAAGGATTTACAAGGCTAATTTTAAAAGAGTGTAAATATAAACCAATCGTACCACTGAAGTTCAAAGACATATTTGATTCAACCGATCCAAGAGTTAACTTATACAACCATATCGAAAGGACATTATTAAAACAGACGTACTCGAGTACTAAACGATCCAAAAGATAAATCACAAACACAATAACATCAACCACATCACTGAGCCATTTCGTCGTCCTGTCGGTACTGTGGTTGCCTTCCCGCTCCTCGGCTACCTGAACATCAAAACAATGTCCACCCCCGAAGGGGTTAGCAAAACGGTGCTAGTACAAGTATCATAATACAATAAATCATCAATGCATCATAAAACATGCAAAACGGACTTCCGCTACCGGAATCCAACGATGCGAATCCTCACGATTCCATCAACACAATCTGAGGTAATCCAGCGATCCAGCGCCCTTGGCATAGATCCCCATGATGATCCCGTCGGACCAACGCATGGTGGAAAACCCATCCAACGATCCAGCGCCCTCAGCATAGATCCCCATGATGATCCCGTCGGACCAACGCATGGTGGACATTCGATCCAGCGCCCTCAGCATAGATCCTCATGACCCCCTCGGATCATTTATACCATAATCAATCAATTATGCATACACATATGCATTTCAATATGTTCATCAATACGAACAAACAACAACGAATATCACGAGAATTCTCAGAAATACATCTCATATTCAACAATATGAATAAAACCACAAGCATGATAAATCGAACTCGACATATGATACTTGCCTCGAAAATGGCAAGGACGAAACACTTCAATGTTCTCGACACACTCGAAGGCCGCCTCCTTCGATCCACGTAACAAGCTCGAACCTTAACAAAAGGAATGATATATAAATCATCTCAAGTCAAACAATGGCCTAACAATTCGGCCTACGGCCGAAAAGCTCAAAAATAAACAATCTGCCTGGATTGCTTAGCGCGCGCTACGTACTCTACGTAACGTGCGCTAAGCCGGACTGTTAGCGTACGCTATCGTATAAGACTAGCGTGCGCTAGTCACGGACTGGCAGTCTGACTCGGCTGGTCTCATAACATACGCTACGTACGTTTCGTGTGTTAACTGATCCCCGATAGCGCACGTTACTCACACATGTTAGCGTGCGCTAATCTTGCATGGCAGAATACTACAAACTGAAAACTGGGTTGAATGGTGGAGAACTCATGAATTCTACCGTGATAATACAAGTTATCCTCGGGCATATCATGCTAATAAGGTTTGTGGAAGTTTTATGATTATGAAATACAAATATACGGATAGTCATCTCAATATCATAATCCATCTACGATCTTCAAGAAATAATCTAAGTTCCGATCGTCTTACGTTCCAAAACACATGATTCCAACGTGTACAACATAGCAACTGGGTAATATCCGATTACTGATCATAAATCGATTTGAACAAGCTTAGGAGTTCTTATAATAAAATGGTTCAAAGGTTCATACGATATATAGTGCCGATACGTCAAAAGTATCCTTCTAACATGTGATGACCGATTATAAACGAAATACTTGCTATCAAACCATGATTCAAACTTCCTTAGGAACATTACTAACATCGGTGAAGAATCACCTACCTCAAAGTAGTGAAGAACACGGAGGAAAATGAAGCAATCCAACACCGAAGGCTTGATCACCAATCTCCAATGATATACGATCTTCAATCTCGAACTAGGAGGTTGATATGAAGTGTTTAGGACGAAGGGAGTTATGTTCTAAGTGTAAAAGTTCGGGTTATGGGAGGAGAAAGAACTGAAATCACGAATAGGATGCTGTCCTATTTATAATAAATGGTTATTAGCGCGCGCTAATACCTGCTCGTAGTGTGCGCTAACGGCTGTCTGACTTAACTGAAGTCAGCACTTAGCGTGCGCTATTCACATGCCTATAGCGTGCGCTAAGGCGTTGACTTGGATTTTCCCGAAAGCCTTCCAGGTTCATTCGACACAATCCGACAAGGGTCCCCTGGCCAGATCTCACCTACCGCACGTCTCAATCAAATTGACCACGCATAGCGTGCGCTAATAACACTCTGTAGCGTGCGCTATGAATCCATGTTAGCGTACGCTACCCGTAGCCTGTAGCGTGCGCTACATGCACAGAATTTCAATCTTTAAATCACAAATACGAAATTATACGCTCGACAACAATGGATTATGAAATACGGAAAAATAATACTCAGATCAAGTACAATCATTTCAATATCACCAGTTCCAATTACATAGAAATTTCGGGTATTACAAGAGGTGTATCGGACTGTTGAACTTCTGTATTTTTTCAGTCATATCAACTCGTTGTGGTCGTTGATATTTTCTGAACCTGTTCCATTCTATACTTTTTGTTGTTCGAACGAGCGGTGGTATTGTTTCGGATTAACCTGTTTGTCGTTATGATTTTCTTTCGAACTCAAATTCCATTCCCGTGAATCTGATGCAAATGAACATCTTGTAGTCTTTACCAGATCATCTATTATCTTGAGCCGAGGTGTGAACATCGGAATTGTTATTCTAATTTTGTTGTTCGTTGTGATTCGAATATGCTTGTTCGACCGTTGTTGTTTCAATCGTTATTATTTGATCATTTGTTTTCCGGATTTTATTGATCTCGTATCATGATATTTTTCAATTGTCCGAATCACTCCATAATTTCCTTAAGTTTGGGAAATTAGCTTCGTATTCGATCTTCCAAACCTTTGGGTTGTGGAATTTTGTAATTTTTCAGCGTTTAACTCGTGTTTTGATTGTTGTGCTGCTCGGGTTGGTCAACCATATTGATTTTTGTTTGTTGCGTTTTGTTATCATTCTGTTGTAGCGGTGTGGATGGTAGCAGCCATGTATTAGCTTGTGGTTTGTTGCTGATCTTTGGCGACGGATAGCATGTGTTATCTGAAATTGTCTTGCGTTGATTGTTTCATGTTTTAAGTTTCGGGAACGAAACTTCTTTTAAGAGAGCTAGAATGTAATACCCGAGATCTTCGTTCTGGTTTCGTTGAGCTTTTCTTCGGGCGAGCAGATTGTTATCGTTCACGTCTTTGGAATCGTGTACCTGTACTGTGGTACGTTGGGTTTCGTAGCGTGCTCGTTATTGTTTTGAATCAGAGCTAGTGTATTGGTGAAACTGAGATGTCGAACGTCTAAACTGGGTCGTCGGAGTTGGCCACGATCGAGTCACGACCGCACGTTTTGGGGCAGAGACTCACCTGGCTGAGTTACGGTCGTAAGGGACCTGCCGGTTACGGCCGTAAAGTGCCTGTCGGTTACGGCCGTAAAGTGCCTGTCGGTTACGGCCGCAATGGGTGCTCGGCTACGGCCGCAATGAGGTAGTCGATTACGGCCGCAATGGGTTGGCCGGTTACGGCCGTAAGGATGCTGCACAAATTGGGCAGATGGTTTGGGAAGGCTGATTACGGCTGTAATGTACTGTCGGTTACGACCGTAATGGCTCGGCAGAATGGGTATATAAGGCCTGGGCACGGGTGCAGTCGGCATTTTTCCTCATTTCCTTCGCGATCCTTCGACAAGATTCGAGGGTTTTGACTGGCACATCTTTGAGGATCATTTGGGAAGCTTGCTTGGTGTCTATTATCATCATATTTCAATTTCTTGTCGTCCGCATCGAAAATAATCCCTTGTAATTTCTTAGAATTGATTTTTCGAAAGTTCTTTCTCATCATCCGATTTTGATGATGTTGTTGGGCATCGTGAATCATGATTTACGGATTGTATATTCGTATCTTGAGTTCTTTTGAGTCCAACCTTGATTTTTATGTTCGTAGGAAGCCTTGAGCATTTAATGTCCGATTAAATGCCTCTAAGGGTTTTCCCTTGGTTCTTGGGTGCATTTCTCGTCGTTGTTAACTGTTATACTTGTAATGATCATGTTTTCATTGTTTTCGCCAAAGGATTTTAGGTGTTCGAGGTTTCCTAGTTGAGCCGTGTTCGTCGGAGGTTTCGGTATCGATTATTGAGGCAAGTATCTTGCCTATACACTTCATGTTTCGTAGCCGTAATAGTTGGTAATTGACTATGTGTGCGATTGGAATGTTTTAATGAACTTTCAAAAGAATCGGTATATTCTCGATAAAGACTCTCTTTAAAATATGCTTGTGTGTTTGTGAACGAATGTGTTGTTCTGAGAATGTGTGTAGGGTTGTGCATTGGGGTGTCTTGGTTGCGTATGGTACCGTTGTGTGTGATTATCTCGATAGTGGACTTAAAGTTATGTATTTTTGGCAAGAAGTGTGTGTGTGTGTGTGTGTGTGTGTTGATATGTGTGTTATCGATGAAATGTGATGTTGTGTGATGTGAGTACGTGTCAGATATAGTGGCCATTTCTAACAAGTACATTGGTTTACAATTGATGTACTTCGGGGGAATGAATTCGTGAAATATGTTGTGAACTGTGATTTCAGAAAGTGCAATTTGTGGTCGTGTGCCAAGTAAAACTAGTTGAGGGTCCCTTGGGTTCCATAGACTGAGGCCTCTGCGGTCCACTTGGCTGGGTTAGTACAACCAGGGAGGCCTGACGAGGACTTTCTGGGGAGAGGTATGTATCTCGCGTGAGGTGCAGTACCTGTACAGCCCCCGTTCTTATTTTGTGATGATATTGTTTTCGATAATTGTGATATGTCTGGAATATCACAATGTTGTAATTCCCGATGTGAGCTACGTCATATGTAGGATCTTGGTACTTGGCTAGAATGGCACCTGTAATATCCGCATTTCGATTTTCCGGTAATTTTCTTTTTTTTTTCGACGGAAGTCCGTTTTGACGACTCTCTCATGACCGTTTCGTCATTCCGAGAATATTTAATTCTGCACTTTTTGTCATCCGAGTTCGTTTCGGTATCATTTTGTTGAGTTCCGTGTTCTTAAACGGCTTTTCCGCACTTGAGTTCGATTCTTGCGAATCTCGTCCGAAACTGTTGTTTCGAGTTTCCCGTAAGTTCATTTAATGTTATTATTCATGTTGCGAGCTTTGGCTTGGTGTTTCGATCGTGTATCGTGTATTTCGGACGTTTTGGGCCATTTTCGTAATTTCTCAAAGTTTGGGGTAATTACTTTCCGTTGTCGAATTTCGAGCCTTCGGGTGCTCGGAATCGTGTGTTCGCTTAGCGCTTGGATTCGTCTTTGCGTGTACTTCGTAACCGTATCTTCGATTCATATTCAGGTTTGGGTTTCGGTGTCGTTCGAACCGTCGGAGTGGCCACGGCCGGAGCCGGGCCTGGCCTGGCCGAGTTACGGCCGTAAGGTACAGGTTACGGCCGTACGTGCTCGGAAGGAATGGCCTGACGAATGCCAGTTACGGCCGTAAGGGCCGAGAGTTACGGCCGTACAGGCGCTGGGCATCTTCCGGACGTAGGCCGGTTACGGCCGTAATGTGTGCCAGTTACGGCCGTAAGTGTCCGAGGGGTGCTGGGTAGATTTTTTGACGAATGTCGGTTACGGCCGTAAGGCCTGCCGAGTACGGCCATATGGGCCGAGTTACGGCCGTAAGGCACTGCCGGTTACGGTCGTAACCCTACCGGCTATATATAGCCTGGGCTCGGCCAGACCTGCATTTCTCACCATTTTTTACTCGTTTTTGTGCGGCTGCGGACGGGAGGCTCGGGAAATCGAGTTCTTGGCCGATTCTAATCAATTCCAAGACGTTTTGTAAGATTCTTGTTGAATCAAGGTATATTTCTTGATTTTCCTCCAAGTTGACTTTTTGGGGAATTTGTTCTTGATTTCGATTCTAGTCCGATTTTGATGAATCGGTTGATGTTAGTAAGCATTATTAATCGTGTTCTATGGATTGTATATCCATATTTTCGATTCGTTCAACCCGATTGATGATTCTTAGGCTCTTGAGGAACTTTGAACATTTAGTATTCGATTAAATGCCTCAAAGAGTTTCTTTCGGTCGTTATGTTGATTTCAATTGATATTGTGTTATTGAATGAATTGTATTTCATTCAAGGTTGTTCGAGTACTTGTGTTTATCGGAGGACGCCGTTCGTTGTTCGTGGAAGGATTTCATCGCCTTCGGTTGAGGCAAGTTTTATACTTGTACTAGTCAATGAGATTAATGTTATCATATATGTGTATGAATGTATTGTATCATTCCGAGACTTAGTCTCTTCATGAATTCATTGATAATAAGAGATCGTTCGATGCGATACCTTTCGGCAATTATGCCAAATGTTTTTATTGTTCGTTAATGGCCGGTTCAAGGCATTGTGATACTCGTTGTTAATGTTATTATCGATCACCGGTTCGCGGTATCGATGTATCGATCGTTGTTATTGATATTAATTTCGATTTAAGACGTCGTTGTAATCATTGTTATTAATGTTGGAATTTTGTCCTTGAAGTTGTTTTGGCCGATTTAAGGCGTTGACGTATTCATTTCTCTTCTTCGTTGTCGGTAACCGATTAAAGGTGCCGAGGCATCCTTCGTATCATTGTTATCGATTGGCCGTTCTCAGGCAAATCGAAGTGTTCAATCATTCATCCTATCATTGTTATCGTTTGGCCATTCTAAGGCAATTGAGATACTCAATCATTCATTGTATCATTGTTATCGATTGACCGTTTTAAGGCAATCGAGGTATTGGATCATCCGCTGCATCATTGTTATCGGTTGGCCATTCTAAGGCAATCGAGGTATTAAATTGGGGCTGTCGAGCATAGTTCCCATCCGTTGTGTCATTGTTATCGATTGACCATTCTAAGGTAATCGAAGTATTTGAATCGGGACCGTCATGGACGGTGCCCATCCGTGAGTTATCGTTATCGTGTTGGCCGACTCAAGGCAGCACACTATCATTTTCGTGAATTCGATAATCTTCAGATCGTTGCCGTTTGTGATTAATTATATTTTGGAAGCTAGTCTCGGCTGGTGCTTATTATGGGTAAGTTTGGGGCTTGAACCTTCGCGGTTGGCTTCCCAACACCTACAACTCAGTAGGTCACGGTCGTGTTTATGATCTTATGGGTAAGCTTGGGGCTTGAACCTTCGTGGTTGGCTTCCCAACATCTACAGCTCAGTAGGTCACGGTCGTGTTTATGACCTTATTATGGGTAAGCTTGGGGCTTGAACCTTCGCGGTTGGCTTCCCAACACCTACAACTCAGTAGGTCACGGTCGTGTTTATGATCTTATGGGTAAGCTTGGGGCTTGAACCTTCGCGGTTGGCTTCCCAACACCTACAGCTCAGTAGGTCACGGTCGTGGTTATGACCTTATTAGCCCTCATTAACTATAGCTTCGGGTTGTTCCCATTTCATGTGATTGTGATATTCGACAGCTTCGGCTGAGTGGCTTCTAGGCCTTTGTGATTGTCTTGGTAATTTCATTGGAGCCTTCGGGCATTGTGATTCATAATTAATTCAGTTCTGGTTTGGTTCATGTCGTGTAATTCATTGTGGTACTCTGTGATTATGATTCGCCGTTGGGCACTTATGTTCTAACCTGTTGAACAGGTATTAATAGTATGCCGTGGGCATAGTATTTCACGAATGCTCGGTTCTTACATTGGTGTATGAGCATCTCGTATTATTATTATCATTGTACCGTTTCATTCTGCCTTTGGATGCATATCATGTTATACATGTATTTGATATTCATTATCTGGATGACTGACCCCGTGGGGGCGGAACATGTTTTCATGTTTTAGGTGCTTGCGAGGAGAGAGTTGAGACACAGGGGCATGATGATGGAGACGAGGCATTCGAGCGATACTAGTCCGAGTTGTTCATGTTTGTCAGTCAGTTGGAGTGTTCTTCAGTCTGTCAGTCATTGTCATTATGTATTACCCGAGCAGATGCTCGTGGATGTTGTTGTATTTTATTTTTGGCCATGTAGGCCCATCGTTGTCGTTGAAATTCCTTATCGGAATAGTGTGTCGGATATCATGGTAGGGACTATGATTTTCCCTTGTTATTTAATTTAATGTATTTTAGTCATGTTCGCCTGGTGGATCTCCTGGCGTGGGGTCCACGGCACTGTAATAACCCAATAGGATTTGGGGTGTTACAGAAGATGGTATCAGAGATTTTGGGTTGTGAGATACCCTGATATGTGAGTTATGTGGCTCTACCAATGCGGTAGTAGTGGGACTGTCAGGTTATGACAATCTGGACAGTCGGGTTTTGTGAGTCGTAATATTAGTACGACTGCACGAGTCATTCATTCATCGAGTCGTCGTCAGTTGGGACTAGTATCGTGAGACCTCGAAGCTTCGTATGACCTGTGTAAGGACTCAATTCTCTTTATGTTCATACATTCATCATGTCATTAATTATTCATGCTTTGTTGAAACCTATATGTGATATTAGTGTTATGATTGATTCATGACTAATTGTTTTGGAGCACGGGTGACTTGTGTAAGCGTTAAGAATCAACTCCTTCATCAGTTAATAATCCTCAATCATCATTTTGATCTCAGTTAATTCATTCATCACTCAGTTAATTCATTCATCACTCAGTCAATATCATTCATCACTCAGTTAATTCATTCATCACTCAGTCAATATCATTCATCACTCAGTTAATTCATTCATCACTCAATTAATTCATTCATCACTCAGTTAATTCATTCATCACTCGGTTAATTCATTCATCACCCAGTCAATATCATTGCTCAGTTAATTCATTCATCACTCAGTCAATATCGTTGCTCAGTTAATTCCTTCATCACTCAGTCAATCTCATTGTTCAGTCAATTCGTTCATCACTCAGTCAATCTCGTTGCTCAGTCAATTCATTCATCACTCAGTTAATCTCATTGTTCAGTTAATTCATTCATCACTTAGTCAATCTCATCGCTCAGTTAATTCATTCATCACTCAGTCAATCTCATCGCTCAGTTAATTCATTGTCAGTCAATCTCATTGTTCAGTTAATTCATTAATCATCCAGTCCATCTCACGGTTCAGTTGTTGATCTTGTGAATCAAATTTTCAACCTTGTTAACTTGGTTAAGGTAATCATTTCAGGAATTTCATCAGATAGTCTTGTCACCTCACTTAATCTTTCATGCGATCTTATCATATTCCGGCGTCATGTCGACGATCATTTCATTACATTATTAATGCATTCATTGTGTTAGAGCGTGTATGCTCATTGTTATCATTTCGTCTCGTAATCATAATGCGATCTTCATACGGGATCTGTAATTACCATGTGACTTTCCTGCCTCAGTATGGAAAGAGCTGTCAGAGGGACATCGGACTCTGACGTCCAAGAGATCGTTTTATAGTCGTCTTCGTGCTGGGAGAGCATCTTCATCTCAGACGACGAGTTCGACTGTTGTTTGCTTTAACTGTGATACAATAGGACATTTATCACCGGTTTTGAGCAAGTTAATTCTTGCTCGGTAATAGTATAATCATTCATTTCATCGTCGTTCATTCATTCGTATAATTCATTCACCATATATCAATCACGATGAGACTTATAATTATCAAACTAATCATTCCCTTCACGGGGAACAATGGTTCCAATCATTTCATTTGAGCTATCACTCATTGCGTTATCATTTCACCCCGGTGAGTCATTCTTGATCCTTGCTGGATTTCGATTCATTATCATTCATTGTAATCATTCTTGTTTGTGTGTATCTCGCTGATTTTTCCTGGCGGGATATTGCTTCTCCCTGCTTGTTTTAAGTTTCGGGACGAAACTTCTTTTAAGGGGGGTAGTATGTAATATCCGCAATTTCGATTTTCCGGTAATTTTCTTTTTTTTCGACAGAAGTCCGTTTTTACGAATATCTCATGACCGTTTCGTCATTCCGAGAATATTTAATTCTGCACTTTTTGTCATCCGAGTTCGTTTCGGTATCGTTTTGTTGAGTTCCGTGTTCTTAAACGGCTTTTCCGCACTTGAGTTCGATTCTTGCGAATCTCGTCCGAAACTATTGTTTCGAGTTTCTCGTAAGTTCATTTAATGTTATTATTCATGTTGCGAGCTTTGGCTTGGTGTTTCGATCGTGTATCGTGTATTTCGGACGTTTTGGGCCATTTTCGTAATTTCCCAAAGTTTGGGGTAATTACTTTCCGTTGTCGAATTTCGAGCCTTCGGGTGGTCGGAATCGTGTGTTCTCTTAGCGCTTGGATTCGTCTTTGCATGTACTTCGTAACCGTATCTTCGATTCATATTCAGGTTCGGGTTTCGGCGTCGTTCGGACCGTCGGAGTGGCTACTACGGCCGGAGGCTCGGCTCGCCGAGTTACGGCCGTAAGGCATGTGTTACGGCCGTACGTGCTCGGCAGAATGGCCTCGAAATGTCGATACGGCCGTAAGGGCCGAGAGTTACGGCCGTACGGGCGCTGGGCATCTTCCGGACGTAGGCCGATTACGGCCGTAATGTGTGCCAGTTACGGCCGTAAGTGTCCGAGGGGTGCTGGGCAGATTTTTTGACGAATGCTGGTTACGGCCGTAAGGCCTACTGAGTACGGCCGTATGGGCCGAGTTACGGCCGTAAGGCACTGCCGGTTACGGCCGTAACCCTGCCGGCTATATATAGCCTGGGCTCGGCCAGACCTGCATTTCTCACTTTTTTACTCGTTTTTGTGCGGCTGCGGATGGGAGGCTCGGGAAATCGCGTTCTTGGCCGATTCTAATCAATTCCAAGACGTTTTGGAAGATTCTTGTTGATTATATCATCATCCAATCCGTGTTCTTCGTCGAATCAAGGTATATTTCTTGATTTTCCTCCAAGTTGACTTTTTGGGGAATTTGTTATTGATTTCGATTCTAGTCCGATTTTGATGAATCGGTTGATGTTAGTAAACATTATTAATCATGTTCTATGGATTGTATATCCATATTTTCGATTCCTTCAACCCAATTGATGATTCTTAGGCTCTTGAGGAACTTTGAACATTTAGTGTTCGATTAAATGCCTCAAAGAGTTTCTTTCGGTCGTTATGTTGATTTCGATTGATATTGTGTTATTGAATGAATTGTATTTCATTCAAGGTTGTTCGAGTACTTGTGTTTATCAGAGGACGCCGTTCGTTGTTCGTGGAAGGATTTCATCGCCTTAGGTTGAGGTAAGTTTTATACTTGTACTAGTCAATGAGATTAATGTTATCATATATGTGTATGAATGTGTTGTATCATTCCGAGACTTAGTCTCTTCATGAATTCATTGATATTAAGAGATCGTTCGATGCGATACCTTTCGGCAATTATGCCAAATATTTTTATTGTTCGTTAATGGCCGGTTCAAGGCATTGTGATACTCGTTGTTAATGTTATTATCGATCACCGGTTCGCGGTATCGATGTATCGATCGTTGTTGTTGATATTAATTTCGATTTAAGACGTCGTTGTAATCATTGTTATTAATGTTGGAATTTTGTCCTTGAAGTTGTTTTGGCCGATTAAAGGCGTTGACGTATTCATTTCTCTTCTTCGTTGTCGGTAACCGATTAAAGGTGCCGAGGCATCCTTCGTATCATTGTTATCGATTGGCCGTTCTTAGGCAAATTGAAGTGTTCAATCATTCATCCTATCATTGTTATCATTTGGCCATTCTAAGGTAATTGAGATACTCAATCATTCATTGTATCATTGTTATCGATTGACCGTTTTAAGGCAATCGAGGTATTGAATCATCCACTGCATCATTGTTATCGGTTGGCCATTCTAAGGCAATCGAGGTATTGAATTGGGGCTGTCGAGCATAGTTCCCATCCGTTGTGTCATTGTTATCGATTGACCATTCTAAGGTAATCGAAGTATTTGAATCGGGACCGTCGTGGACGGTGCCCATCCGTGAGTCATCGTTATCGTGTTGGCCGACTCAAGGCAGCACACTATCATTTTCGTGAATTCGATAATCTTCAGATCGTTGCCGTTTGTGATTAATTATATTTTGGAAGCTAGTCTCGGCTGGTGCTTATTATGGGTAAGTTTGGGGCTTGAACCTTCGCGGTTGGCTTCCCAATGTAATACCCGGTTGTAATTCATTCATTTTCATTCAGTAATTATCAGTCTGTAATTGTCACTCAGTATTTCTCACTCGTTAATAATCACTCATCATTCTTGATTCATTCATTTGTGTTCACTGTTGGCTTGTTGTAATCGTATATCAGTTACCGATCGGCATGTCATCTCCGTTTAGAGACCGACGGGAGTATTGTTGTTTTCATCGTGATTGGTAGTCGTATACTGGGGGCTTCATCGGTGGCTTGTTTTAGACTTGTTCATTTTCACATTCGTATGTTATGTCGGATCATTCATCAGTCGTAGCGAGGAATCGGAGTTATCGGAATTTTCAACTTGGCCAAAGATCGAGTTACTACGTAAGGACTTTGGGTTACGGCCGTTACAATGGTTCGTGTTTTCAGGACATTCTGACTTAAGGGACTTACGGCCTTTAGTTCTTGTGGTACGTCCTTAAGTCGAGCAGGTACGGCCGTAAGGCTGGCGATTACGGCCGACGCTGGCCCAAAGAGCTACCGAGACATTTTGGCCGAAGGTGAGTTACGGCCGTAAGGAAGGTGAGATACGGCCGTAAGTGGTGTTCGTGAATTTTGGGTGTTGTCGACCAAGGGTGACTTACGGCCGTAAGGGGTTGCGGCATACGGCCGTAAGTCGAGGAAGGTACGGCCGTAAGGCTTGGCGGTCTGCCAGACGCGGCAGTGTGCACAGGTCGTTTCGACGAAGAGGGCTTACGCCCGTAAGTTTGGCGGATACGGCCGTATCATCCGAGTTACGGCCGTAAGGTGTGCGGTTACGGCCGTAAGGGTGTCGACGGATGTTTTTGACGAAGGCGGGTTACGCCGTAACTCAGATCGATTACTGGCCGTAAGTCTGTCGGCGAGCTTTCGACGAAGCCGAGTTACGGCCGTCTGAGTTGGCGATTACGGCCGTAGGGCCGTTGACTTGGAAAGTTACGACCGTAAGAGGGCCGAGTTACGGCCGTAACTCCGGCAGATTTAATGACTTGGCCGGGTCATTTCTCCTCACTTCTTCTTTTTCCTTCTTCATCCGAGAGAGAGGGTTGAGAGAGAGATTTTATCATCATCAATCACTTGAGTGTGTAATCTTCATCATCTTCATTCCTTTGAGAAGCTTGGATACTCGCTTTTAACTCGTGTTCTTCGGATCGTAGTGGTTGGATCTTCAAGAGGTAATTTCTTCAACACCTTGGATTTCGATTTTGTGTTGAGTTATGATGTTTTGACGTTATAATCATGTTATATGAAGGGATATGTATATGATTATGAGTTTGTATAAGGATTCATTGGATTATTGAGAGATATATACAAGAACACTTAGAATGTCGACTTGGATTTGGGGATTTCCGATTAATTGTTGTTATAATCACGTGTTTGGATATTCATAACGGATTATTGATCGTATTGGAGATGTTTTGTTGTTTTGAAACACTTCTTGGGGATTTGAAGTTGGTATTATTGAGGTTTAGTGGTAATCAATCAAAGTTGGCCTCAAAGTGTTCGATATAATGCCCCAATGAACTTGGTTTAATCGTATCGACGTCTTGAGTTCGTTATATTCGTGTTTAATTCGTTATTGATCGGATTGTTGGCAATTGTATTGAATTAAGGTTGTTCGAGCGACCGGTATCTTGGTTAGGACGTTGTTCGTGGACGGACATTCTTCATCGTTGTTGTGTAAGCTAATTCTTACTCGGTTAAAAGGATAATCATACCTTTTGTTGTTGATTATTCATAATCATAACTCATTCATCATTGTATTAATCATATTAAAACTTGTTATTGTCAATTAATCACTTCAGTCATAAGGAACGACGGTTCCAATCTTTTCGTTGAGCTATCATTCATTTCATTATTACTCTCATCTCGGTGAGTCATTCTTGACTTTGTCAGATTATTACTTATTCATTGATATTCATTACGGTCATTCTCGTTCATATGACCTTCTGGGTTCATATTGCGTGGCCGGGTGTGGCTGTGTGGAATTTTTAGTCGGGCACACGATGGTTATTGTATTGGGTTCACCGATACATTAGGCCGCACACGGAAAGCGTTACACCGTGAGACTAATTAGGTACACTGACGGGTGTTGTACACTCACACGTAACATTACGGGCGTACTATGATACTCCTCTCCAGCGTAATTCATAGCTAAGAATATTTCATAACTTGATTAATCATAATTGTGTATTTTCAACCCTTGAGGATTGTTGTTACAGTATAAGCGACCCGTTTGGGGATATTGTTTTTCGGTCATGGCAAGGCAAAGGCGCAGGGAGAAAACGTTGACGGGGAGTCAGTGATACTAGAAGGGGGCCCCAAATCCTTTCGATCATTTATTCATTCATTCATGTTTTCTTTATTTATTCAGCTGAGACATTCCGTTCGAATACTCATTTCATTCGGTGTCGTGTATTTTATCGTCACATAAGATACACATGTATTCTATTATCCAGGTGTGTTGTATGAAACTCCTACTCGGAGTAATTGATGTTATAATGTGGTTCGGTACTACATTTACCCCGTGTAATTCATCCTTTTCCATTCGCCCGGTGGGTCCCGGTGGGGTCCACAGACCGTAATATCCGCCTAGTTTGGGGTGTTACAGTCGGTATCGGAGCGTGGTTTTGAATACTACCCTCCAAGTCATGTCTCGCTTTGAAATCATCGTCATCGGACTAGTATCATTGGACTTTCGCGTCACGTGTGACTGTGCAAATGCCGAGCCAATCGACCAAGAATCGTAAGATTTCTAATGCCATGGTATAATTTCGCATTAATCATTCATTCATAATTCATCGATTAACAATCCTCAATCATCATTGTCACTTTGATCGGACGGCCAGTCAGTTAACTCATTAATCACTCAATTCATTTCATTATTGATTGTTGATTAGAAAGAACAAATCATTAATCTTGTTAACTCATTCACGATAATCATTTCAAGAAACTTCATCGAGATAATCATGTCACGTCAATTAATCATTCATGTAATCATTGTATTGGAGCGTGTATGCTCATTTTCATCATTTCATAATATAATCATAACGTGATATTCATGCGGGAAATATAATCATCATGTGACTTTCCTACTTGAGTATGGAAAGAGCTGGCAGAGGAAGAGGAGGACGAGGCCGTGGAGCGGGCCGAATCCCGAGAACTCGTGCGAACACTCGTGCAAATGCCAGGAATAATGCTAACTCATCGAGCGGTGACGCTGCCACTCATTCACCTGGACGCGATCATTCACTATCGGGAGTCGTACCGGGACACGGCTCGGTCGAGGGTGTCGGGTTGACCCACTCGCATTTATGCAGGGCATGATGGCCCAAATGACCCAGATGGCTCAGTTGATGGAGACGATGCATAACTCCACTACTCAGAATCAACAGGCTCCTCCGCCGCCACCTCAGAGGCAAGAGAGGAATGTGAGCAATATCATCGGCGACATCTCTCGCGAGGCCACCGACTTTCGAGGCTCGTCGAGCCGTCAGATATTATTCATTGGCTCTAACATTTCGAGAAGTTGTTTGCTATGGTGGAGTGTCAGGAAGGACACAAAGTTTATGTTGCGGCTTACTACCGGGGTAATAGCGCTCATTCTTGGTGGTTGTCGTTGAAGCCCACCGAAGGATCTTGTACATGGGATCAGTTCAAAACTCTCATGATGGAGAGGTATTATCCGTCCCCACTCAGAGAGGCCAAGCTGTCAGAGTTACTCACTCCCGACCCCTCATCAGACGAGGATGTTCTCGCCATTGCCGAGAAATTTCAGGAACTTCTTCCGTTCGCCTCATCTATCATTCATTCCGAGGCGGATAAGATTAAGTATTTCAGAAGAGGTCAAACCCCGTATGAGACTTGATTGCTCAATCATAATTGCACCACGTTGGTGAATTCATTGAGAAAGCTCTCACCTATGAGCTTACTGCTAAAGAGATTGCTAAGCAGCAACCTTCGTCTGCTAGCAAGAAATCGAAGAATCGTAACCAGTCTGAAGGCGGTCAGACAACCTTCAAGAAACCCCGTGCGGGCTCTGATTTTTCTGAGCGACCTCCTGTGTCGTCTAGACCCGCGGAATCTCAGTCTCGAGCGGCCAGTTCGGCCATCACCTGTTTTAACTGTGGGGAGCTTGGTCACCTCAGTACCAAGTGTCCTCGACAGACTATCACGTGTCATAATTGTGGGATTGCTGGGCATAAGGCCCGTTTTTGCCGTAGGGACTCCAAACCTACTCAGACGTCATCTCAGGCACCTAAGCAGTCAGCCGTTCAGAGTCAGGCCGCTCAATCAGCGTCGTTTAAAACGACAGGAGCGACTAAAGGTGGAGCCTATAGCCAGCAGACGGGAGCGTCGGTCTGGGACTAGCAAGCCGGATTTATGAGATGAAGAAGACCGATGTTCCCGAGTCCCTGTTGATCTCATGTACACTCGATATTCTATCTCAACCTGTGTGTACCCTTTTTGATACTGGTGCATCGCATTCATTCATTTCCGAGTCATGTTTGAGTAGACTACGTCTGGGTAGTGCTACTAGTTGTGAGCCTTATGTCATCGGCCTACCTGATGGTAGACGAATTATCGGTAATCGTGAGATTCAGAATTGTCCGATCTGGGCCATGGTCGTGTATGGCCCGAGACCTAATCGTGGTAGATTTGCCGAGGGACGACGTCATCTTGGGTATTGATTGGATGGATCGTCATGATGCCATCATTAGTGTCCGTAGCGTATGGTCACTATCATTTGACGATGGGGTTGAATGTGTGTTTGTGAGGTAATCCCTACTGCTCGTAAGGTCATTAATTTGATGAAAGCAAGAAGGTTACTCAATCGGGGATGTGTCGGTTATTGGTGCTATATGGCCAAAACCGAGAAGTCATCGATAATGTTAACGGATATTAGGTGGTGAGGGAATATGCCGATGTTTTTCCAGACGAGTTACCTGGTTTGCCTCCACAGAGGGATGTGGAATTCACGATTGAGTTGGAGCCTGGTACGTCCCCGATATCGAAGGCACCGTACCGGATGGCCCCGACCGAAATGCAGGAATTAAAGAACCAACTTGAGGAATTGTTCGAGAAGGGTTATATCCGACCGAGTGCGTCTCCGTGGGGAGCACCCGTGTTGTTTGTCAAGAACAAGGATGGTTCATTTCGTTTGTGTATCGATTATCGGGAGTTGAACAGAGTGACAATCAAGAATAAATATCCCTTACCCCGTATTGATGATCTTTTAGATCAACTTCAGGGAGCTTCAGTATTTTCTAAGATCGACTTAAGATCTGGATATCACCAGTTACGGATTCGAGAGTCGGATATCGCGAGGACGGCATTTCGAACACGCTATGGTCATTATGAGTTCGTAGTTATGCCGTTCGGGCTAACTAATGCACCTGCGGTATTCATGGAATTGATGAATCGGGTTTTCATCGACTTTTTGGATCAGTTTGTTGTTGTCTTCATCGACGATATTTTGATTTATTCTCGTAGCCGAGAGGATCACGAGGTTCATCTTCATCAGGTTCTCGACGTGTTGAGACGAGAGCAACTTTTTGGAAAGTTTTCCAAGTGCGAGTTCTGGATGTCCGAAGTGACTTTTCTCGGACATGTAATTTCATCAGATGGAGTTCGTGTCGACCCTCAGAAGACGGAGGCTATTCGAGATTGGTGACCTCCGAAGAATGTTAAGGAAATCCGGAGTTTCCTCAGATTAGCGGGTTATTATCGGCGATTTGTGGAAGGATTTTCCAAAATTGCTCAACCATTGACGAACCTTTTGCGAAAGGATAAGAAATACACGTGGTCCGACGCGTGTCAGCAGAGTTTTGAGGAACTCAAGAGCCGGTTAATGACAGCACCTGTACTTTCCTTGCCGCAGGGGACGGAGGGATTTGTGGTTTATAGTGATGCGTCCGAACAGGGTCTCGGATGTGTGCTCATGCAGAACGGAAAGGTTATTGCTTATGCTTCACGGCAATTGAGACCTTACGAGGTTAATTATCCGACCCACGACCTGGAGCTAGCAGCCGTGGTGTTCGCTTTGAAAATATGGCGTCATTATCTTTATGGCGTTACCTGTCAGATATTCACCGATCATTAGAGTTTAAAGTATATATTTACTCAGAAGGAGTTAAATATGCGACAGAGACGGTGGTTAGAATTAATCAAAGATTACGATATCGAGATCCTTTACCACCCGGTCAAGGCGAACGTTGTCGCCGACGCCTTGAGTCGCAAGTCCGTTCAGGAGCAGATGCTTGCTCGTCTAACAGATTGAAGGAACTTCGAGAATTCCTTAGACCCGAGATCGAGGTCCGGCTTCAGCGAGTTCGGGACTGACTTTGTATGTTAGAGATTTCATCGTCACTCGAGGAGGTAATCGAGAGAGAGAATCGGAGTTCGAGACCCTTCATTGTTGCGCATCCGTGAGGATGTGGCTCAGGGAAAGCCCACGGATTCGTGGTCCACGAGGATGGACTTTTGAGATTTAAGAATCGGTTGTGCGTCCGCGAATGACGAGTTGAAAAACTCGATTTTGAGAGAAGCTCATGCTACCCCTTATTCTGTTCATCCGGGTCGGCCAAGATGTACAAGGACTTGAAAGCAATTCGGTGGAGTAATATGAAGCGAGAAGTCGCAGAATTTGTTTCGAGATGCTTAACTCAACAAGTTAAGATTGAACATCGGCGGCGGGTATGTTGAAACCTCTCCCTATTCCGGAGTGGAAGTGGGAAGACATTTCTATGGACTTCATCACGAGTTTGCCGACGAGTCGTCGTGGCATGAATACGATCTGGGTGATTGTGGACCGCTTAACTAAATCAGCTCATTTCCTTGAGATCAAGGATACGTGGGGTCCTGAGAGACTGGCTCAGTTGTTCATCAAAGAGATAGTCAGACTTCATGGTACTCCTAAGAGTATCGTTTCCGATCGTGACGGACGATTTGTGTCTCATTTTTGGAAATCAGTTCATCGTGCTATGGGAACTCAGCTCAATCTCAGTACCGCTTTTCATCCTCAGTCCGACGGGCAATCAGAGGACTATTCAGACATTAGAGGACATGTTGAGGGCATGCGTCCTCGATTGGAAGGACGATTGGGAAGCCCAACTACCATTGATCGAGTTCACGTATAATAATAGCTGGCATGCTTCCATTAAGATGGCACCTTACGAGGCCTTGTACGGTCGTCGTTGTCGGTCTCCTTTGTGTTGGGATGACTTGTCAGAATCAATCGGCACCGAGCCCGATATGCTTATAGTCGCTCGAGAGAAGGTAGCTTTAATCAGGAGTCGTATGTTGACAGCTCAGAGTCGACAGAAATCCTATGCAGATAATCGTCGTCGACCACTAGAGTTCGAGACGGGTGACCACGTTTTGGTCAAGGTATCCCCGAGTCGAGGTATTTTCCGTTTTGGGAAGAGGGGAAAGTTGAGTCCGAGATTCATTGGACCGTTTGAGATTTTGGATCGAGTGGGCGAGTTAGCTTATCGATTGGCTTTACCTCCGGCGTTGAGCCGAATTCATAACGTGTTTCATGTCTCTCAGTTACGGAAGTATGTTGCCGACCCGAGTCACATACTCCAGTTCGACGAAATCGAGATCGCCGACGATCATTCATATGAGGAACGTCCTATTCGAGTTTTAGAGCGGCGAATCAAACAGTTGAGGAATAAGACTATTCCTTTGGTTAAAATTCAGTGGTCTAGACACGGAGTCGAAGAAGCTACCTGGGAAACCGAGGATAGTATGCGGGGGAGTTATCCCGAGTTGTTTGACCCTTAGTTTCGGGGACGAAACTCTTTTTAAGGGGGGGAGTATGTAATACCCGGTTGTAATTCATTCATTTTCATTCGGTAATTATCGATCTGTAATTGTCACTCGGTATTTCTCACTCGTTAATAATCACTCATCATTTTGATTCATTCATTTGTGTTCACTTTGTTGGCTTGTTGTAATCGTATATCGATTCTGCGATCGGCATGTCATCTCCGTTTAGAGACCGGGAGTATTGTTGTTTTCATCGTGATTGGTAGTCGTATCTGGGGGCTTCATCGGTGGCTTGTTTTAGACTTGTTCATTTTCACATTCATATGTTATGTCGGATCATTCATCGATCGTAGCGAGGAATCGGAGTTATCGGAATTTTCAACTTGGCGGCCATCGAGTTACGGCCGTAAGGACTTTGGGTTACGGCCGTAACAAGGGTTCGTGTTTTCGAGGCCATTTGGGCGAAAGGGACTTACGGCCGTAAGGTCTTGTGGTACGGCCGTAAGTCGGCGGTGCAGTAGTAAATTTGGCCGATTCTGGCCGTCTGGCGTCAAAGCTCTAGAGACATTTTTGGCGAAGGTGAGTTACGGCCGTAAGGAAGGTGAGATACGGCCGTAAGTGGTGTTCGTGAATTTTGGGTGTTGTCGACCAAGGGTGACTTACGGCCGTAAGGGTTGCGGCATACGGCCGTAAGTCAAGATGGTACGGCCGTAAGGCTTGGCGATTCTGGCCGTCTGTGGCAGTACACAGTCGTTTTCGGCGAAGAGGGCTTACGCCGTAAGTTTGGCGGATACGGCCGTATCATCGAGTTCTGGCCGTAAGGTGTGCGGTTCTGGCCGTAAGGGTGTCGACGGATGTTTTTGACGAAGGCGGATTACGCCGTAACTCGGGATCGATTCTGGCCGTAAGTCTGTCGGCGAGGCTTTGGACGAAGCCGAGTTACGGCCGTCTGAGTTGGCGATTACGGCCGTAGGGCCGTTGACTTGAAAGTTACGGCCGTAAGAGGGCGAGTTACGGCCGTAACCCGGCGTATTTAATGACTTGGCGGGTCATTTCTCCTCACTTCTTCTTTTTCCTTCTTCATCAGAGAGAGGGTTGAGAGAGAGATTTTATCATCATCAATCACTTGAGTGTGTAATCTTCATCATCTTCATTCCTTTGAGAAGCTTGGATACTCGTTTTAACTCGTGTTCTTCGGATCGTAGTGGTTGGATCTTCAAGAGGTAATTTCTTCAACACCTTGGATTTCGATTTTGTGTTGAGTTATGATGTTTTGGACGTTATAATCATGTTATATGAAGGGATATGTATATGATTATGAGTTTGTATAAGGATTCATTGGATTATTGAGAGATTTATTCAAGAACACTTTGAATATCGAGTTGGATTTGGGGATTTCCGATTAATTGTTGTTATAATCACGTTTTGGATATTCATAACGGATTATTGATCGTATTGGAGATGTTTTGTTGTTTTGAAACACTTCTTGGGGATTTGAAGTTGGTATTATTGAGGTTTAGTGGTAATCAATCAAAGTTGGCCTCAAAGTGTTCGATATAATGCCCCAATGAACTTGGTTTACTCGTATCGGCGTCTTGAGTTCGTTATATTCGTGTTTAATTCGTTATTGATCGGATTGTTGGCAATTGTATTGAATTAAGGTTGTTCGGCGAGGTATCTTGGTTAGGGCGTTGTTCGTGGACGGACATTCTTCATCGTTGTTGTGTAAGCTAATTCTTACTCGGTTAAAAGGATAATCATACCTTTTGTTGTTGATTATTCATAATCATAACTCATTCATCATTGTATTAATCATATTAAAACTTGTTATTGTCAATTAATCACTTGATCATAAGGAGCAGCGGTTCCAATCTTTTCGTTGAGCTATCATTCATTTCATTATTACTCTCATCTCGGTGAGTCATTCTTGACTTTGTCGATTATTACTTATTCATTGATATTCATTACGGTCATTCTCGTTCATATGACCTTCAGGTTCATATTGCGTGGCGGGTGTGGTGTGTGGAATTTTTAGTCGGGCACACGATGGTTATTGTATTGGGTTCACCGATACATTAGACCGTGCACACGGGAAAGCGTTACACAGTGAGACTAATTAGGTACACTGACGGGTGTTGTAAACTCACACATAACATTACGGGCGAACTAATATACTCCTCTCCAGCGTAATTCATAGCTAAGAATATTTCATAACTTCAGTTAATCATAATTGTGTATTTTCAACCCTTGAGGATTGTTGTTCTTTATAACTGACAAAGTTTGGGGATATTGTTTTTCAGGTCATGGCAAGGCAAAGGCGCAGGGAGAAAACGTTGACGGCGGGGAGTCCCAGTGATACTAGAAGGGGGCCCCAGTCCTTTCAGTCATTTATTCATTCATTCATGTTTTCTTTATTTATTCCGCTGCAGACATTCCGTTCGAATACTCATTTCATTCAGTGTCGTGTATTTTATCGTCACATAAGATACACATGTATTCTATTATCCTGGGTGTGTTGTATGAAACTCCTACTCGGAGTAATTGATGTTATAATGTGGTTCGGTACTACATTTACCCTGTGTAATTCATCCTTTTCCATTCGCCTGGTGGGTCCCAGTCGGGGGTCCACGGCACTGTAATATCCGCCTAGTTTGGGGTGTTACACCCAACACCTACAACTCAATAGGTCACGGTCGTGTTTATGATCTTATGGGTAAGCTTGGGGCTTGAACCTTCGCGGTTGGCTTCCCAACACCTACAGATCAGTAGGTCACGGTCGCGTTTATGACCTTATTATGGGTAAGTTTGGGGCTGGAACCTTCGCGGTTGGCTTCCCAACACCTACAACTCAGTAGGTCACGGTCGTGTTTATGATCTTATGGGTAAGCTTGGGGCTTGAACCTTCGCGGTTGGCTTCCCAACACCTACAGCTCAGTAGGTCACGGTCGTGGTTATGACCTTATTAGCCCTCATTAACTATAGATTCGGGTTGTTCCGGTTTCATGTGATTGTTATATTCTACAGCTTCGGCTGAGTGGCTTCCAGGCCTTTGTGATTGTCTTGGTAATTTCATTGGAGCCTTCGGGTATTGTGATTCATAATTAATTCAGTTCTGGTTTGGTTCATGTCGTGTAATTCATTGTGGTACTCTGTGATTATGATTCGCCGTTGGGCACTTATGTTCTAACTTTGTTGAGCAATGTATTAATAGTATGCCGTGGGCATAGTATTTCACGAATGCTCGGTTCTTACATTGGTTTGTGAGCATCTCGTATTATTATTATCATTATGCCGTTTCATTCTGCCTTTGGATGCATATCATGTTATACATGTATTTGATATTCATTATCTGGATGACTGACCCCATGGGGGCGGAACATGTTTTCATGTTTTAGGTGCTTGCGAGGAGAGAGTTGAGACACAGGGGCATGATGATGGCGACGAGGCATTCGAGCGATACTAGTCTGAGTTGTTCATATTGGTCAGTCAGTTGGAGTGTTCTTCAGTCTGTCAGTCATTGTCATTATGTATTACCCGAGCAGATGCTCGTGGATGTTGTTGTATTTTATTTTTGGCCATGTAGGCCCATCGTTGTCGTTGAAATTCCTTATCGGAATATTGTGTCGGATATCATGGTAGGGACTATGATTTTCCCTTGTTATTTAATTTAATGTATTTTAGTCATGTTCGCCTGGTGGATCTCCTGGCGTGGGGTCCACGGCACTGTAATAACCCAATAGGATTTGGGGGTGTTACAATATAGTGTCGTATATCATTCGTTTCTTGGTTGGAATATTTTTGACATAAGGATGCGGGCCCTGTGATTCTTTCCGTGCATTGTGGTTTGGTGGTGTGTCGAGTGTGACCATTGGGTTATTCACTCGAGTATGTGATGTGGATGATTGGGTCGTGGACCCCGTGTTTTGTGACCGGATTGGTATTTTTGAACAAAAACAATTCTTTGGCCCGTGTCCCTATGTGGTTTTGTCAAATTGAGGATTCATTAGTCCAGAAATGTTTTTCAAAAAACTCCTGATAATTTTTAAACGCTTTTTAACAAGTCTACATGTCTCATTCCAACTTCTTACGGTTCGAACTATTTTATCCAATAAATATCTCGGGAAGTATCGTTGGGTTGAATTGTGGAGTTAACCAAGTTATTATATTCTTGAAGTATGTTGTGTATAGCTCGTATTTGCACTTTATACTTGCACTAGCAAAATAGTGGAGTTTTGCTAACCCCCGAGTATTTGGGGGGTGGATATCTGTATTGCATCCAGGTAATTGCAGGTTGCTGGGGAGCAAATCACAAGATCGGTACAAAGGATGATGGAGGACGACGATACTAATCACATGAAGACCTGTGTTGAGTATTTGGTGAAGTCTTGTTGTTTTGTCTTTCCATTGTGGTATTTTCCGTTTTCTGGAAATATCGATGTATCCTAACCCCTGCGTGGGTACAAGTTGTGAGAAAGCGTTATGTATGTTTGATGTGTGTTGTGGCAAAAGACCAAATCGATCAAACGGTTCGTTATTTAGCCATGTTGGCATGTATTGTGTTGTCGTAATTTCTGTATCTAGCCTGGCAGATCCTCACGGGGAGGGTCTGCGGCGCTGTAATACTCTAAGCATTCTGACGAATGTGGAATGATTACTAACATCACGAAAATTTCTCGGTAGTGACGCAGTTCGGTTAACAACATAAGTAGAAATCAAAATAAAGCACAACACAAATGGAAATGGGTTGTACGGGTGGAACCATGAGTTATCAAAGGAAATATGGTTCAATATTCATCGATAATGGGACTATACAACGGGGAATTAATACACGACGAAGATCATAATCAAGATAAGTTCAAACGTCCGGCCAATAATCACAATACCACCAAACTCGCAAGTTCTGCAGTACGACAACAGAATCAAACATAAGTGTTTAAAGCCCTAAATTGTGCAGGCACAAAAATCCTAGTTATTATCCGTTCTCTCCCTCAAAGGGAGTTCTGTCTTCGAACGTAGAATCACAAAGTTAGAGATGTAAGGCAAGATGATAGAGAGAATCAAGGCCACAATTGTCGGGATCGTCAAAGATTAGAACATATTACAAAATCATCACTTGCCAACATCTGGGATACGGGACGCCCCTTGATCGTTTGTTTTGTTCACCGGTAGTTTACAGACATTTGATCGAACGTTAATTGTTCACAGTTCCTTAGAATCCTCAGGATCGTCAACCGAGTTGAACAAGTCGGAATTATGGATATACAATTCATAGGACATGACCAACAACAACAGTTAACGACAATCGATTCATCAAAACCAGATTGAAAAGATGAGATCAAGAACAAAATCTACAAAATGGTTAACTCAAGAAAAATCAAGGAATTGCCTAGATCCGAAGAAGAATAATAGATTAGATGATGTTATCCTCCGAAACACCTTTGAACGGAACAAAATCGACCAAGATCATGAACCCTAGTCGCCTTCGATTCACACCTTGGTGTCACCCGCGGAGAAAAAGGAAAAGAGTGGAAATGATGAATCACGATTGCTGTCCGGTTTATATGCCGGACAGATTAGCGTGCGCTAACTACAAGCATTAGCGTGCGCTAACGAGACCTCCATCCCCAGTCCAGTAGCTTCTGGACTGCCCTCGAACTGCCAGTTAGCGCACGCTACCCTCCCGTAGCGTGCGCTAACTGCTGCACCTTAGCGCGCACTATATAATTGCATAGCGTGCGCTGCCGAACTCTCAGTTGAATGCAATAGTTTCTGCATCTTGCGTTAGCATGCGCTATCCACAAGGTAGCGTGCGTTAATTCTTCATATTAGCACGCGCCATACCTATATTGAACCAGAATTCACCACCACAACAATACCCCACTGGGACAACAAACACGCAACGTTCTGAATCGCAACCAAACGCATGTCCAAACATGACACACGATACCAACACTTTACAATTGTGGTGCCAACACTTTAGGAAAATAATCCTTTTGAAAATAAGATGGCGAGCTACATTTTGCCAAAACTTGTAATTACTTTACTCTTATTGGAAGAGGAGGTTTTATTTTACACGTCGATTTTAAAATCATTCTTAAATAATGCACAAAACAATTTATATTTTTAAAATATTGGAAGACGTCTATAATCGGAAATGTTTCAAAATTTTACTTGGGACTTAGATAAAATGAAGATCCTTCCTCTTCTACTAATTGTTTAATCGAAAAGAAAAGATTTTCCACTGAATACATATTCATTTGATATAACGATATTAAATCGTAGGTTTTCACCATTTGAAAGAGTTTCAAAAACCACATTAAAAATACTCCCGCGGCGGTTAAAATTTGTACTTAAAAATCTCATTCTTAAAAGAATATAGGAATCGATAATATTCCCAATTTTCCGAAATAAACTGTATAACTATTTTCACCCGGACCGTATATGCATTGTACATCCCAAAACCCTAATACCATCAACAAGTTCTAGCCCCTCGGCCAAGGTTGATCGAATTAACACCACACAATCACTGCACCACTAAGAAGGGACTTATAATCTAGAGACTTACCATCTCCATATGCCAGTATGCTCAAGTTACACAAACATATACATGAAGGAAAAATAATGAACACAATTCGAAGAAATACAAACAGATTACTATGGTTTCCCGCAGGTTTCTGATAAGATCAGAAGTCAATGAACACAGCCCCAATGGAATATGGCTCACAAGAAGGACTTAAAACCCATATGTTCAGGACTAAAATAATTTGAAAAAAAAATGGGGATCAGAGAAACTTACAGCGCAGGTCACACGAGGTCGCAACAACCCAGTGATATCATAAACAGACGACTGACTCAACTTTGACAGACCCAAAACACCAAGAGCCTAGGTATCCATAAACCTAAGCTCCGATACCACAATCTGTAATACCCCCGTGATTCACAGAGATATTACGGTGTTGTAGATTCTTTTTGGAGAACCTGCCAGGCTTAGACCAACATAAAACACATTAACAATCAACAAAACCGAGATATTCACACCTTAAAACCAACATCAACTTCAATACGATATACATCACAAAGCAATCCAATACATGGTCCTGTTGAATCACAATAGGTGCAACAACTCACAACTGATCCAACAACATCAACAACAACTAACACCAACACATTAAACAATATATGACAGTACCCGCGCGAGTACAAAACCAAAACACGACTTTGATCATGATAAAATGACCTCCGACTCGAAATAGTACATGATATCAGTGTTGCTCGCCATCCCCGTGCCCTTCCTGCGCCGGTTCGACACTAAGACTTGTACCTGAATACACAACAAGTATATTCACCCCGAAGGGGTCAACAAACAGCCGGTGCAAGTACAACGATTCATGAATATGTAGTACAAGTGAATAAACAACCAAATCACATTGCCATCACATATATTCCAGAATACAATACAACAATCATCATTATTGTATGTGCAATGCAATGCAATTCCCATGCATGCAATGACTCACGCACACGGGCCCATTTCGCTCGGCTCTTTTGGCCAACCCAAGTCGCTTACTTGAATTTTTCGATTTTCACTTCGCAATGCATGTTTATGACATATTATTCATGTCAATGCGCAATGATACTGAGCATTCACAAATTCACTTTTCAGCTAATCACACGTCACAAATATCGCACTGGTACACTTTAAAGTGTAAAAATTACACAATTTAAATTTCTAGTAAATTTCCCACCGAGTGGTCCGCAGATACTCGCAGTCTAACGGATCCAAGGGGACCCTCGATGGTTTTACTTGGCTCACACACACAATCAGTGACCACATGTCACAAACCAGATAAATCACCACTTTCTGAAATCACATTTTCTGAAATTACCACATTTCACAGAAAACACATTTTTCACATATTCATTCACACGAAGTACATCAAACGTAATCAAAGTACTTGCCTGACATTCCAGCGAATTGAAAAGGTTCGATTGACAAGGAAAATGGACTGAGCGTTTAGCCAAACCTTCAGCCTAAAATGGATCATATTATATAATTAGCAGGTTAAGATTTATATAACTATTCGAACTCTACTTTCTAATTTAGCCGAGTTTGGGTGAGACATAGTTACGGACACACTCCGTGCGTTATCAGAGTGTAAGAATGTTGTGTTTCGAATTAGGAGCCATTTAGAAGTCGTTTGACCCATTTTGGATTGAAACCAAGAAGGTTATACACTTTTTAAAGAAAATATTAAAGTTTAGGGTCAAATTGAAGATGTAGAAAACTTCAATTAAGTCCAACTTTATTTCTAATTCCCAAATAGCTTAGCCCTAGGCATTCAAAATTTATGTTTTCCACCCCAAAACTTTATATGACTATCTAACAGTCGTTTTAAAGTCTCCCGTCTATCGTAACCTCATCGGGAGCTTCTTTAACATCGACTAACAATATTTTTACACGCAAAACACACTTATACCCCAAATCGGCAAGCCCGTACCCATACCCATTTCTCAACTCACACCAGCACACAATACACACACACTCACACATACAAACACACACACACACACACACATACAAACACACACACACCCGCACACAGCACAAACACATACACACAATAACACACACGCACACACACATATAATACTCACTAGGGGTGTTCAAAAATACCCGACCCGAACTACCCGGCCCAACTACCCGATGACCCGAACTAAATATTCCGAGTATTTTTAAAAAATTTAAATTTTTTTTCGGGCCGGGTACCCGACCCGGAAAAAAGTTATATAATCGGACCGGGTCATGGGCCGACTTGTTGCGTAAATTCAGATACCCGAAAACCCGATTATTTTTTAATAGTTATTTTTTATAAATTTAACTATTTAATTTGTAATTATATGAAAATTTATCTTTCAAATAATATGAATTATATTTAATATGAGAATTCATGTTAATGTATTTTCAGTAATGGTATTTATTCTTACTAGTTTGGAAATTTACAAGATAAAATCTTTAAATAAAAAATAATATATTCTTTCATATATATAATTGAATATTAAATTAAGCATAATTATATAAAAAAATGATATATATAAAAAATTTAGTTAGTTTTGAAATTTACTTATTGTATGGAAAATATTTATAATGTATTTAGTACTCGGGGAATTAATTTATATAATAAATTTTAAAATAAATTTATATTAAAATTACAAATTATTTAAAAAAATTTAAAATTAGTGGTATTAAATTTTGGGTCGGGTACCCTATGACCCGACCCGCTTTTCGGGTACCCAAATTTTCGGGTCAGGTCACGTGCCGAATTTTTCATTACCCGCATAACCGGGTACCCGTAAATTCGGGTACCCGAAAAACCGGGTACTCGGTTATGAACACCCCTAATACTCACACACGCACCCACACAGTACACACACATGCACACACAGGGTATACCCATATACACAAACACACACCTGCACACACAAACACACACACGCCATAATATTCAACCGAATCCAGAAACTAAAACTAGAAGGATGAAGCTCATCAGGAGGGATTCCTAACGGTGTAAAAGGTTTCAAGTTCCGGCAGCCCGAACGGCCGTATGGGGACCCGACATCGAGCAGTGGTTTCGGCTCTGTTCCAGCTATTTCGACCTCTGTTTGAAAAACTCGGCGTATATTTGTGATCTACTCGTTGAAATGATCAAAACGGTATATAGATTGTAAAGTTTTACTAGAGAAATCTCCTTCTGGTGGTGGAACCCTTCTCCGACTTTTCTCCTCGCCTTGCCTGTTCTTTTTTTTTTTTTGTTTCCTTCTTCTCTTTCAGGGATGTTCGCGTCCCTTCTACCCCACCCGTCCTTCTTATACCTTTTTATCTCTTCTTTTTCTTTTTGTTGTTGTTAGGCGGTTTACGCGTGTATTTATATATAACCTATTATGTAGGTAAGAGTGTATATATATATATTATAATTAGAGTAAATTGCAAAAATCATCCCTAAAGTTTGGCCAAATTGCATGTTTCGTCCCAAACGTTTAGAAAGTGCAAGGATCGTCCCCGTGGGAAACTTTTGGGGCAAATATCGTCCCTGACCACCATCAAATGACTAAAATACCCTTGTCTTCTTCTTTTTCTATATTTCGTTTCAGTTTCTTACACAAATGGTCCTTGTGTTTCACCAGGTTTTACAAATTTAATCCTGATTTTTTTTAAATTATTTATTTAACTATTAATATTAGTATTATATTTTTATACCTTTTCGTCCATTTTTTTTACGTTTTTGTCTGTTTTTCTTACGTTTTTCCGTTTTCATACGTTTTTGTCTGTTTTTCTTACGTTTTTGCCCATTTTTCTAACGTTTTTTCAGTTTACATACGTTTTTGTCTGCTTTTATACGTTTTCGTCCCTTTTTATACGTTTTCGCCCGTTTTCTTATGTTTTCGTCCGTTTTTCTTACGTTTTTTCTGTTTTCATACGTTTTTGTTCGTTTTTATAGTTTTTGCCCGTTTTGTTACGTTTTCATTCGTTTTTATACGTATTCGTCCATTTTTCTTAAGTTTTTGTCCGTTTTATCGGTTTCTGTCAGTTTTTGTTCATTTTTCTTGCGTTTTGTCCGTTTTTCTTACGTTTTTTCCGTTTTCATACGTTTTTATCCGTTTTTATACGTTTTCATCCGTTTTCTTACTCTTTCATCTGTTTTTATCGTTTTCGCTCGTTTTTCTTACGTTTTTGTCCGTTTTTTATCTATTTTTATTAATTTTTCTTACGTTTTTGTCCGTTTCTCTTACGTTTTTTCTATTTTTATACGTTTTTGTCTGTTTTTCTTACGTTTTTATACATACTAAAATTGGTAAAATGGACAACAAGTATAAAAAAGGACAAAAACTGACCAAAACGGACGAAAATGTATAAAAATGGATGAAAGCGTCAGAAAATGGGTGAAAACGTTTAAAAATGGATAAAAACGAATAAAAACGGACAAAAACGTAAGAAAAATGGACAAAAACGAATAAAAACAGACAAAAACTCAAGAAAAACGGACAAAAACGTAAGAAAAACGGACAAAAACTGACAAAAATCAATAAAACAGACAACAACTTAAGAGAAACAGACGAAAATGTATAAAAATGGATGAAAAAGTAAGAAAACGGGCAAAAATATATAAACGGACAAAACGTATGAAAACGGAAAAACATAAGAAAAACTGACAAAAATGTAAGAAAAATAGACAAAAACGGATAAAAACGGACAAAAACATAAGAAACACGGGCGAAAAACGTATAAAAACGGATGAAAGCGTAAGAAAACGGGCGAAAACGTAAGAAAAATGAAGAAAAACTGACAAAAACCGATAAAAACGGGCAAAAACTTGAGAAAAGCAGACGTAAACGTATAAAAACACATGAAAACGTAAGAAAATGGGCAAAAACTATAAAACGGACAAAAACGTGTGAAAACGGATGAAAACGTAAGAAAACGGGCGAATACGTATAAAAACGGACGAAAACGTATAAAACGGACAAAAACGTATGTAAACGGAAAAAACGTAAGAAACACAAGGACCATTTGTGTAAGAAACTGAAACGAAATATAGAAAAAGAAGAAGACAAGGGTATTTTAGTCATTTGATGATGGTCAGGGACAATATTTGCCCCAAAAGTTTTCCACAGGGACGATCCTTGCACTTTCTAAACGTTTGGGACGAAACATGCAATTTGGCCAAACTTTAGGGACGATTTTTGCAATTTACTCTTATAATTATTAGGGCTATTATTGCTATCGCGTCCCGATGAATGTTGATACGGCAGTGATGTACAAAACATAATATATATAATATATAATAATACTCTGCAATTACATAAATTCAAGTTCGTCGCTCTAAACGGGGGAACGACTGGAACCCTTAAGGCAATGTCTGGGGATGAAACCATTAACCCATAACCGGGCCCAGTAAGCACGGGCCTGTAATCCAGCGGGGGACAATGAGGCGAACAGGTCATGTTGGAAAATTTACTTCTAGATCGGGGGTGAGGTCGAGCCTCTTGGGGATACTCAGGACAGGGGACGATCCCCCTCGTGTGCGTGTGTGGAAAAAAAAAGTTCATCGCTCTAAACAACACGGGCGACATAGTTCTCAACTCCGATATAATAACCGAATTTATCCGACGGTTCACAAAATATAAAATCACCCGGTTTATTTACTACGGTGTATCACATGAAGCTGGTCCCTTATGCGTCAGCGGTGGGAAGCCTCATGTATGCGATGCTTTGCACTAGACCACATATCTGTCATGCTGTAGGCATGGCTGCTAGATATCAGTCGAACCCAGGACCAGAACACTGGATTGCTGTCAAGCACATACTCAAGTACCTGAGAAGGACTAGGAAGTATATGCTATTATATTGTTGTTGGTTGATTCTTTAGTCTAACACTCGCAAGCGCACGATTCGTTCGATTTAGATATACGGTGCAAGGTCGAATCCACAGGGAGGACTATGATAGTGAAGTAAAAATATTCATATCGTTTTAAACCAAATTTTATCAAATTCTAACCTAGTCTCAGATAATTTTATTTTTGAATGGTTATAATAATTGCCTTAAATAACAGTAATTTTTAAGTAGATTTTAGATAAATTGATTTTAAATAATTTACTAGGGTTTAGAATCCACCAATATCTATTTATTATTTATTTTATATTTTAATTCCAAGAAATTCAGGGAATAGATTCTGAAATCAATCTCACTATCTCTCTATAGATTTAACAATAAGTACAAAATTATAATTCAAATATAGATTTTCCTTCGCTTGAAAAATGTAATTTCTAAGCATTATATGTATCCAATTTAATGGAAAACAAATAATCAAAGAAATTAACTAATATCAATAATTACAAAGCAAGGGGGATTTATAACTATAAAAAATATGTGATATAATTGATGAAATAATATTCCCCTATTGAAGCGAAAATCATAATCGTTAAAAATATTTATTTGGAATTATTATATAAATATTAATAATAATATAGACATGGTTTCATCATAACCCCAATAAAAGAAAATTACTCACTCATAATAACAACACAAATAAATAAATATTTCATAATTATTACTAAAATATAATTTTATTACACGATATTTTTATTTTTCTCTCTTACAATAACTCTCTCTATTTTCTTTTTTCTCCCCCCAAAACACTACACATTCATCCCCTATTTATACTACTTCAAAATTAATAAACTAATCATTTTAAAATATTTAAATCCCACCATTTCAATAATTCATGGATGCCAAGGGTTGCTGACATCATGGATGATGTCAGCAGAGAGTTGAATTTCTGGTCCAATCCGGTGTTGATACGTGGCGCAATATGGTCCGTCTATTTAATTGTCCTTCGAACGGTCATAACTTCTTCATACGAACTCGAATTCGGATGAATTATTTTTTAAAACGATCGTCTCGGCGAGACGAATAAAATGAGACCAGTCGTGACTATATTTGAATTTTGGAAAAATATCATCCTTAAACCGATTGATCTGTCTTGTACCGGTTGTTTAACCTGCAGATATAATTTAATTCTAATTAATTATCCAAAAATGACACAAAATTATAGAAAATTCTAACAAAATGAAATAATATAAATATAAGGTGAAACGAATAAATTATCACACAACACACAATTATATATAAAAAATACTAATAAAAATATTACTCAAAATATACTAAACAAATTCCCCCACACTTATCTTTTGCACGTCCTAGGGAAAATCTTATACCCGAGTTATAATACTCATATGCTGAAAAATATCATGATAAAACCAATATCAAGAGAGAACAAGTGATCATGACCCAAGTGAGATCAGAGAAAAATAGGATGCCGCACCAAATTCTAACAACTTCATTGAGATTCGAATGCAAAAAGATTCAATACCCTCACGGTGGATGTCACTTTTCACTCAAGTGTATATACGAGATATTCGAGAAGAGTTCACTCATATCAAAGCATAATGTGTCATTACCATATGCTTGGTCAAAAATCAAATCTCCACTACTAAAAAAATAAACTCATGCATAAATCAAAAGGTCTTTCTTTTGGTTGTAACGTGGCTTTGGGTATGGGTAGGATAAAGGGAAAATTACGAGGTTTGCTAGCCAAGATCAATTGTGAATTTAGATGCATAACAAATCCTACACATAACAATCAACCCCCTCTTCTGTAATGAAAACTCTCAAACCATCATCCCCAAGTTATGTAATATCCGCAATTTTCGATTTTCGGTAAATTTCTTTTTTTCGGCGGAAGTCAGTTTTGACGACTCGCTCATGACCGTTTCGTCATTCCGAGAATGATTAATTCTGCACTTTTTGTCATCCGAGCTCGTTTCGGTGTCGTTTTGTTGAGTTCCGTACTTTTTAGCGGTTTTTCCGCACTTGAGTTCGATTCTTGTGAATCTCGTCCGAAACTGTTGTTTCGACTTTCTCGTAAGTTCATTTAATGTTATTATTCATGTTGCAAGCTTCGGTTTGGTTATTCGATCACGTATCGTGATTTTGGGGCGTTTTGGGCCATTTTCGTTATTTCCCAAAGTTTGGGGTAATTACTTTCCGTTGTCGAATTTTGAGCCTTCGGGTAGTCGGAACCGTGTGTTCTATTACTGCTCGGATTCGTCTTTTCGAGTACTTCGTAACCGTATCTTCGATTCATACTCAGGTTCGGGTTTCGGGGTCGTTCGGGCCGTCGGAGTTGGTCCCGGCGAGTCATGGCGGGCATGCTCGGGCGAGCCACTGGCCGAGTAACGCGGTAGTGATCGGCGATTCGTCGTAAGGCGATTCGTCGTAAGGCCACGGCGTGCGTCACGTAACATTCCGGCATTTTCCAGTGATGAGTTCGGCCATGGCGATTCGTCACGTAAGCCATGGCCGATTCGTCGTAACACGGCCGATCGGCTTTATTTAAGGCACAGCGGCGTTTTCTTGACCATTTCTCCTTCTTTTTCTTCCGTCTGGCATTTGTGGGTGTGTATATCATGGAGAGATGTTGTTGGACAATAAATCCATGAAGTCTTGGAGTTCATATCATCAATCATCCATCCTATAACATCCTCCGATCTACCGAATCAGGTCAGATTTCCTAGAAATCTAGTTTTGGGGAATTTGGGTGTTTTGGTTGTTTTCATCCGTTTTAATCCGATTTAACTTAGGATTGTGATGGATTGATGATTATTTAGATGTTTTATATCATTTCCTTTATTATTCCATGGTTGGATCGTATCGATTCGTTGTTTGGGTCGAGTTCTTGACCGACGCCTTGAAGGTGTCCGGTAAAATGTCTTAGAGGGGTTTTCGGGCGTTCTACGATTATCCTTCCTCGTATGATCGATGATTTATTGATTATATTGTTGTTAGGGTCGAGTTTCTTGTGAAGAAACCGTGTTGAACCCTTCCGTTCGTTGTCGTCTTCCTTTTCGTTAGCATCGGGCGTTCCGAAGCTTCCCGGTTGAGCCGTATCCGTTCGTGGTTCCGTGCTCGTGGTATCGAGGCAAGTACCTTGCCCATACTTTTCTCGTTTTATGGATATGATCATCGGTGGTCGTCTTGATGTGTTTGTTTGGTTATTTGAAATGAAGTTTCAAAAGATTTCGGTTTGGCCTCGTTAAAGGCTCTCTTTCAAAACGCGTGTGTGTTTTGTGAACGTTGTGTTTTGGGAATTGATTATGATTTGATTATTTTGAACGTTGAAGTCTTTGATGATGATACTCCTGTGTTTAAAGTTATGGGATCGTGTATTACTTATTTAATCATTGTTGTGGTGTTTTTGAAGAGTTTGATAATGGTGTCGAGTTAGTGGCCATCTCTAGTAAGTATTCTTGATGAACTTACATTCTTAGCATATTAGTATTGCATGAGTAATGTGTGTGTGTGTATGCTCACTACGGGTTAGATCCGACGGGGTCTCGGTAGGGCTCCACGAAGCTGTGGAACCGCGAGCTTGCTTTTAACCACTGTGGGTTAGATCCGACGGGGTCTCGGCAGGGATCCACGAAGCTGTGGGTCCGCGGTTAATTGTGGTGCATTTTGCAAATGTGATTTGATATTGGCATTTCCGGAAATGAGTGCTTTTGAACGGTTTTCATGATTGCATGCATTGACTAAGTGTGTAAGAGGTAAGTTGTTCGTTTGGCTTACTTGGCTAGGATGGCACTAGAGTATTTTGTTGTTTGTGTTAAATCCTTTATTTGTGGATTTTGATGTTGGGAGACGAACCTTGTGGTCGTTCTTGTGTACTGTGAGTTGATGATATTGGGGCTAAAATCCCAACGTTTTTGTAAAGGTCATTTGACGGATTTGGGGCTAAAATCCCAACGGTTTGGTAAAGGTTATTTTACGGAAAGTAAACTTTTGGGGCGGTGACCCCTTTTGTCTTTTGGATTTTGAAAAGTAGGATTTGATAATCCTAAATTGTTTTCTATTAAAACTCTCGACGGCATTCTAAACCGTTTTATAAATTATTTCCATTGATTTATGATATTTCGATTTTGAAAGGTTTTCTCAAACTCTTGCCTCGGGAAGTACTTTTCGTTTCATTTGGATCTTTGAGGATTCCTGGTTATTGTTATTCGTGGAATGTGAATTGTATGGCTTGTATTTTTGCACTTGTACTTGCACTAGCAAAACAGTGGAGTTTTGCTAACCCCCGAATATTCGGGGGGTGGATGTCTATTTTTGCATTCAGGTTTTGGAGCATAGCACAGGGTCGGCACGAAGGATGATGAAAGATAAACGATACTAATCATACGAGGATCCGTTGATGTCTTACTGGTCTAGTTGTATTTTCTTTTCATTGCAGTATCTTTTCCCGTTATACGGGAGTTTATTGTATTTTGACCCTGCGTGGGTATGTGTTTGGAATTGAGTTGTATGTTATTATTGAAAGACCAAATCGGTCTCTTGTGTCATTTAGCACGAAGGCGATGTCTAGATGTTTGATTTTAGTTATCAGCCTAGTAGATCCTCGAGGAGAGGGTCTACGGCGTGTAATATCCCTGAGCGGATTGGGGGTGTTACAGAATGGTATCGGAGCTTAGGTTGTGGAAACCTAGGCTGTCGGGTCAGTGGTGTCTATTGAGTTTTTGTCTCGTTGGATTTTATCTGACTGAGTCGTGTCGCGACGCGTCGTCTGAGTTGGTTGGTCGTGATTAGTATCGTGGGCGATGATCATCTTCGTGCGACCTGTGGTTGTAAGTCTCCCTTCTTTGTGTTGTGCCTCGTGTGACACGAGCTATTTTTATGATTATGAGTTGATTGACGGAATCCTCTTATGGATTTTGATTTCGTGATATGTGATTATTTGACTCCCATTTTTCGTTCATATGAGGAGTAGTGTTGATGTCTTGTGCATGTTTGACTTTATTCTTTTATCCGCTGCGTGAGTTCTTTTGTAATGGCTTTCGGTATTTTACCGACTGAGTTTTATTTCGAAAACCGATTCCTTAACCGAGTTTTTGGCATTACGGCCTTGATCATTTTGGCGAAATTCTTATGACGGTATTTATTATTTTCTAAATGGCTTCTGTGAGTTTTTGAAATATTACCGTCATCGGCCTTTTGGCGTTTTGTAAATGGTTTTTAGCTCTTTGGTTCCGGCGCGGGACACACGGCGCTATAATGTTCCGCGTAAGTACCTAAACTTTTTGGGCATTCTAGCCCATTGAATTATTTTTGAAAACCTTGAGTATCTTAGAAAATTAAAATTTGAGACGGACTTTTAAAATGAATTATTTTCTCGTGGTACGTCCAAGGTGCCACAATATATTTAAAAATTCTTCTAACTCGAGGACCAAAATATTTTGAGATATTTTCAAATATTTTATAAACACTTTTACTTAGACCCGAGGGTCGAATATTCTGAAAGTCTTTCACTAAGAGAAGGTGTCCTCATTTTTGTTCAAACGCAAGACGATTTTCAAAGTCTCGATAACAATGGTTGCACTACTTTTTGTAAAGTGATACTCAAGATCAACTGGTGTTTCCAAACTATTTTCAAAAGTGGTTTTCGTTTTTAAAACCCATCATTTCGTGCTTGTGGTCGGAGAAGGTGTGTATGATGTTGGTATTGTTGTTAGGGTGTTAGCCCTCCGAATTGTGATTGAATTGGTGGCGTGAACATTGAGTCGTTCGCCGCGCATATGTTTTGTTAGCCCGTTGTGGGAGGTGTGATGACGATCTTTAATGTTGTCATTTCGTGGTGGCTTGCGTGTTATCGCACCTGTGTGAGCTGTTAAAGCTTGGAGTTTTATGCGCTTATGCACATTGGTGATCATTTCATGATGTTTATGGTTGTGTGCTGTCTATCGTTTAAGCCGTTGTAATCGTCGAACGATGCCGTCGTTGTGATTTTTGTATGCGTTGATATGTTATGCTGAGTTGGCATCTCCGGTATGTTGTTTTGCGGTGTTAGTTCCATTGTATCTAGCATCTGTATTTTCGGTATGCCGAGCCGAGACGTTTCAACCGTGATGTGCCGGGGCATGCACGTGTAAATTGTCCTTCTCATCGGTAACACATTTCAAGTGTGGAATCGAGGGACACCAAATTCAGTTTTGTGAATTGGCTACCGAGACTTTCGGAGTTCGCGCTTCAGCACAAGTATCAGAATCGGCTTTGAGAGGCCTTCGAAGGATGTTTCTGTCGGTTGCTTGTTGTGTCGTCACCTTGATTTCGCTGTTGTGAGTTGCGGGGGCGACCTTCTTTTATAAGAGGTCGAATGTAGTACCCGTGTTGTTTTTAGACTCCTGCATTTTCTCTTTCTCGATTCTATCGACTCGCTCGTGTTCGTTGATACTTACTGAACTTGTTCTGTATTTCGGTTTCATTGATCGGACGAGGTGTGATCTTGTTTTGGGTCAATCTGGTTATCGCTGTAACTTTCCGAGTTCGGTTCGATTCTTGTGAACCTTGTTCGGAAGTAACATCTTTTGGTTCTACTAGTTCTTTTATTCGAAGTGGACTGGATCTTGAACTTTTGTATTTTCGACTCTGTCGACTCGTTTATGTTCGTTGACATTTCTGAGCTTGTCCTGCCCCTTGCTTTTGTTGATCGAACGAGTGTGGTATTATTTCGGAATAACTCGTTTGTCGTTGTGACTTTTCTATTGCTATTCCCTTTCCTGTGGATCTTATATGAATGCACATCCTGTTGTTTTCACCGGATCATATATTGTCTCGAGTCGAGATGTGAACCTTGGGGTTGTTGTTTGAATTTTATTATCCTTCGTATTTCGGACATGATTGTTCGATTTTTGTTGTCTCGATCATTTGTTTGTTTGGTTTTGTTCTCGTTTCGTGATTGTTGAGCGTTCAGGCTCCTTCCTAATTCCCTTAAGTTCGGGAAATTAGTCTCGTTTTCGATCTTCCAACCCTTGAGCGGTGGAATTCCGTATTTGTTCAGCGATTGGCTCGCGTTTTGATTAATGTACCGTTGGGTTGGTCAATCGTATTGATTTTCGTTCGTTGTGTTTTGTGATTGTTGGGATAATTGACTTGATTGTATTATCCATTTGATGACGCTTGTCACTTGTTGGTTCTATTATATCCCTAACGGCGACGTTGTGTTGGTCGTCGTGGAGCGTGTTTTCACACCGTATATTCCGTTGCGTTGTTTGTAATGTTTCGCCGTTTGGCATTAGTTACGCGTTTCTTGCGTATCTCATTGAGTTTTCCTGGCGGGATATTGCTTCTCCCTACTTGTTTTAAGTTTCGGGACGAAACTTATTTTAAGGAGGGTAGAATGTAATATCCGCAATTTTCGATTTTCGGTAAATTTCTTTTTTTCGGCCGAAGTCCGTTTTGACGACTCGCTCATGACCGTTTCGTCATTCCGAGAATGATTAATTCTGCACTTTTTGTCATCCGAGCTCGTTTCTGTGTCGTTTTGTTGAGTTCCGTGCTTTTTAGCGGTTTTTCCGCACTTGAGTTCGATTCTTGCGAATCTCGTCCGAAACTGTTGTTTCGACTTTCTCGTAAGTTCATTTAATGTTATTATTCATGTTGCAAGCTTCGGTTTGGTTATTCGATCATGTATCGTGATTTTGGGGCGTTTTGGGCCATTTTCGTAATTTCCCAAAGTTTGGGGTAATTACTTTCCGTTGTCGAATTTTGAGCCTTCGGGTAGTCAGAATCGTGTGTTCTATTACTGCTCGGATTCATCTTTTCGAGTACTTCGTAACCGTATCTTCGATTCGTACTCAGGTTCGGGTTTCGGGGTCGTTCGGGCCGTCGGAGTTGGTCCCGGCCGAGTCATGGCCGGGCATGCTCGGGCCAGGCCACCGCCGAGTAACGTGCAAGAGTGATCGGCGATTCGTACGTAAGGCGATTACGCACGTAAGGCCCTGGCCGTAACGCGTTTAACGCCCGGCATTTTCCAGCGATGAGTTCGGCCATGGCGATTACGTCGTAAGCGTGGCCGATTACGTCGTAACCCGGCCGATCCTATTTAAGGCTGGCGGCGTTTTCTTGACCATTTCTCCTTCTTTTTCTTCCCGTGACGCTGGTCAGGTGTGTATATCATGGAGAGATGTTGTTGGACAATAAATCCATGAAGTCTTGGAGTTCATATCATCAATCATCCATCCTATAACATCCTCCGATCTACTGACCGTGCCGATTTCCTAGAAATCTAGTTTTGGGGAATTTGGGTGTTTTGGTTGTTTTCATCCGTTTTAATCCGATTTAACTTAGGATTGTGATGTATTGATGATTATTTAGATGTTTTATATCATTTCCTTTATTATTCCATGGTTGGATCGTATCGATTCGTTGTTTGGGTCGAGTTCTTGACCGACGCCTTGAAGGTGTCCTAGAAATGTCTTAGAGGGGTTTTCGGGCGTTCTACGATTATCCTTCCTCGTATGATCGATGATTTATTGATTATATTGTTGTTAGGGTCGAGTTTCTTGTGAAGAAACCGTGTTGAACCCTTCCGTTCGTTGTCGTCTTCCTTTTCGTTAGCATCGGTCGTTCCGAAGCTTCCCGGTTGAGCCGTATCCGTTCGTGGTTCCGTGCTCGTGGTATCGAGGCAAGTACCTTGCCCATACTTTTCTCGTTTTATGGATATGATGATCGGTGGTCGTCTTGATGTGTTTGTTTGGTTATTTGAAATGAAGTTTCAAAAGATTTCGGTTTGGCCTCGTTAAAGGCTCTCTTTCAAAACGCGTGTGTGTTTTGTGAACGTTGTGTTTTGGGAATTGATTATGATTTGATTATTTTGAACATTGAAGTCTTTGATGATGATACTCCTGTGTTTAAAGTTATGGGATCGTGTATTCCGTATTTAATCATTGTTGTGGTGTTTTTGAAGAGTTTGATAATGGTGTCGAGTTAGTGGCCATCTCTAGTAAGTATTCTTGATGAACTTACATTCTTAGCATATTAGTATTGCATGAGTAATGTGTGTGTGTGTGTATGCTCACTACGGGTTAGATCCGACGGGGTCTCGGTAGGGCTCCACGAAGCTGTGGAACCGCGAGCTTGCTTTTAACCACTGTGGGTTAGATCCGACGGGGTCTCGGCAGGGATCCACGAAGCTGTGGGTCCGCGGTTAATTGTGGTGCATTTTGCAAATGTGATTTGATATTGGCATTTAAGGAAATTAGTGCTTTTGAACGGTATTCATGATTGCATGCATTGACTAAGTGTGTAAGAGGTAAGTTGTTCGTTTGGCTTACTTGGCTAGGATGGCACTAGAGTATTTTGTTGTTTGTGTTAAATCCTTTATTTGTGGATTTTGATGTTGGGAGACGAACCTTGTGGTCATTCTTGTGTACTGTGAGTTGATGAGATTGGGGCTAAAATCCCAACGTTTTTGTAAAGGTCATTTGACGGATTTGGGGCTAAAATCCCAACGGTTTGGTAAAGGTTATTTTACGGAAAGTAAACTTTTGGGGCGATGACCCCTTTTGTTTTTGGATTTTGAAAAGTAGGATTTGATAATCCTAAATTGTTTTCTATTAAAACTCTCGACGGCATTCTAAACCGTTTTATAAATTATTTCCATTGATTTATGATATTTCGATTTTGAAAGGTTTTCTCAAACTCTTGCCTCGGGAAGTACTTTTCGTTTCATTTGGATCTTTGAGGATTCCTGGTTATTGTTATTCGTGGAATGTGAATTGTATGGCTCGTATTTTTGCACTTGTACTTGCACTAGCAAAACAGTGGAGTTTTGCTAACCCCCAAATATTCGGGGGGTGGATGTCTATTTTTGCATTCAGGTTTTGGAGCATAGCACAGGGTCGGCACGAAGGATGATGAAAGATAAACGATACTAATCATACGAGGATCCGTTGATGTCTTACTGGTCTTGTTGTATTTTCTTTTCCGCTGCAGTATCTTTTCCCCGTTATACGGGAGTTTATTGTATTTTGACCCCTGCGTGGGTATGTGTTTGGAATTGAGTTGTATGTTATTATTGAAAGACCAAATCGGTCTACTGTGTCATTTTAGCCTGAAAGGCGATGTCTAGATGTTTGATTTTAGTTATCAGCCTGGTAAATCCTCGAGGAGAGGGTCTACGGCGTGTAATATCCCTGAGCGGATTGGGGGTGTTACAGAATGGTATCGGAGCTTAGGTTGTGGAAACCTAGGCTGTCGGGTCAGTGGTGTCTATTGAGTTTTTGTCTCGTCGGATTTTATCTGACTGAGTCGTGTCGCGACGCGTCGTCTGAGTTGGTTGGTCGTGATTAGTATCGTGGGCGATGATCATCTTCGTGCGACCTGTGGTTGTAAGTCTCCCTTCTTTGTGTTGTGCCTCGTGTGACACGAGCTATTTTTATGATTATGAGTTCATTGACGGAATCCTCTTATGGATTTTGATTTCGTGATATGTGATTATTTGACTCCCATTTTTCGTTCATATGAGGAGTAGTGTTGATGTCTTGTGCATGTTTGACTTTATTCTTTTATCCGCTGCGTGAGTTCTTTTGTAATGGCTTTCGGTATTTTACCGACTGAGTTTTATTTCGAAAACCGATTCCTTAACCGAGTTTTTGGCATTACGGCCTTGATCATTTTGGCGAAATTCTTATGACGGTATTTATTATTTTCTAAATGGCTTCTGTGAGTTTTTGAAATATTACCGTCATCGGCCTTTTTGGCGTTTTTGTAAATGGTTTTTAGCCTGCTGGGTTCCGGCGCGGGACACACGGCGCTATAATGTTCCGCGTAAGTACCTAAACTTTTTGGGCATTCTAGCCCATGAATTATTTTTGAAAACCTTGAGTATCTTAGAAAATTAAAATTTGAGACGTACTTTTAAAATGAATTATTTTCTCGTGGTACGTCCAAGGTGCCACAATATATTTAAAAATTCTTCTAACTCGAGGACCAAAATATTTTGAGATATTTTCAAATATTTTATAAACACTTTTACTTAGACCCGAGGGTCGAATATTCTGAAAGTCTTTCACTAAGAGAAGGTGTCCTCATTTTTGTTCAAACGCAAGACGATTTTCAAAGTCTCGATAACAATGGTTGCACTACTTTTTGTAAAGTGATACTCAAGATCAACTGGTGTTTCCAAACTATTTTCAAAAGGTGGTTTTCGTTTTTAAAACCCATCATTTCGTGCTTGTGGTCGGAGAAGGTGTGTATGATGTTGGTATTGTTGTTAGGGTGTTAGCCCTCCGAATTGTGATTGAATTGGTGGCGTGAACATTGAGTCGTTCGCCGCGCATATGTTTTGTTAGCCCGTTGTGGGAGGTGTGATGGCGATCTTTAATGTTGTCATTTCGTGGTGGCTTGCGTGTTATCGCACCTGTGTGAGCTGTTAAAGCTTGGAGTTTTATGCGCTTATGCACATTGGTGATCATTTCATGATGTTTATGATTGTGTGCTGGCTATCGTTTAAGCCGTTGTAATCGTCGAACGATGCCGTCGTTGTGATTTTTGTATGCGTTGATATGTTATGCTGAGTTGGCATCTCCGGTATGTTGTTTTGCGGTGTTAGTTCCATTGTATCTAGCATCTGTATTTTCGGTATGCCGAGCCGAGACGTTTCAACCGTGATGTGCCGGGGCATGCACGTGTAAATTGTCCTTCTCGTCGGTAACACATTTCAAGTGTGGACTCGAGGGACACCAAATTCAGTTTTGTGAATTGGCTACCGAGACTTTCGGAGTTCGCGCTTCAAAGACAAGTATCGAATCGGCTTTGAGAGGCCTTGAAGGATGTTTACGTCGGTTGCTTGTTGTGTCGTCACCTTGATTTCGTTGTGAGTTGCGGGGCGACCTTCTTTATAAGAGGTCGAATGTAGTACCCGTGTTGTTTTTAGACTCTGCATTTTCTCTTTCTCGATTCTATCGACTCGCTCGTGTTCGTTGATACTTACCGAACTTGTTACGTATTTCGGTTTCATTGATCGGACGAGGTGTGATCTTGTTTTGGGTCAACTGTTATCATTGTAACTTTCCGAGTTCGGTTCGATTCTTGTGAACCTTGTTCGGAAGTAACATCTTTTGGTTCTACTAGTTCTTTTATTCGAAGTGGACTGGATCTTGAACTTTTGTATTTTCGACTCTGTCGACTCGTTTATGTTCGTTGACATTTCTGAGCTTGTCCTGCCCATTGCTTTTGTTGATCGAACGAGTGTGGTATTATTTCGGAATAACTCGTTTGTCGTTGTGACTTTTCTATTGCTATTCCCTTTCCTGTGGATCTTATATGAATGCACATCCTGTTGTTTTCACCGGATCATATATTGTCTCGAGTCGAGATGTGAACCTTGGGGTTGTTGTTTGAATTTTATTATCCTTCGTATTTCGGACATGATTGTTCGATTTTTGTTGTCTAGATCATTTGTTTGTTCGGTTTTGTTCTCGTTTCGTGATTGTTGAGTGTTCAGGCTCCTTCCTAATTCCCTTAAGTTCGGGAAATTAGTCTCGTTTTCGATCTTCCAACCCTTGAGCGGTGGAATTTCGTATTTGTTCAGCGATTGGCTCGCGTTTTGATTGATGTACCGTTGGGTTGGTCAATCGTATTGATTTTCGTTCGTTGTGTTTTGTGATTGTTGGGATAATTGACTTGATTGTATTATCCATTTGATGACGCTTGTCACTTGTTGGTTCTATTATATCCCTAACGGCGACGTTGTGTTGGTCGTCGTGGAGCGTGTTTTCACACCGTATATTCCGTTGCGTTGTTTGTAACGTTTCGCCGTTTGGCATTAGTTACGCGTTTCTTGCGTATCTCATTGAGTTTTCCTGGCGGGATATTGCTTCTCCCTACTTGTTTTAAGTTTCGGGACGAAACTTATTTTAAGGAGGGTAGAATGTAATATCCGCAATTTTTGATTTTCGGTAAATTTCTTTTTTTCGGCCGAAGTCCGTTTTGACGACTCTCTCATGACCGTTTCGTCATTCCGAGAATGATTAATTCTGCACTTTTTGTCATCCGAGCTCGTTTCGGTGTCGTTTTGTTGAGTTCCGTGCTTTTTAGCGGTTTTTCCGCACTTGAGTTCGATTCTTGCGAATCTCGTCCAAATCGTTGTTTCGACTTTCTCGTAAGTTCATTTAATGTTATTATTCATGTTGCAAGCTTCGGTTTGGTTATTCGATCACGTATCGTGATTTTGGGGCGTTTTGGGCCATTTTCGTAATTTCCCAAAGTTTGGGGTAATTACTTTCCGTTGTCGAATTTTGAGCCTTCGGGTAGTCAGAATCGTGTGTTCTATTACTGCTCGGATTCGTCTTTTCGAGTACTTCGTAACCGTATCTTCGATTCGTACTCAGGTTCGGGTTTCGGGGTCGTTCGGGCCGTCGGAGTTGGTCCCGGCCGAGTCATGGCCGGGCATGCTCGGGCCAGGCCAGCCTTGGCCGAGTAACGTGCGGTAGTGATCGGCAGTTACATACGTAAGGCCGGTTACGTACGTAAGGCCTGCCGTAACGCGTAACGTTCGGCATTTTTCAGTGAGTTCGGCCATGGCGATTCGTACGTAAGCCATGGCGATTACGACGTAACCCTACGGCATCGGCCTATTTAAGGTCCGGCGTTTTTTCTTGACCATTTCTCCTTCTTTTTCTTCCCGACGCTGTCAGGTGTGTATATCATGGAGAGATGTTGTTGGACAATAAATCCATGAAGTCTTGGAGTTCATATCATCAATCATCCATCCTATAACATCCTCCGATCTACTAAATCAGGTCAGATTTCCTAGAAATCTAGTTTTGGGGAATTTGGGTGTTTTGGTTGTTTTCATCCGTTTTAATCCGATTTAACTTAGGATTGTGATGGATTGATGATTATTTAGATGTTTTATATCATTTCCTTTATTATTCCATGGTTGGATCGTATCGATTCGTTGTTTGGGTCGAGTTCTTGACCGACGCCTTGAAGGTGTCCGGTAAAATGTCTTAGAGGGGTTTTCGTGCGTTCTACGATTATCCTTCCTCGTATGATCGATGATTTATTGATTATATTGTTGTTAGGGTCGAGTTTCTTGTGAAGAAACCGTGTTGAACCCTTCCGTTCGTTGTCGTCTTCCTTTTCGTTAGCATCGGTCGTTCCGAAGCTTCCCGGTTGAGCCGTATCCGTTCGTGGTTCCGTGCTCGTGGTATCGAGGCAAGTACCTTGCCCATACTTTTCTCGTTTTATGGATATGATGATCGGTGGTCGTCTTGATGTGTTTGTTTGGTTATTTGAAATGAAGTTTCAAAAGATTTCGGTTTGGCCTCGTTAAAGGCTCTCTTTCAAAACGCGTGTGTGTTTTGTGAACGTTGTGTTTTGGGAATTGATTATGATTTGATTATTTTGAACGTTGAAGTCTTTGATGATGATACTCCTGTGTTTAAAGTTATGGGATCAAGTATTCCGTATTTAATCATTGTTGTGGTGTTTTTGAAGAGTTTGATAATGGTGTCGAGTTAGTGGCCATCTCTAGTAAGTATTCTTGATGAACTTACATTATTAGCATATTAGTATTGCATGAGTAATGTGTGTGTGTGTGTGTATGCTCACTACGGGTTAGATCCGACGGGGTCTCGGTAGGGCTCCACGAAGCTGTGGAACCGCGAGCTTGCTTTTAACCACTGTGGGTTAGATCCGACGGGGTCTCGGCAGGGATCCACGAAGCGGTGGGTCCGCGGTTAATTGTGGTGCATTTTGCAAATGTGATTTGATATTGGCATTTCCGGAAATGAGTGCTTTTGAACGGTTTTCATGATTGCATGCATTGACTAAGTGTGTAAGAGGTAAGTTGTTCGTTTGGCTTACTTGGCTAGGATGGCACTAGAGTATTTTGTTGTTTGTGTTAAATCCTTTATTTGTGGATTTTGATGTTGGGAGACGAACCTTGTGGTCGTTCTTGTGTACTGTGAGTTGATGAGATTGGGGCTAAAATCCCAACGTTTTTGTAAAGGTCATTTGACGGATTTGGGGCTAAAATCCCAACGGTTTGGTAAAGGTTATTTTACGGAAAGTAAACTTTTGGGGCGGTGACCCCTTTTGTCTTTTGGATTTTGAAAAGTAGGATTTGATAATCCTAAATTGTTTTCTATTAAAACTCTTGACGGCATTCTAAACCGTTTTATAAATTATTTCCATTGATTTATGATATTTCGATTTTGAAAGGTTTTCTCAAACTCTTGCCTCGGGAAGTACTTTTCGTTTCATTTGGATCTTTGAGGATTCCTGGTTATTGTTATTCGTGGAATGTGAATTGTATGGCTCGTATTTTTGCACTTGTACTTGCACTAGCAAAACAGTGGAGTTTTGCTAACCCCCGAATATTCGGGGGGTGGATGTCTATTTTTGCATTCAGGTTTTGGAGCATAGCACAGGGTCGGCACGAAGGATGATGAAAGATAAACGATACTAATCATACGAGGATCCGTTGATGTCATACTGGTCTTGTTGTATTTTCTTTTCCGCTGCAGTATCTTTTCCCCGTTATACGGGAGTTTATTGTATTTTGACCCCTGCGTGGGTATGTGTTTGGAATTGAGTTGTATGTTATTATTGAAAGACCAAATCGGTCTACTGTGTCATTTTAGCCTGAAAGGCGATGTCTAGATGTTTGATTTTAGTTATCAGCCTGGTAAATCCTCGAGGAGAGGGTCTACGGCGTGTAATATCCCTGAGCGGATTGGGGGTGTTACAGAATGGTATCGGAGCTTAGGTTGTGGAAACCTAGGCTGTCGGGTCAGTGGTGTCTATTGAGTTTTTGTCTCGTCGGATTTTATCTGACTGAGTCGTGTCGCGACGCGTCGTCTGAGTTGGTTGGTCGTGATTAGTATCGTGGGCGATGATCATCTTCGTGCGACCTGTGGTTGTAAGTCTCCCTTCTTTGTGTTGTGCCTCGTGTGACACGAGCTATTTTTATGATTATGAGTTAATTGACGGAATCCTCTTATTGATTTTGATTTCGTGATATGTGATTATTTGACTCCCATTTTTCGTTCATATGAGGAGTAGTGTTGATGTCTTGTGCATGTTTGACTTTATTCTTTTATCCGCTGCGTGAGTTCTTTTGTAATGGCTTTCGGTATTTTACCGACTGATTTTTATTTTGAAAACCGATTCCTTAACCGAGTTTTTGGCATTACGGCCTTGATCATTTTGGCGAAATTCTTATGACGGTATTTATTATTTTCTAAATGGCTTCTGTGAGTTTTTGAAATATTACCGTCATCGGCCTTTTTGGCGTTTTTGTAAATGGTTTTTAGCCTGCTGGGTTCCGGCGCGGGACACACGGCGCTATAATGTTCCGCGTAAGTACCTAAACTTTTTGGGCATTCTAGCCCATTGAATTATTTTTGAAAACCTTGAGTATCTTAGAAAATTAAAATTTGAGACGTACTTTTAAAATGAATTATTTTCTCGTGGTACGTCCAAGGTGCCACAATATATTTAAAAATTCTTCTAACTCGAGGACCAAAATATTTTGAGATATTTTCAAATATTTTATAAACACTTTTACTTAGACCCGAGGGTCGAATATTCTGAAAGTCTTTCACTAAGAGAAGGTGTCCTCATTTTTGTTCAAACGCAAGACGATTTTCAAAGTCTCGATAACAATGGTTGCACTACTTTTTGTAAAGTGATACTCAAGATCAACTGGTGTTTCCAAACTATTTTCAAAAGGTGGTTTTCGTTTTTAAAACCCATCATTTCGTGCTTGTGGTCGGAGAAGGTGTGTATGATGTTGGTATTGTTGTTAGGGTGTTAGCCCTCCGAATTGTGATTGAATTGGTGGCGTGAACGTTGAGTCGTCACGCGCATATGTTTTGTTAGCCCGTTGTGGGAGGTGTGATGACGATCTTTAATGTTGTCATTTCGTGGTGGCTTGCGTGTTATCGCACCTGTGTGAGCTGTTAAAGCTTGGATTTTTATGCGCTTATGCACATTGGTGATCATTTCATGATGTTTATGGTTGTGTGCTGGCTATCGTTTAAGCCGTTGTAATCGTCGAACGATGCCGTCGTTGTGATTTTTGTATGCGTTGATATGTTATGCTGAGTTGGCATCTCCGGTATGTTGTTTTGCGGTGTTAGTTCCATTGTATCTAGCATCTGTATTTTCGGTATGCCGAGCCGAGACGTTTCAACCGTGATGTGCCGGGGCATGCACGTGTAAATTGTCCTTCTCGTCGGTAACACATTTCAAGTGTGGACTCGAGGGACACCAAATTCAGTTTTGTGAATTGGCTACCGAGACTTTCGGAGTTCGCGCTTCAGCACAAGTATCAGAATCGGCTTTGAGAGGCCTTCGAAGGATGTTTCTGTCGGTTGCTTGTTGTGTCGTCACCTTGATTTCGCTGTTGTGAGTTGCGGGGCGACCTTCTTTTATAAGAGGTCGAATGTAGTACCCGTGTTGTTTTTAGACTCCTGCATTTTCTCTTTCTCGATTCTATCGACTCGCTCGTGTTCGTTGATACTTACTGAACTTGTTCTGTATTTCGGTTTCATTGATCGGACGAGGTGTGATCTTGTTTTGGGTCAATCTGGTTATCGCTGTAACTTTACGTGTTCGGTTCGATTATTGTGAACCTTGTTCGAAGTAACATCTTTGGTTCTACTAGTTCTTTTATTCGAAGTGGACTGGATCTTGAACTTTTGTATTTTCGACTGTCGACTCGTTTATGTTCGTTGACATTTCGAGCTTGTCCGCCCATTGCTTTTGTTGATCGAACGAGTGTGGTATTATTTCGAATAACTCGTTTGTCGTTGTGACTTTTCTATTGCTATTCCCTTTCCTGTGGATCTTATATGAATGCACATCCTGTTGTTTTCACCGGATCATATATTGTCTCGAGTCGAGATGTGAACCTTGGGGTTGTTGTTTGAATTTTATTATCCTTCGTATTTCGGACATGATTGTTCGATTTTTGTTGTCTCGATCATTTGTTTGTTCGGTTTTGTTCTCGTTTCGTGATTGTTGAGCGTTCAGGCTCCTTCCTAATTCCCTTAAGTTCGGGAAATTAGTCTCGTTTTCGATCTTCCAACCCTTGAGCGGTAGAATTCCGTATTTGTTCAGCGATTGGCTCGCGTTTTGATTGATGTACCGTTGGGTTGGTCAATCATATTGATTTTTGTTCGTTGTGTTTTGTAATTGTTGGGATAATTGACTTGATTGTATTATCCATTTGATGACGCTTGTCACTTGTTGGTTCTATTATATCCCTAACGGCGACGTTGTGTTGGTCGTCGTGGAGCGTGTTTTCACACCGTATATTCCGTTGCGTTGTTTGTAACGTTTCGCCGTTTGGCATTAGTTACGCGTTTCTTGCGTATCTCATTGAGTTTTCCTGGCGGGATATTGCTTCTCCCTACTTGTTTTAAGTTTCGGGACGAAACTTATTTTAAGGAGGGTAGAATGTAATATCCGCAATTTTCGATTTTCGTAAATTTCTTTTTCGGCGGAAGTCCGTTTGACGACTCGCTCATGACCGCTTCGCCATTCCGAGAATGATTAATTCTGCACTTTTTGTCATCCGAGCTCGTTTGGTGTCGTTTTGTTGAGTTCCGTGCTTTTTAACGGTTTTCCGCACTTGAGTTCGATTCTTGCGAATCTCGTCAAAGCTGTTGTTTCGACTTTCTCGTAAGTTCATTTAATGTTATTATTCATGTTGCAAGCTTCGGTTTGGTTATTCGATCACGTATCGTGATTTTGGGGCGTTTTGGGCCATTTTCGTAATTTCCCAAAGTTTGGGGTAATTACTTTCCGTTGTCGAATTTTGAGCCTTCGGGTAGTCGGAATCGTGTGTTCTATTACTGCTCGGATTCGTCTTTTCGAGTACTTCGTAACCGTATCTTCGATTCGTACTCAGGTTCGGATTTCGGGGTCGTTCGGGCCGTCGGAGTTGGTCCCGGCCGAGTCATGGCCGGGCATGCTCGGGCCAGGCCAGCCGTGGCCGAGTAACGTGCGGTAGTGATCGGCAGTTACATACGTAAGGCCGGTTACGTACGTAAGGCCCTGGCCGGTAACGTACGTAACGTTCCGGCATTTTCCAGGCAGTGAGTTCGGCCATGGCCGGTTACGTACGTAAGCCATGGCCGGTTACGTACGTAACCCGGCCGGCAGTCGGCCTATTTAAGGCCTGGCAGCGTTTTTCTTCAGCCATTTCTCCTTTTTTTTCTTCCCGTACGCGGCTGTGGGTGTTTATATCATGGAGAGATGTTGTTGGACAATAAATCCATGAAGTCTTGGAGTTCATATCATCAATCATCCATCCTATAACATCCTCCGATCTACCGAATCAGGTCAGATTTCCTAGAAATCTAGTTTTGGGGAATTTGGGTGTTTTGGTTGTTTTCATCCGTTTTAATCCGATTTAACTTAGGATTGTGATGGATTGATGATTATTTAGATGTTTTATATCATTTCCTTTATTATTCCATGGTTGGATCGTATCGATTCGTTGTTTGGGTCGAGTTCTTGACCGACGCCTTGAAGGTGTCCGGTAAAATGTCTTAGAGGGGTTTTCGGGCGTTCTACGATTATCCTTCCTCGTATGATCGATGATTTATTGATTATATTGTTGTTAAGGTCGAGTTTCTTGTGAAGAAACCGTGTTGAACCCTTCCGTTCGTTGTCGTCTTCCTTTTCGTTAGCATCGGTCGTTCCGAAGCTTCCCGGTTGAGCCGTATCCGTTCGTGGTTCCGTGCTCGTGGTATCGAGGCAAGTACCTTGCCCATACTTTTCTCGTTTTATGGATATGATGATCGGTGGTCGTCTTGATGTGTTTGTTTGGTTATTTGAAATGAAGTTTCAAAAGATTTCGGTTTGGCCTCGTTAAAGGCTCTCTTTCAAAACGCGTGTGTGTTTTGTGAACGTTGTGTTTTGGGAATTGATTATGATTTGATTATTTTGAACGTTGAAGTCTTTGATGATGATACTCCTGTGTTTAAAGTTATGGGATCGTGTATTCCGTATTTAATCATTGTTGTGGTGTTTTTGAAGAGTTTGATAATGGTGTCGAGTTAGTGGCCATCTCTAGTAAGTATTCTTGATGAACTTACATTCTTAGCATATTAGTATTGCATGAGTAATGTGTGTGTGTGTATGCTCACTACGGGTTAGATCCGACGGGGTCTCGGTAGGGCTCCACGAAGCTGTGGAACCGCGAGCTTGCTTTTAACCACTGTGGGTTAGATCCGACGGGGTCTCGGCAGGGATCCACGAAGCTGTGGGTCCGTGGTTAATTGTGGTGCATTTTGCAAATGTGATTTGATATTGGCATTTCCGGAAATGAGTGCTTTTGAACGGTTTTCATCATTGCATGCATTGACTAAGTGTGTAAGAGGTAAGTTGTTCCTTTGGCTTACTTGGCTAGGATGGCACTAGAGTATTTTGTTGTTTGTGTTAAATCCTTTATTTGTGGATTTTGATGTTGGGAGACGAACCTTGTGGTCGTTCTTGTGTACTGTGAGTTGATGAGATTGGGGCTAAAATCCCAACGTTTTTGTAAAGGTCATTTGACGGATTTGGGGCTAAAATCCCAACGGTTTGGTAAAGGTTATTTTACGGAAAGTAAACTTTTGGGGCGGTGACCCCTTTTGTCTTTTGGATTTTGAAAAGTAGGATTTGATAATCCTAAATTGTTTTCTATTAAAACTCTCGACGGCATTCTAAACCGTTTTATAAATTATTTCCATTGATTTATGATATTTCGATTTTGAAAGGTTTTCTCAAACTCTTGCCTCGGGAAGTACTTTTCGTTTCATTTGGATCTTTGAGGATTCCTGGTTATTGTTATTCGTGGAATGTGAATTGTATAGCTCGTATTTTTGCACTTGTACTTGCATTAGCAAAACAGTGGAGTTTTGCTAACCCCCGAATATTCGGGGGGTGGATGTCTATTTTTGCATTCAGGTTTTGGAGCATAGCACAGGGTCGGCACGAAGGATGATGAAAGATAAACGATACTAATCATACGAGGATCCGTTGATGTCTTACTGGTCTTGTTGTATTTTCTTTTCCGATGCAGTATCTTTTCCCCGTTGTACGGGAGTTTATTGTATTTTGACCCCTGCGTGGGGATGTGTTTGGAATTGAGTTGTATGTTATTATTGAAAGACCAAATCGGTCTACTGTGTCATTTTAGCCTGAAAGGCGATGTCTAGATGTTTGATTTTAGTTATCAGCCTGGTAGATCCTCGAGGAGAGGGTCTACGGCGTGTAATATCCCTGAGCGGATTGGGGGTGTTACAAGTTATTCTGTACTTTACATGGTAATTGAATATTCATCTGGCAAGGTCATACTCTTGTGTAAGAAAAAGTATGCAATGGATCTTCTGGAAGGAATTATGTATCACTCAAGGGATAGTTCAAGTGCTATTTTATGTATACATAGTTATGATTTTCGCACTTGACCTCCCGCATTTTTTTTCTGGCCGTTATTTCTTTTTTATTCTTTTTGTTTTGTTTTTTTTGGCCTTTATTTATATTTCTTTTTTATTCGGTTCAATACTCCAACGTACTTCCCACCCTTTCAGTTTCAACGAAAGCTCTTAATCTTCACAATATTCTTATGAACACCGGTCCCTATTTTTCACACATCTAGTTCACAATTAAATCTTTGACTAGAGGGTGCAAATGGATGAGTCATCAACAAGAATGGATAATGGCTAAAGTAATGTACTTGATCAAAGAAATAGTCTAAGGCTCAATAGGGCTTCTAAGGATAAAATGTAATGGGTGGGAAAATATAAGCCAATGATTCTATTTTTTTGAAAAAAAAAATTTATTTTAGAGAGAAAAGGAAAAGAATACAAGTTTCAGGGATGCAGAAAAGAAACAAATGCAATGTTTATTATAGATGCAAAACAAAGTAAAAATATTTATCAAATCTATGACCGCGTTAATTGCGCTTCAACTACTCAATATAATAATGAATGCATTTATTGCGTATCATATTTTTTTCAAAAAATTTAAAAAACGACAAAAAGTAAAGATACTCACGTGTATGTACAGTAGTTGTGATTGTGGCTCACATCTTCCTCTGATTTTACGTTCAGAAACGGCTTAAACGCCTTCTATGAGTCGAGGAGAAGCTTCCCATCCAATTTTCTTACAAATTGGTAAACATGGTCTTTTAACGTCAGATTCCCAAGATGTTGTTCATATTCTGGTTTGAATTTATTCCACAAACATCGAATTCCATAATGTACGAGTCCACTAGGATGCGTGTCAAGAGAAATTTCAATATCATCTAAATTCTCCTTATTCAGACCATCCTTGATGAACTGAATTTTATCTTCTCTGTTTGTGGAAGGAATTACTAAAAATCGACATCTTGAATCACAGTTCCACCTGGCACATTTGTAGCAAACGGCCATTTTCTTTGCTCGTCGTTTCTTAGCATATGAACTTTTTCTAAGTCCTGGTAAAAATCTAGTTGGTGTTTCCGTGAATTCACTTGCTATTCTCACTTTGGATTCAATAATGAATCGAATATCAAAAGGTATGCCGTTATTCATAAGCAACCTCATCCTTTCAAGTCTGGCTTGGTAAAGTTTCAAAATAACTTTTTTGCTAAGAAAGGGTAATCTTTTTTCAATTGTTTTCAAGGTTTGTTCCATAATTAAAAAAAAAATATCTACAAAATCAGTTGTTGTGGGAAACTGAAAAATCCGACTTTACTAGCCACGGAGTACCGTTATCCGCCACTTGACCGGAAAAACACAATGGAGTATTAATTCACTGTAATATCCGTAATTTCGATTTTTCCGGTAATTTTCTTTTTTTGGAGGAAGTCTATCTTACTGACTCTGTTGTGACCGTTTCGTCATTCCGAGAATATTTAATTCTGCACTTTTTGTCATCCGAGTTCGTTTCGGTATCCTTTTGTTGAGTTCCGTGTTCTTAAACGGCTTTTCCGCACTTAAGTTCGATTCTTGCGAATCTCGTCCGAAACTGTTGTTTCGAGTTTCTCGTAAGTTCATTTAATGTTATTATTCATGTTGCGAGCTTTGTCTTGGTGTTTATATTGTGTATCGTGTATTTCGGACGTTTTGGGCCATTTTCGTAATTTCCCAAAGTTTGGGGTAATTACTTTCCGTTGTCGAATTTCAAGCCTTCGGGTGGTCGGAATCGTGTGTTCTCTTAGCGCTTCGATTCATCTTTTCGAGTACTTCATAACGGTATCTTCGATTCATATTCATATTCGGGTTTCGGCATTGTCCGGGCCGTCGGAAGTGGCCACGGCCGAGTCACGGCCGCACAGTTTGGAGCAGGTATTGGCCTGGCCGAGTTACGGCCGTAAGGTTCCGGTTACGGCTGTAAGTGTTCGGCATGCACAGGCTGGACGAATGCTGGTTACGGCCGTAAGGGGGTATCAGTTACGGCCGTAAGTGATTGGCAGGTGCTGGGCAGAATCTCGACGAATGCCGGTTACGGTCGTAAGGACCTGCCGGGTACGGCCGTAACTCTGTCGGCCATATATAGGCCTGTGACCGGCTAGACCTCATTTTTACCACACTTCTTCACCCGGGTAGCGGCTGGCGACGGGAAAAATCGGGGAGTGGAGTTTTTGGTCGATTCCACTCAATTTCTAAGCGTTTTTGAGGATTCTTGTCGATTATATCAACATCATTAATCGTGTTCTATGGATTGTATATCCATATCTTTGATTCGTTTAACCCGATTGATGATTCTTAGGTTCTTGAGGAACTTTGAACATTTAGTGTTCGATTAAATGCCTCAAAGAGTTTCCTTCGGTCGTTGTGTTGATTTCGATTGATATTGTGTTATTGAATGAATTGTATTTCATTCAAGGTTGTTCGAGTACTTGTGTTTGTCGGAGGACGCCGTTCGTTGTCCGTGGAAGGATTTCATCGCCTTCGGTCGAGGCAAGTTTTATACTTGTACTAGTCAATGAGATCATTATTATCATATATGTGTATGAATGTGTTGTATCATTCCGAGACTTAGTCTCTTCATGAATTCATTGATATTAAAGGGATCGTTCGATACGATACTTTTCGACAATTATGCCAAATGTTTACTATTGTTCATTAATGGTCGGTAATTCATTGAGATACTCGTTGCTAATGTTATTATCGATCACCGGTTTGCGGTATCGATGTATCGATTGTTGTTGTTAATATTGATGTCGATCTAAGACATTGTTGTAATTATTGTTATTAATGTTGGCGTCCTGTCATCCTTTTGTATTGGCCGATTGAAGGCATTGTCGTATTCGTTCTCATCTTCGTCGTCGGTAGCCGATTAAAGGTGCCGAGGCATTCATTGTATCATTGTTATCGATTGGCCGTTCTAAGGCAATCGAGGTGCTCAATCATTCATTGTATCATTGTTATCGATTGGCCATTCTAACACAATCGAGGTGCTCAATCATTCGTTGTATCATTTTTATCGATTGGTCGTTCTAAGGCAATCGAGGTGCTCAATCATTCGTTGGATCATTATTATCGATTGGCCGCTCTAAGGCAATCAAAATGTTCAATCATTCATGGGATCATTGTTATCGGTAGGCATCCGAGGTATTGAATCATCTGCTGCATCATTGTTATCGATTGACCATTCTAAGGTAATCGAGGTATTGAATTGGGACCACCGAGGACGGTGCCCATCCGGGAGTCATTGTTGTCGTGTTGGCTGACTCAAGGCAGCGCACTATCATTCTCGTGAATTCGGTAATCTTGGGATCATTGCCGTTTGTGATTAGTTGTGTTTTGGAGGCTAGTCTCGGCTAGTGCTCATTATGGGTAAGTTTGGGGCTTGAATCTTCGCAGTTGGTTTCCCAACACCTACAACTCAGTAGGTCACGGTCATGTTTATGATCTCATTATGGGTAAGTCTGGGGCTTGAACCTTCGCGGTTGGTTTCCCAGCACCTGTAATTCAACAGGTCACGGTGACTGGGTGATCTCATTATGGGTAAGTTTGGGGCTTGAACCTTCTCGGTTGGTTTCCCAACACCTACAACTCAGTAGGTCACGGTCATGTTTATGATCTCATTATGGGTAAGCCTGGGGCTTGAACCTTCATGGTTGGTTTCCCAACACCTATAACTCAGTAGGTCACGGTCATGTTTATCTCATTATGGGTAAGTTTGGGGCTTGAACCTTTGCGGTTGGTTTCCCAACACCTACAATTCAGTAGGTCACGACCATTGGATGGTCTCATTGTAATACGGCTTCGTGCCGTGGCTTCGGCCCTCATTGATATAGCTTCGGGCTGTTTTGGCTTCAGGTGATTGTGATATTTGACAGCTTCGGCTGAGTGGCTTTCAGGCCTTTGTGATATCTTGGTAATTTCATTGGAGCTTTCGGGCATTGTGATTCATAATTAATTCAGTTCTGGTTTGGTTCATATTCGTGTAATTCATTGTGGCGTTCTATAATTATGATTCGTCGTTGGGCATTTATGTTCTAACCTGTTGAACAGGTATTAATAGTATGCCGTGGGCATAGTGTTTCATGAATGCTTGGTCCTTACCTTGGTTTGTGAGCATCTCATATTATTATTATCATTGTACCATTTCATTCCGCCTTTGGATGCATATCTTGTTATTGTAATATCCGCATTTTTTTTTCTTCTTTTTCCGGTATTCCCGTTTTGGTGTATTTTCATTTTTAGTAGTTCGCTTGTAACCATGTCGACATTTTGAATCTATTTTATTCTTGGAGTTTCTCCATTTGGGACGATCTTGGTGATGTTTTGATATTATTCTGTTTTATGTCATGTATTATGGCATGGACGTTCGTTTCTCATAGAACCCGTTCGCTTTTGTAATTTCTTTGGTTTTACGAGTTCGTATAGTTGAGTTGTTCGTGTTGTGAGTTTCGGTTTGTTAATCCGACGTTGTATCGCGATTTTTGGACGATTGGGCCGTTTCGTAATTATCCCTAAGTTTGGGGTACTCTTGTTATCCTTGTTGTTCCTGAGCCTTCGGGTATTCGGAATCATGCTTCATCGTAACGTTTTGGTTTCTGACTCAAATCTGTGGTGCGTGTATCCGTTGGTCGTGGATACACCTTGTCATTTTTTCTCTTTCCGATCATCTCCTCGTTGGGCAGTACTTTAGACTATGGCCTGCCGTCACAGGCCAGGTTACGGCCATAAGCCGTATATGTTACAGCCGTAATAATCGAGAGTTACGGCCGTAAGCTTCCTTCATACGGCTGTAACAAGGCTTCGTTTCTTGCCTCCTGGTCCAGTCCTGAGTTACGGGCGTATCATGTTCGAGTTACGGCCGTAAGTATTGATACGGCCGTAATGGTGTTCTTGATACGGCCGTATGTGTCATTCGTCAAATTTGCCCAGTTTCTCTCCAGAGGTCAGTTACGGCCGTAAGAGAGTTAGGTTACGGCCGTAATGTTGGTGTGTTACGGCCGTATGTTGGGTGTGTTACGGCCGTAACACCTGCCAGTATATAAATTGGCAGCGGCCCAGTTTTTCCTCATTTCTCACATCTCTCTTTTCTCTTCGCGACGGGAGCGACGGCTGAGTCTAGGGTTCATCTAATTTTGATCCAAACTCCATAACTAATCATCCATCGTTCGTCTTCGAATCAAGGTAAAATCTCTTATAACCCTACCTTGGGGGATTTGGGGGATTTCGGTTATATTGTTCGTTTTGCTCCGTGTTGTCGATTAATCCTTGATGGTTATGATTAATCTCGTTAGTGTTCTTGTCCTCCTACGAACTCATGGTGTATTTCGTGATATTTGCATAATCGAGAGGGTTTGGTTGCGATCCGCCCTTGTCGTTCTTTTTATACGAATACACATAGATCGTAGGCGGGTTTTCGAGTGTTTTCCAATTCCGTATTCGTTTAGAATTGGTTGTGATTGTGTTCTTCGTATCGTTAGGTTCGTGATTATCGGATCCTAACGGTCGTTGGTGTTTTTCCTTCCGTTCGTTGCATCATCTATTATTCAAGGCAAGTATTTTTGGAAACCTTTACGCTTAACATGAAATGGTAATGTATTTTATGTGATTTGCTCACCTCAGGATGGTCCGACGGGATCACGGAGGGAGTCCAAAGGGTTGAGTCCTGGATTCATGAGTTTGTTTAGCTAGCCAGCTCGGGAGGGTCCTTAGAGGCCTCGGGCGGGATCAATGGTATTACCCTGTTCCCAAGGCGATGCATGTGCGTGTTTTGTTTTACGATATGGCCAGCTCGGGAGGGTCCTTAGAGGCCTCAAGGGATCAATGGTATTACCCTGTTCCCAAGGCAAATTGTTTGACTGTTTGTTTCCGGAAAAGACATGTCTGGTTTTGGCTTTTGAAATTGATATTGGTGCATGTACTATGAAATGTGTAAGCGATTGGTTTGCCTTGATTACTTGTACTAGCGTAATTGCTAACCCCTTTGGGGACCCATTTTGGGGAAATTCTTGTTATGGATTTCAGGTTATGATTATCCGGACGAGCGAGCACCGGGACAGTACGAGGATGTTGGCCAGGGTCGTTGACATGTGCATTTGGGTCTTCTTATTTCTTTTGTCCATTTCGATGTGGTTGTTCCCACAGTTATAAACTCATAGATTGTACTCGCGAGTACTTAGGCTTTTCATTTCAAACTCCGTATTGTATTACTTTAAATTGTTACATTGTCGGATGATGCTTATTTCGCCGGTTGCTCCGGGCGTATCTTTATATGTCATATTGTTTAAATGTGTGTCCTCGCTAACCGAGATGGTTAGTCGAGTGGTGTTTTCTTGTTGTAGCCTGGTGGGTCCCATGTAGGGGTCCACGACGCTGTAATATACTCCGAATATCTCGGGGTGTTACAGAAAATGGTATCGGATCACTAGGTTTATGGATACCTAGGCTTGTTGGTTATTTGGGTCTAGTCGTGTTTTGTTTTGCATATTGTCAGACCGCTGCCAGCATCTCGGTACTTCCAGTGCTCGTAAGTTTTCTTATTCGGCTTTTCTGTTTCTTGCATTGTATTTTCACTTCTTGAATTGTAGTTGCTTTTTCCTCCCTTACTCATCCTCGATATACTTCTGTTATCTCTTAACACCAGTATGGATGCCGGAGGAAACCGTGGTCGTGGTCGTGGTCGTGGACGCGGCCGAGGACGTGGGGCAGCCGGTGGGCGGCCACGTCGCATTCTTCAGGAGCAGGCAGTACCGGTGACCGTCACAGTCATGCTTCTTCTCATGAGCGTGCCGACCTTGGTATTGCGGCCGTTATGCAGCAAATGGTAAACCAAATGGCGGCAATAGCCCAGGTGGTTCAGAACCCGGATCCGGCCCATGCTAATCGGGGCGGAGCAGACCGTTGGCTCCAAGATGTCATCAAGATGCATCCTCCTCAGTTCTCGGGAGCATCAGACCCGATCGGCTGGGAGGGGTGGATCAAGGAGATATCTAAAGTCTTCATTGCCATCAACTGTCCCGAGGATCGTATGATCCCTATTGCCCAGTACTTTCTCACTGGGGATGCTACGGATTGGTGGGAGGCTGTTGGGCCCAAAGACCATGTTGCTTCGTGGGCCGAATTCCAGGAATTGATGGAGACCGACATCGTGTGGCGGTCGGCCGAGTGCTCGAGTGCATGCTTTCTATGATGCTCAACCACGGGATATTCCCGTATCCCAAGCTATTGCCGATTTTAACAAGGAGTTGGGCTATGTGAAGACCCAAGTTGTCGAAGAGAGCGACAAAATTTTCCATTTTTCCAGGAGGATGAAGCTGTCCATTCGGGACTATATGTCTGGACTCGTCTGCACTACTTTGAAGGATTATCAGAGTCGAGCTCTTGCTTATGATATGTCGGTGACAGCTAGTGCGGCGGCCCGAGAGAGTAAGAAGCAGAAATCCGCTGGGGATTTCTCGGGTTACAAGGGTGGAGGCCAGGATAAATCTCAGGCTGCAAATATTTCTACGGGCGGTTCGGCTCGTTTCTCTGGGAGCTTTCGGGGTGCCACTGGAACCTCCGCTCGTGAACCCACATGCTTTAACTGTGGTGTGCAGGGCCATAGGAACCGGCAGTGTTCTCATCCGAAGTTTACTTGTCACATTTGTGGACAGTTGGGCCACAAGGCCCTCTTTTGTGAGCAGATCAGACAACTTCGCGGCGCCCGTTCTTCTCACCCAGCACCTATGGAGCCGAGTGTGAACCAGGTCTCATTTTCTCCGCCGCCTCCACCGAGTGCCGGCCGAGGTAGGGGTCGGGGTCAGCCCGCTAGAGGAGGAGCTTCTAGTGTCGGCTCTGCCCAGCCGCGTATCTATGAGATGAGGAGGGCCGATGACCCAGCAGCTACTATGGCGACAGGTACCGTTCATATCCATTCCCATCCGGTCAGTGTGCTTTTTGATTCGGGTGCTACGCATTAATTCATTTCTCTAGAGTGTGTACGCCGTTTGAGTCTCGACTACTTGTCACCTTGCGAGCCTTTCATCATTAAACTTCCTAGCGGTGATAGAATTGTCGGTGATCGAGAGGTCCGGGACTGTTCTGTGTCTATTTGTGAGAGGACTTGGCTCTCTAATCTGATTGTCGTGGGTATCCAGGGTGAGGATTTGATTCTCAGGGATGATTGGCTCGAACGGCATGGCGCAATCATGAACTACCGCACGAGAATCATCACTATGTTAGCCGAGGATGGCACCGAGCACTCTTTCGCGGGACGAAAGAGGGGAAACCAGAAGTTCGTTATTAACGCCTTGAAGGCGATGAGACTCCTGCGAAAGGGGTATACTGGTTATTGGTGTTACGCCTTGAAGGCGGAGGGTGGTGGAGTTAAGCTTTCGTCGATTCCAGTCGTTAGTGAGTTTCCTGATGTATTTCCTGACGAGTTGCCGGGTTTGCCACCGGATCGTGAGGTTGAGTTTGCTATAGAGTTAGAGCCGGGCACGGCTCCGATTTCGAAGGCACCGTATCGCATGGCACCTTCAGAGATGGACGAGTTGAAGAAGCAGTTGAGTGAGCTTCTTAAGTCGGGGTATGTTCGACCGAGCGCCTCGCCTTGGGGCGCGCCGGTCCTGTTTGTGCGAAAGAAGGATGGTTCACTGTGTTTGTGTATCGACTATCGCGAACTAAACAAAGTGACCATCAAGAACAAGTATCCCTTGCCGAGTATTGATGACTTGTTCGATCAGTTGCAGGGACCTGCGGTATTCTCGAAGATTGATTTGAAATCAGGGTACTATCAGCTCCGGGTGAGGGAGTCCGACGTGCCAAAAACAGCTTTTCGGACGAGATACGGACATTATGAGTTTGTAGTCATGCCTTTCGGGTTAACTAATGCGCCGGCGGTGTTCATGCAGTTGATGAACAAAGTCTTTATCGAGTATTTGGATAAGTATGTCGTCGTCTTCATTGACGATATTCTTATTTATTCGAGGAACGAGGAGGAGCATGCCCATCATTTGCGAGTAGTGTTAGACATTTTGAGAACCGAGCAACTCTATGCGAAGTTCTCGAAATGTGAGTTCTGGCTGAAGGAAGTGATGTTTTTGGGTCACGTGATTTCAGCCGAGGGAGTTCGAGTGGATCCGCAGAAGATCGAGGCAGTGTTGGATTGGGCGCCGCCCAAGAATGTAAAGGAGATCCGTAGTTTCTTGGGCTTGGCCAGTTACTACCGTATATTCGTCGAGGGTTTCTCGAAACTAGCTCGGCCACTTACACAGCTGCTCCAGAAATCTGAGAAGTTCGTCTGGAATGACGAGAGGCAGTCGAGTTTTGAGGAGCTGAAGAGGCGTTTGACTTCAGCCCCGATTTTGGCGTTGCCACGTGGCAATAAGGGTTTTGTCGTTTATAGTGATGCTTCGGGTCAGGGTCTTGGGTGCGTGTTGATGCAGCACGGCAAGACTATTGATTTTGCATCGATACAGTTGAGGCCGTATGAGCTAAACTACCCTACTCATGATTTGGAGTTGGCGGCAGTCGTTTTTGCGCTCAAGATTTGGCGTCACTATCTTTTTGGCTCTGCATGTCATATTTTTACCGATCATAAAAGTTTGAAATACATATTTACTCAGCGGGAGTTGAATATGAGGCAGAGAAGATGGTTAGAGCTGATTAAGGATTATGACCTCGAAATCCTTTATCATCCGGGCAAGGCGAACGTCGTGGCCGACGCCTTGAGTCGGAAACCAATTGCGTTACGAACGCTTGAGGTCCTTACGTCTCAGTCTGAGCTTCGGCGGGCTTTGATCGAGTTAGATGTTGAGGTTTTGTTGCCAGGAGCTGTCGGGCAACTTTGTGCTTTAGAGGTTTCGTCGTCTTTGATCGATGAAATTAAGCTGAAGCAGTTAGAGGATCCGATGATTACTCAAATCCGAGAGAATGTTCTTAAGGGAAAGTCTCCGGGGTTTGTGATTCATGAGGATGGTGTTTTGAGATTCCAGAGTCGGCTTTGTGTACCGAACGACTTAGAGTTGAGACAGAGTATTCTGCGCGAGGCCCATGCTACACCTTACTCCGTTCATCCTGGTTCGAGTAAGATGTACAAGGACCTGAGGAGGAATTCCTGGTGGAATGATATGAAGGAAGAGGTCGCGTAGTTTGTAGCGAGATGTTTGACGTGTCAGCAGGTCAAAATCGAGCATCAGCGACCGGCTAGGTTATTGCAGTCACTTCCCGTTCCGGAATAGAAATGGGAAGATATATCGATGGATTTCGTTACGAGTTTGCCGAGATCGAGGTCGGGCATGAATATGGTATGGGTGATTGTGGATCGTCTGACCAAGTCGGCACATTTTCTGGGCATCAAGGACACTTGGGGCCCGGAGAAGTTGGCTCGTGTGTTTATCGCGCAGATTGTGAGGCTTCACGGTACTCCGAAGTCTATTGTTTCGGATCGTGATGGTCGATTTGTATCGCACTTTTGGCAGGCGGTGCATAGACCCGGCAAAATAGGCCCGGGCTGCGGGAGCCCGGCCGCCTGCGTTTTGGGCGGGCATTGGCCGCATATTATTAGCCCAAAAGCAAGGGCCTTTTGGCCGGCCAGATTGGCCGCCGTAGAGGCCGGCCATGCGGCGCCCGCCCGACCCATTTTTTTTTTTGTAATTTATGTTACGTGTAATTATAATATTTAATTTTTTTCCTTGTTTGTTAGATTATAATATATCTATATGTTAATTATTGATGTCATTTTATTTTTTTGGGACTTTGTGATTACTTTGTAGTATCTCATATCAATAATAATATTATTTTATGATTTTATAAGAAATTAGTAGTGATAAATGATATGATGATCAAATAAAAATATTTGTATATTTGTCTTTTGATTATGGTAGTGTAGTAAATAATGTAATTATCAAATAAAAATAGTTGTATATTTATTTATCTGATTGTGATAGTATAGTGAATAATAGTTGTATATTTATTTATCTGATCGAAAAATATTTGTATATTTATTTCAGAATTATTATTTCAAAAAAAAAAAAAAGTCGAGGCCCGCGGGCCGGGCCGGGCCGGGCCACGGGCCTAATAATTTTGGCCCAGTAAAAAACGGGCCTTTTTGGCCCGGCCCAAAAAAGGCCCGCCCGTTTTATGCCCGACCCGTTTGGGCCGGGCCCGCCCGTTTGCCAGGTCTAGCGGTGCATAAAGCGTTGGGTACTTGTCTGCGTTTGAGTACCTCTTTTCATCCCCAGTCAGATGGACAGTCGGAACGCACTATCCAGATATTCGAGGATATGTTGCGTGCTTGTGCTCTCGATTGGAGTAGTGACTGGGAGGAGCATTTGCCATTAATCGAATTCACGTACAACAATAGTTGGCACGCGTCGATTCGGATGGCACCGTATGAGGCGCTCTACGGGCAGCGTTGTCGATCACCGATTTGTTGGAATGAGGCGTCTGATTTGGTCGGGACCGAACCGGATGTCGTTTTAGAGACGAGGCGGAAGATAAAATTAATTCGGGAACGGATGTTGACTGCCCAGAGTCGACAGAAGTCATATGCCGATGTCCGTCGTCGACCTTTGGAATTCGAGGTGGGAGACCACGTTTTATTAAAGGTGTCGCCGACGAGAGGAGTTTTTCGTTTCGGGAAAAAGGGGAAGTTGAGTCCGAGATTTATTGGACCCTTCGAGATTCTCGAGCGAGTCGGTGGGTTAGCATACCGTTTGGCGTTGCCCCCGACCTTGAGTCATGTTCATAGCATTTTTCATGTTTCCCAGCTGAGGAAATATGTCCCGGATCCTAGTCATATCATCGATTATGGTGAGATCGATATTGCCGAGGACTTTACCTTCGAGGAGCGTCCCTTGAAGATTTTGGAGCACCGTGATAAACGACTAAGGCATAAGACCATCCCTTTGGTCAAAGTGCAGTGGTCAAAACACGGTGTCGAGGAGGCAACTTGGGAAACCGAGGACAGCATGCGTGCTAAGTACCCTGACTTGTTTGTTTCTTAAGTTTCGGGACGAAACTTGTTTTTAGAGGGGTAGAATGTAATATCCGCATTTTTTTCTTCTTTTTCCGGTATTCCCGTTTTGGTGTATTTTCATTTTTAGTAGTTCGCTTGTAACCATGTCGACATTTTAAATCTATTTTATTCTTGGAGTTTCTCCATTTGGGACGATCTTGGTGATGTTTTGATATTATTCTGTTTTATGTCATGTATTATGGCATGGACGTTCGTTTCTCGTAGAACCCGTTCGCTTTTGTAATTTCTTTGGTTTCACGAGTTCGTATAGTTGAGTTGTTCGTGTTGTGAGTTTCGGTTTGTTAATCCGACGTTGTATCGCGATTTTTGGACGTTTGGGCCGTTTCGTAATTTTCCCTAAGTTTGGGGTACTCTTGTTATCCTTGTTGTTCCTGAGCCTTCGGGTATTCGGAATCACGCTTCATCGTAACGTTTTGGTTTCTGACTCAAATCCGTGGTGAGTGTATCCGTTGGTCGTGGATACACCTTGTCATTTTTTTCTCTTTCCGATCATCTCCTCGTTGGGCAGTACTTCAGACTATGGCCTGCCGTCACAGGCCAGGTTACGGCCGTAAGCCGTATATGTTACGGCCGTAATAATCGAGAGTTACGGCCGTAAGCTTCCTTCATACGGCCGTAACAAGGCTTCGTTTCTTGCCTCCTGGTCCAGTCCTGAGTTACGGGCGTATCATGTTCGAGTTACGGCCGTAAGTATTGATACGGCCGTAATGGTGTTCTTGATACGGCCATATGTGTCATTCGAAAAATTTGCCCAGTTTCTCTCCAGAGGTCAGTTACGGCCATAAGAGAGTTAGGTTACTGCCGTAATGTTGGTGTGTTACGGCCGTATGTGGGGTGTGTTACGGCCGTAACACCTGCCAGTATATAAATTGGCAGCGGCCCAATTTTTCCTCATCTCTCTTTTCTCTTCGCGACGGGAGCGACGACTGAGGCTAGGGTTCATCCGATTTTGATCCAAACTCCATAATAAGGACATATTCAAGTATCATATCATCCACCTATCACTAATCATCCATCGTTCGTCTTCGAATCAAGGTAAAATCTCTTATAACCCTACCTTGGGGGATTTGGGGGATTTCGGTTATATTGTTCGTTTTGCTCCGTGTTGTCGATTAATCCTTGATGGTTATGATTAATCTTGTTAGTGTTCTTGTCCTCCTACGAACTCATGGTGTATTTCGTGATATTTGCATAATCGAGAGGGTTTGGTTGCGATCCGCCCTCGTCGTTGTTTTTATACGAATACACATAGATCGTAGGCGGGTTTTCGAGTGTTTTCCAATTCCGTATTCATTTAGAATTGGTTGTGATTGTGTTCTTCGTATCGTTAGGTTCGTGATTATCGGCTCCTAACGGTCGTCGGTGTTTTTCCTTCCGTTCGTTGCATCATCTATTATTCAAGGCAAGTATTTTTGGAAACCTTTACGCTTAACATGAAATGGTAATGTATTTTGTGTGTGATTTGCTCACCTCGGGATGGTCCGACGGGATCACGGAGGGAGTCCAAAGGGTTGAGTCCTGGATTCATGAGTTTGTTTAGCTAGCCAGCTCGGGAGGGTCCTTAGAGGCCTCGGGCGGGATCAATGGTATTACTCTGTTCCCAAGGCGATGCATGTGCGTGTTTTGTTTTACGATATGGCTAGCTCGGGAGGGTCCTTAGAGGCCTCGTGCGGGATCAATGGTATTACCCTGTTCCCAAGGCAAATTGTTTGACTGTTTGTTTCCGGAAAAGACATGTCTGGTTTTGGCTTTTGAAATTTATATTGGTGCATGTACTATGAAATGTGTAAGCAATTGGTTTGCCTTGATTACTTGTACTAGCGTAATTGCTAACCCCTTTGGGGACCCGTTTTGGGGAAATTCTTGTTATGGATTTCAGGTTATGATTATCCGGACGAGCGAGCACCGGGACAGTACGAGGATGTTGGCCACGGTCGTTGACATGTGCATTTGGGTCTTCTTATTTCTTTTGTCCATTTCGATATGGTTGTTCCCACAGTTATAAATTCATAGATTGTACTCGCGAGTACTTAGGCTTTTCATTTCAAACTCCATACTGTATTATTTTAAATTGTTACATTGTCGGATGATGATTATTTCGCCGGTTCTCCGGGCGTATCTTTATATGTCATATTGTTTAAATGTGTGTCCTCGCTAACCGAGATGGTTAGTCGAGTGGTGTTTTCTTGTTGTAGCCTGGTGGGTCCCATGTAGGGGTCCACGGCGCTGTAATATACTCCGAATATCTCGGGGTGTTACAGTTATACATGTATTTGATGTTTATTATCTGGATGACTGACCCCGTGTGGGCGGAACATGTTTTCATGTTTTAGCTGTTTGCGAAGAGAGAGTTGAGACACAGGGGCATGTTGATGGCGACGAGGCATTCTAGCGATACTAGTCCGAGTTGTTCATGTTGGTCAGTCAGTTGGAGTGTTCTCCAGTTTGTCAGCCATTGTCATTATGTATTACCCGAGCAAAGCTCGTGGGTGTGGTTGTATTTTCATTTTTGTCCATGTAGGCCCACTTTTGTCATTGAAATTCCCTATCGGAATATTGTGTCGGATATCATAGTAGGGACCGTGATCTCTCTTTTTAGCTAATTTGATGTAATTTAGTCATGCCTGGTGGATCTCCTTGCGTGGGGTCCACGACACTGTAATGACCCAATAGGATTTGGGGGTGTTACAGAAGATGGTATCAGAGATTTTGGGTTGTGAGATTGATAAGTGTCAGTTTTATACACTTATCCATGGTTTGTATCGATAAATTTCACCCATAATTGAGCTAGTCTACTCGTTTTTTACTTTTAATTAATTAGTTTTTAATAATTTTATTTTTATCGGATGATGACGTAAATCTAGTCTTAACCGGATTGAATTACTGATTTACTCAAGAAATCACATGTTTATAAAATATTCCCTTTGTTGAGTTTTTATGTATTCATATTGTAGGGCTTTACGAGACGAGTTTGACAGTCTTTCCGGATTCCAAAATCAGAGTTATATATCAAAAGTTATCATCCGAAGAAGATTTGCGGCAAAAACGCAAAGTCTAAGAAATTTCTGGGCTGAGAATGAAGTCTGCAACTCCATACGGGCGTAACATCATAACATACGGGCGTATCTCACAAAACAAAAAGTCGTAGCCTACTTACGGCCGTAACTCATGTATATTACGGCCGTAAGTCATCCATGTTACGGCCAGAACTCCCGATCACATGCCGTAACTCTTGGCAGATTTTGATTATTGTATAATTTTTTATACTTTTGGTCTATTATTGAGGGGATGGCTGGCATTGATCCGATCTATTGTAATAATGCTGGAGTTTTGGAGCTATTAGATGACTTTAGGTGTATAAATAGACCCCTTAGATCCTTCATCATTCATCATTCATCTTATAATTTTTCCACTTTTTTGTAATATTTTCTTTTTGTGTGAAGAACACACTTGTGTTCTTGAGTAATTTGTGTAATATTGGTATAGCATATGTTGTTCAGAGAGTTTATTGCTTCTTTCTCCTTTATCTACTAAGGGAGTTAGGATCAATTCTTTCTCTTGTTCAACTAATAATGACCACTCAAGCTTGTATTATGTATATTAAACCCTTCATGGGCTAAGTTACCTTAGTTGGGATTATAAACAAGGTTAGTCATGTTATTTAAGTTTGTATAAAGATCCATTGTGAATTACTTATTATTGTGTGTGATTTTCATTGTTTTAACAATCTTTATTTATTTGGCCAATAAATGACGATATTTATGGTCTTCATATGTTTCGAAAGAAAATATGTTTGATTAGATCAAATGATCTTCACTCTAAATTGTTCTAGGGGATAGAAATATACCTCTAGACCTTAGATGATTCTTTGAGTTATTTTCATAAATCCTAATGCTATGTATTGAAGCCAATCAATATAGAAATATAGTGGATTGATTCAATATATAAGGGGCATTTTATAGTTCGAAAGAGAAACCGTCTTTTTAAGGAAAATCGAATCTACACAACATAATAAGTAAATTCATCTTATGATCTCCTATACATCTTCTATAACTAATGATGAACTAAGTTTGTAATCCCAACTATTTCATTTTATATTCTATTAATCTGTTATTAGTGTAAACTTTCATTTCCTTGAATATTATAACTATTATTGCATTTTATTTGCAATTATTAAACCAAACTCTTTAATTGTGTGTTTCACTCATCTTAGTATCTATAAAAATAGACTAATAGTGTATAATTCAAATTATAATCAAACTTCCTCGTGGGATCGATAAACCGGACTCAAAAAGTCCACTTACTACTTGATACGATATCGTGCACTTGCGATAGTTACACTAAGAACGTGTCAAGTTTTTGGCGCTGTTGCCGGGGAAGTATAAGTGTTATAATTGAAATCTTACATTGTAAACTATTTTTATAGATACAATTTCTCGACGTTGTAACTTAGTACTCAATTGTGTTTGTCCGGTCAAGTGCGGATAACGGTACTCCGTGACTATTAAAGTCGGATTTTTTAGTTTCCCACAACAACTGATATTTATAGATATTTTATCCTTTTTCATTTTTTCTTTGTCATGGATGAAACTTTGAATAAAATTGAAAAAAGATTTCCCTTTCTGAGCAAAAATGTCATTTTAAAAATTTACAAGACAAGACTTGAAAGGATGAGGTTGCTTATGAATAAAAGCATACCTTTTGATATTAGATTCATAATTGAAGCCAAAGTAAGAATAGCAGGTGAATTCACAGAAACACCGACTAGATTTTTACCAGGGCTTGGAAAAAGTTCATATGCCAAGAAACGACGAGCAAAGATGATAGCCGTTTGCTATAAATATGCTAGATGGAACTGTAATTTAAAATGTCGATCTTTAGGAATTCCATCTACAAACAGATAAGATAAAATTTAATTCATTAAGGATGGTCTGAATAAAGAGAATTTAGATGATATCGAAATTTCTCTTAACACACATCCTAGTGGACTCATACATTACGGAATTCGATGTTTGTGGAATAAATTCAAACCAGAATATGAACAACGTATTGGGAATCTGACGTTAAAAGACCCTGTTTGCCAATTTGTAAGAAAATTGGATGGGAAGCTTCTCCCCGACTCATAGAAGGCGTTTAGGCCTTTTCTGAACGTAAAATCAGAGGAAGATGTGAGCCACAATCACAACTACTATACATACGCGTAAGTATCTTTTATTTTTGTCGTATGGTGAGATTTTCTGAATAAAAAAAAGTGATACGCAATAAATGCATTCATTATTCTATTGAGTAGTTGATGCGCAATCAACACAATCACAAACTTATTAAACAATTTTTTATCTTCTTTTTCTTCTATAAATAAACATTGTGCTTGTTTCTTTTAGTCATCCCTCAAACTTGTACTTTTTTCTTTTTCTCTCTAAAAAATTTCTTTTCAAAAATGGAGTCATCATCTTCAACAAAAAAATTTAGCACAGTCTGCATTTTTGGTGGAGCTAGTTATGGAAAAGAGGCATGCTTTACTGAAGCAGCCCACAACTTGGGTCGTACCTTAGGAGAAAAATGCATTCATGTAGTTTACGGAGGAGGAAGTCTAGGATTAATGGGACGAGCTGCTGCTTCCTCCTATATGGAAGGAGTAAGAGTGTTGGGAATAATTCCAAAACCTCTGGCTGAAAGTAAAATCACCGGGGCAACTATTGGAGATAAGTTTAGATCTGTAAATATGCAAGCACATAACTCACATGATAAATAATTTTGGCGCCTTTATCACCCTTCCCGGTGGTTTTGGCACCCTTGAGGAACTTTTTCATGTGGTTACCAGAGCCCAGCTAAATGTTCATCAAAAACCAATAGGTCTCCTTAATGTCAATAGTTTCTTTGATGGTTTACTATCTTTCATCGACTACTCTGCTGAAAAAGGTTTTATTTTCGAGCGTGCTAAACGAATCATAGTCGTTGCAACAACACCAGAAGAACTAATAAAAAAAACTTAATGAATTTGTTCCTCAACCAGATCCAGCTCTAGCTAAAATTGTCTGGATGGAAGATTTTACCGTGAGAAAATGAAAAGTGGATTCATTCCTCTCCCTTTGATAACCCATGTCGGACCTCTTGTATTTTTACTTTCTGTCGTGTGTAATAATCGTGCTAAATAGTGGTAGCTTAAGGAGTTTCTTCTTGATCTCTTGACGCGCATTTATTCGCGATTTATATATTGTTATTTTATTGCTGTAATTTTTATTGTGTGTTTTTTATAAAAGCATTGATATGGCAGCGTAAGGCGACTCTTCGGACTTTCTTGAAGCGCATCTTAAAAATTGTGTTATACTTCCGAGTATATTTTATTTTCTTTTGTTGTTTGCCTCGTATATTTATTCTCTTGCAGATTCTAAAAAGCGTTAGCTCAAGCAAAACTTTCATCAACAGGGAGTATTCTGTTTTTCTCCATTGCTTTTTATTTTATTTTATTTTATTTTTTCTATTTTTATTTTTTTTAAAAAAACTGAGGACAGTTTTATTTTCAAGTTTGGGGGTGGTATATTTTGGTGTGTTGGTATTTTGGTGTGTTTTGATTATTTTGGTTATCTGCCTTAAATTTTTTTAGTATATATATATATATATATATATATACATATATATTATTTTGATTTATGAGATTTCTAGATCTGGCCATAACACCAATAAGTTAGCTATATACAAGCTTCTAAAATCGTTTTAAACCGGTTAAAAAATTGTATATTCCAAAAAATTTTGAGCTTTAATCTCTCTTTCCAAGCCTTGTAGTTATCATATAAAATCGAGTCATTCATTACCTTGAGAAAAGAAGAATCAGTCGGTTGATGAAAAATAGAACTGAAATTTACTTAATTTGTGGAGTTTTTGATTTTTCATGCTTAACTAATAAACGATTTTCTGCAAAAATTCTATTCCCAAAAAAAAGGAGTCATTGGTGAAAAGAGCTACACGTTAGCAAATAACGGTGTGAAAGCTATCACCAAAAAAATGACGAAAAGGAGAAGTGTTGAGCAGCAACAACTGCCTAATTTTGGGGATCCTAAAATTTTGCGAAAAATAAAGGACTAACCATTGTTGGTGCGTAGCTGCCGTCTCACAAAAAAAAAGTTGGTGAAAAGAGCTACACGTTAGCATATAACGGTGTGAAAGCTATCACCTTAAAAAAAAGAGATAGAAATTGTGTTGGTAAAAAGAGCTACACGTTAGCAAATAACGGTGTGAAAGCTATCACTAAGGGATGTAGTTTATGAGCAGATTTGAATTAATTAGCGGCTGAATTTCAATACACTCAATTTCGTGAAAAATCATAATATTTGATGACGCCAATGAAATTCTTCTTCATATTGAGTCGGAAAATAAACGAGTGATCGAGAGCAACCATTAAAGGGAGTCGTGTGCATCACGAGTGGGAAAGAAATAATCAACCTTTTGGGAGGGAAACCTTGCATTTTGGAATTACAAAATAAAACCGTGTTTTAACTTCAAAATCATTAGTAGATTTATTTTGAATCTTGATTCATTTCTATCTACTATATAAAGCTGATTGTTGTGTATTAAAGGCATTTTGATCTCCTTTTCTCTTTTTATATTTTAATTTATGTGTGTATTAATTTTCTTATTTTTGTCTTATTTTTATTTTTTTGAGCGTGAATAATAAAGAGTCTTGCTCGGGACTAGTAAGAATTTAAGTTTGGGGGTGTGATAAGTGTCAGTTTTATACACTTATCCATGGTTTGTATCGATAAATTTCACCCATAATTGAGCTAGTCTACTCATTTTTTACTTTTAATTAATTAGTTTTTAATAATTTTATTTTTATCGGATGATGATGTAAATCTAGTCTTAATCGGATTGAATTACTGATTTACTCAAGAAATAACATGTTTATAAAATATTCCCTTTGTTTAGTTTTTATGTATTCATGTTATAGGGCTTTCCGAGACGAGTTCGGCAGTCTTTCCGGATTCAAAATCAGAGTTATATATCAAAAGTTATCATCCGAAGAAGATTAGGGGCAAAAACGCAAAGTCTAAGAAATTTCTGGGCTGGGAATGAAGTATGAAACTCCATACGGGCTTAACATCATAACATACGGGCGTAACTCACAAAACAAAAAGCCGTAGCCTACTTACGACCGTAACTCATGTATATTACGGCCGTAAGTCATCCATGTTACAGTAGTAACTCCCGATCATTACGGCCGTAACTCTTGGCAGATTTTGATCATTGTATAATTTTTTATACTTTTGGTCTATTATTGAGGGGATGGCTGGCATTAATCCGATCTATTGTAATAATGCTGGAGTTTTGGAGCTATTAGATGACTTTAGGTGTATAAATAGACCCCTTAGATCCTTCATCATTCATCATTCATCTTATAATTTTTCCACTTTTTTGTAATATTTTCTTTTTGTGTGAAGAACACACTTGTGTTCTTGAGTGATTTGTGTAATAGTGGTATAGCATATGTTGTTCAGAGAGTTTATTGCTTCTTTCTCCTTTATCTACTAAGGGAGTTAGGATCAATTCTTTCTCTTGTTCAACTAATAATGACCATTCAAGATTGTATTATGTATATTAAACCCTTCATGGGCTAAGTTACCTTAGTTGGATTATAAACAATGTTAGTCATGTTATTTAAGTTTGTATAAAGATCTATTGTGAATTACTTATTATTGTGTGTGATTTTCATTGTTTTAACAATCTTTATTTATTTGGCCAATAAATGATGATATTTATGGTCTTCATATGTTTCGAAAGAAAATATGTTTGATTAGATCAAATGATCTTCACTCTAAGTTGTTCTAGGGGATAGAAATATACCTCTAGACCTTAGATGATTCTTTGAGTTATTTTCATAAATCCTAATGCTATGTATTGAAGCCAATCAACATAGAAATATAGTGGATTGATTCAATATATAAGGGGCATTTTATAGTTCGAAAGAGAAACCGTCTTTTTAAGGAAAATCGAATCTACACAACATAATAAGTAAATTCATCTTATGATCTCCTATACATCTTCTATAACTAATGATGACCTAAGTTTGTAATCCCAACTATTTCATTTTATATTCTATTAATCTATTATTAGTGTAATCTTTCATTTCCTTGAATATTATAACTATTATTGCATTTTCTTTGCAATTATTAAACCAAACTCTTTAATTGTGTGTTTCACTCATCTTAGTATCTATAAAAATAGACTAATAGTGTATAATTCAAATTATAACCAAACTTCCTCGTGGGATCGATAAACCGGACTCAAGAAGTCCACTTACTACTTGATACGATATCGTGCACTTGCGATAGTTACACTAAGAACGTGTCAGAGATACCCTGATATGTGAGTTATGTGGCTCTACCGATCCGGTAGTAATGGGACTGTCAGGTTATGACAATCTGGACAGTCGGGTTTTGTGAGTCGTGATATTTGTGCGACTACATGATTCATTCATTCATCGAGTCGTCATCAGTTGAGACTAGTATCGCGAGACCTCGAAGCTTCGTATGACCTGTGTAAGAACTCGATTCTCTTTATGTTCATACACTCATTATGTCATTAATTATACATGCTTTGTTGAAACCTATATGTGATATTAGTGTTATGATTGATTCATGACTAATTGTTTTGGAGCACATGTGACCTGTGTAAGCGTTAAAGATCAACTCATTCATCAGTTAATAATCCTCAATCATCATTTTTGATCTTGTCGATTATGTTAATTCATTAATCACTCAGTCAATCTCATTGCTCAGTTGTTGATCTTGTGGATCGAACTATCAATCTTGTTAACGTATTCAAGATAATCATTTCAGGAATTTCATCAGATAATCATATCACCTCACTTGATCTTTCATACGATCTTATCATATTCCGGCGTCATGTCGACGATCATTTTATTGCATTATTAATACATTCATTGTGTTAAAGCGTTTTATGATCATTGTTATCATTCCATCACGTAATCATAATGCGATCTTCATATGGGATCTATAATTATCATGTGACTTTTCTTCTTCAGTATGGATAGAGCTGTCAGGGGATGCATGGGAAGAGGCCGCGGTGCGGGCCGAAACCCGGGATCTCGTGTGCATGCCCACGCGAACGCGAGGGATAACATTGGTGCAACAGTTAGCGATACTACTCATTCACTGTCAGGAAGTCATACCCGAGAAGCAGCTCAATCGGAAGGTGTTCGGGTGGACCCATTCATATGCGTGCGGAGTATGATGGCCCAGATGACTCAGATGACGCATCTGATGGAGACAATGCAGACCTCGATGGTTCGTGGTCCACCACAGCAGGGATTCCAGGTGTCGTTTCATGGACAGACTGGAGGAGTGAGTTAGATTATTGGCGATATCTCTCATCAGAGGCCGCCTACTTTTGAGGGTTCGTCGGAACCAGCTGATATTATTCATTGGCTTGAGCATTTTGATAAACTCTTCGACATGGTTCAGTGTCTGGAAGAGAGTAAAGCGGCAGTAGCGGCTTACTACTTGACTGAGGGCGCTTATTCGTGGTGGCTTTCTGTGAAACCCACGGATCGCGATTGTGTTTGGAGTGAGTTCAAGACTCTCATGTTAGAGAGGTATTATCCAGCTCCACTTTGTGAAGCCAAGTTATCAGAGGTTTTGAACCCCGAACCTATCGAGGACGAGGGTGTTATTGTCATTGCTGAGAAGTTTCAGGGACTACTCCAGTTTGCTTCGTCAGTTATCCGTACTGAGGCGGATAAGATCAAATATTTTAGCAAGAGGCTAAATCCGTAGTTGAGGATGCAGTTGTTCAATCATAATTGTAATTCACTTAGTGAGTTCATCGACAAGGCTCTTGGAGCAGAGCTTTTGATTAGGGAGCTTGCTCGGAAGCACCATTCAGTTTCTTCCGATGGGAGGACTACGATGCCGGTTCGTTCTGAGGGACATCGAGCTCCGACGTCCAAGAGGTCGTTTTCTAGTCGTCTTCATGCTGAGAAAGCATCTTCATCTCAGACGATGAGTTCGACTGTTGTTTACTTTAATTGTGATACCATAGAACATCGCAGTAGCCGGTGCTCAATACAGGCCGTTGTTTGTTTTCTGTGTGGGCGGCAGGGACACCTTCAGAAATACTGCAGGAGTTCTAGTGCCAGTAGGTCTCGAGAGAGATCGCAAACCTCGAGAGATTTTGTCACTCCAGCCCGTGCATCATCCAAGGAGTCCTATCAGGCTTTGAGAGCCAGAGGTAAGGACATTCATCACCGATTTTGAACAAGTTAATTCTTGCCCGGTAATAGTATAATCATTCATTTCAGTGTCGTTCATTCATTCATATAATTCATTCATAATACATCAATCATGTTGAGACTTGTAGTTATCAAACTAATCATTCCCTTACGGGGGAACAGTGGTTCCAATCATTTCATTTGAGCTATCACTCATTACGTTATCATTTCACCTCGGTGAGTCATTCTTGATCCTTGTTATATTTCGATTCACTATCATTCATTGCAATCATTCCTGTTCTTGTGACCTTCCGGGATCATATTGAGCGGTGAGTTCAGATTTGGGTCTACCTTGAATCGATGGGACCGATGAGATCGATTTTATGGAAGATATCGATGTTGGGTACATTTGAGATGTAGCCTTGTTTTTCGGATGACTGTGTAACTCAATCCGTAATAATGTATCGTGGTTGTGGATCATTTATTGTTGATATATTTTATAATGATCGTATTTGAGAATCTGGAGATTTTGAGATCGTTTGATGCATTCTTTTTGTGTTGTACCCGAGATTTCATGATAATCTGGGTAATTGTTTGATGTAATTCGAGACGTCAAGTCATGAGGACGTGGGCGTGCGATTGATATGGTCCCGAGGACTATATGTGCGTTGTCGCTTTTCTTTTGAGGTGTGAGTCGGTGTTTATATGGGGGTTGGCCCAGTTGTATAAGCGAAGTGGTTCGCGTTCAGGAGTATTCCTGGAGATTTCATTTTCAGATTGTGATGGATAGTTCATATCCCGAGTTGTTTACCCTTAGTTTCGGGAGGAAACTTCTTTTAAGGAGGGTAGTATGTAATATCCGCAATTTCGATTTTTCCGGTAATTTTCTTTTTTTTGGCGGAAGTCCATCTTAACGACTCTTTTGTGACCGTTTCGTCATTCTGAGAATATTTAATTGTGCACTTTTTGTCATCCGAGTTCATTTCGGTATCGTTTTGTTGAGTTCCGTGTTCTTAAACGGCTTTTCCGCACTTGAGTTCGATTCTTGTGAATCTCATCCGAAACTGTTGTTTCGAGTTTCTCGTAAGTTCATTTAATGTTATTATTCATGTTGCGAGCTTTGGCTTGGTGTTTCGATTGTGTATCGTGTATTTCGGACGTTTTGGGTCATTTTCGTAATTTCCCAAAGTTTGGGGTAATTACTTTCCGTTGTCGAATTTCAAGCCTTTGGGGGGTCGGAATCGTGTGTTCTCTTAGCGCTTGTATTCCAGTTACGGCCGTAAGTGATCGGTAGGTGCTTGGCAGAATCTCGACGAATGCCGGTTACGGCCGTAAGGACCTGTCGGGTATGGCCGTAAGGGCCGAGTTACGGCCGTAAGGCCCTGTCGGTTACGGCCGTAACTCTGTCGGCCATATATAGGCCTGTGACCGGCCACACCTCATTTTTACCACATTTCTTCACCCGGGTGGTGGTTGGCGACGGGAAAAATCGGAAAATGGAGTTTTTGGTCGATTCCACTCAATTTCTAAGCGTTTTTGAGGATTCTTGTCGATTATATCAACATAAAATCCTTGTTCTTCGTCGGATCGAGGTAATTTTCTTGAAATCTCCTAGAATTTGATTTTCGGGATTTCTTCTTGATTTTCATTGTTCGTCCGAATTTGATGAATCGGTTGATGCTAGTAAACATTATTAATCGTGTTCTATGGATTGTATATCCATATCTTCGATTCGTTCAACCCGATTGATGATTCTTAGGTTCTTGAGGAACTTTGAACATTTAGTGTTCGATTAAATGTCTCAAAGAGTTTCCTTCGATCGTTGTATTGATTTCGATTGATATTGTGTTATTGAATGAATTGTATTTCATTTAAGGTTGTTCGAGTACTTGTGTTTATCGGAGGACGCCGTTCGTTGTTCGTGGAAGGATTTCATCACCTTCGGTTGAGGCAAGTTTTATACTTGTACTAGTCAATGAGATTAATGTTATAATATATGTGTATGAATGTGTTGTATCATTCCGAGACTTAGTCTCTTCATGAATTCATTGATAGTAAAGGGATCGTTCGATACGATACTTTTCGGCAATTATGCCAAATGTTTACTATTGTTCATTAATGGCCGGTAAGGCATTGAGATACTGATTGTTAATATTATTATCGATCACCGGTTCGCGGTATCGATGTATCGATTGTTGTTGTTAATATTGATGTCGATCTAAGACATTGTTGTAATTATTGCTATTAATGTTGGCATCCTATCATTCATGTTGTATTGGCCGGTTGAAGGCATTGTCGTATTCGTTCTCATCTTCGTCGTCGATAGCCGATTAAAGGTGTCGAGGCATTCATTGTATCATTGTTATCGATTGGCCGTTCTAAGGCAATTGAGGTGCTCAAGCATTCGTTGTATCATTGCTATTGATTGGTCGTTCTAAGGCAATCGAGGTGCTTAATCATTCATTGGATCATTATTATCGATTGGCCGCTCAAAGGCAATCAAAATGTCCAATCATTCATGGGATCATTGTTATCGGTTAGCCACTCTAAGGCATTCGAGATATTGAATCATCCGCTGCATCATTGTTATCGATTGACTATTCTAAGGTAATCGAGGTATTGAATTGGGACCGCCGAGGATGGTGCCCATCCAGGAGTCATTGTTGTCGTGTTGGCCGACTCAAGGCAGCACACTATCATTCTCGTGAATTCAGTAATCTTGAGATCGTTGCCGTTTGTGATTAGTTGTGTTTTGGAGGTTAGTCTCGGCTAGTGCTCATTATGGGTAAGTTTGGGGCTTGAACCTTCGCGGTTGGTTTCCCAACACCTACAACTCAGTAGGTCATGGTCATGTTTATGATCTCATTATGGGTAAGTCTGGGGCTTGAACCTTCGCGGTTGGTTTCCCAGCACCTGCAATTCAGGATTTCACGGTCACTAGGTGATCTCATTATGGGTAAGCTTGGGGCTTGAACCTTCGCGGTTGATTTTCCAACACCTACAACTCAGTAGGTCACGGTCATGTTTATGATCTCATTATGGGTAAGCTTGGGGCTTGAACCTTCGCGGTTGGTTTCCCAACACCTACAACTCAGTAGGTCACGGTCATGTTTATGATCTCATTATGGGTAAGTTTGGGGCTTGAACCTTCGTGGTTGGTTTCCCAACACCTACAATTCAGTAGGTCACGGCCATTGGATGGTCTCATTGTAATACGGCTTCGTGCCGTGGCTTTGGCCCTCATTGATATAGCTTCGGCCTGTTTTGGCTTCAGGTGATTGTGATATTTGACAGCTTCGGCTGAGTGGATTTCAGGCCTTTGTGATGTCTTGGTAATTTCTTGGAGCTTTCGGGCATTGTGATTCATAATTAATTCAGTTCTGGTTTGGTTCATATTCGTGTAATTCATTATGGCGTTCTATAATTATGATTCGCCGTTGGGCATTTATGTTCTAACCTATTGAACATGTATTAATAGTATGCCGTGCGCATAGTGTTTCACGAATGCTTGGTCCTTACTTTGGTTTGTGAGCATCTCGTATTATTATTATCATTGTACCATTTCATTCCGCCTTTGGATGAATATCATGTTATACATGTATTTGATGTTCATTATCTGGATGACTGACCCCGTGGGGGCGGAACATGTTTTCATGTTTTAGGTGCTTGCGAGGAGAGAGTTGAGACACAGGGGCATGTTGATGGCGATGAGGCATTAGAGCGATACTAGTCCGAGTTGTTCATGTTGGTCAGTCAGTTGGAGTGTTCTCCAGTTTGTCATTCATTGCCATTATGTATTACCCGAGCAAAGCTCGTGGGTGTGGTTGTATTTTCATTTTTGGCCATGTAGGCCCACTTATGGCGTTTAAATTCCCTATCAGAATATTGTGTCTGTAATACCCGGTTGAAATTCATTCATTTTCATTCAGTATTAATCAGTGAGTAATTTTCACTCATTATTAATCACTCATCATTCATGATTCATTCGTTTGCGTTCACTGTTGGCATGTTGTAACCGTGTATCAGTTATCGATCGTCATTTCATCTCCATTTATAGATCGAGGCGGGAGTATTATCATTTTCTTCATGATTGGTAGTCTTGTGCTGGAAGTATCTTTTTGGCATGTGTTGGACTTATTTACTTCCACATACGTATGGTATGTCGGATCATTTATCAATCATATCGAGAAATCGGAGTTGTCGGATTTTCATCTGGTCCAGCCACGAGTTACGGCCGTAATATGGGCAGGTTACGGCCGTAATAGGCGTTCGTTGATTTCAGGCCATTTTGGACGAATGGGAGTTACGGCCGTAAGGGTTGCGGCATACAGCCGTAAGTTGAGCAGGTATGGCCATAAGGCTTGGCCGGTTACGGCCGTACATGTCGAGCAGGGTGCCCAGGCGTTTTTGGCTGAAGGCGAGATACGGCCGTATGATGGGCAGGATACGGCCGTAAGGGGCGTTCGTAATTTTCAGGATGCGTCGGACGAAGAGGACTTACGGCCGTAAGGGTTGCGGAGTACGGCCGTAAGACGAGGCAAGTACGGTCGTAAGGCTTGGCCGGTTACGGCCGTACGATACATGAAGGGTGCCTGGTCAGTTTCGACGAAGGGGGCTTACGCCCGTAAGTTTGTCCGGATACGGCCGTATCGGTCGAGTTACGCCCGTAAGGTGTGCGGGTACGACCGTATGGGTGTCGGCAGGTGTTTCTGGACGAAGCCGAGTTACGGCCGTACGAGCTGGCTGGTTACGGCCGTAAGGCCGTTGACCTGGGATGTTACGGCCGTAAGTAGGCCGAGTTACGGCCATAAGTAGGCCGAGTTACGGCCGTAACTTCCGGCAGTTTATAAGGGCTTGGCCGGGACTTTTTCCTCATTTTTCTCACTTCTTCAACTTATATCCGAGAGAGAGAGAGAGCTTGAGGGAGAGGTTTTTCCATCACTTATCACTTGGGTAATCGGTTTTCATCATTTTCATTCGGTTGGGAAGCTTGGATACTCGATTTAACTCGTGTTCATCGGATCGAAGTGTTTGGATCTTCAAGAGGTAATTTCTTCAACATCTTGGATTTCGATTTTGTGTTGAGATATGATGTTTTGGATATTTTAATCATGTTGTATGAAGAGATATACATATGATTATGAGTTTGTATAAATATTCATTGGATTATTGAAGGATTATTCAAGAACACTTTGAATATTGAGTTGGATTTGGGGATTTTCGATTAATTGTTGTTTGAATCACGAATTTGGATATTCGTATTGGATTATTGATTGTATTGAAGATGTTTTGTTGGTTTGAAACACTTCTTGGGGATTTGATGTTGGTATTATTGAGGTTTGGTTGTAAACAATCGAAGATTGGCCACAACGTGTTTGATATAATGCCCCAATGAAATTGGTTTAGTCGTATCGACGTTTTGAGTTAATTATACTCGTGTTTGATTCGTGTGTTGAATTGTATTATTGGTATTTGTGTTATTCAAGGTTGTTCGAGTGACCGACATCTCATTTAGGACGTTGTTCGTGGAAGGACATTCTTCATCGGTGTTGAGTAAGTAAATTCTTACTCGGTTAAAAGGATATTCATTCCTTTTGTTGTTGTTCATTCATAATCATAACTCATTCATCATTGTATTAACCGTATTGAGACTTGAAATTGTCGAATAATCACTTCATTCACGAGGAACGACGGTTCCAATCATTTCATTGAGCTATCAATCACTTCACTATTATTTTCATCTCGGTGAGTCATTCTTGACTTTGTCGAATTATTATTCATTGATATTCATTATGGTCATTCTTGTTCATATGACCGTCCGGGTTCATATTGCGTGGCCGGATGCAGATGTGTGGAATTTTTAGTCGAGCATGCGATGGTCATGTATTGGGTCACCGATACATTGGACTGTGCACACGGTAACGATTACCTCCGTGAGACTAATTAGGTACAAGGACGGGTATGTCCGGTCATTCGTCTTGTACACTTGCACAGAACATTACGGGCGTACTATGATACTCCTCTTCAGCTTAAATCAGAACTAAGGATATTTCATAACTAAAGATATATCATGATTGTGTATTTTCAACCCTTGAGGATTGTTGTTCTGTGTAACTGACCCCGTTGGGGGATATTGTTTTCAGGTCACGGCAAGGCAAAGGCACGGGAAGAGCATGTTGACGGCGAGGAGTCCCAGTGATACTAGTAGGGGGCCCCAATCCTTTCAGTCGTTCATGTGGTTGTCATTTATTTTCCGCTGCAGATTTCCATTTGGATACTCCGTTTCATTCAGTGTTGTGTATTTTATCTCCATATAAAATATACTAGTATTCAGTATTGTCCTGGTATTTTGTACTTAAACTCCTCATCGAAGTATTTAGTAATATAATGTGGTTCGGTACTACAATTATATTATTTAATTCATTAATTCTCATTCACCTGGTGGGTCCCAGTCAGGAGTCCACGGCACTGTAATATCCGCCTAGTTTGGGGTGTTACAGTGTCGGATATCATAGTAGGGACTGTGATCTCCCTTGTTAGCTAATTTGATGTAATTTAGTCATGTTCGCCTGGTGGATCTCCTGGCGTGGGGTCCACGGCACTGTAATGACTCAATAGGATTTGAGGGTGTTGCAGAAGATGGTATCAGATATTTGGGTTGTGAGATACCCTGATATGTGAGTTATGTGGCTCTACCGACGTGATAGTAGTGGGACTGTCAGGTTATGACAATATGGACAGTCGGGTTTTGTGAGTCGTGATATTTGTGCGACTACATGATTCATTCATTCATCGAGTCGTCATCAGTTGAGACTAGTATCGCGAGACCTCGAAGCTTCGTATGACCTGTGTAAGAACTCGATTCTCTTTATGTTCATACATTCATTATGTCATTAATTATACATGCTTTGTTGAAACCTATATGTGATATTAGTGTTATGATTGATTCATGACTAATTGTTTTGGAGCACGTGTGACCTATGTAAGCGTTAAGGATCAACTCATTCATCAGTTAATAATCCTCAATCATCATTTTTGATCTTGTCGATTATGTTAATTCATTAATCACTGAGTCAATCTGATTGCTCAGTTGTTGATGTTGTGGATCAAACTATCAATCTTGTTAACGTATTCAAGATAATCATTTCAGGAATTTCATCATATAATCATGTCACCTCACTTGATCTTTCATGCGATCTTATCATATTCCGGTGTCATGTCGACGATCATTTTATTGCATTATTAATACATCATTGTGTTAAAGCCTGTATGATCATTGTTATCATTCCGTCACGTAATCATAATGCGATCTTCATGCGGGATCTATAATTATCATGTGACTTTCCAACTTCAGTATGCTATTTCTACAGTTAATTAATGCATTTGAAGTAGCTAAAAATGGCCTTCCTAAAATTACAGGGTTTTGATCTTTGGTATTCTCAACAGGTTCAGTGTCTATGACTATAAAATCAACAGGAAAGTAGAATTTATCTACTTGAATCAGAACATCCTCTACGATTCCTCGAGGTATTTTTATAGATCTATCAGCTAGTTGGAGTATCACAGATGTTGATTTTAGCTCCCCAAATCCAAGTTGTGTATAAATAGAATATGGTAATAAATTCACACTGGCTCCTAAATCAAGAAAGGCTCATTTAATGATGTGATCTCCAATGACACAAGATATTGTAGGACTACCAGGATCTTTATACTTAACAGGAGTTTTATTTTAGATTATTGAGCTAACATGTTCAGCTAAAAATGCCTTTCTTGGAACATTTGTTCTTCTTTTTACAGTGCAAAGATCTTCCAAGAACTTAGAATAAGTAGGCACTTATTTAATAGCATCAAGGAATGGAATATTTATTCGAACTTGTTTAAATATTTCCAATATATCTTTGTATTGCACACTTTTATCTTCTGGAATAAGTCTTCAGGAAATGGAGCGTTTGGAACATAAGGTTTTTGTTTTTCCTTAGAATCTTTTGGTTTTGAAACTTGTGGTTCATTTGATTTTTCTTCTGGATCATAGTCAGGCTTTTGTATTTCTTTTCCACTTCTAAGGGTAGTTATGGACTGAACTTCTGCGTTAGAAGAGTTTACTTCATATTGTCCTTTAGGATTAGGGATGGACTGACTCGGAAATTTTCCCTTTTCTCTTTCAGTTAAAGTTGTTGCAAGTTGACCAATTTGTGTTTCAAGCTTAGAAATAACATGTGAGTTTGATTGTACAGCTTGCTGAGTTGATTGGAACATTTGTTGAGTATATTACATGAATTGTTGCAACGTATTTCTTTGGCACTGTAGAAGGATACTGATAAGTATTTGGAGGATACTGATTAGGACGGACATTTTGTTGTCCTCCTTGATTCATCGGAGGCATGTTTTGCTTCCAGGAAAAATTTGGATGATTCCTCCAATTTAGATTATAAGTTGGAGAAAATGGATTGTCCGAAGATTTTCGATATGAATGTAACACGTTGACTTCTTCATTAAAAATTTCTTGATTTTGTGGACCAGAGGGACAAGATTGGGATGAATGAAATGATTCCCCACATGAAATGCAAAATTCATTTTTTGAGTTTGACGAGGGGATGGATTGCTTCAAGACTAACGCATCCACTTTTCGTACTAAATCATCTATAGTAGATTTTATTTCAATATCTTGTTTAACCTCGTAAATTCCACCTTTTTTTGGGGTCATATGCATCGATTTGGCTCTAGAGTCGAGTGAATTCTATTGTTGTGAATTAATTGACATATTTTCTAGTGCATTCCAAGCTTCGTCTCCAATAAGGTGAAGAAATTTTCCACCATGCATTGATTGGATTAATTGGCGATTGTTTGGAGTTAAACCATCATAAAAATTTATTACCAAACGCCATATTTCAAAACCATGATGGGGACACTTAAGGATTAAATCATTAAATCTTTCCCAACACTCATAAAATTCTTCATTTTCTTTTTGGAAAATTTTTGATATTTCCCTTCTAAGACTATCAGTTTTGTACATTGGAAAAAATTTTGCAAGAAATTTATTCACCAGTTGGTCCCAACTAGTAATTGTTCTTGCTTGAAGAGAATTTAGCCAGTATTTTGCTTTTTCTTTGAGAGAAAACGGAAATAATCTAAGTTTGACAGATTCATTAAAGAAATTTTGGAATCGGAAAGTAGAACAAATGTCGAGAAATTCCTTGACATGCATATTGTAATACCCGTAATTTCGATTTCTGGTAATTTCTTTTTTTCGGCGAAAGTCCGTTTTGACGACTCGCTCATGACTGTTTCGTCATTTCGAGAATGATTAATTCTGCACTTTTCGTCATCCTAGTTCGTTTCGGTATCGTTTTGTTGAGCTCCGTGCTTTTAGGCGACTTTTCCGCACTTGAGTTCGAGTCTTGCGAATCTCATTCGAAACTGCTGTTTCGAGTTTCTCGTAAGTTCATTTAATGTTATTATTCATGTTGCAAGCTTTGGATTGGTGTTTCGATCGTGTATCGTGTATTTCGGACGTTTTGGGCCATTTTCGTAATTTCCCAAAGTTTGGGGTAATTACTTTCCGTTGTCGAATTTCGAGCCTTCGGGTGGTCGGAATCATGTGTTCTCTTAGTGTTCGAATTCGTCTTTGCGAGTACTTCATAACCGAATCTTCGATTCGTATTCAGGTTCGGGTTTCGGGGTCGTCGGGCCGTCGGAGTGGCCACGGCCGGAGCAGGGCCTGGCCTGGCCGAGTTACGGCCGTAAGGTGCCGGTTACGGCCGTACGTGCTCGGCAGGCATGGCCTGACGAATGCTGGTTACGGCCGTAAGGGCCGAGAGTTACGGCCGTATGGCGCCTGGCAGCTTCCGGACGAATGCCGGTTACGGCCGTAAGGATCTGCCGGGTACGGTCGTAAGTGCCGAGTTACGGCCGTAAGTCCCTGTCAGTTACGGACGTAAGCCATCAGCAGGCGCTGGGCGGGTTTGGATGAATGCCGGTTACGGCCGTAAGGCACTGCCGGTTACGGCCGTAACCCTGCCGGCTATATATAGCCTCGGCTCGGCCAGACTTCATTTTTACTCGATTTTCTCCTTTTTTTCGGCGGCTGGCGACGGGAGGCTCGGGAAATCGAGTTCTTGGCCGATTCTAATCAATTCCAAGACGTTTTGGAAGATTCTTGTTGATTATATCATCATCCAATCCGTGTATTTCATCGAATCAAGGTATATTTCTTGATTTTCCTTCAAGTTGACTTTTCGGAGAATTTGTTCTTGATTTCGATTCTAGTCCGATTCTGATACATCGGTTGGTGTATTACGATATTATTAATCGTGTTCTATGGGTTTTATATCCATATTTCGAGTTTGTTCAACTCGATTAGTGATTCGAGTGTTCTTGGGAGTTATCGAACATTGAGTGTTCGATTAAATGTCCCAATGAGTTCCCTTCGATAGTTTGTTGGGATTTCCATTGTTTTGGCCTTGATTCTCGTCGTTCCACGTGTTATTGTTCCTTCCGGAGGTTTATAGGTGCTCGAGGATTCCGATGTGGAATCTCGTTGGTGATTGATGATTCGTGTGGTGTTTTCCCGTAGTAATTGCGGTGCTATCGCGTTCTTGATAGTGTTCGGGAGTTCGGAGCCATTCGACCGTATTTCATCCGTCGTATTGTTGCGATTGTGGTTTCGAGGCAAGTACCTTGTCCATACAATTCTCGTTTTGTGGATATGATAATTAGTGATCGTCTCTATGTGTTTGTTTGATCGTTTGATTTGAACTTCCAAAAGATTCGGTTTAGCCTCGTTAAGGGCTCACTTTCAAAACGCGTTTATTTTGTGAACGGTGTGTTTTGGGGAATTGATTATGACTTGATTGTTTCGAACGTTGAGGGCTTTGGTGATATCCCTGTTCTTTAAAGTTATGGAATCATGTATTCCGCGTTAATCGTGTTGTGTTGTGATGAGTTTGATAACGGTGTCGAGTAAGTGGCCATCTCTAGTAAGTATTCTTGATGAGCTTACATTCTTATCATATTAGTATTGCATGAGTATTGTGTGTGTGTGTGTATGCTCACTACGGGTTAGATCCGATGGGGTCTCGGTAGGGCTCCACGAAGCTGTGGAACCGCGAGCTTGCTTTTAACCACTACGGGTTAGATCCGACGGGGTCTCAGTAGGGGTCCACGAAGCTGTGGGACCGTGGTTAATTGTGGTGCATTTTACAAATGTGTTTTGAGATTGGCGTTTCCGGAAACGAGTGTTTTGATCGGTGATTTCATGTTTTGCATGCTTTGACTAAGTGTGTAAGAGATAAGTTGTTCATTCGCCTACTTGGCTAGGATGGCACTAGAGTATTCTGTCGTATGTGTTTCGTCGTTTATTTGTGGGGTTTTGATGTCGGAAAACGAACCTTGCTATCGTTCTCGTATACTATGATTTGATGTAATTTGGGGCTAAAATCCCATCAGTTTTGTAAAGGTCACGAAAAATAAACCTTCGGGGTGGTGACCCCTTTCGTATTTCGAGTTTTGGAAAGAGAAGGATTCGGTAATCCTAAATTATTTTCTATTAAAACTCTCGATGGCATTTTAAACTGTTTTATAAATTGTTTCCATTGATTTGTGATCTTTTGGTTTTGGAAGGTTTTACCCAAACTCTTGCCTCGGGAAGTACTTTTCGGTACTTTTGGATCTTTGAGGATTCCTGGTTATTATTGTTCTTGGAACTTGTATTGTATGGCTCGTATTTTTGCACTTTGTATTTGCACTAGCAAAACAATGGAGTTTTGCTAACCCCCAAGTATTCGGGGGTGGATGTCTGTTTTTGCATTCAGGTTTGGGAGCATAACACAGGGTCGGCACGAAGGATGATGAAAGATGAACGATACTAATCACACGAGGATCTGTATGATGTCATTGGTTTAGTTGTATTTTATTTCTGATGCAGTATTATTTCCCGTTGTACGGAAGTGTGTTGTATTCGACCCCTGCGTGGGCATGTAATGTATTTGAGTTGTATGTATTTATTGAAAGACCAAATCGGTCTACGGAGTCGTTTTAGCCTTAAAGGCATTATTGAGATGTTCTATATTGTTACCAGCCTGGTAGATCCTTGAGGAAAGGTTCTACGGCGTGTAATATCCCTGAGCGGATTGGGGGTGTTACACATATAGGGATCTTCTCTTTCCAAACCGTGAAAAGATGGAAGAAGTTGAATTATTGGTGGTTTAAGTTCGAAATGAGTTGCATTAGTTGTAGGCAACACTATGCAAGAAGGAGAATTAGCACTTACTGGAGAAAAATATTTTATTAAAGTTTTCTCTTTTGCCACTTGATTATTCCAATTTTCGATTTCGTCCATTTTTGGTATCGATTTTGTTTGTTGAACTTCAATTTTAGTTAAGGACAATTTTCTTCTCGTTAATCGACCTTTATTATTTCGTTGCCAAACTTGCATTCACCAATATTTCAATTTTTTTAACTTTGCATACAAACCAAATTATGATAGTCGATCGAACCTCCAGATCGTTGGAGGCGTCACAACGGTCGCACTTAAAATCCAACTTTCTTCGGCATGTACAACAGAGGCCTTTTTACCAAAATTAAGTCGGTTTCCAAAATCAGTTTGTATAAGATTGATATTTAGGTTTTCTCTATTCAAATCGAACAAAGTAGTGAGTGAAAAATATCAATCCCTTGTTGAATCTTTTAAAGGATTTTATTGTTTTAATTATTTTTTTTTTTGAGTTTTTTGTATTTTTTATTGTGAGAATCAATTTTTTAATACCAAACCATAAAATTGATAAGTTATATATCCTCATTCATAAGAGTGTAAGTTATTGATACCATTTTGCTTAAAAAGACTAAAATGTAACGGAATCCAAATGAATAAACTTACTAATTGATCGACGGAAGCAATATCTATTGATAAACTAAATTGTACAACGAGAAATATTGCAATTAAACTAAATATCTAAGAATACCGTAAATAGAAAAAAAAAACTAAAAACACAATCTAAATTTACCACTACAAGATTCTATTTAAACTAAAGACAAGATATAAATTATTTTAAAATTTTACAAAAAAATTCTGATTTTTTTCATTTTATATTTTATATTTTTTTAAGTTTTTATATTTTTTTATATTTATTATAATTTTATTATATTCTTAGACTAATACTATTGAGCTAATATATATATATATATACACACATATATTTATTTATTTATTTTTACGGAAAAAAATATTTTAGATTTTTTTTTACCAATTTTCGTTTCTGTTTTTTTTTTTAAATTTTCAGGTTTTTAATTTTTTTAGTATTTTCCCTTTTTATTAAAATATTGTAATTTTAATTTAAAAAAATAAGTTTCTGTTTTATTAAAAAAATCAAAGTTCTGAATTTTTTTTATTATATATATTCCCGATTATTTAAATTATTAATTCTTAATCTGATTTTTTTTTTAGATTTTTATGAAAAGTATTTTTTTTAAAAAAATAAAACTAGCAGGTTTTTCTTTTAAAAATAAAATAAAATAATTCAGATTTTTATTCTTTATGGAAAATAATATTCCAGATTATTTTTCTTATTTTTTTTCAAATTTAAATTAAAAAAATTTATTTTTTTAATATTAATATTCCAGAAATACAAAATTATTATTTTAAAGTCTGAAACTTTTTTTTTATTTTCCAGATCTTTTTTAAAATCAAAATAAATAATTTCTGATTTTTTTAAATTTTTCAGATTTATTATATTTTTATATATTTTTGAACTTTTTATTTTTTTTATTATTTTATTATTATTTTTATGAAACTGAACAGTAGTTTTTATTATTATTACTTATATTTTATATTTATTAATATAAGTTTTTATTATTTTTTCAGAATTTTTTTATGAACATAAAAAAAAGAAAATAAATTTTACTACTAACTATTATTTATACTAACACAATCTAAAAGGAATATTAAAAAGACAGATAATAATAATAAAGAAAAGACACTAAAATAAATAACTAGTAGAAGAATTTAACTAACTTGATGACGATAGTCTTCTTGTACTTCGTTTGCGCCTCCCCGGCAACGGCGCCAAAAACTTGTTGTTGGTTGATTCTTTAGTCTAATACTCGCAAGCGCACGATTCGTTCGATGTAGATATGCGGTGCAAGGTCGATTCCACATGGAGGACTATGATAGTGAAGTAAAAATATTCCTATCGTTTTAAACCAATTTTTATTAAATTCTAACCTAGTCCCAAATAATTTTATTTTTGAATGGTTATAATAATTGCCTTAAATAATAGTAATTTTTAAGTAGATTTTAGATAAATTGATTTTAAATAATTTACTAGGGTTTAGAATCCACCAATGCCTATTTATTATTTATTTTATATTTTAATTCCAAGAAATTCAGGGAATAAATTCTGAAATCAATCTCACTATTTCCCTATAGATTTAACAATAAGTACAAAATTATAATTCGAATATAGATTTTCCTTCGCTTGAAAAATGTAATTTCTAAGCATTATATGTATCCAATTTAATGGAAAATAAATAATCAAAGAAATTAACTAATATCAATAATCACAAAGCAAGGGGGAATTTATAACTACAAAAATTCCTGATATAATTGATGAAATAATATTCCCCTATTGAAGCGAAAACTATAATCGTTAAAAATATTTATTTAGAATTATTATATAAATATTAATAATAATACAAACATGGTTTCATCATAACCCCAGTAAAAGAAAATTACTCACTCATAATAACAACACAAATAAATAAATATTTCATAATTATTACTCAAATATAATTTTATTACACAATATTTTTATTTTTCTCTCTTACAATAACTCTCTCTATTTTCTTTTTTCTCCCCCCAAAACACTACACATTTATCCCCTATTTATACTACTTCAAAATTAATAAACTAATCATTTTAAAATATTTAAATCCCACCATTTCAATAATTCACGGCTGCTAAGGGGTGCTGACATCATGGATGACGTCAGCAGAAAGTTGAATTTCTGGTCCAATCCGGTGTTGACACGTGGCGCAATATGGTCCGTCTATTTAATTGTCCTTCGAACGGTTATAATTTCTTCATACGAACTTGGATTCAGATGAATTTTTTTAAAATGATCGTATCGACGAGACGAATAAAATAAGACCAGTCGTGACTATATTTGAATTTTGGAAAAATATCATCCTTGAATCGATTGATCTGTCTTGTACCGGTTGGTTAACCTGCAGATATAATTTAATTCTAATTAATTATCCAAAGATGACACAAATTTATAGAAAATTCTAACAAAATGAAATAATATAAATATATGGTAAAACGAATAAATTATCACACAACACACAATTATATATAAAATACTAATAAAAATATTACTCAAAATATACTAAACACATATCAATCAAATGACCTATGTCCAGAGGGTTATACTGACTCAGATTTTTCACCACACAAAGAAAAGTCCAAGTCTACTTTAGGTTATGTGTTTAGTCTGGGAGGTGGAGCCATTAGTTGGATGAGTATGAAGTAGAAATGCATCTCGGACTCTACCATGGAAGTCGAGTACGTGGCAGCCTCTGAGGCCGCCAATGAGCGGTATGGCTCAAGTACTTCCTGCAGGACTTGGATGTGATTCCCGATTTGTCAAAGGGTATTACACTTTATTGTGATAATACCGGTGCAATCGCAAATTCGAGGGAACCACGAGCCTACGAGGCAAGTAAACATATCAACCGCAAGTACCACATCATACGACACTTTGTAAGATAACGAGACGTAGTTGTATCCAGGGTTGCAGCGGAAGATAATCTTGCTGATCCTTTCACGAAAGGCCTACCCTCAAAAGTTTTTGAAAGACGTGTGGAAGGAATGGGATTACTATGTATGGCAGTATTGCTTTGAGTATAAGTGGGAGATATGAGAGACTATGTAATAGAGTAGTTTTTAGATCTAGGTAAAATACTACAAATTATTATATTTAGAGGCCTAAATATATATTGCTCGTTTAAATTGCTTATTAATATGTGTAATTAATTATTTGACTAGCCTAAATAGATCAGATTCTTGATGGCCGATTTTAGTAAATCCCAACTCGATGCTTCTGCTGAGTTTTATTTCCATCAATAAGAACAATGAACTGTGTTCCAGCGTCTTCACAAATAAGTTCCGGATTCACAATCATCGCAATGTATGTTGATGACATGAATATAATCGGTACTCTTGATGAAATAAGAGAAACCACCGGGTATTGGAAATCTGAGTTTGAGATGAAAGATCTTAGAAAAACTCGATTCTGTCGAGGCATTGAAATAGAACATCGAGTTTGTGGAATTCTTATCCACCAGTCTGCCTATGTCCAGAATATTCTCAGGCACTTTACATGGACAAGGTACACCCGACCAATACTCCCATGATAGGTCGAACGTTTGGATGCAAAGGAAATATCCATTTCGTCTAAAGAAAAGTGACAAAGAGCTTTGGGAGATGAAATTCCCTACTTGAGTGCAATAGCGCATTATTGTACTTGGCTCAATGTACGACCTGCTATCACTCTTCAGTTATTTTGTAGACTAGATTTAATTAAGCATCGACGCAACATCAATGGGAAAAGAAACCATTGACTGAGGACTATTCTTTCCCTGTAAGCAGGCAAAGGAAACTTCTTCCGAAGAGGCAAATGATAAAGTAAATACTGGTGGTGGAGCAACTACCACTATCTTGGTATAATTTGTTGATATCTTGGATATCGTCTAAAGAAGCCCCTTTTGGCTACCTCATTGAATCAGGACAAGATTATTGTTTTGCATGAATTAGTCCGTATGTGTACATGATTAAAAACTATCATTCAACGCATGTGAAGAACTAGTGGTTAAGTAATACCGCTGATGAGCATACTTATATTTATAAATATAATGTAACTTATAAATTACATTGATTGATGGAAGGATCATAGCGGGAAATCTATGAGATGTAAGGGAAAATACTCACATATGTTGTACTCTTTTTATTAGACCAAAATTTATTTTTCCAATTGGGTTTTGTTATTTGGCAAGGTTTTTAACGAGGCAACAATATATGAACGTAAGCATTAGGAGGTGATGTAGATTTTTCCAACTTCCGAGATCGATGCAAAGATCACAAGGAAATGGTGATTTATAAAGAAACTGAATTTCATGTGTTGTATTCTTTTCTTTGATCAAGGTTCATTTTCTCCCATTGAGTTTTATTACTTGACGAAGTTTTTAATGAAGCAACGACTCCTTAATTGATGTATAAATCAGGAGGAGATGTAGACTTGAAGGAGAGTCTTACATCCACATCGTATGTTATACTCTTTTCCTTCCAAGGTCTTTTTCCGACTGGGGTTTTATCAGTTTTTAACGAGGTAACTAGATGTATCGATTTGGGGACCAATGGAATGATCACCTTACTAGCGCTATGATCAATGTAACGATCATATAAAAGATAGAATCAACTGGCGATGTCTAAACTTGATGTGTCTAGATGCTGTACTCTTTTTTCCTACGATCAAGACATTTTCCCCATTGGGTTTTTGCTTAACGAGATTTTAACGAGGCAACATTATATTGTGCGCAAATGGGCCAACGGTCTTCGATCACCCTAAACGTCTTAAATAATTTAAGTAAATCGTAGAGTGCTAAAAGAATAATATTCTTGTCTGTCTTAATCCGCAAGTTATATATTTATCTTAGAGTAGAATTAGATCTATTACAATATAATCACCGGAGATATTTTTAATAAAAATACTATACGTTTTGCCCTACTCTCAAGATTCCTTAATTACTTGCTACATACAAAACCCCCGGGGCCTGCCCAACCACGCTCAAAAATGTTCTCGCCTCTTAACTAGGGCTGTTAGTGGTCCAAGTATACTCGATAATCGCCCGAGAACCGTCCGATAATACCCGGGACCAATACTCACCCGAAATATTAGCGGTCCGGATACTGGTACTGAAGTTAGAACCGAAACCGATAAGGACCGAAACCGTTGACCCGGTAAAAAACCCGGTAATTTTTCGTAAACATACATTTTACAAATATTGTATAAGGTATTAGTACATATAGAATAAATAAGTTTAAAAGACCATATCTCTTAATTTTCTTAACATACATTCGAAAAAAACCATTCAATCTTGTTTCGATTATGAGGTTTTGGTGATTAGGGCTTTTACGATCCAAGATACCCGAGAACCTGCCCGAAATACCCGAGATCGATACTCACCCGAAATGATAGCGGTCCAGATACAAGTATTAAAGTTGGGACCTGAAACCGGTAAGGACTGAAACCGATAATACTCGATACCTTAACGGTCTAGACCTGATAAGACAATACCCTGACCGAACCGGACTAGGAATAGCCCTACTCCTAACCAAACAGCCCGACACGGCTTTTTTTTTTCCCCTATCGCTAATCCAAATTTTCCCAAATTCCCGATCAATCCATCAATCAGTCGTCCAATGGAGAACGAAGTAGAGAAATTGACACTCTGAACGTTTGAAATTTCAATTTCTACCATTGGAAAAACCTTCATTCCCCCCCCCCCCCCCAATCCCAAACCCTATTTCTTCAACACCACTATCCATACATACACACAAACGGAGGGGAAGTGAAATTAAAGAAAATGGCGGCGACAATCGAAGGCCAGGATAAGGTGTTGGCCACAGCGCAGCGGATCGTGCAGTCTCTTGGAAACACCTCCGACACCGACGACATGCTGTTGATTCTCTCCGCCTTCGACAACCGCCTATCGACTCTTTCTTCCTTCGTCTCCTCGGATGAGAACCCTTCTTCGGCCTCGGCGGCTGCAGTTGCTGCATCTGCCCAATCCACCGCCGTGGATCCTCGATTTGGCGAGGCTGAGCGGATCATTTTGAATGACGCCGATTCTTCGTCTCTCTCTGATGAGTTCTTGGCCGCCATTGATGATATCATACAAATAACCGAGGAATTGAACCTTTGTTCGGTTGATACTGGTGATGACGTCATTGATCGTGCGGAGAACGTTCTGCAGCTTGCTATGTCTCGGTTGGAGGACGAGTTTCGCCACGTATTGATCCGGAACACCGTACCTCTTGACCCCAACCGCCTCTACCGCTCCTCGCTTTCTTCCTCTGCTGCTGCTATTGCAATTGCTGCGAATGAGTTTTTCAATGATGATGCAAATGAGAGTCTTGATGATGTCAACAGCGCGAGATACAGCCACCACAGCCATGGTAGGGGTGTGAGCTTTGGTTGGGATGAAACGTCCCTTGAATTGATCCACCCGGATGCCTTGGCTGAACTCAGAGAAATTGCGGATAGGATGATTCGATCTGGGTACGAAAAGGAATGCTACCAGGTCTATTGCAGTGTTCGTCGTGATGTTCTAGATGAATGCATAGCGATTCTTGGAGTGGAAAGATCGAGCATTGAGGAAGTGCAAAGGATTGAGTGGCGGTCCTTGGATGATAAGATGAAGAAATGGATTCAAGCTGTTAAAGTAGTTGTTCGAGGTCTTTTGTCAAGTGAGAAACATTTATGTCAGCATATACTTGATGGGTCTGATTTGATTGAGGATTGCTTTCTAGAAACATCTAAAGGTTGTGTGATGCAGTTGATGAATTTTGGGGAAGCGGTTGCAATTGGGAGGAGGTCCGTGGAGAAACTGTTCAGGATCCTTGATATGTATGATGCATTAGCCCAGGTCTTGCCAGAGTTGGAATCACTATATATAGATGAAGATGCTGGTGATTTGGTTCGCGAGGCCAAGGGAGTGTTGGATGGGTTGGGCGAGGCTGCTATTGGGACTTTTGTGGAGTTCGAGAATGCAGTTCAAGGGGAAGCTTCAAAGAAGCCTATACAGAATGGTGAGATTCACCCGCTTGCTCGATATGTTATGAATTATGCGAAGTTGCTCGTGGACTACAGTGATACTCTTAATTCACTTTTGGAGAATGTTAAGATTGAGTCAGGCTTTCCCGAGGGGAAGAGTATTGATGATTCGGATGTGGAAAGCATGTCGCTTATTGCTCGGAGGCTGTTGGCTTTGATTATTTCCTTGGAATCAAATATTGAGGAGAAGTCGAGGTTGTATGAGGATGCTGCGATGCAGTATATATTTTTAATGAACAATATACTCTACATTGTACAGAAAGTGAAGGACTCCGAGCTGCGAAACCTTTTAGGTGATAACTGGATTAGAAAACGGCGGGGACTGATTCGACAATATGCGACACAGTACCTTAGATCATCATGGACCAAGGCCTTATCTTGTTTGAAGGATGAAGGGATTGGTGGGAGCTCAAGTAATGCATCGAAGGTGGCTCTGAAGGAGAGATTTAAGAATTTTAATGCTTGTTTTGAAGACATCTACCGGATTCAGACAGCCTGGAAGGTTCCAGATCCTCAGCTCCGTGAAGAACTTAGGATATCTATATCTGAAAAAGTGATTCCAGCATATCGATCATTTATGGGAAGGTTTGGGAGTCAGTTGGAAAGTGGCAGGCATGCTGGAAAATATATAAAATATACTCCAGAGGATTTAGAGAACTATTTGTTGGATCTATTTGAAGGAACACCCCTTATTCTGCACCATATGCGAAGAAAAAGTACATAGTGTTGGCAGGTATGTTTTCTGTCCTCAGTGAGGAATAGCGTGACTTTAACTTTCACCTTGGTGGTGTATACTTCTCTGTTGGTTGGATATGTTGAACACATAGTTTTGTGGAAGTATCCAAATCCTTCTTTATACACTGTAATAAATTTGTACATTGACTTTACATCTGGCACTAAATCTGTCTCATGTATTTTGTTTCATGAATCACATTTGGAGTCGGACTGGACTATATATTTCTCCTGAAACCTACTTTGCTCCTTGTGAATTGGCTGTGATCTATTGTAGACTGCTAGTTTTTGTGTGTGAAAAGTGTTTTTATCCTGCAATCTCCAACCTCACACAGTAAGATTGCTTGCTACTAGATTTTGAGAATTTTACAGTGCTTGGAGTTTTGGAGATCCATAAGTTGTGTCCTTGTCTATGTTAAAAATGAAAAGGAAGTATTATATATTTACTGTGACCTGTTTCTGGTGCTGTTTAGCCTACTTGAAATTCTATGTTGTACTTGTTATTATTTATTTATTACTTGTGCATCATATGGGTATTGTATCCTGCCATAGTGTCCTTGATTGAAAGTGTAGTGCTAGCAACCAGTATCCTTATAGTTCAGTTATTTTCTGGACCAAAAGCTCCTTTCTTAATTTGGTGGAAAGAAATCTTCACTTCTTAGAAATTTGCAGATGTCCTTATCATGGCTCTCAACTATATACTTGATTTCTATATAATTATTTTGTTTCGTAAAGTGAAAGTGAAAGTCCGTTATCAAAATAGACCATAACCTTTCCCGGGTCTCATTATCTGCTTTGATGAATGGTAGTTAAGTATGGCAGATTAGAAACGTGCTGGACTGCAGTGGCGTTAAATTTAGTAATACTCTTTGTTGTGTGAATTAGCTGGATGTCGTGGATTGTAATACGATCTTTCATATTTGGTAGTGAAAAAAGAGATGCTATAGCTATTAGCACCTCAAGCAATGGAAGTTAGTTCCTGGTGCAATGGAAGTTAGCTCCTGGTGAGTAATTAGTCATTCTTGGGTTTGACATTAAAATTTATAGCTAACTTTCTATACGACTTGTGCAATCCCCAATGAATTTACGTGCGTTGGAATTAGTTCTTTGTTAGTGTTTAATTGCACATAAATTCACCACCTTTTCTCTTTGTCAAAATAAAACCAAATCTCTTTAAAATTGCAAAAAGAGGCATGACTTTCATTACAAGTTGCAAATCGAGTCACATGTATGATGACAGTTGGTAGGGTATACATGGGTACCTACCCGACCAAATCCTAATAGGACAGCTATGTGAAGTTTTTGTGTCTGCGATGGGTATGGGATGGAAAATGAATAAATGGGCATCGATCAGGTGTACTACGGTATAAGGTACCCATGGGTATCCTACCATATAAGCACGCGTCCTGTACATATCTATATATATTATGCATAGATATAGGTGTAGATATATAGTACAAACTCTCTATGTATAAAATATTCTGGTCCCGATTAGGGACAAGTGCCAGTATTTTACAACCCCTCTATCTTAATAGCTATATTTTTAGAAGAGACCAAGGATAAATTTTGGTCTCATACGTCACATTAATTAATATTTAATATAAATATATATTTTTTTTCCATATTCGACGAACTTTAGTGTGAAGCTGATAGCTATGAGGATTTTTTGTAGAAAGGCATAACTATGGATTGGGATTAAGGACAAACGAAGAGAATGCTAAATCAACTTAGAAGGACTAAGAATAGTTTCATGGAATTTAAAGTTCTACCAGAAAGAATGAAAAAAGTAATTTTCTTGAAACTTCAACGGTATGAGTAAATGTAGTAAATGTTGAGAAGAAAGAAATATAACTAAACACATGTATTTTATAGGTTCGGACCCCCCATAAGAGAATTCAAATTACTTTAGAGGAAGCAAAATTTAAACAAAAACAAAAACAATAGACCTCTTGCATTTTATAATCCCCTCTAAATTTTTTTAACTTTTAGTGGTTCCAAGGGTATTAGGTAGGGGTCAGCATGGGTCGGTTTGGGTCGGTTTTAGGCTAAAACCGAACCCAAACCGACTTGCTTCGGTTTCCAAAAAATCAAACCGAAACCGAAACCAACCCAATGGGTTCGGTTTCTCGGTTTTTCGGTTTTTTACGGGTCGGTTTCGGGTTTAAACCCAACCAACCCGATTTTTGTCTATTCTTCAAAAAAACTTAAAATGTGCATTGGATAGGAATCGAACCTGGGACCAACGCGCGAACTACCAACGTTATAACCACCAGACTAGGACACTATTTTTGTCTATTCTACATAATGCATATATACATATAAAATTTACGAAATACATATATATTATATGATATCGGTTCGGTTTTAATGGTTCGGTTTCTAGTGTATAAACCGAAACCGAAACCGACTTTTCGGTTTTTAAAAATTCTAAACCCAAACCGATGGTTTTGATTTGGTTTCGGTTTTTCGGTTTCGGTTTCGTCGGTTTTTTTCGGTTTCTCGGTTTCTTGGTTCGGTTTTGCTCACCCCTAGTATTAGGTTATAGGGTTTCTACTGTAATCTACAGAATAATATCATAAATCTTAACCTTTTCTTCTTGTCTCTTGCAGTTTTAAGGAATTTATTGGACGAATTTGCTATATGTTTTTGATTTAGTTAGGTGTTATCTTTATTAAGAATTTAACAAATTAGCCATTTTATGTAATAGCCAACTTTTGCTAGGGTATTCCCTTAACTAGTCGATTAAATATTTGTAAAATTATATGTTTTTATCTAAAATAAATGGGTTTTGGGACTGTGTGGATTGTACGAGTGTTATTAATATATGTATTTTGACAGGGCACCCGTGGTATTGTGTAATTTCTTAATAGGGGTTGTGTGTGGAAAATTGGTAAAAATACTCCATGAGTAAAGGGTATTGTCGAACACGCTATTTATGTTTGCTCGTTATTGAGAATATCCTGGCGGTAAGTTTTAATTTAGTGGAGAAAATGCCCAGTAATATTACTAGCAGAGCTGTCAAAATGGGTGAGCCGCATCAGCCCGGCCCGCGCCCTCCAGGCCAAATGAAAATATTGGGACTGGTCGGTCCGGCCAGAAAAAAATCGTTCCTCTATTTTGATGACCCTGCCCATGCAGTGTAAAATTGCATTGGGTCTGTCCAGCCGCCAGGCTTGCCCGGCATTGGGCCTGAGATATTGGAGCCCAGTCCATCCCATGGGTTTGGATGCACTTTGACAGCTCTAGTTACTAGGTAAACAACCTAGAATGCCAACATGCATGAGTTTTTTCCTGTGGTGTATTTTTTTTCCATTATGCTGCTGCTGTGGCTTAAGTAAATTAAAACGTTTAATATAAAACCATTAAGACTATTGACATTGATTAAAATTTGAGATATCATCGATTTTTTCTAAAAGTAAATACAAAAATTATTGAATAAGTTGAATTTGAAAAGCTGGTAATCCAACAAATATTGTCTAAATGAATTTGCAACCATAATTATATTTTTTATAAATTTAAATATTTTTTGGATGTTATCTGTTGAATTTTCAGTTTTTGGAATTATTTGAATAATATTTGTACTTAATTATGTATTTTTTAGATTTATTTGTAATTTTTCAAATCTCAATCAATTTTCAAATAGTTCAAATAATTTCATATTAAATGCTTTAATTTGTTTTGGGCCACATGAGCAACATAATTGAAAAAACACGCCACAGAAAAAAGCCTATGCTACGTTTGTATTATCGGTTGTTTACATGGTGTAGCAGGTTCTTGGGCATGTTTTGGGATTAAATTGAAACTTAAAAGGGTATTGTCAACAATGGGAAAACCCAAAGGGCATGTTCTACAATACTGCATCCTTACGGGTATTCTTACCAGTTTTCCCGATTTGTTTGGGTGTGCGTAGCTATGAAGTACGGACTCTCTCCCAAAGAACATACCCTGACCAACACGATCGGACACGCTCGACATGCTCTGACATCTTGCCGACATGCGTGTTAGATTTTTTTGGTCGGACATGCCCGAACACGCTGGCGGCACTTCATGACACGTCTGGACCAGTATTACCTAATTCCATACACGAGCTCGTCCCACGAACCGGAACATGGTGCATTCATGCATTGGTTCTCCATATCCGGCTACCGCAAATATATAGGCTTTCTCCATATTCGGCGGACTGATACGCGTCTGGAAAACCCCCATATATTGCGCCCTTCCGATTTTCCGTCGAACATATATTTTTTGTCTATTGGGAAGTTGGTCTCTTGGAATTTCGGGATTGGACTTGGAGGAAGACAACAGTGGGAGGAAAAAGCGCGCCCAGTATTTTTTTCTTCTTTTTCATTTTCTTTTATTTAGAGACTAGAGATAACTCGTGTCATAATGGCACAGCGGCGGTGCCACAATTAGATTAAAATAATTAAATTATCAGATTACCTTGCTAGAAAAAAAAACATGTTGGCTCTTGAAGGTTTGCCGGTTGCAGCTCTACTGACGTAGGCCGACAGGCGGCCGCACAAAAAAAATGACCATCTTAGGTTTGTCGGTGGTGGCTCGAAGGTGTGCAGGCCGACAGGTGACCGTACAAAAAAAAAAATACTGGCCGACACCAGAGGTCTGCTTGCGCTGGCGCGCAAGCCGACAGGCGGCCAGTCCACCCCCACCCCCACCAAAAAAAAAGGAAACAAAAACCTGTCCGGCCGGAAAAAATCATCGGCTGCCGGCAGCACTGCTGGAAAACAGGCCGGTGGAAAAGAAAAAATGGCCGGTCGCCGGAGATGTGCCGGTAGCAGGCGAGAGCACCCGGAGAACTGTCCGACTGAAAAAAATGGCCGGCAGGCCGGCCACGAAAAAAAACAGCCGGCCGCCCCGCCCGATAACAGACCGGAAGGCTGGTCGCTTAAAAAAAGAAAAGTGGCCGGCCGCCAGATATTTGCCGGTGGTCGGCGATGGTTCTGTCGGAAAATAGACCGGCTGGCCGGCCGCCAAAAAAAAAATGACCGGTCGGCGTCCCTTCGGAAAATCCCGTTAGGAATGGATTTTTTTCTTTTGAAGATTAGTTCATTATTCTAAGATACTCTTGGAAATTTATTATTGTTAAACATTTGATATTTATTATCATAGTTATTAAAGACGCGCCTCAGTCGCAAGGCGCGCAGAAAAAAGGCAGGTCGCCTTTTAAGCCCAAAGGCGTTCGACCTCATTCAGGCATACGTCTAGGTGCGCCTCAGTGTGCCTTTTTACTGTGCCTAGGTGCGTCTCAGGCGCACCTCTGCATTAGGACTTTTTTTTGTTCTCTCTTTATTTTCAGAATACTTGAGAAAGTTTTTTTATTGTTCCGACACTTTAATTTTATTAATTATTAAGTTTTTATGTGGATAGTTACATTTTCTTGTGATTATGTTTTTATAAATTATATAATTTAATTTAATTTATTTTTTAGTTTTTTTTGTGCCTCACCTCTCTCAGGCGCTCTGCGCTTTGTGCCTCAGGCAATGGGAGCTCGTATCGCGTTGGTGCGCCTTTCGCGTGTAACAACTATGTTTATTATTAAATTAAACATAAATAGGAGAGGAGTATAATGGTCTTTTCTGGCACGGTGGTTGTGCCATAATTGGATCAAAATAATCAAATTATCAAATTAAATTTCTAGATATAGAACATGTTGGCTCCCGGAGTTTACATACAAAAAAATGACCGTCGATGGAGGTCTACCAGCGGCAGCACCAAAAGATTAAAAAAAAACATGATCGTTGTCGCTGGTCTACCGACGAAAGCAGGTCGGTAGACCCATCGAAAAGAAAATTGCCCTTCGCTGGAGGTATGCCGGAAAGTAGGCCGGTAGGTTGGCTGTAACAAAAAGAGAAAAGAAAAAAATAGTCGGTCGCAGCCCCGCCGGAAAGCATACCGATTTTTAAAAAGAAAAAGGAAAAAAAAGAGTTAAAAAGACAAGCTGGCCGACCACCAAAGGTCTGCACGCGGTGGTCCCATTGGAAAGCAGGTCGGCAGGCCTGCCGAGAGAGAAAAAAGAACTTGCCGGCCGCCGACATCTCCGACGGAAAGCAGGCTGGCAGGCCGGCGCAAAAAAAAATAACAAAAAACTAATAAATACTGGCCGGTCGGTGGCGACCCGGTTGGAAAAATTGGTCGGTCGTCGGTCGGCTTGTTGGGTTGGTACCGCCACTAGAAGGGGGTTGAATAGTGCGGTGTAGAGTAGTGAACTCTTTTTACGTGCGGAAGCGATAGATAAGTGCTGAATATAAATGACAAAGAGATTTATAGAGGTTCGGCAACGTGCCTACGTCTTCTCTCCTTCATTATCTTTTTCTGTAGGTTCAAGATAAAGCTTTCCGCCTTGTCTTCGATCGGTCCATGGTAAACCGTTACAATTTTGTTATATATCTGTCCAAGATAAATCATTACATTCTTGTCTTCTATCGGTCCAAGATAGATCGTTTTCCTTTTCTATCAGACAAGGAAACAACCTTTCTAGCTTTCTATAGGTACTAGAAAAACCTCACCGGATTTAGATTATGATTCTAACAATGCTGGATCCACCATCCTAACAACACCGAATCAAATCTACAATCATTTTCTTTTCTCTCGTGTATGGTTGAGTGAATCAAACACTCGAACTCTTTAACAGTTAAGCTCGATTACAACAATAAGAATGTATATAAGTATCTCAGATGAATATGAAAGTTGCAGGTTATATCTAACAGTCAAGCTTGACGTTGTTGTAGGTTTAATACCAAATGAATTGGTATTTATAGGTTACAAGTCGTGAACTAGCCATTGTTGTCTGCTCATTCATAGTGTACGCTATGTTGTTCCCTTAGCGTAGGTTAGGATAATTGCATACGTTAACCATGCTTGGTTACGTACGTTAGCATCTGTTCAGTGTAGTCCAGTAGCTACGGCTTCTTCCCTTGCGTATGTTATATCTTCATGTTGCATACGTTAAGTACGAGTATATGAACGTCGTACACGTTGACCTTCTAGATGCCTCCAACGGAATGATATTTGAATTTGCATTTTAAACTTCTTAGCGGTCGTAATCCAGTCAATGTAAGGTACGTTAAGTTGCGCTTGTCACGTACGTTAACATGCCTGAATGTCATCGTCCAGTTTAGGGTACGTTAAGTTGCGCTTGTTATGTACATTAACATGCCTGAATGTCATCGTCCAGTTTCTTCTGATTTGATCACTACGTACATTACGTCTTCTTGTTAGCGTACGTTAATTTTGTTAATTTGGCTAGTTCAGTTGGGTCTTTTTTACGTATGGGTCTGCTTTACGTATGTTAGCTATGATGCATAGCGTATGTTAGTTTTGTTTACGCTTTAGTTCTTTGCTCCTCTATCCACAGCTCGTAATTCTTCAACTGTTGTTGTTGATTAATTGTTGTTTTTCTTTATTCATCAACACATCTCAAAATCCTTTAAATTATTTGTGTGGAATAAAATGTTCCAACACGGCTGACCCACCAGAGGTCCATCGGAGAACCCCATTAGGAAAGACGAAAAGTAGATTTGTCCCTTAATTGAATATCCAAATGGTATTTTTGGAAATTTATTATCGTTGAACATTTGATATTATTATTAAATTTAACACAAAGTGGAGGGTATGGGTACAAGGTCTTTTCAAGTGCACACTACGACGACCAAAAAACACCGTTATCCTTTTTGTTATAGATAATGCAAACAGCAAGTCCAATTTCTGAAACAGATCAGTTCCTTCTTTTACTTTTTTATTTAACTCTTTCTTGTTTTAACTTAACTTTTTTATACATTGTCTTCTCTAAATACTAGGGAAGAAAATGTAATTACAACGATATCTAATTTATAAGTGATCAAGTATATATAGCAAAAAAATAACAATTGAATATTGTGTGCTACGAATAATGAATTTTGGAAAATATTGCGAATTCCGTATCCGTATCGTGTCGTGTCCCCTGTCGAGTCCATGCTTCATAGGTAGGTTACGGAGGATACCCTTAAATGGGTTGGTACCCTACCCAGTACCCACTGCCATCCCTAGTCGCAGGTTTTCTCGAGTGAAAAAATGCTAACGTTTCCATAAAAAATGAACGTGCTATTTTTGCTGAAAAGGAAACACGTGCCTAGCACATATTATATTTTTTTGTTTGTAGTGAAAAATAATTAGAAAACAGAACCAAGCTTTTCTTACAAGATTGGAAGATCATGTTTTTCCTTTCATAGTTATGTTAGTGATGATTTTTTTTCGGTTTTGCCAAAGCAGATTCCGTCTTCTAACGTTCTTTTTTTTCAATTTATGTTAATCATAAGGATTATGTGTAAGAAAAATGGTCTGTATCTGGCATTTGTCACCGGATGTTACCTCGTTCCTCGATTGCAGTGTGTAACAAAAGTCATGCCTTATTTTGCAACTCAGATAATATTTGGTTTTATTTGCAACTTGAGAAAATGTGGTGCCTTTAAATGCACTTGAGCCATTTATTAGTTGGAGCATATAAAGCATAAGGTAATGTACAGTAGTAAGAAGTTGAGTCGACTTTGCTGACTCACACTTTGAAGGATGTTTTAATGATATAAAAATTCGGGTCACATACACAAGTTTCAATTGCCCTTGACTCTCTCTTTGAAGGATGTTTTCTTGTAGCTTATGATATAAAAATTTGGGTCACATACCCAAGTTTCAATTACCCTTCGAAGTATCACATTTCATGTTTTTCTATGTTCTGATCATAATGACGTCTGATATGGAATACTGTGGTAACATAATTTCTCCAGAAGCAGATGGATGAGTTTGGTTGATTCCGAAGACGAATATTGTAATTTATCGAGGGATAATCACCTGCCCTAAGGAATATTATCTTTTTCTCCTTAATGCTCTACACGTTCTCTGTTTGAGCAGTATTTAGTTCAAGTGTCAGCTTGAATGGGATAGTTGAGGTACTGGCAGACCAAAATACCCTGTTTAGATAGTTTCTATTAACCTCTTTGAGTTTTTTGTACTCTCTGTGATCCCACTTTATTCTGCTTAACCAAGTCCGAAGCAGATAGTTTCATCTGATATCTGAAATAACTTTCTAGCCATCTAAAATTTGACCCTGCAATTGTATTGCAGAGTATGCTATAGTCATCTAAGACTGCGTATTGGTTAGGAAAGAGATGATACAAGCACAAGGAAAACTGTACAACATAGAAGCAGCTTGAATGCCAGAAAGTTATATAGTATACTACCTCCGTTCTTTTATAACTGCAACATCTGGACTTTCACGCTTGTCAATACACAACTTTGATTATTAATATCTTCAATTCATTATTTTTAAAAATTATAAGACCTTGATATTTTGAAAGTATATTTCGAGATGAATCTAACAAGATGTCACATGACTATATTTTTTCATATGTATAAATCACAAAAGATGGTCAAAAGAGAGTATGTGAACAGTGTAATAGTCAACACGTTACAATAATAAAGTAACGGAGGAAGTATATGCTAACTTATTTGAAGTCAAACATATGCTATCTTAGTACCTTGCAATTATCTTTAAATAACGTGTTCTTTTTACAAATAACCACATTCGTTACGTCAAGCTTTTAACTTGTTATGTTTTCCTGAACGTTGAGAAAACCTGGCTGATGTGTTGTAAATGTCTGTCGGAACTACAAATTTTGTATGTTGTCTACTATTTGTCAGCATTGACTGGTTATTTTCGTTGATGCCCTCTCTTGGGAAAACAAAAGAAGCAATGAAGCATAATTCAGATATTTCTTTTATTTTTTGGGTGAGTTCCTTTTTATTTATCATGTTTAAAAATTTCATTGTCAATTGATTTCATTAGAAAACGCAAGTGGAAGTCATGAACTGACCATTGTGTGATTCGCTTGAAAACTTTAACTAAAAGTTGGTGGAACGAATTATCCTTCCGTTCTAGGTGGTCTTTATGATAGATTTGTGTATGTGATATGGCTTACCACTACCTTCTCCTTTCTAGGAACAATCGGTCCATACTGTTGTTGCTGCCTCCGGATTTTTTAATATCTTCTGGCATGACATGGTGTGCCAACATGGCATGCCACATGCATTGAAAATGAAAAATAAAAATAAATCACTAAATAACATGCCAAAATCTCAATCTGCACAAATCTTCAAATTTGGCAACATCACATAAAGCTGATCTGAATGAATCTTAACCCCCATCCACCCACCAAAAAAAAAAAAAATCATCCTTACCGGTTCTCTTCTTCAACCAGATTTGAAATCAACATCTAAAGTGCATCCATCTTGTTAAAAAGAAGACATCCACCAACCTTCAACTCTGGTAAGTTACCAACTTCGGAGACCTTTGATGCACACAGGTCTGAAGCATTGTTCATCAATGGGATCTGGATCCAATCATTCCAAAGCTTTGTGAGGTGTTTTCCAAGTTAAAAGTCGTGTGCAATGGTCGAAGTTTGAGGATGGAGAGTGAGGAGTTGAATTGCAACAAAAAAAATGGATCTTTTTTTAACTTTCCCAATGGCTGAATTTTGAGGATAGAGAATGGGCAAGAAAGGGTTCGGGCTATTTTTGGGATTTTTCTAATTTATTTGGAAGCAAAAAAACAAGATACATAATGTTGGCATGTCACCCCACTCCTAATTTTCCCGCTAGGACTATACCGGAGCCGATCATCACGCAACTACTTTATACCTCGTGAGAAATTGTTTGTCATATCACGAGCCAGTAAAAAGGGGAAGGGATGATGTATGCATGTAACAACCCATGTAAAACTTTATTACATTTACCATTTCATGAGCCATTTATCGAATTTTGTTTGGTGTCCATTGCTTAGCGACATGCTGCATCGGTTGTTGGGTGTAGTAACAAATATGCAAGGGTTGTTAAGTCATCGTTCGGAAGTGATGCGCCATGTTGGCAGTGGGGTGTGGTGTCAAATGAGCACGAGCTCCCTTATTTTTATGAGTCGGTAACGGTAAAGAAGTTAGATTCTAAGTGTAGGTCGCGCGTAGCCTCTTGGAATGTAGGTTCCCTCATAGATAGACTAGTAGAGTTAGTGAAGACCATGTGTCTAGGAGGTGGGTCAATGTTCATTTTGTGCGAGAGACTCGATGAGTTGCGAAAAAGCTAGAACCATTGAGGTCATAAGCTCTGCTACACGAGTAAAGATAAAAATTAGAATTGACTAGGTGTGATACTGGATAAATATTTGGTGAATTTTATCTTTTATATCGAGAGAAAGAATGGTAGAATTTTTATTAGTCAAGCAGGTCATCGGTAAGAAAATTTTAGCATCGTAGCATCTATGCACCACAAATTGGTTTCAGTGAGCCATTAAACATGAGTTTTGGGAGGATCCAGAGGATATGGTGTAAGAGTGTCACAGCGAGAAAAGTTTTTTTTTTCTGGTGGCATCGTCCATGTAGGCTCGGGCCGTGTTGATTACCCGTATCCATGGAGGTTTTGGTTATGGTGAGAGACGTAGCGCATGTTGTAACGCCTCGATTACCCATACACATTTATTATGAATTATAGAAAATATATTTAGTTTTGTTTAGTTATTGCCCAAATAATATTATCATTTAATTCATTTCATTTTTATGGTCATGCAAATTCATTTCATGTTATTTTATTTCGATGCATGTCAAATTAATTAATTCATTATCTCAGTTCATGTCATATTATTTCTCGTCATTTTATTTCAATGTTCATCTCATTAATTCTAGACCCGAGTCGGATTTTATTTAATTATTCCCAATACATCATCAAGCCTGCTTATTATTAATATTAATTGTACTATTATTACTACCATTACTATTACTATTACTATTTTAGTTATTTAAACCTAGCTACTTTAACTAGTCAATATTATTATTATTGTTATTATGAATAAGCCCAATTACTATTAATTTTTATTATGACCCAAATCATTCTTTAGTCCAATTTTTTCTTTTTTTGGTGTTAACATGGGACCAAAAGTCACAAAGAAAACGAATAAATCCAAGACAAAAGAAAACAAAGAGGGCCACTAGAACTAAGTGTTGTTGCCCAAAATATTTATCCAAAGATTAATACTGCTGGAAGACGGACAACAAACAACAATTGCGGGAGCACTTCCGAGAGTAGATAAATAATACAAGATTTGCCGGGTTTGTTAGGCCCGGGCTTGAATGCTCTCGCGAGATATTATTAATACGAATATTCGTGGATACAAGTATTAATGAGAGAAATCTAAATACAATGAGTGTAAAAAGACTGCATTGTCCGGCTCTTGAGCGAAGCTCGGTGTTCTTCGTCCCGCCGTGTCTATTTGGATGAGATAAGTAGGAGAAGTAAGACCGAAAGATAGTCATACAAGAGTTGGATGTTAGCCAAGTGTAAGTATTTGCTTTTGTATGGTGTGCTTGAATCGCGATATTGCTGAGTGTTCAGACCCTGAAACCGAGTGCAGGCTGCCTCCTTTATATAGGAGTTGAGGTGCCCTCCTTCCTAGTGGGCGATCGCCTTTCGACATTTAATGTAATGGGTCGATCGTCCTAAAGGTCACATGGGCTGCCTGCCAAAAGTCTAAAGCTACGGTGGTGGCAGTGTGCGGTCCAATGAGGATCCAAAGACGCGTCGAAATCTTATCACAGGAGGTCCCACTTTGTTACTTTCGGCGGACTTTGTCAGTAGGTGACAGGCTGTGGTCACCAGTCTTGTCCGTCAGCTCCTTTCGCAGGTCTGGGCCCTGTTGGTAGGTGAGGTAGGTGAGGTACGTGGGGTCAGTTTTGAGACTTGGCCTTGGCCGACTGGATGGCCATCGGCCCAGATCGTCATGATGCGGTCGCCTCTAGCTGGACACCGAGGATCGTTCTCGGCCAGTCACTGAAGGTCGGCAATGGTCGGTCGCCAAGGGTCGGTCGGCAAAGCGCTGAGAGATGATCGTCCATAAGTCGGTCGCCAGAAGTCGGTCGCCAGGCGCCGAGCGATGATCGTATTGGATGTCGATCGCTCGACACCGGGACTTGTCCTGGGACCTTCGGCTGGGCGATTCATGCTTGTCTTTCGGGCTAAAGCTAGGTCGCCTGGTCGCTGGTCGGCAGATCTGCCTTGTCTCCTCGGCGGTAAGTCGGTCGCTCGGCCTCGGAGGCGTTCGCCAGTCGGAAGGTGTTAAATCTTGACACAACACTAAGTAATGTTGTCAACAACAGCAGCCTCCAAGGCCATTTGGCTTAACACCTTTCGTGGCAGTTGATCCATTTCCTGGAAGTGGATGTTCCTAGTGCATGGTAGTTTCGCAATAATATCTGCACTAGTATTTTGGTCTTTGGAATCTACTTAATCTCACAGGTCCAACAAGAGTCTCGGATACGACTGATCTCGGAGAGAATATTTGCATCCGGATGATCAAGTGATGGTTCAATAATAGCTTGAATTGCAAGTTGATAATCTGATTCGATCAATACCTTCCGCCAACCCTTTCTTCAGGCAAATTCTAGCCCTCTCCAAATAGCCCATAACTCAGCTGTAGTAACAGCCGTTTCTCCAATATGTGCATGGAACCCACCAATCACAAGCTATCGGTATTTCGCACAACCCCACCAATGCTGGCCCGTTGATGCCCGTAAATTGCCGCATCAACATTAACTTTAATATTACCATCTGGGGGAGGGCGCCATATGTTGTTGTGAATAACTTGCTGCTGCCAACAAGGTCCCGTCATATAATCGCGCACAACATTGATAAGGTAGTGAACAGGATCGACTGGAAATTGAAAATTAGAGTCGTGAGTCCGTTTGTTTCCCCAAAACCATAGTGTGGAAATTGTATCCAAGAAGAGAGTACCCTGATGGTCATGATGTGCCCAACCAGTTCCACCAAGACACCAATTGAACCAAAAGTTAATTGCAGGGCAAAATAATGCCTGCAGTATGCAGCCAAATTGCGCAGGCATTTGGACAGTTTCGCAAGACATGAAGAGTCGTTTCAAGATCATGGTGGAAAGATTTTCAATTAGGATCGGGAGATAGGCCTCGTTTCATCTTAAGGCTTTATGTAAGAATGCGATCATGCATTGAGAGCCAAACATTCGACTTCCATCTCGGCGCTGCTTTTTGCGCCCAAAGTCGGTTCCATTCAATGTTGGACCTGGCCTAGAGTTCATCATTATGAAGTAAATCATAGGCCGACTTGGTGGTGAAGATGCCAGTTGAGTTGAGCTAGAAGGACTCTTACCCTTTCGGTGTAACCAGTAATTCGTCGTGTTAATAGATGCTCAGACTCATACTAAGACCAAGCTTCGTCCTGCCAATAAGAGCTCATAGTATGTTGGATATAATCACCAGATATGGGCTGTACCAGATAAATTATTCACCGTCCCAACTTCCAACCACATATCAGTCCAAGAGAGGGTTGTATTTCAATTGTCAATACGCCATTTCCACCCGTCCCAGGTGACTAGATCAGCCATAACAATGCCCCTCCATGTGCTAGAATTCGTAGCGAGACGACTTTTAGAAAGGTCATGACCGTTAACGCCATATTTTGCTCGAACCACTCGGACCCATAATTTTTCCTCATCCTTCCTCACTTGCCAGCCCAGCTTTGAGAGAAATACATCATTCATTCTTTTAGATGTTCGAAGGCCTAATCCACCATTGCTTTTAGGTTTGCAAACTTGATCCTAGCGGACCATATGCATCTGTCGATGTGTAGCTGTACATCCCCATAAAAATCAACGATTAATTTGATCAATCTCCTCGTAGATGGACGTCGGCAGTTTTGCAGGTTGCATTGTGTAGCCTTGAATGCCCTGGGAAACTATATGTATAAGAGTCGTTCTCCCTGCTAAATATAATTGTGTCGCCTTCCATTCCGCTAACTTCCTCTTTACTTTATCGATGACATGCACATACATGTTTTTATTCACACTAGAGTGAATAACCGGGACACCTAAATACTTCTCCAAGTCGTTGGTCAAGGGAATTTGAGTTGTGAAACTAATCGAATTGGCATGATCTTCACTGACATTAGATGAAACAAAGAGCTTGGACTTATGCAAGTTAACTTGCTAGCATGAGATATTACAAAAAGATCAAGAGCATTTTTCATGCATTGCGCTTGTTTAAGTGTAGCTTCACTAAACAAGATGAGATCATCTACAAAGAATAGATGAGAAATCATTGGACCGCCTCTTCCCACCCAAATTGGCTTACCATGTTGAGCTGCCACTTGATTGATAAAAGCCCATAACACTTCCATACAAAGGACAAATAGATATGGCGACATAGGGTCTCCTTGCCTAAGGCCTCACTTAGGTCGAAAATTTGGAGCATGACCACCATTCCATAAGAGAGCCATATCAGTCGATGATGTTAGGAGTATGCCCTCGAATGCCACCCAGAGGTTGTTGAGTGAGGGCATTGTACTTGTAATTATGTAAACCATTTATATAAGGCAAATGAATGTTTCTTTATTTACTGGTAGTTACTGGCGTTCCTAACTCGTAAATAAACATATAGAAATTAGTCCGTGTATTTGAGAGCAAAACGTTCCACTCCTTATTGGATAAGGGGGTCGGCACTGGAAATGTTATAGCTCAAATACTTAATCGTTCGCAAGTTGATGAAACTTGACTGGGCGTTAAGTTTATGTGAAGACTTGTATGACGTGTTCTTTGACATGGAGAGTGTCTGTCGAACACTAATGGTTAGTGGGAGCACACGTTATAGGTATGCTAATTGGATTAGTATACTCGAACCGACTCACCCTCGATTCGTCACACGGATTTCACTCGGGACGATCGATGACGGAATCGAAAGGTTGTGATAGGTATTCGTGAACCTTCGACTTGAGGATTTAGTAGGGATGTGCTTGTGACGTCAAGATTTTCATTAGAGTAGTTCGACCACGTAAACGGAAGGCGGGGTCAACCTCGGCGTGCATCTTGACGGGCAAGTAGCGAGTCCTGCGAATACCAAGATAGAATTCTTTCTCCGTTAGTGAGCGGGTTATATGTCTATGCGGTTATTGGCGAGATGAGATCATAAGTCTTTGGCAAAGCATTGTAGCTAGTTGTATTAGATACACTACATCTCGATGATCTCGTTTTGGATTAACTATTGCATAGCGTCAAGTACGAGATAGGGTTTGGTGGTAGTGACCCTATAACTTGATCGGGACATTTGATAGAAGGGTTTATACGTATCTTGGTATTCACGATGAGAATGGTTCTAGAATGATCCCATCATTCGTTCTCGATTAAGTGCAGTGTAGGCCGCCAGTGGCTAGGTGGTGCTACTACTCTTTGGTTCCTCCATGGCCGATGAGACGAACCTCCGAGTCGCGCAATAGGATTGACAACGGAATGAATCAAGCTAATTCTCTCATTATGAATATTAGATATTGGATATCTAAATTTGGGACATTGGATGTTTAAATCGATTTATCGGATAAATTGATTTACGGCTTAATGAATTAAATATATCACTAGGTGATTAATTTAATTCATGAATATAATTATTTCTTGGAGAAATTAATTATGTTATTTTGTATTTGATATGTTTAATTAATTGGATTAATTAATCGATACAAATACATCGGAACGGAATCTTAATTTATCTGTTTGGACTCACGGGAGTCCGAAACGAACCGAACTCGTCCGTTTTTGCATAATAGCCGCCCCCCCTTTGTTTCCACTCACTTTCCTCTTGTCTTGTTGCTTTCATTTTATATGAAAGAACATGACATTGTGGGGTTTAAAATAATGTGGCATTATTAGTATTATTGAAGTGAGAGTTGAATAAAGGGAAGAAGATATCTCATTTCACATGCACCTTTTAATTCCTTGTGTAATTTTCTTACGTGAGTTTGAGTTTGAAAGAGAGAGAAAAGTTCTTTCTCAAAGTCTTCTTCTTCATCTCATTTCTTGAGAGTTTTTCTTAGAGAAAATATCAAAACATAAAGAGAGAGTAAGATTAAAACACTTAAAGTGTAATAATCTTAACATACAAAGCTTCATCACTTAATTCTAGCCGTAACCTTAGAGGTTAATTAAGTGATCGTTGTTCCGGTCGTTTCTCCGGCGCGTGGCAAGTAGAGACGCGGTGTTTTCGGCGTTGGATCGTTCAAGTGCTTGGAGTGTTTCGGATCGTAGAGAATTCAAGTAAAGCTTCGGGAATAGCTCAAGAGAAGGTTACCATTTAATCAACGGACTTCAAGGGTGAGTTTCTTACAACTCTTGTTCTTCGTTTATATATTCGTATATATGTAGCTCGATCGATCCTCGTAGGGATTCGGATCGAATTAATTTTTCGTTTTACCACTTCCGCTGGGCCTTCGTTTTAGGCACCGAATCCCAACAGATGAAACACAATCCATGGATTAAAGTTGGTGGAAATTGTAACTGACAGGGTGTAATACCCGGTTGTGAACTCATTTATTTTCATTCAGTAATTGTCACTCAGTAATTCCTACTTATTAATAATCATTCATATTTATTCATTCGTGTTCACCGTTCGGCGTAACTTTGAGTCGTGTACCGATATCGTTCATTGTTCAACCCTGTTTGAGAATCGAGATGAGAATATTATCTTAATCATTATAGTTGCTTAGTAAGTTGATGTTGATATTGGAGTTCATATCATTTCGAATTTACTCCTTGTTCGAATCGTGCTATTTTTGGACCAACTCTCGTAATCATTGCTCGGAACCGCCGTTTTGGGGTTCCCGCAATTCCATTTCGTGTTATTGTTCCCAAGTTTTGAGTTCTATTACGTTTATTCTCTTCCCGGATCGTTTTTCATCATTTTTGGGCCCGAATTGTGTGCGCCGCGGCACAAGGGGTTGCGCGCCGCGGCACACACCTTGTGCAGTTGAACCTGGCAGCGGCTGTACCGCGCGCCGTGGCCCTCTGCTGGCCGTGCCGCGGCACTAAGCTGGGAGCTGGGAGTTGATTTCAGCCGCGGGCCGCGGCACACTCAGTCCACGGATTTTTGAGGAGAGAAGTTCATTTCATCCCCTTTCTCATTCCTTCTCTCCGTGGGCGACTTCCGGGCGAATTTTTGGGCGATTTGGCATCTTCAGTCTCAGAGATTTCATCGAGTTCTTGGTGTGGATTAACAACATCGACTTGGGTTCTTCATCCTAATTCAAGGTAACTTCTTCAACTCTAGATTCGATTTTGAGTTGGAGCATGATGTTTTGGATGATATAATTATGATTTGTGAAGGATATACGTATGATTATGAGTTTTTATGAGTTATCATCGGATTGTTGGAGAATTATTTAAGAGTACTTTGAATGTTGATTTGGGATTGGAGTTTTCGATTGAATGTTGTCTTAATCTCGAGTTGTGTATTCCTATTGGATTATTGATTGTATTGATGGTGCTTTGTTGGATTGAATCACTCATTTGGAGTTTGGTATTCGATACAATTGGGATTGGTTGTAAACAATGGGAGATTGTTTACAACGTGTTTGTCAAAATGCCCCAATGAGTTTGGACTTGTTGTATCGACTTCTTGAATTGGTTATGATCATATTGATAAGTATATTAAGCGAATTGTTGGTAATTGTGTTATTCATTGTTCGAGCGACCAATAATTCCATTGAGAACGTTTGTTCGAGGAAGGACATTCTTCACCGGTATTTGAGGCAAGTTAATTCTTACTCGGTTAAAAGAATAATCATTCCTTTCGTTGTTGTTCATTCATACATATAATTCATTCATAATACATCAATCATGTTGAGACTTGAAATTCTCAAACTAATCATTCAATTAACGAGGATGATTGAACTCTCGCGTCACATGTGACCTGTGCAAGCGCCAAGCCCCTCAGACCAAAGAAACGGTATGATTTCTGACGCCATGGTATAATTTCTGGCAATAAGAATCACTCATTCATCATTCATCAGTCAACGATCCTCAATCATCATTTTCTTGGATCTTGTCGATCATGTCAACTCATTAATCACTCAGTCAATCTCATTGCTCAGTTGTTGATCTTGTGGATCGTATTATCAATCTTGTTAACTTGTTCAAGATAATCATTTCAAGAATTTCATCAGATAATCATGTCACCTCAGTTGATCTTTCATGCGATCTTATCATATTCCGACGTAATGTCGACGATCATTTTACTACATTATTAATGCGTTCATTGCGTTAGAACATGTATGCTCATTATCATCGTTTCATAACATAATCATAATGCGATATTCATACGAGATCTATAATTATCATGTGTTTCCTATCTTCAGTATGGATAGAGCTGTCAGAGGACGCAGGGGAAGAGGCCGCGGTGCGGGCCGAAACCCAGGAGCTCGAGTGAATACCCGTGCGAACGCGAGGAATAATATCAATTCAACAAGTAGCGACGCTGCCACTCATTCACCTGGAGATAATCATTCACCGTCAGGAAGTCATACCCGAGATACAGCTCAATCGGAAGGTGTCCGGGTTGATCCACTCGCTTTTATGCAGGGCATGATGGCCCAAATGACTCAGATGGCACGTATGATGGAGACGATGCAGAACTCGGCCACTCAGGCTCAACAGGCCCCTCCGCCGCCACCTCAGAGGCAAGAGAGGAGCGTGAGCAGTATCATCGGTGACATCTCTCACCAGAGGCCGCCTACTTTCGAGGGCTCATCTGAGCCGGCGGATATTATTCACTGGCTTGAACATTTTGAGAAACTATTTGCTATGGTGGAGTGTCCCAAAGGGCACAAAGTTTCAGTTGCGGCTTACTATCTGGGTAAGAGCTCTCACTCTTGGTGGCTATCTTTGAAGCCCACCGACGGATCTTGCACTTGGGACCAGTTCAAGACCCTCATGGTGGAAAGGTATTATCCAGCCCCACTCAGGGAGGCCAAATTATCGGAGTTACTCAGTCCCGACCCCTCAGCGGAAGAAGATGTTCTCTCCATCGCCGAGAAGTTTCAGGAGCTACTTCCATTCGCCTCATCCATTATCCACTACGAGGCGGACAAGATCAAGTATTTTAGTAAGAGGTTGAAGCCTCGTATGCGGATGCAATTGCTTAATCATCATTGCACCACCCTGGCCGAATTCATTGAGAAAGCTCTTACTTATGAGCTTACTGCGAAGGAAATTGCTAAGCATCAAACTTCATCTTATGGCAAGAAATTGAAGAATCGTAATTAGTCCGAAGGCAGTCAGCCGACCTTCAAGAAGCCTCGTGCGGGCCCTACTTTTTCTGAGCGACCTCCTACGACGCCTAAACCTGTAGAATCTCAGTCCCGAGCGGCCAGTTCGGCCATCACTTGTTTCAACAGTGGAGAGCAGGATCATTTCAGCACTAAGTGTCCGAGTCAGACTATCACGTGTAACAACTATGGGATTGCCGGGCATAAGTCCCGTTTCTGCCGAAGAGACTCCAAACCTACTCCGACGGCATCTTATGCCCTGAAGCAGTCGGTTGTTCAGAATCAGGCCACTCAGTCCGCGTCGTTTAAGACGACGGGAGCAAACAAAGGCGGAGCCCACAATTATCAGACAAGAGCATCCGGTTCAGGGACTGGCTAGCCCCGAATTTACGAGATGAAGAGGACCGACGATCGGGAGGCTCGAATGTTCTCAGGTACACTCGAAATTTTATCTCAACCTGTGTGTACCCTTTTTGATACTGGCGCATCACATTCATTCATTTCCGAGTCATGTTTGAGTAGACTTCACCTGGATAGTGCTACTAGTTGTGAACCTTATATCATTGGTCTACCAGATGGTAGAAGAATTATTGGAGATTGTGAAGTTAAGAATTGTCCGATTCATCTTAATAGCCGTGATTGGTTGGCGGACCTGATCGTGGTAGATTTACCTAAAGACGACGTTATTGTGGGTATTGATTGGATTGATCGTCACGATGCCATCCTTAGTGTCCGTAAGCGTATGGTCACTATTGTTTCAGATGATGGAGTCGAGTGTGTATTTCAGGGGGGTAATCTTAGCTGTTCCGGAAGAGTTATTAATATGATGAAAGCAGTGAAATTACTCAATCAGGGGGTTATTGGTTATTGGTGCTATATGACCAAGACCGAGAAATCATCAGTGACGTTGGCAGATATCCCGGTAGTGAGAGAATATGCCGATGTATTTCCAGACGAGTTACCTGGTTTGCCTCCGCAGCGAGATGTGGAATTCACGATAGGGTTGGATCCTGGTACGTTCCCAATATCGAAAGCACCATATCGTATGGCCCCGACCGAAATGCAGGAACTGAAGAATCAACTGGAGGAATTGACCGAGAAAGGTTATATCCGACCGAGTGCATCCCCGTGGGGAGCACCAGTATTATTTGTCAAGAATAAGGATGATTCATTTCGCTTGTGCATTGATTATCGAGAGCTGAATAGGGTGACAATCAAGAATAAATATCCTCTACCCCGCATCGATGATCTCTTAGATCTGCTCCAGGGAGCTTCAGTATTTTCTAAGATCGATTTAAGATCTGGGTATCATCAGTTGCGAATTCGAGAGTCGGATATCGCAAGGGCGGCGTTTCGAACACGCTATTGGCATTACGAGTTTGTGGTGATGCCGTTTGGGTTAACTAATGCACCTGCGGTATTCATGGAGTTGATGAACTGAATTATTATCGATTATTTAGATCAGTTCGTGGTTGTTTTCATAGATGATATTTTGATTTATTCTCGTGACCAAGAGGAACACGAACTTCACCTTCATCTCGACGTGTTGAGACGAGAGCATCTCTATGGAAAATTTTCCAAATGTGAGTTCTGGATGTCCGAAGTGACGTTTCTTGGACATGTGATTTCATCAGACGGAGTTCGTGTCGACCCTCAGAAGACGGAGGCTATCCGAGATTGGCAACCTCCGAAGAATGTTAAGGAAATCCGAAGCTTTCTCGGATTAGCAGGCTATTACCGGCGATTTGTGGAAGGATTTTCTAAAATCGCTCAACCTATGACGAACTTTTGCGGAAGGATAAGAAATACACGTGGTCTGACGCGTGTCAGCAGAGTTTTGAGGAGCTCAAGAGCCATTTAATTTCAGCGTCTGTCCTTTCTTTACCACAAGGGACGGAATTATAGCGATGCGTCCGGACACGGTCTCGGATGTGTATTAATGCAGAACAGTAAGATGATTGCATATGCTTCGCAGAAACTGAGGCCTTACGAGGTCAATTATCCGACCCACGAGCTGGAGCTAGCGGCCATGGTATTCGCGTTGAAGATTTGTCGTCATTATCTTTATAGCATCACCTGTCAGATTTCCACCGATCATAAGAGTTTGAAGTATATATTTACTCAGAAGGAGTTAAATATGCGACAGAGACGGTGGTTGGAACTGATTAAAGATTATGATATTGAGATACAATACCACCCGGGTAAGGCGAATGTTGTCGCCGACGCCTTTAGCCGTAAGTCCATTCAGGAGCATATGCTTGCTCGTTTGACTGCTCAGAAGGAACTTCAGCAGGAATTCCTAAGGCATGAGATCGAGGTCTGGTTACAGCGTGTACAAGGGCAACTTTGCATGCTAGATATTTCATCGTCACTGGAGGAAGCGATCAGAGTGAATCAGGGTTCAGACCCATTTTTGTTGCGCATTCGAGAAGATGTGGCTCGGGGGAAAGCCCCTGGATTTGTGGTCCACGAGGATGAACTTTTGCGATTTAAGAACCAGTTATGCATTCCGGCGGATGACGAGTTGAAAAACTCGATTTTGAGAGAGGCCCATGCTACCCCTTATTCTATCCATCCGGGGTTTAGCAAGATGTACAAGGACTTGAGACAGAATTACTGGTGGAGTAATATGAAGCGAGAAGTTGCAGAATTTGTTTCGAGATGTCTGACCTGTCAGCAAGTCAATATAGAACATCAGCGACCGGCGGGTATGCTGAAACTGCTTCCTATCCCAAAATGGAAGTGAGAGGATATTTCAATGGACTTCATCACAAGTTTGCCGATGAGTCGTCGTGGCATGAATATAATTTGGGTAATTGTGGACCGTTTAACTAAGTCAGCTCATTTCCTTGAGATTGAGGATACGTGGGGTCCTGAGAGACTTGCCCAGTTATTCATTAAAGAGATCATGAGATTGCACGGTAACCCTAAGAGTATCGTTTCTGATCGTGACGGGCGATTCGTGTCACATTTTTGGAAATCCGTTCATCGTGCCATGGGAACTCAGCTAAACTTCAGCACAACTTTTCACCCTCAGTCCGACGGACAATCAGAGAGAACTATTCAGACGTTAGAGGACATGCTGAGGGCATGTGTTCTCGATTGGAAAGATGATTGGGAAGCCCAACTACCGTTGATCGAGTTCACGTATAACAACAGTTGGCATGCTTCGATTAAGATGGCACCTTACGAGGCCTTATATGGTCGTCGTTGTCGATCCCCCTTATGTTGGGATGACTTATCATAATCAATCAGCACTGAGCCCGATATGCTAATAGCCGCCCGCGAGAAGGTAGCGTTGATCCGGAGTCGTTTGTTGACCGCTCAGAGTAGAAAAAAATTATATGCAGATAATCTTCGTCGACCATTAGAGTTCGAGGTAGGTGACCACGTTTTGGTCAAGGTATCCCCGACTCGAAGTATCTTCCGTTTCGGGAAGAGGGGAAAGTTGAGTCCGAGATTCATTGGACCATTTTAGATTTTGGATCGAGTAGGCAATCTGGCTTATCGATTGGCTTTACCTCCGGCTTTGAGCCAAATTCATAACGTGTTTCACGTCTCTCAGTTGCGGAAGTATGTTGCCGACCCTAGTCACATACTCCAGTTCGATAAAATCGAGATAGCGGATGATCATACATACGAGGAGCGTCCTGTATGAGTCCTAGCGCGACGGATCAAACAGTTGAGGAACACGACGATTCCTTTCGTTAAGATTCAGTGGTTTAGACACGGAGTCGAAGAGGCTACTTGGGAAACCGAGGATAGTATGCGAGAGAGTTATCCCGAATTATTTGACCCTTAGTTTTGAGGACGAAACTCTTTTTAAGGGGTGAGTATGTAATACCCGGTTATGAACTCATTTATTTTCATTCAGTAATTGTCACTCAGTAATTCTCACTCATTAATAATCATTCATATTCATTCATTCGTGTTCACCGTCGGCGTAACTTTGAGTCGTGTATCGGTATCATTCATTATTCAACCTTGTTTGAGAATCGAGACAAGAATATTATCTTAATCGTTGTAATTTCTTAGTAAGTTGATGTTGATATTGGAGTTCATATCATTTCGAATTTACTCCTTGTTCGGATCGTGCTATTTTTAGACCAACTCTCGTAATCATTGCTCGGAACCGCTGTTTTGGGGTTCCCGCAATTCCATTTCGTGTTATTGTTCCCAAGTTTTGAGTTCTATTCGTTTATTCTCTCCCCGGGTCGTTTTTCGTCATTTTTGGGCCCGAATTGTGTGCGCCACGGCACACACCTTGTGCGATTGAACTGGCGGGCCAGACGCGACCGCGTCTTCACTGCCGTGCCGCGCACAAAGCCGGAGCCGGAGCTTATTTCAGCCGCGGGCCGCGGCACACTCAGTCCGCGTCGCGGCACGCGAATCAGATCACCCCTTTTTCAGCGGATTTTTGAGGAGAGAAGTTCATTTCATCCCTTTTCTCATTCCTTCTCTCCATAGGCGACTTCCGGGCGATTTTTTGGGCGATTTGGCATCTTCAGTCTCAGAGATTTCATCCTCCTCGAGTTCTTGGTGTGGATTAACAACATCGCCTTGGGTTCTTCATCCTAATTCAAGGTAACTTCTTCAACCCTAGATTCGAGTTTGAGTTGGAGCATGATGTTTTGGATGATATAATCATGATTTGTCAAGGATATATGTATGATTATGAGTTTTTATGAGTTATCATCGGATTGTTGGAGAATTATTCAAGAATACTTTGAATGTTGATTTGGAATTGGCTTTTTCGATTTGATGATGTCTTAATCTCAAGTTGTGTATTCCTATTGGATTATTGATTGTATTGATGGTGTTTTGTTGGATTGAATCACTCATTTGGAGGTTGGTATTCGATACAATTGGGATTGGTTGTAAACAATGGAATTATTTACAACGCGTTTGTCAAAATGCCCCAATGAGTTTGGATTTGTTGTATCGACTTCTTTAATTGGTTATGATCATAATTGATACGTATATTAAGCGAATTGTTGGTGATTGTGTTATTTAAGGTTGTTAGAGTGACCAATAATTCCATTGAGGACGTTTGTTCGAGGAAGGACATTATTCACCGGTATTTGAGGCAAGTTAATTCTTGCTCGGTTAAAAGGATAATCATTCCTTTCGTTGTTGTTCATTCATACATATAATTCATTCATAATACATCAATCATGTTGAGACTTAAAATTATCAAACTAATCATTCAATTCACGAGGAACGACGGTTCCAACCATTTCATTTGAGCTATCACTCATTGCGTTACTAAGTCACCTCGGTGAGTCATTCTTGACCCTTGTCGGATTTCTATTCATTATTCCTCTTCATGGTCGCTTTTGTCTTTGTGACCTTCCGGGATTGTATTGCGTTACCGGGTGGTATATGTGTGAAATTTTTAGTCGGGCACACTAAGGTCATTATGTATATGCGGGAATCCGGACACATTGGAGTATGCACATGGTAACGTGCCTCCGTGAGACTAATAAGGCCAAGTTTTGCGGGTGTTTATGCGGGACGCCGGGCACTCGGCATACTTGTGCACTTGCACATCCCATTCGGGCATACTATGATGCCCCTCATTCAACTTGATTTCATAACTAATTCATGTGATTATTGTATTTGTTCAACTCTTGAGGATTGTTGTTCTGTTTAACTGACCCCGTTGGGGATGTTGTTTTTAGGTCATGGCAAGGCAAAGGCACGGGAAGAGAACGTTGAAGGTGAGGAGTCCCAGTGATACTAGTAGGGGGGCCCAGTCTGTCCACTTATTCATGTTTCTTTGATGTGTATTTTCCACTGCAGTTCCGTTTGGATTTTCATTTTATTCAGTGTTGTATATTTTATCTTCATATGAAATATACATGTATTCTGTATTCTGAGTGTGTTGTAGTTGAAACTCCTCATCGGAGTAACTGATAATATAATGTGCTTCGGTACTACAATTATATTATTTATTCATTAATTTTCACTCGCCTGGTGGGTCCCAGTTGGGGGTTCACGGCACTGTAATATCCGTGTCGTGGGCACCACCCTCAAGAAACCCCACTCAATTCGATCGTATGCTTTGGCTAGATCAAGTTTTACAGCCATCAAACCCTTACATTTCCTTCTCATCGAGTGAATCACTTCTTGCAAGGCAACAATATTATCCACTGCGTGTCTCCCAAGGATGAAGCTAGATTACTCAGGACTGACAATTCGACGTAGAATAGGGCGAAGACGTGCCACAATCAATTTATAGAGGATTCGAGTAGTAGCATTAGTTAGGCTAATTGGGTGCTCAATAAGATATGGGTTATCAACTTTAAGGATAAACGTGATCAAAGTTTCATTAATTCCTTCAGGGAGCTTTCTCATGCGTAGATAATTCACAAGCATTTTAGATAAGAGAGAGCCGACGATATGCCAATATCGTTGGTAAAACACGGGTTGGATTCCATCGATGCCTGGGGCTTTATAACGCCCTAGATTCTTCACAACAACTCTGATTTCCAAACTATCCGACGTATGCATAAGTGCAGCTTGGTCCTCAACTTTGAGGTAGCAAAAAGTGGGCAAGTCAATATTTTCCATGCTGGGATCCTCCAACCTGTTAGTGGCATAAAGAGTTTTATAGAGCTCCATTCCCACTTCTTTAATTTCATCATTATCTGTACACCAGTTTCCCCCAATATTCTTTAATGCAAGAATGCGATTCCGCTGGCGTCTGACAATAGTGGAAGTATGAAAAAATTTGGTATTTCCGTCTCCCATTGCCAACTTCGGAACCCGACTTTTTTGAAACCATAGTGTCTGTTCTTGAGAAAGTGTATCCATATACTCCCCCCTGCAATTTGCGTTCAAGGTGTACCAGAAATTTAGATGAGGATGAACCAAGGGCAGGTTGTATACCTGCAAGATGAGCCTCCGATCTTCGTTTGCTTCTAAATATCTTTCTAAAGCAAGTTCGGTTCCACTGTTCTGCTGCTGCCGTCAAGCGATTAATAGTATTTGATGTATTTCTACTATCATTTCTCCAATTATTGTATACAAGATCTTTGAAGCCCGGATAAAGAAACCATGTTGCTTCTATTCTAAATGGCCGAAGAGCAGGGACTGGAAGTGAAAATGGCGTGGTGATGAGTATCGGAGAATGGTCTGAATACATTTTTGAATACATTTTTGGCAAGTGCGAGGCCCAAGATTCCGGAAAAGAGTCCTCCATGGTTTATTACATAGACTATGATCTAATCTCTCCTTGGTGACAATACGCCCATCCTGCGAACGGGTCCAAGTGTACCGAGGTCCTTTAAATCCCATATCAATCAAATTGCATGAGTCAATCCACTCTATAAAACGAGCACAAGCATTCGGGTTAGCAGGGCAGTGTCTCCATTTTCCATGTGGTGTTCCGATATCAATTGAATCTCCCGCTACAATCCAAGGCATGGCATGATCACTTCCCACTATTTGTAAAATGCTGCCATAATTCTTCCCTCTTGCGAACCTGAGGGCTTGCATAGACTACCAAGAAGAGGCAATACATATTCCATTTATCCCGAACTAAAACAGAGAGATCCTGATGCATAGAAGTAATTCTCTCAATATGGATAACATTGTCTTTCCAGAAGAGCCATATGCCACCAGTAAAGCCTATAATTTCAACAACTTCCATTTGCGTCATAGATGTACGCTGGATGATCGGTTCCGCATCCTCGCTGGAGACTTTAGTTTCCAAGAGAACAGGGATTTCGGGTCTATGTTTACGAATCATTCACATGTTAAGTTGATTCAGTCCGAGTTACCTGCACCTCTGCAATTCCGGACGACTATCTTCACTAAAATAACAAATTAATAGGTGTGATGCTAGATCAATACCTCTATGACAACATGGCATCATCATCGAGATTGGGGCACTCCTCGTTCAAATATGAACTTTAGTCCACGCGATCGATATCAAATACTTGAGGTTGGTTATCTTAAGAGGGAACAACATGTCTCTCATCATTATCACCAAAAGCTTCCACCATTTATTTCGGGGCCGGTGGTTTGTCCAGAAACATGATATCTTCCAGACTACCATGGGCTGGATATTGATGGGGAGACTTGTCTGGGCTATTATTCGGGGGTGGGTGTTGGTGACTTTCCTGGGAATGTATAAATAGTTGGGAAGTCCCGGGAGGCAAGTGATAATTCTGCTTGTCTGACGCGCGAAACACCATACCTCTGGGGAATTGGATTGTCCCCAAGTTCGCTGGTTTCTTGGAAGTTGCTCGATGAGAGGTCACATTGCGAGTCTGTATATTAACATCTTTTGGAAAGTGTGGGATCTTTTTACCCACCGTCTGTTTTTTACGCGCATAGCGGTACCATTCCTGAATGTACGAGTAGTTTTTGTATGCACCATAGAGCTGCCTGTACTTTTTAGATCCATAATTCGATTGGTTGAGAGTCTAGGAGGGTTCTGCTCCTCCATATTGCCCAGCGAATGGAAACGAGACACATGCCCAAAAGTCTCCGTCGATCCAGATTTTGAACGACAATAGCTTTACTTGGTCCCTTACGGGTAGGGCTGAGAATCCGGAGGTCTCGGTCTCGAGTCCCGATTGTCCCGGTCCCGAAAATCACCAATTTGGTGGTCCCGGTCCCGTTCGGGACTTCGGGAGTCCCGATTCTTGAAATGGGATAAATGGAAGTCCTGGTCTCGATCCCGAGGATAATTTTTCGAAATGTCCCGAATGTCCCGAAATGTCCCGAAATCAGAAAAGAAAAAAAATTGATTGAAATTAGAAATTTCAATGGACTTCGGGATAGTCCCGATCGGGACTCGGGACTCAGAGTCGAAAATTACAAAATCTCGAGTCCGGTCCGGTCCCAATCCCGTAAAATTCGAGACTCGGGGTCCCGTTCCCGTCGGGACTCGGGACGGGACCGGGATTCGGGATTTCCCGATCCTAAATTCTCAGCCCTACTTACGGGTTCGTCGTTGTGCAATCATCAACGACCCATAGAGTAAATCTGAAGCTTCAGCTGCTTTTTCGTTAATAATCTTTTATTGCATCACATTGTCTGTAATATCCGCATTTTTCTTTTACTTTTTGATGTATTTTTCGTTTTTAGCGACTCACTTGTAACCGTATTGATATTTCGAGAATATTTAATATTGGACTTTTTGTCATCCGAGCTTGTTTCGGACTTGTTTTACTCAATTCCGTGTTTAATGTCATTTCCGTCGCTATTTCGTTCGATTCTCATAACCGTTGTTCGGAACCGCCGTTTCGGGGTTGGCTTAGGTCCGTCTCATGTTGTTATGCATGTTGTGAGCTTTCATTTGTTGTTTCGATCATGTATCGTGTGGTTCAGATGTTTTGGTCCGTTTTGTAATTTCCAAAGTTTTGGGATTATTACTAACGTTGGAGTTTTCCGTACCCTCGGGTAGTCGGAATCGTGTTTTCTTTTAGCGCTTTGGTTCTGACTCAATCTTGTTGTTCGTGTGCCTCCTTCGATACGTTGTTTGGTGTCGGATGCATGTTGTTTTCACTCGAGATGGAATTCGCTGTTTTCCATCCTTGAATGCTATCTGTGCTGCTGTATGCACTCGATAGCCCACGCTACCGCTGTTGTGTAGCGCACGCTATCGTTGTTTTGTAGCGCACACTATGACCGTTTAGTAGCGCGCGCTAACGGCTCGAACACAGCAGTGACAGTGGGTTGTTTCTGCTCTCTGCTCTCTGGACGAGCAACTTAGCGCACACTACATTTGTATATTAGCGCACGCTACGGTTTGGACTTAGCGCACGCTGGGTGACCGGTAGCGCGCGCTAACGCCGCAGTCCAAACTGGGCAAAATGTTTCTGGACTCGGTTTGGTGCCCAGGTAGCGCACGCTAACTTTTATCGTTAGCGCACGCTACGTCTCTCTGGTTATAAAAACCAGAGAGTTTACCAGATTCATCATTTTTCTCATTTTCCTCTCCTCTCCGCTGCCGAGCGACTCCAGGGCGATTTGGATCGATTTCTTCTTCCGATCACTTCAGAGATCATCTTTCCTTGAGTTCTTGGTGTGGATTAACAACACCAACACTTGTTCATCATCCTTAATCCAAGGTATTCTCCTAGAACCCTGTTTTTGGGAAATTTGGGTTTTTTTGAGTTTTCGCCCGATTCGTTCCTTATTGTTGATTAATCCATGATGTATATGATTAATCTTAGTGGTATTCTTGTTTTCCCTACGATTTCATGGTAAGTTTCATGGTATTTGTGAAATCGAGAGGGTTCGGTTGCGATCCGTCCTTGTCGCTGTTTTGTACGTGTAACACCCCCGATATATTCAGGAATATTACAGCGCCGTAAATCCTTTACATAAGGATTTACAAGGCTGAAGAATTTAAACAGGCATTAAAAGGTACTAACGAATGGAAATAACGAAATTACGGTACAACAGTTCTGACCCAATACAGAAATAGTACAATTGTTCAACAGAACTCAATAATACATCACCAAATTCAAATCATCACAAATGACTTCGTACTCGAGTACTTATTAAAATAACCAACAAATAATGCATGATGAAACCCGGTCGGAACATCACTCTGCACCCTCGTCGTCATGCATCTCCAGTGGTTGTTTTCCCGCTCTCCTAGATACTGAACATACACAAATGTTCACCCCCGAAGGGGTTAGCACAACGATGCTAGTACAAGTACAATAATCATACAACACTGATATAATCAACAATTATATCATAACAAGTTTCTCCAACGAGAATATCCACAACACATATCATATCATAACAGTTTCAACATACTGATGGTATTCCAACGATCCAGTAGCACACACTATAGATTCCCATGATGATCCCGTCGGACCAACACATGGTGGAACTACCTGTCCAACGATCCAGCGCACACAGCTATAGATTCCCATGATGATTCCCGTCGGATCAACGCATGGTGGACATATATTCACAACATATTTACACGATACAATCACATCATAATTGTCATAATATAAACAACTCTAATTAGAGTACTTGCCTCGGTTTGAAGACAAGAACAATACTTCCACAAAAACGAAAACTCGAAAGTCGTCCTCCTCAATCAATCACGCAACAAGATCAAACCTTAACAAAAGAAATGATATAGGATTTATCTCACGTCATACGGATGTTTAACAATTCGATTTACGGCCAAAAGTTCATAAAATGCAACTGATCAATGAGCTTAGCGCACGCTAAGTACTCTGTGTAGCGTGCGTTAAGTCCGCCCGATAGCGCACGCAAACAACAAAGACTAGCGTACGCTAACTATGCATGGTCATTACTTCACCGACCACCCAATCGACTTCGTCGATGGTTTAGCGACGTTACGTACCAAATGTAGCGACGCTAACTCGTGCTCGATAGCGCACGTTAAACTTCATAGCATAGCGTGCGCTATCTATGCATGGCGATTCTTCTTTGAGCGATAGCTGTTCTTGCCATGATCGAAACAATGAAATCTTGCGTGATAATTCATGTTACTTCCATGAATACCATGTTCATACCCTTATGAATGATTTTACGGATAAAGACAACTTCAGATTCAAGGATACGCATACCAATTTAAAACCATATTCCATTCCAACTTCAAATCTTCATACGACAATTCGAAAAGCTTAACGGTTGATATCAACACCTCTATATCAATCCATATTATCATGCTGAAGTTGATAAACGTTCTATCTATACTAGATAAATCTTTCCATGATCAATCCTTTAGATTTATCCAACAATAATGATTGTTAAAGTCAAGTCCATGATTATTATGAAGTCATCTACTAGATTCGAATTACCAATGATAGAAGCTTCTCTTCACATATTCAGTGTAACAAGATTCGAATCATGATGATTATAATCAAGGTATTTAAGGCTTATTCATCTCACTATTCCAAACATGATATACTTGGATAATTCATCTATGAAAATCCATATCTTGTTAACATGATCATCCAAATCGTTAGAATCCAACTCTAAGTCTTGAGATAGATTGAACATACCTTAATATGATGAAAATCACTGAACCGTAAGGTAGAATCCAACTCCGGTTGGTTGTATGCCACTCCAAGGTGCTATTCCACTTCCATGAACATTCCCAAGTGATAACCAATGTATAAACACCAACAATATGTGTTCTAAGTGTAAAGAAGTATTACTACAGCTCTCTGAACTCTCAAGGATGAAGAATGGGCGAAAGAAATGAAAGCCAAAACGGTTGTTGTCCCATTTATAATATTCTGCATTATTAGCAAGTTAGCGCACGCTACTAAGCATTCCTTAGCGTGCGCTAATAATGGTTGACTTCAGAATTTGTCCGGGTGCGTCCGCGGGAATCTTATCCGGACCCATGTCCCGGCTGGCGCATGTGCTAGCCGTCCCGCTCAATAATTGAGTTCTTAGCGTACGCAACTCCCATCTTCATAGCGTGCGCTAATAATGGCCCGATAGCGCGCGTTAAGATACATTCTTAGCGTGCGCTATCACGAGGTTGCATGAGTAATTTTGCATGTTACTATACTTATGTACAATGATATCAATGCACGAAATATCATACTCCAATAATCAAAATCACCAATCCGAATAATACAGGGTTTGAATACAAATGAAATACACCGTAATAAATCCGGATATTACATACTCTCCTACTAAAAAGGAGTTTCGTCCCGAAACTCAAGACGAAAATAACTCGGGATATCTAGACTTCATATCAGCTTCCGTTTCCCAGGTGGCTTATTCCATTCCGTGACGTGACCACTGAACTTTGACCAAAACGATTGGTTTGTTCCTCAACTGCTTAACTCGACTCTCGAGTATCTTAACCGGTCTTTCTTCAAACGTCCCATCCTGCGCGACTTCGATCTCGCCGAAATCAATGATATGACTGGGATCTGGTATATACCTCGTGGCGGGATACGTGGAACACGTTATGAACATGGCACAACGACGGCGGCAATGCCAATCTGTATGCCAACTCCCAACTCTCTCGAGGATCTCAAATGGTCCGATATATCTCGGACTCGGCTTTCCTTTCCTTCCGAAACGAAAGATTCCCGAGTAGGAGAAACCTTCAAAAGTACGTGATCTCGATCTTGAACTCCAATGGGCGCGGCGTACGTCCGCATAGGATTCTGGCGACTGCAGGCGATTAACGGCCTTTCACGAATCAAGGCTATCTTCTCTCGAGTCCGCTCGATCAACTCAGTTCTGTTCCGATCAAGTCCGATGAATCGTCCCAAAGATAGGGCGATGCATCTCCTTCCGTATAATGCCTCAAACGGTGCCATCTTAATGGAAGCATGCCAACTATTGTTGTAGGTAAATTCAATCAACGGTAGATGAACTTCCCAATCGTTTGACCAATCTAAGGCACAGGCCCTTAGCATGTCTTCCACCGTTTGTATAGTTCTCTCAGATTGTCCGTCAGTCTGCGGGTGATAAGTCAGATCAAGTTCAATTCCGTCCCCAAGGCCTTATGAACTGCTTTCCAAAAGTGAGACACAAAACGACCGTCTCGATCAGAAACAATGGTCTTCGGCGTACCATGCAATCGAACTATCTACGAAATAAATACTCGTGCCAACCTATCTGGTACCCACGTATCCTTAATACCTAGAAAATGAGCTGATTTGGTTAAACGATCAACTATCACCCAAATCATGTTCATTCCTGTCCTGGTTTTCGGCATATTAGTGATAAAGTCCATCGATATGTCCTCCCACTTCCATTCAGAATCGGGAGCGGCTTCAACATTCCAAAGAGCCGTTGATGCTCGATCTTAACCTCACGACAAGTCAAGCATTTCAAACATAGTCCGCTACGTCTTTCTTCATGTTGCCCCACGAAATTCCGCTTCAAGTCCTTATACATTTCTTGGTGCCGGGTGGATAGAATAGGGCGAACTATGAGCTTCCTTCATAATCGTCTGCTTTGAACATCAACATCGGGAACGCAGAGTCGGTTCTGAAATCTCAAAACTCCATCGTCATGAATTATGAATCCGGTGGCCTTTCCTTTGATCACTTCATCATGTAACCGAATCATCAGAGGATCATCTGCCTGTCTAGATTTGATTTCTTCGGTTAAAGATGAAGTTATCTCCATCACGCACAGTTGTCCTTTGACTCTTTGTAACCACACTTCAATCCCTTCACGAATCATCTCTCGTTGAAGGCTAAGTTGGGATGTCAGCGTCTCCAGCATCTGAATAGAGACAGGCTTGCGGCTAAGTGCATCGGCCACTACATTCGCTTTGCCTGGATGATATAAAATCTCCAAGTCATAGTCCTTAATGAGTTCTAACCATCTTCTTTGCCGCATGTTCAACTCTTTCTGACTAAATATGTACTTGAGACTCTTATGATCCGTAAAGATCGGCGGTGAGTCCTGCATGAGATAATGCCTCCGGATCTTCAAGGCAAAAACCACCTTGCTAGCTCCAAATCATGTGTCGGGTAATTCACTTCATAAGGTTTGATTGTCGCGACGCATAAGCGATCACCTTATCATTACGCATCAACACGCACCCAAGTCCTTGGTTGAAGCATCATCAGAAACTATGAATCCTCCAGTTCCCTGCGGAAGTGATAGAATCGGCGCCGTCGTCAATCTCTTCTTCAATTCATCAAAGCTAATCTGACACAATTCATTCCACTCAAACTTTTGAGTTTTCTGCAGGAGTCGAGTAAGTGGGCGGTAGATTTTAGAAAACCCTTCCACGAATCGACGATAGTATCCAGCAAGTCCCAAGAAGCTTCAGACCTCTTTCACGTTCTTTGGAGGCTTCCAATTCAATATTGCTTCGATCTTATGAGGATCTACTCGGACTCCTTCAGCTGACACTACATGGCCGAGGAACATTACTTCCTTTAGCCAGAATTCACACTTAGAAAGTTTGGCGTACAATTGTTCGTTTCTCAAAAGTTCCAATACAATCCGCAAATGCTGCGCATGTTCTTCCGGACTCTTAGAATACACCAGAATGTCATCAATAAATACGACCACAAATTTATCCAAAAATTCAATGAACACACGGTTCATCAATTGCATAAATACAGCAGGTGCGTTAGTGAGACCAAACGGCATCACTACAAACTCATAATGCCCGTAGCGAGTTCTGAACGCTGATTTCGGAACATCAGATTCCTTAATCCTCGATTGATGATATCCTGATCTCAGATCGATCTTAGAAAATACTGTTGCCCCTTGCAACTGGTCAAACAAATCATCAATCCGTGGCAACGGATACTTGTTCTTAATCGTCAACTTGTTCAGCTCTCGATAGTCAATACACAGTCGGAGCGATCCATCCTTCTTTCGGACAAAAAGAACTGGCGCTCCCCAGGGTGAAACGCTTGGCTGAATATAGCCCTTATCCAGTAACTCCTCTAGCTGCTTCTTCAGTTCGTACATCTCGGTAGGTGCCATATGATACGGCGCCTTGGAAATTGGTGTAGCTCCGGGTTCCAGCTCAATGGTAAATTCCACATCCCTTCGTGGAGGTAGTCCTGGTAACTCGTCAGGAAATACATCTGGAAATTTGTTCACAACAGGAATGGATGAAAGTTCCACAATTTCGTCTTCTTTCTACATTGCGTAACACCAGTACGATGCAATACTGTTTCAACAATTTGTGACTTTCATCGCCTTGATCGATTTTCTGAGCTTCGGTTTCCATCCTTGAACAAGACTTGGAGCCATCATCAGCGATCAGTGAAATTTTCCTCCTTCGGTAGTCTACAATTGCTCCATACCGATTAATCCAATCGTCTCCGAGTATCAGGTCATCTCCTTGCATTTCTATCACGATCAGATTTAAGAGCCACTCTCTGCCCCCAAATGATACAGGGAAATTTCTAGTTTCTAAATTTCCGACAATCCTCTCTCCACTCGGTAAACCAACAACATAAGGTTCACAAGCATGAAAACCGGAAATATTCAAACGATTTACACAAGACAAAGATATGAAAGAATGTGTAGCTCTCAGACGAACAAAACGCTTAATCGGCCGGGAAAGGATTTGGACAAGATCTGCGACAAAGAAGATCCCGATCATCTGTCCTCCTCATCTCATACAAACGTGGGGAACAGATCCGCACTCGATGTCCCCTTTCGGTCCCATTGTCCTCTCGCTCGCCTGCGCCAAAATTCCGAGGCATTCGAACACTTTGCCGCGTCTTGGACACCGGCTTCCTTCGAATCGGCCGTGATGAACGGGTTCCATTGTACTTAGTGGCGTCCTTACAAAACGCCGCACGGTGCCCTTCTGTCCGCACTCAAAACATGTAATGGAGTGCGCAAACAATCACGCCAAAGGTGGCACAGGCGACCACAGTTAAAGCACTTCCTAGCTGTATCCGTCGTGGCTGACATTGTTCCGTAATTCTTTCCGCTCTTAGATGGGTGCGGAGGCTTCTTGAAAGAAAAAGAAGACTGGGCCTTGCGGGGCCCACTGCTCTTGTGCTCTGTAAAAGTACCAGAGACTTTCTGTTTCTTCGACTCCATAAACTTCTCCATTGCTGCTTCTTTTATTTCGTACGCCAACGCCTTATCCTGGTATTGGCGGAGAGTGGTACATTCAAAACCGGACATGTACCTATGGATTTCTGGTTTCATCCTCATTTCAAAATGAATCATCATCTCCGCATCTGTTCTGACCAGATGTCGAACAAATGCTAACTGCTGGTTAAACGTCTTAATCGTCTGGGATACGGGTTCGTCTGATGGTTGAGCGTAGAAAAACTCCCGAATTTTGGCTTCCCTCACAGGACGAGGGCAATACTGAGCTTCCATCATCACTTTAAATTCCGGCCAATCAGCATCATGATCTGCAGGTCGGATAGCTTCCCACCACTCGGATGCTTCCCCTATCAGAAAGTACGGGGCAATAGGAGCTCTCCTGTCGTCTGGGTAATTAATTCCAGCAAAAAATTTCTCCAGTTCCTTCAACCAATGGTCCCAAGTGGGAGTCTCGGAAAAGCCGTCAAATTTGGGTGGTTGCATCTTTGCCACTTCTTGTAACCATCGGTCACCTCGATTTCTCATTTCTGGAATCCTTTGTTGCCCATCTCCCTGCTGAATTCCTGCCGCTACTTGCATTCGGTCCACGACCTGAGCGAACTGAGTCATCTGGTTCACGACTTGACGAAGGATTTCTGGCACACCAGGTTCCGGTTCGTTATTGATGGATTGCTGCGGCTCGCCTGAGCTATGACTAGCCTGATTAGAAGGCGACGCCTCCCTTTCAGCATTCCTTCGTCCGCGTCCACGACCGCGACCACGTCCACGTCCGCCTCTCAACATACTGTAAGCACAAGTACTTAATACACAGGAAACAGCATCGTTCTAATATTCAAATATAAAGAGACACAACATGTAAAGAACGAGATAGAGTTTAGGAACTTACAACCACCGTTCGCATGAAGACGTAGGCAGTGCAGTGATGTCATTTACGGCCGGTTACTTCAAAAGACATAAATGACCCCTATTTTAACCCAACGGCCAAGATATCCATAATCTTAGCTCTGATACCATATTCTGTAACACCCCCGATATATTCAGGAATATTACAGCGCCGTAAATCCTTTACATAAGGATTTACAAGGCTGAAGAATTTAAACAGGCATTAAAAGGTACTAACGAATGGAAATAACAAAATTACGGTACAACAGTTCTGACCCAATACAGAAATAGTACAATTGTTCAACAGAACTCAATAATACATCACCAAATACAAATCATCAAAAATGACTTCGTACTCGAGTACTTATTAAAATAACCAACAAATAACAGACAGTAAACCCGGTTGGAACATCACTCTGCACCCTCGTCGTCATGCATCTCCAGTGGTTGTTTTCCCGCTCTCCTAGATCCTGAACATACACAAATGTTCACCCCCGAAGGGGTTAGCACAACGATGCTAGTACAAGTACAATAATCATACAACAGTGATATAATCAACAATTATATCATAACAAGTTTCTCCAACGAGAATATCCACAACACATATCATATCATAACAGTTTCAACATACTGATGGTATTCCAACGATCCAGCGCACACAGCTATAGATTCCCATGATGATCCCGCTTGACCAACACATGGTGGAACTACTGGCCCAACGATCCAAAGACACACGACTATAGATTCCCATGATGATTCCCGTCGGATCAACGCATGGTGGACATATATTCACAACATATTTATATGATACAATCACATCATAATTGTCATAATATAAACAACTCTAATTAGAGTACTTGCCTCGGTTTGAAGACAAGAACAATACTTCCACAAAAACGAACACTCGAAAGTCGTCCTCCTCAATCAATCACGCAACAAGATCAAACCTTAACAAAAGAAATGATATAGGATTTATCTCACGTCATACGGATGTTTAACAATTCGATTTACGGCCAAAAGTTCATAAAATGCAATCTGAATGAACTGCTTAGCGCACGCTAAGTACTCTGTGTAGCGTGCGTTAAGTCTGCCCGATAGCGCACGCAAACAACAAAGACTAGCGTACGCTAACTATGCATGGTCGATTTCAGCGACCACCAATGACTTCGTCGATGGTTTAGCGACGTTACATACCAAGCGTAAGACGCTAACTCGTGCTCGATAGCGCACGTTAAACTTCATAGCATAGCGTGCGCTATCTATGCATGGCAGTTTATTGCTGAGCAGTAAACTGTTCTTGCCATGATCGAAACAATGAAATCTTGCGTGATAATTCATGTTACTTCCATGAATACCATGTTCATACCCTTATGAATGATTTTACGGATAAAGACAACTTCGGATTCAAGGATACGCATACCAATTTAAAACCATATTCCATTCCAACTTCAAATCTTCATACGACAATGCAAAAAGCTTAACGGTTGATATCAACACCTCTATATCAATCCATATTATCATGCTGAAGTTGATAAACGTTCTATCTATACTAGATAAATCTTTCCGTGATCAATCCTTTAGATTTATCCAACAATAATGATTGTTATAGTCAAGTCCATGATTAATATGAAGTCATCTACTAGATTCGAATTACCAATGATAGAAGCTTCTCTTCACATATTCAGTGTAACAAGATTCGAATCATGATGATTATAATCAAGGTATTTAAGGCTTATTCATCTCACTATTCCAAACATGATATACTTGGATAATTCATCTATGAAAATCCATATCTTGTTAACATGATCATCCAAATCGTTAGAATCCAACTCTAAGTCTTGAGATAGATTGAACATACCTTAATATGATGAAAATCACTGAACCGTAAGGTAGAATCCAACTCCGGTTGGTTGTATGCCACTCCAAGGTGCTATTCCACTTCCATGAACATTCCCAAGTGATAACCAATGTATAAACACCAACAATATGTGTTCTAAGTGTAAAGAAGTATTACTACAGCTCTCTGAACTCTCAAGGATGAAGAATGGGCGAAAGAAATGAAAGCCAAAACGGTTGTTGTCCCATTTATAATATTCTGCATTATTAGCAAGTTAGCGCACGCTACTAAGCATTCCTTAGCGTGCGTTAATAATGGTTGACTTCAGAATTTGTCCGGGTGCGTCCGCGGGAATCTTATCCGGACCCATGTCCCGGCTGGCGCATGTGCTAGCCGTCCCGCTCAATAATTGAGTTCTTAGCGCACGCAACTCCCATCTTCATAGCGTGCGCTAATAATGGCCCGATAGCGCGCGTTAAGATATATTCTTAGAGTGCGCTATCACGAGGTTGCATGAGTAATTTTGCATGTTACTATACTTATGTACAATGATATCAATGCACGAAATATCATACTCCAATAATCAAACTCACCAATCCGAATAATACAGGGTTTGAATACAGATGAAATACACCGTAATAAATCCGGATATTACAGTACGAACTTACATGAATCGTAGGTGGGGTGTCGGGTGTCTTCCGTTATTGTTATTCTTGTCGAATTGGTTGTGATGGTGTTTGAAAAATTGTCTAGGTTCGGTGTGTCCAATTTATCGCAACCGCGATTGTTTCCTTCCGTCTTTTCGTCGTGATATCAAGGCAAGTATACTTAATGAACTTACATGCTTAACATGGTAGTATTGCATGAGTAATGTGTGTGTGTATGCTCACTATGGGTTAGATCTGACGGGGTCTCGGTAGGGGTCCACAGAGGCGTGGATCCGCGAGCTTGCTTTTAACCACTACGGGTTAGATCCGACGGGGTCTCGGTAGGGGTCCACAGAGACATGGGTCCGCGGTTAATTGTGGTGCATTTTATAAATGTTTTGGATTATGGCATTTCCGGAAATGTGTGTTTCGAACTTATGTTTTCTCATTTGCATGCTTTGACTATATGTATAAGGTATAAGTTGTTCATTGGTTACTTGTAGTAGCCTAATTGCTAACCCCTTTGGGGACCCGTTCTGGGAAAATTCTTATTATGAATTTCAGGTTATGTTCAGCCGGATGATCGGGCTCTGGGACAGTACGAGGATGCTGGCCAGGGTTGATGACGTGTGCAACAGAGTCTCTTTATTTCCGTTGTCCTTTTTAATATGGATTGTTTTCTTTAAACTTGTGAACTTATAGAAGGTACTCGCGAGTACTTAGGCATTTATACTGGGATTATGGTTTGTATTGTTATATATTATTTACGATTGTCAGTGATGTCGGTTTTGCCGGTTATACTGGGAGTTTCATTTATTTTCGTTATGGTGATGTGTGTTTTCTTGCTAACTAAGATAGTTAGACGAGTGGTATTTATTAATTAGCCTGATGGGTCCCATGTAGGGGTCCACAGTGCTGTAATATTCCCTGAATATCTTGGGGGTGTTACAGAAAATGGTATTAGAGTACTAGGTTTATGGATACCTAGGCTTGTCGGTTAATTGGGTCTAGTTGTGTTTTGTTTTGCACATTGTCACCCCGCTGCCATCATCTCGGTACTTCCAGTGCTCGTAAGTTTTCCTTACTCGATTCCTTGTTTTCCTTGTATCGTACTTCCGATTCTTGAACTGTGACTGTTTTTCCTCTCGTACTTATCATAGAATTGCTATTGCTACCTCTTATCTTCAGTATGGATGCTGGGAGAGGCCGAGGTAGGGCCGTGGTCGTGACCGCGGGGCAGCCAGTGAGGCGGCCACGTCGCACAATTCTGGGGCTGGTAGTACTGATGGTCATCAATGCCATAGTGTTACTCAGGAGGGCGCAACTGATGGTGGCTCCGATCTTGGTGTTGCAGCTGCGATGCAACAAATGGTGAACCAAATGGCTGCGATAGCTCAGGGGGTTCAGAACTCAACTCCGGCCCATGCTACTCGGGGCGGAGCAGATCGTTGGCTTCAGGATGTCATTAAGATGCATCCTCCTCAGTTTTCGGGGGCTTTAGACCCAATTGGCTGGGAGGGGTGGATTAAGGAGATATCCAAGGTCTTTGTTGCCACCAACTGTCCCGAGGATCGCAAGGTCCCTATTGCCCAGTACTTTTTCACTGGGGACACTACTGACTGGTGGGAGGCTGTTGAGCCTAAGGACCATGTTGCTTCATGGGTCGAGTTTAAGGCCCATGAAGGCCCAAGTTAGAGAGGAGAGCGACAAGATTTTCCACTTTTCCGGATGGATGAAACTGAAGATACGTGACTACATGTCTGGGCTCGCCTGCACCACCTTGAAGGATTATCAGAGTAGAGCTCTTGCATACGATATGTCTTTGACGGCCAGTGAGGCGGCTCGTGAGAACAAGAAACAGAAGTCTGCTGGAAATTTTTCGGGCCACAAGAGTGGAGGTCAGCAGAAATCTCAGTTTGCTAACTTTCCTGCTGGTGGTAGTCCAACTCGTTCTACTGGGGGTTTCTGCGGGACTGCCAGTACTCCTTCCGTGATGTGAAGTGTTTTAACTGTGGCCGCCCGGGCCACATCAGTCGAGCTTGTCTGAGTCCTTTGCTGATGTGCAATCGGTGTGGCCAGCCGGGCCACAAGGCTGCTTTCTATGCTGATAGAGAGAGAATTCTTGGTGCCCAGGCTTCCTTTACAGCGCTTAGGGAACCAAGTGTGAATCAAGGATCGTTTGCTTCTCAGTCTCCGTTGAGTGCTAATCGAGGGAGAGGTCGGGGTCAACCTGCTAGAGGGGGAGCTTCCAGTGTCGGCTCCACTCATTCGCGAGTTTACGAGATGAGGAGGGCCGATGATCCAGCATCCACCGTGGCCACATGTACCGTTCATATCCAGTCTCATCGTGTCAGTGTGCTTTTTGATTCGGGTGCTACGCATTCATTCATCTCTCTGGAGTGTGTGCGCCGTTTGAGTCTCGACTGTTTGATGCCTTGTGAGCCTTTCATTGTTAAGATTCCTAGCGGTGATAGGATCGTTGGTCATAAGGAGGTCCGAGACTGTTCTGTGTTTATTTGTGAGAGGGCTTGGCTCTTTAATCTTATTGTTGTGAGTATTGAGGGTGAGGATTTGATTCTCGGGGATGATTGGCTCGAGCGGCATGGTGCAATTAGGAACTACCGCACGAGAATCATCACCATGTTAGCTGAGGACGGCACCGAGCACTCTTTCACGGGGCGAAAGAGGGGAAACCAGAAGTTCGTGATTAACGCCTTGAAGGCGATGAGACTCCTGCGGAAGGGGTGTACTGGTTACTGGTGTTACGCCTTGAAGGAGGAGGACGGCGGGGTCGAGTTTTCATTGATCCCAGTCGTCTGTGAGTTCCCTGATGTCTTTCCTGACGAGTTACCGGGGTTACCACCGGGCCGTGAGGTTGAGTTCTCTATTGAGTTAGAGTCAGGTGCGGCTCCAATTTCGAAGGCGCCGTATCGCATGGCACCTTCAGAGATGGCTGAGTTGAAGAAGCAATTCAGTGAGCTTATTGAGTGAGGGTATGTTCGACCGAGCGCTTCACCTTGGGGTGCACCGGTTCTGTTTGTGCGGAAGAAGGATGGTTCACTGCGTTTATGTATTGACTACTGCGAGCTAAACAAGGTGACCATCAAGAACAAGTATCCCTTACTGAGGATTGATGACTTGTTTGATCAGTTGCAGGGAGCTGCGGTATTCTCGAAGATCGATTTGAGATCGGGGTACTATCAGCTTCAGGTGAAGGAGTTCGATATTCCGAAAACAGCTTTTCGGATGAGTTGTGGACATTTTGAGTTTGTGGTTATGCCCTTTGGGCTAACCAACACACCGTCAGTGTTCATGCAGTTGATGAACAAAGTTTTCATAGAGTATTTGGATAAGTGTGTTGTCGTCTTCATTGATGATATCCTTATCTATTCGAGGAATGAGGAGGAGCATGCGCATCATCTGCATGTTATGTTGGACATTTTGAGGATCGAGCGACTCTATGCGAAGTTCTCGAAATGTGAGTTCTGGCTGAAGGAGGTGATGTTTCTGGGTCACGTAATTTCAGCCGAGGGGGTCCGTGTGGATCCACAGAAGATTGAGGCAGTGTTGGATTGGGCGTCGCCTAAGAATGTGAAGGAGGTACGTAGTTTCTTGGGTTTAGCTGGCTACTATCGTAGGTTCGTCGAGGGGTTTTCGAAACTGGATCGGACACTTACACAGTTGCTTCATAAATATGAGAAGTTCTTCTGGAATGACAAAATTGAGGAGCTCAAGAGGCGTTTGACTTCAGCCCCGATTTTAGCGTTGTCGTGTGGCAACGAAGGTTTTGCTGTTTATAGTGATGCTTTGGGTCAGGGTCTTGGGTGCGTATTGATGCAACACGGCAAGACTATTGCGTATGCATCGAGGCAGTTGAGGCCGTACGAGCTAACTGCCCTACTCACGATTTGGAGTTAGTGGCAGTTGTCTTTGCGCTCAAGATTTGACGTCACTGTCTTTTTGGCTCTGCATGTCAGATATTTATCGATCATAAAAGTCTGAAGTACATATTTACTCAGCGGGAGTTGAATATGAGTCAGAGGAGGTGGTTGGAGTTCATTAAGGATTACGACCTCGAGATCCTTTATCATCCGGGCAAGGCGAACGTCGTGGCGGATGCCTTGAGTCGGAGACCGGTTGTATTACGGACGCTTGAGATACTTATGTCTCAGAGCTTCAGCGGGATTTGATCGAGTTGAGTGTTGAGATCTTATTTCCAGGAGCTGTCGGGCAACTTTGAGATCTTATTGATCCGATGATTACTCAAATCCGAGAGAATGTTCTTAAGGGGACGTCTCCCGGGTTTGTGATTCACGAGGATGGTGTGTTGAGATTCCAGAGTCGGCTTTGTGTACTGAACGACTTGGAATTGAGGCAGAGTATTTTGCGAGAAGCCCATGCTACGCCTTACTCAGTTCATCCTGGTTCGAGTAAGAAGTACAAGGACCTGAGGAGGAACTTTGGGTGGAATGACATGAAAGAGGAGGTCGCACGGTTTGTAGCGAGATGTTTGACTTGTCAGCAGTTCAAAATCAAGCATCAGCGACCGGCCGGGTTACTGCAGTCGCTTCCCGTCCCGGAATGGAAATGGAAAGATATTTCGATGGACTTCTCACGAGCTTGCCGAGATCGAAGTCTGGTATGAATATGGTTTGGGTGATTGTGGATCGTCTGACCAAGTCGGCACATTTTCTGGGCATCAAGGATACTTGGGGTCCAGAGAGGTTGGCTCGTGTGTTTATTGCGCAGATTTTGAGGCTTCACGGTACTCCGAAGTCTATTGTTTCATATCGTGATGGATGTTTTTTGTCGTATTTTTGGCAGGCGGTACATAAGGCGTTGGGTACTCGTTTGCATCTGAGTACTTCTTTTCATCCTCAGTCAGATGGGCAGTCGGAACGCACTATCCAGACATTTGAGGATATGTTGCGTGCTTGTGCTCTCGATTGGAGCAGTGATGAGCATTTGCCGTTGATCGAATTCACGTACAATAATAGTTGGCACGCGTCGATTCGAATGGCACCGTATGAGGCGCTTTATGGGCGGCGATGTCGATCGCCGATTTGCTAGAGCGAGGCGTCGGATTTGGTTGGGAGCGAACCGGATATCGACGAGGCGAAAGGTGGAATTGATTCGGGAGAGGATGTTGACTACTCAGAGTCGACAGAAGTCATATGCCGACGTCCGTCGTCGACCTTTGGAGTTCGAGGTGGGAGACCATGTTTTGCTAAAGGTGTCTCCTGTTGTGTCAAGAATTAACACTTTCCGACCGGCGATCGCCTAGGAGGACGGGCGACCGAGTCACTGCCGAGCGGCCAAGTCAGTTCTGCCGATCAGCAACCTGGCGACCGAGCCCTAACCCAGCGGACATGCTAGACTGGCCAACCGAAGGTCCCAGGACAAGTCCCGGTGCCGAGCGATCGACCTCAGATACGATCGTCTCTCGGTACTCGGCGACCGACTCCTGGCGACCGACGCCTGGCGACCTACCTTGGCGACCGACCATTGGCGACCTCCATCCACTGGCCGATGGCGACCTCGGATGATCAGCTAGAGCCGACCTCCTCATGTCGATCACCACCGATGGCCACCCAGTCGGCGAAGGCCGAGCCTCAAGACTGGCACCACGTGCAAGGGCCGAGACAAGATCCGCGAATCTCGGGCCATTGACCAAAGCCTGACAGATTCCCTCCACCAGCCGACAGGCCGCCGAAAGCTTGTCAGTAGGGCCACATGTTGGCTGACTCCGGACACGTGATGGCTCCTTATTGGACCGCCCAGCTGTGGCAGCCTCTTCCTTGGACTTTAGCCCGACAGCCAGCATCTTCCTTGGACTTTAGCCTGACAGCCCAGGAAGATCGCCCCATTATAATATTGGCCGCGGGCAGCGGCCGCCACAGACAGACCCACTGTCCTTATATAAACAAGGCTCCCAGCACTTGTCCAGGGACGGAAATTCTTCTGGATCGAACCTTTACCACAAAAAAGGCTTCAGCTTCCTTCAGCAATATTGCGATTCAAGCACACTATACAGAAGCAAACATTAAGCACTTGGCTAATCTCCAACTCTTGGCAACGGCTTTCTTTCGGTCTTACTTCTCCCGGCCTTTTCTCCTCGAGCAGATTATCGGCGGGACGAAGAACACCAAGCTTCGCTCAAGAGCCGGATTAACAGAGTCTTTGTACACTCATTGTATTCAGATTTCTCTCATTAATACTTGTATCCACGAATATTTGTATTAATAACATCTCGCGAGAGCATTCAAGCCCGGGCCTAACAAACCCGGCAAATCTTGTATTATTTATCTTCTCTCGGAAGTGCTCCCGCAATTGTTGTTTGTTGTCCGTCTTCCAGCAGTATTAATCTTCGGATAAATATTTTGGGCAACAACAATTGGCGCTAGAGGAAGGACATCCAACCCTCGATTTTTTATACCTACCGTCCCGAAGAACACTCACTGTTCTGGCGGATACTTGAAGTGACACTCACCGCACTTCAAAGAAATCCTTCGAGAATCATGTCTTCGCATCCGCATCGAAGAAAGCCGCCACCGCCAAACCCCTGCCTGGTCCCGGGCCCGAGCCACACCGATGGTGGAAGGTAGCCGCCGTGATCGAGACGCTCGATCCGTCCACGGACGGCGGCCTGCCTCTCGCTCGATCGGTTCCGAACCAAGGAACAGATCGAAGGGGCCCTGGCCGTCCTACAGGAGCGACGGAGCGCTCTCGACGCGCCTCCAGCTACCGCCCCCTCGGTCTCCCGCCGGAAGATCAAGCGGAAGCTTAAGGCACTACTGGCCGAGCAAGCGCCAGGAGGCTCTCGCCCGCAAGAAGAGGCGCTCGGCAGCCGGGGCACGTCTGTCTTCTATCGCACGGGGCGACCCGACACAGCGGCCGGGCATCCGGCCCGGCCTACGATACGACGGAGTTGGTATCCGTCACCAGGAGCTCGGCCTACCCGGCTCCCACAAGGCGATCCAGCCGCCTGGCTCGAGCTCGCCAAATTCCCGAGGTCGGCGGCAGCGGGGTCCGGAGGTCGGTACACGATCGCCTCGGCCCCCGCTCCCAAAGCCGATCCGCAAGCAGCCGAGCCGCGGCGATTGCCGCGATGCAACGTCAACTCAACGACATGAAGGCGCTCCTGCAATCCGGGGCAGGCGCCACCAAGACGATCGCCGCGCCGAGCGAGCCGCTCGCGATCGACATCGAGCTCGCCCGGCAAAGACAGGATCGCTCCTCCTCAGACACCCGTGTACCAGGGGCGATCGGACCCCCAAACACACCTTCACAAGTTCAACATCTACATGACCGGGTGTGGGGCATCGGACGCGACCCGGTGCCGAATGTTCCCTCTGACGCTAGACGACCTCGCCCACCGGTGGTACACCTCATTGCCACCTCGGTCCATAGGCTCCTTTAACGAGCTGGCGCACGTCTTCACGGAATACTTCGCCACCAGGGCCGCTCGGCCAGAGGGTCCCCATCGCATGTGGCGGATCAGGCAAGGAGAACAGGAGTCCGACTCGGACTACATCGACCGGGTTGACATGATCATCCCGTAAGCGATGAGACCGCCCTCTACGCGGTCCTAGGGGGTTTTCAGGGTTTCTCGCCTATGTTCAGGCATCTCACGAAGACCCTGCCGACGACCTACGCAGCCTTCCGGGCTAGAGCCGCAGATTTCTGTCTGCAAAGGCTTCTTCTCACTTAGAGTAGATCGATCGGCGCCGTACGACGACCTCCGTCTACCACCCGATCGCTACTATCCGTAAGAGCCGAGGACTCGCTCACCGCCTCTGATCCAACATTCTAAGTGAGGACTAGCCGCCCGATCGCCAATATCGACCTACGAATAAAGCGATTGGCCGCGGCGACGATCGCGATCTTCCGAGATCGCCACATTATCGGCAACCGGTGGACACGATCGCCATCTGATCCGGATATAACATGACGGACCAAGGCATAAGATCGCCTCCACCGCGCTTCATAAAGCCATGGTCACGGCAACGATGGAACCGGCCGCTTCGCCATGCAAGGTCCTTTTCCCGAGATCGCCCGCCCTTCGTTTAAATACGAGGCCGGCGTAGTCGGAGGGCCCTCCAACATTAATCAGTGGACACATGCCACAACCCCGTCTCAACGTACACCGTCGAGGTCGGCCATCTCCATGGCTGGCCGAGGTGGAAGCAGAGCTAACAAGCCGCGGGCGTGGAGTTGATTCATCCGACGCTGCCCCGCGCAAGGACTCCTCTAGACCGAGACCGCACGCCTTCCGATTAAATACAAAGGCGAGGCGCAGCCTAACAGAGGACCCTCATAATAAAGTGAGTCACGAGGCACTCATTGTCTTCGTGCACCAAGACACGGTCATGGGGTCGGTCCATCGATCTCCGCGACTGTGCACGATTCCTCAAGCAAGCGAAACCATATCGGCCAATGTTGTTTTTGCAGGTACAAGACCGAAAGATAGCTAAGCCAATCGACCATGATAGCCCAAGTCCGAGTCCTAAGTCAGCTCAGATCGCCCGTCCTCATCAATACACGATCACCAGCAAGAACCACCTCGCCCCATGTCTTCAACATAGGAGCAAGCTGGGGGGCAATTGTTGTGTCAAGAATTAACACTTTCCGACCGGCGATCGCCTAGGAGGACGGGCGACCGAGTCACTGCCGAGCGGCCAAGTCAGTTCTGCCGATCAGCAACCTGGCGACCGAGCCCTAACCCAGCGGACATGCTAGATCAAGCAATCGAAGGTCCCAGGACAAGTCCCGGTGCCGAGCGATCGACCTCAGATACGATCGTCTCTCGGTACTCGGCGACCGACTCCTGGCGACCGACGCCTGGCGACCTACCTTGGCGACCGACCATTGGCGACCTCCATCCACTGGCCGATGGCGACCTCGGATGATCAGCTAGAGCCGACCTCCTCATGTCGATCACCACCGATGGCCACCCAGTCGGCGAAGGCCGAGCCTCAAGACTGGCACCACGTGCAAGGGCCGAGACAAGATCCGCGAATCTCGGGCCATTGACCAAAGCCTGACAGATTCCCTTCACCAGCCGACAGGCCGCAGAAATCTTGTCTGTAGGGCCACATGTTGGTGACTCGGACACGTGATGGCTCCTTATTGGACCGCCACGGTGGGCGGCCTCTTCCTTGGACTTTAGCCCGACAAACAAGATCTTCCTTGGACTTTAGCTTTGACCCGGAAGATCGCCCCATTATAATATTGGCCGGCGGGCGTCGGCCGCTACAGATGTGACCATTGCCCCTATATAAACAAGGCTCCCAGCACTTGTCCAGGGACGGAAATTCTTCTGGATCGAACCTTTACCACAAAAAAGGCTTCAGCTTCCTTCAGCAATATTGCGATTCAAGCACACTATACAGAAGCAAACATTAAGCACTTGGCTAATCTCCAACTCTTGGCAACAGCTTTCTTTCGGTCTTACTTCTCCCGGCCTTTTCTCCTCGAGCAGATTATCGGCGGGACGAAGAACACCAAGCTTCGCTCAAGAGCCGGATTAACAGAGTCTTTGTACACTCATTGTATTTAGATTTCTCTCATTAATACTTGTATCCACGAATATTTGTATTAATAACATCTCGCGAGAGCATTCAAGCCCGGGCCTAACAAACCCGGCAAATCTTGTATTATTTATCTTCTCTCGGAAGTGCTCCCGCAATTGTTGTTTGTTGTCCGTCTTCCAGCAGTATTAATCTTCGGATAAATATTTTGGGCAACAACATCTCCGATGAGGGGAGTTTTCCGCTTCGGGAAGAAGGGAAAGTTGAGCCCGAGATTTATTGGGCCCTTTGAGATTCTCGAGAGAGTCGGTGAGTTGGCATACCATTTGGCGTTGCCTCCAGCCTTGAGTCATGTTCATAGCATTTTTCATATTTCCGAGTTGAGGAAATATGTTCCGGATCCTAGTCACGTCATCGACTATGGTGAGATTGATGTCGCCGAAGATATTACCTTCGAGGAGTACCCATTGAAGATTTTGGAGCACCGTGAGAAGCGACTGAGGTATAAGACCATCCATTTGGTCAAGGTGCAGTGGTCGAGGCATGGTGTCGAGGAGGCAACTTGGGAAACCGAGGATAGCATGCGTGCTAGGTACCCCGAGTTGTTTGTTTCTTAAGTTTCGGGATGAAACTTATTTTTAGAGGAGTAGAATGTAATATCCGCATTTTTCTTTTCCCGGTATTTTTATTTTTGGTGTATTTTTCTTTTTTAGCGACTCTCTTGTAACCATATTGATATTTCGAGAATATTTAATACTGGACTTTTTGTCATCCGAACCTATTTCGGACTTGATTTACTCAATTCCGTGTTTAATGTCATTTCCATTGCTATTTCATTCGATTCTCGTCACCGTTGTTCGGAACTGCCGTTTCGGGGTTGCCGCAGGCCCGTCACATGTTGTTATGCATGTTGTGAGCCTTTGTTTATTGTTTCGATCATGTATCGTGTGGTTCAGATGTTTTGTGCTGTTTTGCAATTTCCCAAAGTTTTAGGGTTATTACTAACGTTGTAGTTTTCCATACCCTCGGGTATTCGGAATCGTGTTTTCTTTTAGCGCTTTGGTTCTGACTCAATCTTGTTGTTCATGTGCCTCCTTCGATCCGTTGTTTGGTGTCGGATGCGCGTTGTTTTCATCCGAGATGGAATTCGCTGTTTTCCATCCTTGAGTGCTATCTGTGCTGCTGTCTGCACTCGATAGCGCACGCTACTGTTGTTGTGTAGCGCACGCTATCATTGTTTTGTAGCGGATGCTACGACCGTTTAGTAGCGCGCGCTAACGGCTCGAACACAGCAGTGTTAGTGGCTTGTTTCTGCTCTCTGCTTTCTGGACGAGAAGCTTAGCGCACGCTACGGTTTGGACTTAGCGCAGACCGGTAGCGTGCGCTAACGCGGCAGTCCAGACTGGGCAGAATATTTCTGGACTCGGTTTGGTCCAAGTAGCGCACGCTATGGCCCGATAGCGCGTGCTATCGAGGGGCCGTTAGCACGCTAACGGGCCAGAACCGTAGGTTCTGGACTGGCTTTTGGCTGGGTAACGCACGCTAACTTTTATCGTTAGCGCACGCTACGTCTCTCTGGTTATAAAAACCAGAGAGTTGACCAGATTCATCATTTTTTCTCATTTTCCTCTCCTCTCCGCGGCCGAGCGACTCCAGGGCGATTTGGGGCGATTTCTTCTTTCGATCACTTCAGAGGTCATCTTTCCTTGAGTTCTTGGTGTGGATTAACAACACCAACACTTTTTCATCATCCTTAATCCAAGGTGTTCTCCTAGAACCCTATTTTTGGAAATTTGGGGGTTTTTGAGTTTTCTTCCGATTCGTTCCGTATTGTTGATTAATCCATGATGTATATGATTAATCTTTGTGGTATTCTTGTTTTCCCTATGATTTCATGGTAAGTTTCGTGGTATTTGTGAAATCGAGAGGGTTCAGTTGCGATCCGTCCTCGTCATTGTTTTGTACGAATTTACATGAATCGTAGGTGGGGTTTCGATTGTCTTCCGTTATTGTTATTTTTGTTGAATTGGTTATGATGGTGTTTGACGAATCGTCTAGGTTTGGTGTGTCCAATTTCTTGCAACCGCGATTGTTTCCTTCCGTCTTTTCGTCGTGATATCGAGGCAAGTACCCTTAATGAACTTACATGCTTAACATGGTAGTATTGCATGAGTAACGTGTGTGTGTGTGTGTATGCTCACTATGTGTTAGATCCGACGGGGTCTCGGTAGGGGTCCACAGAGGCGTGGATCCGCGAGCTTGCTTTTAACCACTACGGTTTAGATCCGACGGGGTTTCGGCAGGGGTCCACAGAGGCGTGGGTCTGCGGTTAATTATGGTGCATTTTATAAATGTGTTATGGATTATGGCGTTTCCGAAAATGTGTGTTTTGAACTGATATTTTCTCATTTGCATGCTTTGACTATATGTGTAAGGTGTAAGTTGTTCATTGGTTACTTGTACTAGCGTAATTGCTAACCCCTTTGGGGACCCATTTTTGGAAATTCTTGTTATGAATTTCAGGTCATGTTCATCTGGATGATCGGGCACTGGGACAGTACGAGGATGCTGGCCAGGGTTGATGACGTGTGCAACGGAGTCTCTTTATTTTCGTTGTTCTTTTTAATACGGATTGTTTTCTTTAAACTTGTGAACTTATAGAAGGTACTCGCGAGTACTTAGGCATTTTTACTGGATTATGGTTTGTATTATTATATATTATTTATAATTGTCAGTGATGTCGGTTTGGCCGGTTATACCGGAAGTTTCATTTATTTTTGTTATGGTGATGTGTGTTTTGTCGCTAACTAAGATAGTTAGACGAGCGGTATTTCTTAATTAGCCTGGTGGGTCCCATGTAGGGTTCACAGCACTGTAATATTCCCTGAATATTTTTGGGGTGTTACATTGTCTACATTGGTATTCAAAGAAGAATTTTCCATATCCGTATGAGTTTATTTCTCCACGTGCTTGAGCATGGGGAAGCCCTCCAGCCGATGTCCAAACTTCCCGCAATTAAAGCATATTGTATGCAAACCTTCATATTCAACCCAAATTTCCTTTCCATCAACACGCACCGCGGGAATCAGGGGATGATTAAGATCCACTTCGACACATACACGGGAAAGATCACCTCATTGGAGAGCTGCTATCATCCCATCTGGCTTAATTGCACAACCCAATTTGGTACCTATTTGCATCAATGTTGTTGCATCATATAGGTGGATAGGTAGTAATGGGAGTCTTGCCCACACCATTGTGACGGTGGTGGCTTTTGCAAGGGGGTCGAATGAAGGTGTCCATTTATGGATAGTGAGATAGTGCCCCAGAACTATCCAAGGTCCCTCTTCAATTATGCTATCATAATCAGTCTCAGAGGACAGGAATAAGGAAGTCGCTGCCTCCAATTCCGATCATCTCGAGTGGCTGTGCTAGTTTCCACAAGGATCGTAAGCAGTTCAAGCGTACCTTATCGCCGACCGACCAGCCTAGCAGATTCACTACCAGGGCTCGTTTTCATAGGGCATAAAAACGCCGAAGATCTGATTCATGTTGCACAGTTGGAATCTTACTAGTAGATGTTGAGTTTGCATCGATTTGGGTGGGTACACTAAGCCATATGGGGTCATCATCTGGTTCATCCTCTCTAGTGTAAAAGTGAACAGAAGTCGGTTTTAATATATCCCTGAAGAAGCGTGGCTGGGCCCTAATAGGATTCGGATTTATGGGGGCCATATGTTCCATAGGGTAACAAACATGTGGTATATCGTCCTCGCCCATCGCGTTACCTGTTTGAGAATCCTCCGTCTCCGTTGTGATTCCTCATTTCTTCTTAGCACAATTAATATTTTTATACTTAGACTCAATAATTTCATGGCCCAACTTAAGGCCCAAATGGTATTTCTCAAAACTATAACTTGTTTGCCATGAACTTAATCTCTACTGTATAAAAAATACACATAAACTATCCAAAATCTTTTGGACATATATACTACACGCTGAAGAAAAAAGGAAAGAGAGAAGAGAGTTGTCGCCGCTCGACATCCGACTGATTATGAATCAAATCTCGTTCATGTTCGGCAACCCAATTTCATTCTAAAGTCGGTAAGTCCATAACCTCTTCATTTTCATTTTACGATTTTATCTTCGTAGCTTTAGCTCCTTTCATCAACTCACGAATCCGATTCCAACCATGTTCACAACCTCAAAACCCAAACATTTATCCGGGATGGGGCCTAATAACCCAACGTCACTAGGGATGCAAATCAATCCAAACCAACCGAATATATGCCTGGTCAAACTTGTTTGAAATTTTGTCGAGCTTTAAGCATTATGTTTGAACTTGATTTGATTAGTAATCGAGTCGAGCTTGAACGGACTTTTATCGAGCCAAACACGATCGAGCTCGAGTAGTTTGATTTTTTTCAAATGTATTTTATAATTTTTATTCAAATCGAGTCGGGCTTTATATTTTATCAAACAAAAAATTATATTCAAATTTAGTTCATTATATTAACGAAAATTTTTTACCGATCCAACTCGAATGAGTATTGAGTAATTTAATTTGATTTTCAGCCCTAAAAGTCACCTCAGCAACCAACTGTACATTCATCGTCCGTTCACCGCATCCCAATGATTTCAACCTTCTCTTTCCATACCTCACGGCCAGAACACAGAATCCAAACTCCCGATTTCAAGTTCCATTCTGAATCCGACCAAAACCCCAAACTAGAAATCCAAGAGCAAAAAACCCGAACGATTAAAACCAACCCCAACAGTCGATTTCAACAATCATCGACCCGAACCCATCACCGACAAAGGCTAGCTGCCATCTGGGCCTTTCGTGCAACCGCCTTTTTCCTTTTTCTCTCGCAACTGATCTGTGTGTACCTTCTTAAATAGCAGAGAAACGGGGAATATGAGGGGCAGGGATGCGAGACAGTGAGAGAGAGGAAAGAGACAACAGATTTGTGTGTTTTCCTGGTTGTGCGTGGAGAGAGTGTGTGTGTGTGTGTGTGTTATCAGAGAGAGGGAGGCGGATCTCAGTTTAGTGGGAGGGGGTAAACCGAATAAGGGGAAAAGTTTAGGCCCTTCACGTGACAATTGGGTTTGTATCCCAATAAGTTTAGTCAAATTCTATTTTGCCCCTAATTTTCAATCCCCTTCAAATTGACCTAGTCAGTTCCTAATCTTTTTAATTAGATCCCTGTTTGACTCAAATTCCAATACTTTAACTCCTTGCCAACAACAACATTACCCCAATACCTCAATGGCTCCCGCAAAAAGCGGGGTAAGAGATCGGATGTCTGTGCCTTACTCTGTCTTAACACGAGAGGCATTTAGGATGATCCAAAATGAAAATCGCATCGAGAATTGCATGGAACGACTAGTACTTCATGCAATTAGTATTATTGGTCAATTATATTTTTCACCCTCTTATTTTACTTTCAGCTATATCATAATAATAAATTATTATTATTATTTACAGACAATCACGAGAATATACGGGCATACAATTGTTGAGTCGAGCATCTACATCACTATCACGTCAAGAGCTGCATTTTATCAAGGTGTGGGGAATTTACTATGTTTTTATTTTTAATTGTTTTATATTATCTTGTATGTGCACGTGAAATCAGTAAGAAACACTTAATTCTGCAAATCATTCAGAAGCACTTAATTGTGCAAATCAGTCAGAAGCACTTAAATGTGCAAATCAGTCAGAAGCACCTAATTGTGCATAAAGGCTTCGGGCTAGCCAGCGGGTTTCAGAATTTATCAGTCACCTTGATTATAGTTGCTAACATATTTAGAAATTAACTTAGACATATTGCATACTCTCCACACTGAGTGAGTTGTAAGCTCACATAAATTATTTATCCCTTTCAGGTTAAGGAATTCGGTGTGGTGTGCGTTTGAATGTGGGATGTTCAAACTTTATTTATAAATGTTGTTTGTTTATTTATTGTTACTTATTTAAAGTTATGTTTTACGAACAAATGTTTTAATTGCTTTAAATTCACATTAAATACGTTTTGTTTAACGATGACTTTGAGAATAATACTTGTAATTATTATGTTTGGGAAAATTTATTTCCGCTGTAGACATTCATTTATTCTTCTTAAAAGTCTGAAGAATTATCTCCCTAGAATAGGGTGCTACAACCGTTCTATAAACTCGTTAAAGTGTCTTTATCTTATAACATTTTCATTTTCGCAAGTACTCAAAAGCTTTATAGCAATTATGATCATCGACCTCTGCCCCTCCACGTCGACTTCAAGGTACATTTAAGTTATTATCATCCATTATCTGATAAATGCAGTTTACCAGATTAACCATAATTTATATACTAAATATGCAATTTCAATCTATTTTGTAAATAGGAATTTTATGATAAAATATTTTGGTATGCAACTGTTTTCTAATAAATTTATAGATATATGTGTGACATGCATTATTTTATCATTGCTAGAAATCTTTGGAGTTTGGCAACCCATAGATGCAATGTAGTTCTTCATTTTATTTCTCCATTTCGCTGGGTAAGTACTGAGAGGTCGCTGCCTATGATATGCCTTAGGATAATGGCAACTCGTGGACGTAGACGCCTAGCTAACCGATGTGAGGACAACTGGTGATGAGAATGCCAACCTTGGTGTTGGAGCTGGTGGTAGTGGTACCGCAATGTTAACATGCCAACCCATAATTAGGCACAAGTTGTGCAACAATTCTAGCGCTTCACACCATAATCATTCAATGGCCGGGAAGGCCAGAACTTATGAACGAATGGTTCATGTCCTTGGAGCGCACCTTCGAGTTTATAGGGTGCGCTGACGCTCAGAGGATCATACGTGCTCAACACCAAATGATCGAGGATGTGGGATGCTGGTGGATGAGCTATTGGAGGTTGAAGACGACAGCAGAGTCTGCAACTTTTACCTGGGAAACCTTCAAGGGGCTGGTAATGGAGCAGTAATATCCACAGCACTACCGCGAGAAGATGGAGAGAGAGTTCTGGAACCTCGAAGAAGGAGGACTGATGGTTGAAGAATATGAGAGAAAGTTCAACCAGATCAGCGTCTTTGTGGAGCACATGGTGGATACGGATCGTAAAAGAGCCCACAAGTTACAAAGTGGGTTACGCGAGTATCCATCATATCATGGCTGGTTATGGGGTGCTACCCTATACCGAGATAGTATTCCGAGCTCAAGATGTTGAGGCTAGCCAGAATCTGAATCCACAACAGACTGTGAAGCCTAATACCGGTAAGAGGCATTGGAATGAGAATTAAAACAAGTCTGGTGCATCTAATAAGCAGGCAAGGGTTGAACAAAGGTCTGAACCTAAGCCTGAGACCAGTAAGCCGGAGTTCCCTAAGTGTGGTAAGAATCATGGCGGGGGAGTGCTTGTACGATAAAGGTATCTGCTACCGATGCAAGGAGCCAGGGCATTCATCTTCGAAGTGTCATCTCCAAGGGGTCAAAGGTTAAAGTTCTAGAGGAAGATCTCGCATATACTTTTTGACCCGGAGGGATGCATATGAGAATCCCGACATGGTGTCAGGTATGTTTACTGTATCTAAATTTCCCGCTCTCGCATTATTTGTCACTCAATCCACTCTCGAATCGTTTGACACCGGTGCCACATGCTCTTTTATGTCTATAAAGTTTTATCATCCTGTTGGATGTAGGAGGGATGTAGGAGCATTAGTATTGTCGAAACACTAAAAATTAGCATCCCAACAGGGGAGTCGATCTTCACCAATGAACTAGTAGAGAACTTGAACATTGAGATAGGAGGAATGAACTTTAGTGCTAATTTATATTTAATCGACATGATAGACTTCGACGTAATCCTTGGCATGGATTGGCTGAACAAACATAATGATGTCATAAGGTGTCGAGATAAGGAAGTTACATTTCCATTGTCGGAAGTCGAAGATGGTACCTAGAGTCATTTCGGCAATGAGTGCATTGCAGGGTTTGAGGAAAGGGAAGTGTCAGGGATTTTTTGTAAGTCTCATTGACACTCGAAAGGTTGAGACTACCCCTACAGACGTACTTATAGTGCGCGAGTACTTGGATGTATTCCCATAAGAATTGTCGGTAATTCCACTTGATCGGCAAGTGGAAATCAGCATCGATTTGGTACAAGGGGCAGCCCTGATATCTAAGTCACCATACAGAACGGTGCCACCAAAGGAATTTCAAGAGTTCAAAGTTCAAATCTATGAGTTGTTGGATCTTGGGTTTGTCCGCCCTAGTGTCTCACCACCGGATGCTCCCGTTTTATTCATTAAGAAGAAAGATGGATCACTCAGGATGTGTATCGACTACACAGAGTTGAATCGGCTCACTGTCAAGAACAAATATCTGCTCCCAAGGATAGAGGACCTGTTTGATCAACTGAAAGGGCCCAGTACATTTTAAATATTAATTTAGGATCTGGCTACCATCAATTGAAGATTAAGGAGAGTGATTTCTAGAAGACGACATTTACAACCCATTATGGGCACTATGAGTCATTCGGTCTAAGTAATGCACCAGCTGCTTTTATAAATTTGATGAACATGGTGTTCCATCCATACTTATAGAAGTTCATGATTGTCTTTATAGATGATATTTTGGTGTATTCCAAGGACAAGAAACAACACCAAGAACATCAAAGAATCACTTTGGAGACATTTTACAAGAAGAGGTTGCATGTGAAGTTCAAGAAATGCGAATTTTGGTTAGACCGAGTAGGATTTCTTGGTCACGTGGTGACCTGCTAAGGTAATTGAGGTAGATCCCGGCAAGGTTGAGGCAGTTATTAGTTGGGAGATACCCAAGAATGCGAGCGAAGTTTGTAATTTTTCGGGCCTCTATTACCAAACAATCATAGAAGATTTCTCGAAAATAGCCATGCCTATGACTCAGTTGTTGGGATTCCGGCAATAAAACGAAATACGCAGCGGAAAAATAAAAATGAATCCCAAACAAGATCGATCAAGTAACATATATACCAAAAGAAAAGACGAAGATAAAAGGATCAAAGTCCCAAACCCTTGAAGCCTTTGATAATATCTTCGTAAGTTGATGTTGTTCACGAATCCGAGCACGAGCACGAAATGCCTTCGTCCCAAATACTGAAAATAAGATGCCTCTACGTCACCACGCGTCGGAACTTGACCGAAAAAATATATAGCAATCCGTTCTTAATAGAACACGGCTAGGAATTACTATTTGAATTTTTCTCTCTTGTTTTTCTTGATATTCTTTCTCCTCCAAGAGGAAGAACAAAGATGAAAAATATATTTTATCCCTCTCTCCTTATGTCACGGCTGAAAGATGCCTTGCCTTAGTTGTTATAAGAGTTGTCTTGTTTTCAATTATATATCTCAAGGTAAAGAAAAATGAGATATTAAATATATCATCAATTCATCACCTTTTGAAAACATGTGGAAAACAACATGCATGGTGTTATAAAAACAAAATAAACACCAAGACCATGTGAGGGGGGCGGCTAGGAGGATCTTTCCAAGAAACGGGCCGAGTCACTCGGCTCGTGTACCGGACGTTCGTCAAACGAATCCGTTAAATACACTCCGTTTTATCTCCAATGTATTTATATTAATTAATTAATCTAATTAATTAATTATATCAAATACAAATATATTTATCTAAGAAATATAATTTATGAATTAAATTAATTACCCGATAACTTAATTTCAATTCCTAAGACCGCTATTTGATTTATCCAATAAATCATAATTAGATATCCAATATCTAATATTATTTAGAGAGATAATAAATTCACATTTATCCGACAACGCTCCTAATGCGCGACTCTGTAGGTCCGTCTCAGCCGGCATTGGGAGGAACCAATGAGTGCGGGCAGCACTTAGCCAGCCTAGCGGGCCGCACTGTAAGTCCCGACTGAGAACGAATGAAGGGATCATTCCAGAACTATTATATCGTGAATATCATATATGTATAGACCCTTCATCAGATGTCCCGGTCAAGTCTTCGGGTCACGGTAAAGTCAAACCCTACTGTTGATTAGACTTTATACATGTGTTAATGCAAATCAAGACCGACTGATTACTAGTGTATCTAATACGACTATATCAGAATGCTTTGGCCAAAGACTTATGATCTTATTTGCCATTAACCGTATAGGACATTCGCCTGCTCACTAACAGGAGATTTAATCCTTTCTTGGCATACAGTAAAGACTGCTACCTGCCCGTATAGTCCGCACTTTGAGGTTGACTCAGCAATTAAGCAAATGAGTCTAACTACTCTAATGACAAACTAAGCGTCACAGACACATCTTCTACTGAACCCTCAAGTCAAAGGTCCACGTATACTATCACAACCTTTCGATTCATCATCGACTCTCCGAGAGTGAATACCGTGTGACTGAATCAAGTATGAGTCGTGTTCGAGTATACTGGTCCCACCAATATACTTATAACTATCCTATCAAGACATGCAAACGTCCTAGCATCAGTTATACAAGTCTTACTTAAAACTTAATATCCATTTAAGTTTATTGACTTGCGAACGGTTTACGTAAATAAACTTTAAACACTTCTAGTGTATTTTATCTTATCCGATAACGAGAATGGAATGTTCGATTTATTTACATGTACTTCACTTCAATGTTTACCAAATCAAGAATGCATTTGAAATACAATAAACAGTGAATGAATCGTATTGACTTTTATTAATTATTCCATAATTACAAGTACAATGCCCCTACTCTCTCATCCCCTGAGTGGCATTCGAGGGCATATTCCTAACAATCTCCCACTTGCACTCAATGCCACACATCATGGTATCTAATACCCATGTTATTCAGATGTCTTTCTAAGACGGCCTGAGATAATGGTTTAGCCAGCGGGTCAGAGACATTGTCTTCTGAGTCTACTCTTTGCAACGAAACATATCCTTTTTCGACCATATCTCGAACGATGTGATACTTTCTCTCTATATGCTTGGTGTTGTGGTGAGCCCTCGGCTCCTTGGCTTGGGCGACAGCTCCATCATTATCACAGAATAGTGATATAGGCAGCTCCGCATTAGGCACCACTTGAAGTTCTTGTACAAATTTCGGCATACAAAATGCTTCTTTGCTAGCCTCTGAGGCAGCTTGGTACTCTGCTTGGCAGGTGGAATCTGCAGTAGCGGTTTGCTTGGAGATTCTCCAAGATACTGCTCCTCCATTGAGAGTAAACAAATACCCAGATGTCGACTTAGAGTCGTCATTGTCTCCTTGAAAATCAGAATCGGTGAATCCAATCACCTTCAGTTCTCCACCACCGTAAGTAAGAACCATATCTCTAGTTCTTCTTAAGTACTTAAGAATGTTCTTTACGGCAGTCCAGTGTTCCCTTCCCGGGTTTGCTTGAAATCGACTTACCATATTCACAACGTAGGCTAAGTCTGGTCTCGTACACAACATAACGTACATGAGGCTACCCACTGCCGAGGCATAGGGTACCTTACTCATCTCTCTCTTGTGTTCCTCACTTTGAGGACACATTTTCGTGGTGAGATCAATTCCATGTCGCATGGGAAGGAACCCTCTTTTAGATTCATCCATCTTGAATCTTCTCAGGATTTTATCTATTAAGAGGGCTTGAGAAAGTCCTATCATTTTTCGCGGTCTATCTCTGTAAAGACGGATCCCTAGAATGTAGGAAGCTTCTCCCAAGTCTTTAATGGAGAACGTTTTAGAATGCCAAGCTTTCACAGTGCTGAGCATTGCTACGTTATTTCCTATAAGTAGAATATCATCTACATATAGTACTAAGAACGCAATGTTGCTCCCACTGACCTTTTTGTAAACACATGGTTCCTCCTCATTTCGTACGAATTCAAAATTCTTGACTGCTTCATCAAATCGAAGGTTCCAACTCCGAGAAGCTTTGCTTCAGCCCATAAATGGCTCGTTGCAGCTTACACACCTTATGAATATTAGCTTTGGACACAAAACCCTTAGGCTGTTCCATATAGATTTCCTCCTCGAGGTATCCATTTAAAAAAGCCGTTTTGACGTCCATTTGCCATATTTCAAAATCGTAATAGGCAGCAATGGCAAGCATCATGCGAATCGACTTGATCATCGCTACGGGCGATAAGGTATCATGATAATCGATCCCTTCCCTTTGGGTATAACCCTTTGCCATCCCCATCAGTCTTTCTCTTATAGATCCATTTATTTCCAATAGTCCTCATGCCAGTTGGTAGATCTACTAGAGTCCATACCTGATTTGTATGCATCGAGTCTATCTCAGCTTCCATTGCTTCTTGTCATTTGTCGGAGTCTACTTCCACTATCGCTTGGTCATAGGTGACAGGGTCTTCCTCACGGCTATCAGGTGCATCGTGGAGACCCAGTTCCTCGACATGTGTATAGCCATAACTCTCAGGTAAGTGAGACACCCTATCAGACCTTCGAAGTGGAGGTTGTGTTTGTAATACCCGTGATTTTCTTTTTCGGTAATTTTTCATTTTTGGCATTTTTCTAGTTTCCAGAACTCGCTTGCGACCATTTTGACATTTTGACAATGTTTTGTTCTTCGTGTTTGGTCATCCGAGTTCGTTTCGGTATCGTTTTGTCGAGTTCCGTGCTTTTTGGCGACTTTTCCGCACTTGAGTTCGATTCTTGCGAATCTCGTCCGAAACTGTTGTTTCGAGTTTCTTGTAAGTTCATTTGATGTTATTATTCATGTTGCGAGCTTCAGCTTAATGTTTCGATCGTGTATCGTGTATTTCGGACATTTTGGGCCATTTTCGTAATTTCCCAAAGTTTGGGGTAATTACGTTCCGTTGTCGAATTTCGAGCCTTCGGGTGGTCGGAATCATGTGTTCTCCTAGTGCTCGAATTCGTCTTTGCGAGTACTTCGTAACCGTATCTTCGATTCGTATTCAGGTTCGGGTTTCGGGGTCGTTCGGGCCGTCGGAGTGGGGCCCGACCGAGTCATGGCCAGGCAGTCTGGGCCGAGGCTGAGTTACGACCGGTAGTGCTCGGCAGTTACGTACGTAAGGCCGGTTACATACGTAAGTCTTAGCCGGTTACGTACGTAACGCTGCCGGCATTTCTAGGCAGTGAGTCGGCCATGGCCGGTTATGTACGCAAGCCATGACCGGTTACGTACGTAAGGCGTCCGGCAGGCAGCCTATTTAAGGCTCTGCAGACGGGTTTTTCATCATTTTTCTCACTCGTTTCATCCTCTTCCGCGGCTGGAGATTTGATAATCATGGAGGGATGTTGTCAGGTGTTAAATCCATGAAGTCTTGGAGTTCATATCATCAATCATCCATCCTATAACATCCTTTAATCGAGCGAATCAGGTGAGATTTCCTAGAAATCTAGTTTTGGGGAATTTGGGTGTTTTGGTGGTTTTCATCCGTTTAATCCGATTTAACTTAGGATTGTGATGGATTGATGATTATTTAGATGTATTATATCATTTCTCTTGTTATTCCATGGTTGGATCGTATCGATTCGTTGTTTTGGTCGAGTTCTTAGTCGACGCCTTGAAGGTGTCCGACAAAAGGTCTTAGAGGGGGGAATTGGCCGTTGAATGATTATTATCCATCGTACGATTGTTGATTTATCATTGGTATGACTTAGGGACGAAATCCTTGTGAAGAACTCGAGTCGGAACCCTCCCGTTCGTTGTCTTCTTCGGGGTCCGAGCTTCCCAGTTGAATCGTGTTCTTCGGAGTGTTCGGTAGCGGTCGTTAAGTCGAGCTTTCCCGTTGCTCCGCGTGCGTTGGACTTGAGGCGAGTATCTCGTCTATATTCTTTATACTTTGAGAATGTGATGTGTCGTGAATTTAACGTGGACTCGTTAGTGACGGTATATTTAACCGTAACTTACTTTAAATGAAGATGTGATTTTATGAAGGTAATTACGAACGCAAACTTTAGTTTCAAGAAGAATGATAACTACCTCTTCATGTTATTTTGTGCTTAAAATAAAATACTAGAAATGAGTAGTTAACCGAAGAATTGTGGAATCGCGTAATACTTGTATTATTTGCTCGTTGGCCTTTTTCCTGAATGATGGTGTGCTGTGAATGTTGTGCCCTTGTTGAAGTTATGATGCGTTAACCTATGTGTTATGTGGTTGCGGTTGTGGTGAATATTATACCTTTGTTATTGTGTATAGTATAGAGTTGAGATGTTATCCGGGTAGGGGTCCCGTCGAGGCCTCCGGAGGCGTGTGCTTGCAAGTACGGCCAGACGTACGTTGTGACCATAAGGTTATCAATTCGGGTAGGTCTGGGGAGGGCTCCGAGAATCGGCACTTGCGAGTGCGATGTCATGATAACTTATGGGCATACTTGAATGATGTTATCCGGGTAGTGTCCGTCGAGGCCTCCGGAGGCGCGTGCTTGCGAGTACGACCAGATGTTACGATTTGACCATAAGGTTATCTAATCGGGTAGGTCTGGAGAGGGCTCCGAGAATCGTCACTTGCGAGTGCGATGTCAAGATAACTTATGGGTGTGTTTGAGTTTATTCTTGATGAGCTAATCCGGGTGGGACCCTTCGGGGCCACGAAGACGTTTTGGCTATTGATTTGATATCTCTAAATTGTTTATGTTTGAATCTTGAATCCCGATTATATTGGTGAATATGGTTTTGGTCTTGAGGTTTGAGTTGAGAATAAAATCATTTGTATGATTTTGAAAGAAAACCTTTTGAAAAGGAAAAACATTCATATTTCAGGATTTTACACTGAGACCCCCGAAGTCTCTAAATAATCTCTTACAGTGATTTCTGGAGTAATCCCCATGGTTTGTTTTAAAGGAATAAATTTTCAAAAGACTTTAGATTCGGGGATCATGTTACTACCTTGTCGAAATGTTATTTTCATAACGGTTGTATTCTTGATGTATAATTGTATAGCTTGGTTACTTGCTATTGATTCCATCGCTAACCCCTCGTTGGGGATTTTGTTATTTATTCCAGGTGTTCTGACTGGAGAGTGAGCAACCACAGGATTGGCTCGGAGGATGATGCAATGCAGCGATACTAGTCACGCTTGTAGTCCGTCAGTCTCCGGTGATATGTCGGTTTGAGTTCTTGTCATCCTTGAGGGGATGGACATTTTATGTACTATGTGATCGAGTTGTATTTTAGTTTCATCAGATGTATGGTTATGCTGTGTTTTGAGAGACCTAATCGGTCTACGGTATTATGTTTTGGTCAAGTTGACCGCATGTGGGTTTTGATTTGTAGTCTCCCGCCTGGTAGCTCCTTGTGAAAAGGGGTCTATGGCGTGTAATATCCCTGAGTGGATTGGGGGTGTTACAGTGTTACAATAGGTTCGGTTCCTGATCCCTAATCAGATGTCTCCTTAGGAGTTTCATTATGCTCTTCCAAAGAGACATTTATACCTGAGCCACCTTCCTGAATGAACTCATCCTCAAGGAAGTGCGTTTGTAAATCCACAACGACCCTATGGTCTTCTGGCATGTAGAATAGATAACCCATCGAGTCCTCTGGGTATCCAATGAAATGTCCCTTGATGGACCTCGCTTCCAGTTTGTCCACCTTAGCCTTACTGACATAGCCTGGACATCCCAAAATCCTTATGTGATTAAGACTTGATTTCTTACCCTTCCACATCACATGCGGAGTGATAGGAATGAATTTGGAAGGACATATATTTAGGATATAGGCAGCGGTAAGTAAGGCGTACCCCCATAGGTAAATTGGTAAATCAGTGTAATTCAACATGGATCGGACCATGTCCAACAAAGTCCGATTTCTCCTTTCTGAAACACCATTTAACTGTGGGGTTCCTGACTGCATGAATTGTGAAACTATTCCATGTTCCTTAAGGAACTCATCAAACTCTGTGCTCATATATTAGCCACCTCGGTCCGACCGAAGTGCTTTGATATGACATCCAGTCTGTTTTTCAACTAGGGCTTTAAATTCTATGAATTTAGTAAAGGCTTCGGATTTATGTTTCATTAAGTACACAATCCCATACCTAGTATGATCATTTGTGAATGTTATGAAATATTGATATCAGTCTCGAACTGCTTCTAAAGCACTACAAACGTCGGTATGTACCAACCCAAGTTTATGAGCAGCCCTTTCAAATGTCCCTGTGAAAGGGGACTTAGTCATTTTGCCTCAAAGACAAGATTCACAAGTTGGATAGGGTTCTACACCCAATGGACTTATAAGTCCATCTTTCTCCATTTTCTGAACCTTGGTCTGACCAACATGACCAAGTCTAAGGTGCCACTTAAGAGCTTGATTAGTATTTTGCCTGCCACGTTTCTTAGTTATAGTGTTCACTGCTGTTTTATTTTGTAAGTTCAGATGATATAAACCATTCAACAATGTAGCTGTGCCAACCAATTTATTTCGAAAATAAATTTTACAACTACCATTGCCAATGAAGAAACAAAATCCTTTCCGGTCCAAGACTGGAATGGATACAATGTTTTTATGCCCCTTGGGCAAAACAAGTACTTCATCTAACGTCAAAATAAAACCAGATTCTAAACCCAGTAGGAGTGATCCAATATCGGTTGCCTCGACACTTTGTCCGCTTCCGACAGTGATCATTACTTCCCCAGCTTCAAGCTACCTACTTCGTTCTAGATCCTGATTCATAGTACAAATATGAGAAGTAGCACCTGAATCCAGAATCTATGAAGCAGAATATACAGTAGCGGAACAATTTATTTCAAAAACAAAAAGTTCCGTAACTGATGCGCCATTAATTTTAGGACAAGTCCTACGCCAGTGTCCCAACTCACCGCATTCAAGACATTTGTCCGTAGGTTTTGGACCGCCTGCCTTTTGAACCTTTTGGGCCTTGCCCTTTCCTTTCTGCACCCCTTTCTTGGGTTTATACTGCTCGTAGGTCTTTTTCTTCTTGTTCTTGGACCTCCGAGGCCCAGAATAAATCACAAGAGCAGCCTCCCTCGGTTTAGTCTTCATGTTAGACTGCGCAGTCACCAGTTTATTCATTAGCCCAGCTAATGTAATACCCGTGTTTTCTATTTTCGGTAATTTCTATTTTTGGTGTATGTTCGTTTCAGACAACTCGCTTAGCACTGTTTTGGAATTATGAATCTATTTTGTTCTTGGAGTTTTTCCGTCTGGTCGAGTTTCGAGGATGTTTTTACATAATTTCATCTTGAATTATATCTTGCCGCATGTGCGTTCGATTCTCGTAAAACTTGTTCGTTTTCGTTGGTTCTTGATTTGTATAAGTTTGTATGGTTGAGTTGGTCGTGTTGAAACTTTCGGTTTGTTAATCCGACTTTATACCGCGATTTTTCGGGCACTTGGGCCGTTTTTGTAATTTTCATAAGTTTGGGGAATTTCGCTTTATTTGCTTCAGTTCAGACTCTCTATTGATCGGGATTATATTCTCTTTCAACGCTCAGCTTTTTCATCTTGATTATTACGTGTTTATGTTTCCGGATTCTGGTCTTGCCTCGTATTTCGGCACTTTTGTACTGTTGGCAGCAATGCATCGCGGCAAGATCAATCTTTGCTGAGTAGCGACGCTACTCGGATCGACGGCGCGTGCGCTATCACCGTGTGGTTAGCGACGCTAACTCGGGGTTCGTAGCGTGCGCTAACGATTTCGGCACTGGGATGAGGTTCGGTGATTTGGCATCGACCGTAGCGACGCTAATCGGCGTTAACGCACGCTAATCCCTAGTACTAGCGCACGCTAACCATGTTAGCTTGAGTACGCTAATCGGAGGACGATGGCGCATCGTTACGCCACGCCCCGCTAGCGCACGCTAATGCTTGTGCGTAGCGTGCGCTAAGACTGTTTTATATAAATAGGACAGCAGCAGTCAACTTCGTCATTTTTCCTTCATTTCTTATCCTTCTCGACTTTGAGCGATTCCAGGCGAGGGTTAGGGCCGATTCCGACTGTAGATCATCATTCACTACCACCGCGCATTCCTTGCGTGAATTCTTCAAGTTCCTAATCACTTTCCACCATCCGAATCAAGGTAAAAATTCCCAAAGCCCTTGTTTTGAGATTTTGGGGGAATTTTGGGGATTTCTTGGGATTTGACTCTTTTAGTTCAAATTATTACTGGGTTATCGCTAGACTTCGATCGTGTACTTGTAATCCTTCATTTTATTGATGATTTGTGGTTTTAAACTCCAAGTTCTCCATTGTTCGTCACTTATAGTCGACGATACCCAAGTTATGTTCGACTAAGGGTTGCAGCGGGTAGAACTAGGATGTATTCCATCATTTTCGTAGTTTTAAGATTTGTTGTTCATCGTTATTGTGTTAGGATCGGATTTGTGAAGGTTATTCGGACCAAAACCTTCCGTCGCCGTTTTCCTTCACGTCGTATTAATCGTGGCAAGTACATGTATTATACTTCATTATGTGTGTACGGATTGATGTGAATGATGTAAACGGTATTATTGAATAAATGTGATGGTTACTCTTCCACAGGGATGGCATGTGGCCTCCGGGGCCGATATTAATGGGTACGGCCACGAAGTGGACTTGGCTGCGTGTGTTGATGTTCTTCCACAGGGACGGTTCGACGGGACCTGCGGGGGCCGATACTAATGGGTACGGCCGCGGAAGTGGTTGCTCACTGGGACGGTCCGACGGGACCTCTGGGGACCGATACTAATGGGTACGGTCGCGAGTTACTAAGCGTGGATAATTGCGATGTGGAAACTTGATGATATACTGTTTTGGTGTTAATGTGATATTCCGGAATATTGATTTTCAAAATGATTTTGCCTAACGATTTGTTTGTGTTGAATCGTGTATATATATAATGCTGTGTAATTGTGTACTTGCACTAGCTATTCGAATGCTAACCCCTTAAATGGGGGAAATGCGTCTTATGCATTTCAGGTACTGGTCGAGCTGAGGAGCTGGCACGGGATGCGCATACAAAGGATGGGTTGGCATGATGATGTGGCTCGAGTCCGTATTTTTATGTTTTGTCATTGCAATTGTCGAGTACCGGAGTTAGACTGTTTACTTTAAAACTTGGTTTAAGTCCCCTGCGTGGGCAATGAATTGGATTTATCAAATGTTCATGTACACCGTTAAAATGTTTTGGCCGAGGCCACGGCCTTACTTACTTTTTGAGTGAATCATTTGGGATTATATTGTGATTTATGTGTCATGTGTTAGCCTGGTAGACCTCACGAGGGTTCTACGGCGTGTAATGTCCCATTTGTGAATTGGGGTGTTACATTTATGGTATCGGAGCCTCGGTTTTGAATGCCTAGGCTGTCGGTTAATTTTGGGTCATCGGTTGTCGTTAGAGTCGGGCCGTTGAGCCTAATATCATCGTGCTACCGTCTTTTCATGCGACCCGTGGTGTAAGTCTCCTCGAACTCTTATATTTCGTAATTCGTTTTCTTGCGTTGTTCGGAATTGTGACTTGTGTTACCAACCTTGTGAATTGTGAATCTTTCGATCTTGTTCTTTTCCTTTTTCTCCTTCAAGATGTTGAGAGGTCGTGGTAGACCGGCTAGGGATGCGGCCGAGGCCGTGGTCGTGGTGGCCGATAATGAGGAGGGCTCACTTTCTCTCCTCCGAGGACTCGGCCTCTCACTCGGTGCCGTCGGTAATAATGCCGACGCGGCTACCGCTGCATTTGCCAGCTTAGTAGCCCAGCTTGCTCGATAGCTCGGGGTGGACGCCAGATCCGCCCGACACCTAAGAGGAAGCTAGTAAGTGGCTTCAGACGGTGACTAAGATGCACCCACCTCGTTTCTCGGATCTTGACCCTCTCGGTTGGGAGAATTGGCTCTTTGATTGTCCAGACTTTTGATGTCGTAGCTTGTCACGAAGACAGAGGGTACATATTGCCCAGTACCTCTGGATAAGGAAGGCTGCGGAATGGTGGGAGGCCGTTGCGCCTGCAGACCGTCGGCCACTGGGATGAGTTCGGGCTGCTATGGAAGCGTAATATTGTCCGCCGCTACCAAGGAGCGCAGAATTGTGGAGTTCTTCACCGCTACACCTCAGGATGCGCCTATTTCTCAGGCCATCATTTCTTACAATCAGCAGTTGGGTTTCGTGAGAGATCAAGTGAGAACGGAGGCTGATAAAATCCGTTACTTCAATATGCGCATGAAGCCGCATATTAGACAGAGTATGGCGCCGCTCATGTGTGCCACCTTGAAGGAATACCAGGATCGCGCTCTGGCGATCGAGATGGCTGTCCCGGAATCAGAGTCGGTTTCGGAAGCTAAGAAGCAGAAGACTACTGGCGGGTTCTCGGCCGGAAAAGGTGGTCAGTTTTCGAGGTCTCGTTCTGCTCCTACACCTGGGAAGAGGCCGTATCATCAGGCCGGTGGATCTCAGGGTAACCGTTCAGTCCAGTCTGTTGCACCTGGCGGGAGAGTTTGCTTTAATTGCAGTCAGCCCGAGCATGTTGTGAAGGATTGCCCATTTCCGTTAGTTGTTTGCTTTACTTGCAGACAGACCGGGCATCGGGCAGCTCATTGTGAGAGGGCCACCAGGGCCGCTAGATTTACGACTACCACTTCCGATCAGAGGGATCACAGCTCTCCAGCTACTCTTGTTCCGCAGGGTCCGAGTCGTGGTAGATGTCGGAGTCAGCCGGATCGCCGCGCAGCGTCGAGTTCGGGCTCAGTCCATCCCCGATTATATCAGATGAGGCGCACAGAGGAGGCAGACGTTCCGGTGGCGTCAGGTACCACTCAGATCCTTTCTCATCCAGTTTCAGTGCTTTTTGATTCGGGTGCGACCCATTCCTTTATAGCTTCGGATTGTGTGAGTCGTATTGGCTTTGACTGCTTGTTTGAGTGTGAGCCGTTTGTAGTGGGTACGCCTAGCGGGGATCGTATGGTTGGGGACCGGGAAGTTAGGGATTGCCCAGTGAGAATCGGGAGCCGGGATTGGCCCTCGAATCTCATTGTTATAGACCTTAAGGGTGAGGATTTGATCCTCGGGGACGATTGGTTGGATCGTCATGGTGCTATCATGAACTATCGGACTCGTACCATCTCGATAGTTGCCGAGGACGGCACCGAGCATACTCTCGTCGGCTGTAAGCCGGGTAGATCGGGGAGTGTGATTAGTGCCTTGAAGGCGATGAAACTTCTGAACCAGGGTTGTGTCGGCTACTGGTGTTTCGCTCTGCAGGCGGAAGATGGTGGGGTTGACATATCGTCGATTCCAGTTGTTAGCGAGTATCCCGATGTATTTCCGGATGACTTGCCGGGATTACCACCACATCGAGAGGTGGAGTTTCCTATTGATCTTGAGCCGAATGCGGCCCCTATTTCTCGAGCACCGTACCGTATGGCACCGTCGGAGATGCTAGAGTTGAAGAATCAGTTGGGAGAGTTGTTAGATAAAGGGTATATTCGACCGAGCGCATCACCTTGGGGTGCGCCTGTACTTTTTGTTAAGAAGAAGGATGGATCGCTTCGTTTATGCATCGATTATCGAGAATTGAACAAGTTGACCATCAAAAATAAATACCCTTTGCCTCAGATTGACGACTTGTTTGATCAGCTTCAAGGGGCGACAGTCTTTTCGAAGATTGACTTGCGATCGGGTTACTACCAGTTGAGGATTCGGGACAGCGATATACCGAAAGCTGCCCTTCGGACGAGATATGGCCATTACGAGTTTGTGGTTATGCCTTTCGGGCTAACCAATGCCCCAGCAGTGTTCATGCAGTTGATGAACAAAGTTTTTATCGAGTATCTGGACAAATTCGTAGTCGTTTTTATCGACGATATTCTTATCTATTCACGGAGTCGGAAGGAGCACGCCTTACATCTCCGGATTGTATTAGACACTTTGAGGACTGAGCAGTTGTACGCGAAGTTCTCTAAGTGTGAGTTTTGGCTCGAGGAAGTGATGTTCCTCGGGCATGTGATTTCAGCAGAGGGAGTTTGGGTAGATCCGCAGAAGATAGAGGCAGTGATGGCTTGGGAGCCGCCTAAGAATGTGAAGGAGGTGAGGAGTTTTCTGGGTCTTGCCGGATATTACCGTAGATTCGTTGAGGGATTTTCTAAGATCGCTAGACCACTCACTCAGTTTCTCCAGAAAACTCAGAAGTTCGAGTGGACTGCAGACAGGCAGGACAGTTTTGACGAGTTAAAGAGACGTTTGACCACCGCACCCGTTTTAGCATTGCCTCAGGGGAACGAGGATTTCGTAGTATATAGTGATGCTTCGGGCCTTGGTCTAGGATGTGTTTTGATGCACAGAGACAGAGTGATTGCTTATGCGTCCCGCCAATTGAAACCTTATGAGGTAAATTATCCCACGCACGATTTGGAGTTAGCTGCGGTCATTTTCGCCTTAAAAATCTGGAGGCATTATCTCTATGGGTCATCGTGTAAGATTTTTACGGATCACAAGAGTCTGAAGTACATCTTCAGTCAGAAAGAGTTGAATATGAGGCAGCGTAGGTGGTTAGATCTAATTAAAGATTACGACCTCGAGATACTTTACCATCCGGGTAAGGCCAACGTAGTGGCTGATGCGTTGAGCCGAAAACCGATGGCTTTGCAGATGTTAGAGGTACTTACACCGCAGAGTAGGATCCAGCGAGATTTCATCTGTCAGAATATTGAGGTTTGGGTTCAGAGAGTTCAGGGTCAGTTATGTGCGTTAGAGATCACTTCGTCCTTGACTGATGATATCAAGGCGAAGCAGTATGACGATCCGTTTTTGGTCCAGTTGAGGGAGGATGTGAGGAAGGGGAAAGCCCCTGGATTTGTGGTTCAGGATGATGGCGTTTTGAGATTTCGCGGCAGGTTATGTGTACCGAATGTTAATGAGCTGAGACAGAAGATCTTGAGCGAAGCTCATACCACGCCTTACTCCATACATCCTGGTACGAGTAAAATGTACAAGGACGTGAGGAGTAACTACTAGTGGAGTAATTTGAAGACAGACGTTAGCGAGTTTGTGTCGAGATGTTTGACCTGTCAGCAGGTTAAGATCGAGCATCAGCGACCCGCGGGGTTTTTGCGACCACTTCCTATCCCGGAGTGGAAATGAGAGGATATTTCTATGGATTTCATTACCAGTATGCCTAGGACTCGGACTGGAATGAACATGATTTGGGTTATTGTCGATCGATTGACCAAATCAGCTCATTTCCTGGGTATTAAGGACACTTGGGGTCCAGAGAGACTGGCACGAGTGTTTATTGCAGAGATCGTGAGATTGCATGGGACTCCTAAGAGTATTATTTCGGATCGTGATGGCCGGTTCGTATCACATTTTTGGCAGGCTGTTCATCGAGCTTTGGGGACTGAGTTGAGACTCAGTACATCTTACCACCCTCAGACTGACGGGCAGTCAGAGCGGACGATCCAGACGTTGGAGGATATGTTGAGAGCCTGTGCCCTAGATTGGAAGGATGATTGGGAGTTGCACTTGCCATTGATCGAGTTCACGTACAACAATAGTTGGCACGCCTCGATCAAAATGGCACCATTTGAGGCATTGTATGGGAGGAGGTGCAGATCGCCGTTGTGTTGGGACGATGCGTCCGAGCTGACTGGTACCGAGCCCGATATGGTGGTTGAGACGAGAGAGAGGATTACTCTGATTCGTGATAGTATTGCTGACAGCCCAGAGTCGGCAGAAGTCTTATGCCGACACGCGTCGCCGGCCGTTGGAGTTTGAGGTGGGAGATCATGTTTTGCTTAAGGTGTCGCCAACACGGGGAGTTTACCGCTTCGGCCGGAAGGGTAAACTTAGTCCGAGGTATATTGGGCCGTTTGAGATTTTAGAGAGAGTGGGAGAGCTTGCCTATCGGTTAGGCTTGCTGCCGTCTTTGAGTCACGTTCATAACGTATTTCATGTTTCCCAGCTTAGGAGGTACGTATCGGACCCTAGCCATATTATCGATTTTGGAGAGATCGAATTGGGGCCCGACATTACCATCGAGGAGAGGCCGATTCAGATTTTAGAGCGTCGGGTGAAGCAACTTCGTCATAAAACCATTCCTCTGGTTAAAGTTCAATGGTCGAGACACGGGTCCGAGGAAGCCACATGGGAGAAGGAAGAGAGTATGCGGTCGAGATACCCCGAGTTTTTCGCGTTGTAAGTTTCGGGACGAAACTTATTTTTAGGGGGAGATAATGTAATACCCGTGTTTTCTATTTTCGGTAATTTCTATTTTTGGTGTATGTTCGTTTCAGACAACTCGCTTAGCACTGTTTTGGAATTCTGAATCTATTTTGTTCTTGGAGTTTTTCCGTCTGGTCGAGTTTCGAGGATGTTTTTGCATAATTTCATCTTGAATTATATCTTGCCGCATGTGCGTTCGATTCTCGTAAAACTTGTTCGTTTTCGTTGTTTCTTGATTTGTATAAGTTTGTATGGTTGAGTGGGTCGTGTTGAAACTTTCGGTTTGTTAATCCGACGTTATACCGCGATTTTTCGGGCACTTGGGCCGTTTTTGTAATTTTCATAAGTTTGGGGAATTTCGCTTTATTTGCTTCAGTTCAGACTCTCTATTGATCGGGATTATATTCTCTTTCAACGCTCAGCTTTTTCATCTTGATTATTACGTGTTTATGTTTCCGGATTCTGGTCTTGCCTCGTATTTCGGCACTTTTGTACTGTTGGCAGCAATGTCGTGCAAGATCAATCTTGCTGAGTAGCGACGCTACTCGGACTTACTGCGTGCGCTATCACCGTGTGGTTAGCGACGCTAACTGGGGTTCGTAGCGTGCGCTAACGATTTCGATGCAGTCAGATGAGGTTCAAGATTGATCGACCAGGTAGCGTACGCTAATCAGCGTTAACGCACGCTAATCCCTAGTACTAGCGCACGCTAACCATGTTAGCTTGAGTACGCTAACTGGAGGACAGTAGGCAGACTGTTCTGCCACGCGCCGCTAGCGCACGCTAATGCTTGTGCGTAGCGTGCGCTAAGACTGTTTTATATAAATAGGACAGCAGCAGTCAACTTCGTCATTTTTCCTTCATTTCTTATCCTTCTCGACTTTGAGCGATTCTAGGCGAGGGTTAGGGCCGATTCCGACTGTAGATCATCATTCACTACCACCACGCATTCCTTGCATGAATTCTTCAAGTTCCTAATCACTTTCCACCATCCGAATCAAGGTAAAAATTCCCAAAGCCCTTGTTTTGAGATTTTGGGGGAATTTTGGGGATTTCTTGGGATTTGACTCTTTTAGTTCAAATTATTACTGGGTTATCGCTAGACTTCGATCGTGTACTTGTAATCCTTCATTTTATTGATGATTTGTGGTTTTAAACTCCAAGTTCTCCATTGTTCGTCACTTATAGTCGACGATACCCAAGTTATGTTCGACTAAGGGTTGCAGCGGGTAGAACTAGGATGTATTCCATCATTTTCGTAGTTTTAAGATTTGTTGTTCATCGTTATTGTGTTAGGATCGGATTTGTGAAGGTTATTCGGACCAAAACCTTTCCGTTCGCCGTTTTCCTTCACGTCGTATTAATCAGGCAAGTACATGTATTATACTTCATTATGTGTGTACGGATTGATGTGAATGATGTAAACGGTATTATTGAATAAATGTGATGGTTACTCTTCCACCTGGGGATGGCATGTGGCCTCTGGGGGCCGATACTAATGGGTACGGCCACGGAAGTGGACTTGGCTGCGTGTGTTGATGTTCTTCCACCTGGGGACGGTTCGACGGGACCTCTGGGGGCCGATACTAATGGGTACGGCCGCGGAAGTGGTTGCTCACCTGGGGACGGTCCGACGGGACCTCTGGGGACCGATACTAATGGGTACGGTCGCGAGTTACTAAGCGTGGATAATTGCGATGTGGAAACTTGATGATATACTGTTTTGGTGTTAATGTGATATTCCGGAATATTGATTTTCAAAATGATTTTGCCTAACGATTTGTTTGTGTTGAATCGTGTATATATATAATGCTGTGTAATTGTGTACTTGCACTAGCTATTCGAATGCTAACCCCTTAAATGGGGGAAATGCGTCTTATGCATTTCAGGTACTGGTCGAGCTGAGGAGCTGGCACGGGATGCGCATACAAAGGATGGGTTGGCATGATGATGTGGCTCGAGTCCGTATTTTTATGTTTTGTCATTGCAATTGTCGAGTACCGGAGTTAGACTGTTTACTTTAAAACTTGGTTAAAGTCCCCTGCGTGGGCAATGAATTGGATTTATCAAATGTTCACGTACACCGTTAAAATGTTTTGGCCGAGGCCACGGCCTTACTTACTTTTTGAGTGAATCATTTGGGATTATATTGTGATTTATGTGTCATGTGTTAGCCTGGTAGACCTCACGAGGGTTCTACGGCGTGTAATGTCCCATTTGTGAATTGGGGTGTTACAGCTAATGTGCATGAAATCTCATTATAGTTGAAATTCATTACAAACTGTATGAAGGAGTCAGGGAGAGATTGAAGGATGAGATCAATCTGAAGGAATAAATCCATATGAAAGTTGAGCACCTCGAGCCTCTCAATCATAGAGTTCATCTTGAGGACGTGGTCTCCCACTTTCTCCCCTTCCTTCGTCCTAGCACTGAACAACTGCTTCGATATCTCATATCTAGCAGTCCTACTGTTCTCTCCATAAAGTTCGGTCAAGTGTGCGAGAATCTGCCCAGCATAAGTCATTTTCTCATGTGCTCTCTGCAGCTCATTAGTCATTGAGCCCATCATAAAACCACAGAACAACACGTCATCCTTGACCCATTTTTCATGGACATCAATCTCTTCCTAATTCCCCCTAGTTCGAATTGGAGTCGGTGGAATGTCCGCCTCCAAGACGTATCCCAGAGACTCCATGCTGAGTACAATCACCAGATTCCGCAACCAGTCAACAAAGTTGGGGCCTGTTAGGAGATTCTTTTCAAGTAATATTGTAAGTGGGTTCTTAGCCATTTTAGAGAGATATAGTTTCGTTTCTCTGCATAGATTTAGACAATATTGAATTAGTGACTTGTTTTATTATGACCGAGTATAGAATTTAAGGGCTTGTATAATTCTTGTCTCGGCTCCCACTAATTTTATCGGAATTATACACTCTGATAAGTGTCAGTTTTATACACTTATCCATGGTTTGTATCGATAAATTTCACCCATAATTGAGCTAGTCTACTCGTTTTTTGCTTTTAATTAATTAGTTTTTAATAATTTTATTTTTATCGGATGATGATGTAAATCTAGTCTTAATCGGATTGAATAACTGATTTACTCAAGAAATAACATGTTTATTAAATATTCTCTTTGTTGAATTTTGATATATTCATGTTGTAGGGCTTTCCGAGACGAATTCGGCAGTCTTTCCGGATTTAAAATCAGAGTTATATATCAAAAGTTATCATCCGAAGAAGATATGGGGCAAAAACGCAAAGTCTGAGAAATTTTGGGCTGAAAACGTAACTCTCAAAGAAACCAGTGAGCAAATTGACGAAGCCAAGTTACGGCCGTAACTACAGAATGTTACGGCCGTAAGTCATCCAAGTTATGGCCGTAACTCCTTAATGTTACGGCCGTAACTCATGACAGATTGTTAAAATCTGTCTAATTTTTTATACTTTTTGTGTATTATTGAGGGGGTGGCTAGCATTGATCCGATCTATTGTATTAATGCTGGAGTTTTGGAGCTATTAGATGACTTTAGGTGTATAAATAGACCCCTTAGATCCTTCATCATTCATCATTCATCTCATAATTTTTCACTTTTGTAATCGTTTTGTGTGAAGAACACACTTGTGTTCTTGAGTAATTTGTGTAAGTGTGGTATAGCATATGTTATTCAGAGAGTTTATTGCTTCTTTCTCCTTTATCTACTAAGGGAGTGAGGATCAATTCTTTCTCTTGATTCAACTAATAATGACCACCAAAGCTTGTATTATGTATATTAAACCCTTCATGGGCTAAGTTACCTTTAGTTGGGATTATAAATAAGGTTCGTCGTGTTATTTATGTTTGTATAAAGATCTATTGTGAATTATTTATTATTGTGTGTGATTTTCATTGTTTTAACAATCTTTATTTATTTGGCCAATAAATGACGATATTTATGGTCTTCATATGTTTCGAAAGAAAATATGTTTGATTAGATCAAATGATCTTCACTCTAAGTTGTTCTAGGGGATAGAAATATACCTCTAGACCTTAGATGATTCTTTGAGTCATTTTCATAAATCCTAATGCTATGTATTGAAGCCAATCAACATAGAAATATAGTGGATTGATTCAATATGTAAGGGGCGTTTTATAGTTCGAAAGAGAAACCGTCTTTTTAAGGAAAATCGAATCTACATAACATAATAAGTAAATTCATCTTATGATCTCCTATACATCTTCTATAACTAATGACGAACTAAGTTTGTAATCCCAACTATTTCATTTTATCATTAATCAATCTATTATTATTGCTATCTTTTTATTTCCTTAAAATATTAGAACTATTATTGCATTTTCTTTGCAATCATTAGACCAAACTCTTTAATTGTGTGTTTCACTCATCTTAGTATCTATAAAAATAGACTAATAGTGTATAATTCAAATTATAACCAAACTTCCTCGTGGGATCGATAAACCGGACTCAAAAAGTCCACTTACTACTTGATACGATATCGTGCACTTGCGATAATTACACTAAAAACGTGTCAAGTTTTTGGCGCCGTTGCCGGGGAAGTATAAGTTATATTTGAAATCTTACATTGTAAACTAATTTTATCGGTACAAATTTCTCGACATTGTAACTTAGTACTCAATTGTGTTTGTCCGGTCAAGTGGCGGATAACGGTACTCCGTGACTATTAAAGTCGGATTTTTCAGTTTCCCACAACAACTGATATTTATAGATATTTTCTTCAATTATTTTCATTGCCTTTTTATTTATTTATTTTTATAATGGAAGAAACTTTGAATAAAATCGAAAAAAGATTTCCATTTCTAAGCAAAAATGTCATTTTAAAAATTTATAAGACGAGACTTGAAAGGATAAGGTTGCTTATGAATAAAAGCATACCTTTTGACATAAGATTCATAATTGAAGCCAAAGTAAGAATAGAGGGTGAATTCACAGAAACACCGACTAGATTTTTACCAGGGCTTGGAAAAAGTTCATATGCAAAGAAACGACGAGCAAAAATGATAGCTGTTTGCTATAAATGTGCTAGATGGAACTGTAATTTGAAATGTCGATCTTTAGGAATTCCATCTACAAACAGAGAAGATAAAATTCAGTTCATTAAGGATGGTCTGAATAAAGAGAATTTAGATAATATCGAAATTTCTCTTGACACGCATCTTAGTGGACTCGTACATTACGGAATTCGATGTTTGTGGAATAAATTCAAACCAGAATATGAACAACGTCTTGGGAATCTGACGTTAAAAGACCCTGTTTGCCAATTTGTAAGAAAATTGGATGAGAAGCTTCTTCCCGACTCACAGAAGGCGTTTAGGCCGTTTCTGAACGTAAAATCAGAGGAAGATGTGAGCCACAATCACAACTACTGTACATACGCGTAAGTATCTTTTATTTTTGTCATGTGGTGAGATTTTCTGAATAAAAAAATGTGATACGCGATAAATGCTTTCATTATTCTATTGAGTAGTTGAAGCGCAATCAACGCAATCACAAACTTGTTAAACAATTTTTACCTTCTTTTTCTTCTATAAATAAACATTATGCTTGTTTCTTTTATTCATCCCTCAAACTTGCACTTTTCTCTGTTTCTCTCTAAATAATTTCTTTTCAAAAATGGAGTCATCATCTTCAACAAAAAAATTTAGCACAGTCTGCATTTTTGGTGGAGCTAATTATGGAAAAGAGGCATGCTTTACTGAAGCAGCCCACAACTTGGGTCGTACCTTAGGAGAAAAATGCATTCATGTAGTTTACGGAGGAGGAAGCCTAGGATTAATGGGACGAGCTGCTGCTTCTGCCTATATGGAAGGAGTAAGAGTGTTGGGAATAATTCCAAAACCTCTGGCTGAAAGTAAAATCACCGGGCCAACTATTGGAGATGAGTTTAGATATGTAAATATGCAAGATCGCATAACTCACATGATAAATAATTTTGGCGCCTTTATCACCCTTCCCGGTGGTTTTGGCACCCTTGAAGAACTTTTTCATGTGATTACCAGAGCCCAGCTAAATGTTCATCAAAAACGAATAGGTCTGCTTAATGTCAATGGTTTCTTTGATGGTTTACTATATTTCATCGACTACTCTGCTGAAAAGGGTTTTATTTCAGAGCGTGCTAAACGAATCATAGTCGTTGCAACAACACTAGAAGAACTAATCAAAAAACTCAATGAATTTGTTCCTCAACCAGATCCAGCTCTAGCTAAAATTGTTTGGATGTAAGATTTTACCGTGAGAAAACAAAAAGTGGATTCATTCCTTTCCCTTTGATAACCCATATCGGACCTCTTGTATTTTTACTTTCTGTTGTGTGTAATAATCGTGCTAAATGGTGGCAGCTTAAGGAGTTTCTTCTTGATCTCTTGACGTGCATCTATTCGCGATTTATGTATTGCTGTAATTTTTATTGTGTTTTTTTTATAAAAGCATTGGTGGCAGCGTAAGGCGACTCTTCGGACTTTCTTGATGCGCATATTAAAAATTGTGTTATACTTACGAGTATATTTTATTTTATTTTGTTGTGTGCCTCGTATATTTATTCTCTTGTAGATTCTAAAAGGCGTTAGCTCAAACATCAACTTTCTTAACAGGGAGTATTCTGCTTTTCTGCATTGCTTTTTATTTTATTTTATTATTTTTAAACTGAGGAAAGTTTTATTTTCAAGTTTGGGGGTGGTTTGTTTAATTATTTTGGTGTGTTGGAATTTTGGTGTGTTTTAATTGATTTGGTTATTTGCCTTAATTTATATATATATATACTATTTTGATTTGTGAGATTTCTATATCTGGCCATAACACCAATAAATTAGCTATATACAAGTTTCTAAAATCGTTTTAACTGGTAAAAAAATTGTATATTCCAAATTTTTTTGAGCCTTAATCTCTCTTTCCAAGCCTTGTAGTTATCATATAAAACCGAGTCATTCGTTACCTTGAGAAAAGAAGAATCAGTCGGTTGATGAAAAATAGAACTGAAATTTACTTAATTTGTAGAGTTTTTGATTTTTCATGCTTAAACTAAGAAATGATTTTCTGCAAAAAAATTCTATTCCCTAAAAAAAAAAAAGGAGTCATTGGTGAAAAGAGCTACACGTTAGCAAATAACGGTGTGAAAGCTATCACCTAAAAAAAATGACGAAAAGGAGAAGTGTTGAGCAGTAACAGCTGCCTAATTTTGGGGGTCTTAAAATTTTGCGAAAAATAAAGGACTAACCATTGTTGGTGCGTAGCTGCCGTCTCACAGAAAATTGGTGAAAAGAGCTACACGTTAGCAAATAACGGTGTGAAAGCTATCACCTTTTAAAAAAATGAGATAGAAATTGTGTTAGTGAAAAGAGCTACACATTAGCAAATAACGGTGTGAAAGCTATCACTAAGGGATGCAGTTTATGAGCAGATTTGAATTAATTAGCGGTTGAATTTCAATACACTCAATTTCGTGAAAAATCACAATATTTGATGACGCCAATGAAATTCTTCTTCATATTGAGTCGAAAAATAAACGAGTGATCGAGAGCAACCATTAAAGGGAGTCGTGTGTATCACGAGTGGGAAAGAAATAATCAACCTTTTGGGGGGAAAACCTTACATTTTGGAATTATAATACTAAAACCGTGTTTTAACTTCAAAATCATTAGTAGATTTATTTTGAATCTTAATTCATTTCTATCTACTGTATAAAGCTGGTTGTTGTTTATTAATGGCATTTTGATCTCCTTTTCTCTTTTTATATAATTTTTTTTTAATTTAAGTGTGTATTAATTTTCTTATTTTTGTCTTATTTTTATTTTTATTTTTGAAGCGTGAATAAGATAGAGTCTTGCTCGGAACTAGCAAGAATTCAAGTTTGGGGGTGTGATAAGTGTCAGTTTTATACGCTTATCCATGGTTTGTATCGATAAATTTTACCCATAATTGAGCTAGTTGTAACACCCCCAAGCTATTCGAGGTGTATTACAGCGCCGTGGACCCCTACATGGGATCCACCAGGCTAACTCAAGAAAACACCTCTCGACTAACCGTCTCGGTTAGCAAGGAAACAATTGTTAACAACAAGAACATAAAACAACACTTCCGGTACAACCGGCACAATAACATCAACCGTGTCTCGACCACTGCACCTTGACCAAAGGGATGGTCTTATGCCTCAGCCGTTTCTCCCGATGCTCTAAAATCTTCAAAGGACGCTCCTCAAAAGTAATATCCTCGGCGACATCGATCTCCCCATAATCGATGACGTGACTAGGATCTGGGACATATTTCCTCAGCTGGGAAACATGAAAAACGCTATGAACATGACTCAAGGCCGGGGGTAACGCCAAACGGTATGCTAACCCACCGACTCGTTCGAGAATCTCGAAGGGTCCAATAAATCTCGGACTCAACTTCCCCTTCTTTCCGAAACGGAAAACTCCTCTCGTCGGCGACACCTTCAGCAAAACGTGGTCTCCCACCTCGAATTCTAAAGGTCGACGACGGACATCGGCATATGACTTATGTCGACTCTGGGCAGTCAACATTCGTTCCCGAATTAATTCTATCTTCCGCCTCGTCTCTAAAACGACATCCGGCTCGATCCCGATTAAATCGGACGCCTCATTCAAACAAATCGGTGATCGACATCGCCGACCATAAAGTGCCTCATACGGTGCCATCCGAATCGACGCGTGCCAACTATTGTTGTACGTGAATTCGATCAATGGCAAATGCTCCTGCCAGTCACTACTCCAGTCGAGAGCACAAGCACGCAACATGTCCTCGAATGTCTGGATAGTGCGTTCCGACTGTCCATCTGACTGGGGATGAAAAGAGGTACTCAAATGCAAACGGGTACCCAACGCCTTATGCACCGCCTGCCAAAAGTGCGATACAAAACGGCCATCACGATCCGAAACAATAGACTTCGGAGTACCGTGAAGTCTCACAATCTGCGCGATAAACACACGAGCCAACTTCTCCGGGCCCCAAGTGTCCTTGATGCCCAGAAAATGTGCCGACTTGGTCAGAAGATCAACAACCACCCATACCATATTCATGCCCGACCTCGATCTCGGCAAACTCGTAACGAAATCCATCGATATATCTTCCCATTTCCATTCGGAACGAAGTGATCGCAATAACCAGGTCGCTGATGCTCGATTTTGACCTGCTGGCAAGTCAAACATCTCGCTACAAACTGTGCGACCTCCTCCTTCATATCATTCCACCAGAAATTCCTCCTCAGGTCCTTGTACATCTTACTCGAACCAGGATGAACGGAATAGGGTGTAGAATGGGCCTCACGCAAAATACTCTGTCGCAACTCTGGATCGTTCGGCACACAAAGCCGACTCTGGAATCTCAAAACACCATCCTCGTGAATCACAAACCCAGGAGACTTTACCTTAAGAACGTTCTCTAGGATTTGAGTAATCATCGGATCCTCTAATTGCTTCAGCTTAATTTCATCGATCAAAGACGACGAAATCTCTAAAGCACAAAGTTGCGCGACAGCTCCAGGCAACAAAACCTCAACATCTAACTCGATCAAGGCCCGCCGAAGTTCAGACTGAGGCGTAAGGACCTCAAGCGTTCGCAACGCAATCGGTTTCCGACTCAAGGCGTCGGCCACGACGTTCGCCTTGCCCGGATGATAAAGGATTTCGAGGTCATAATCCTTAATTAGTTCTAACCATCTCCTCTGCCTCATATTCAGCTCCCGCTGAGTAAATATGTATTTCAGACTTTTATGATCGGTAAAAATCTGACATGCAGAGCCGAAAAGATAGTGACGCCAAATCTTGAGCGCAAAAACAACTGCCGCTAACTCCAAATCGTGAGTAGGGTAGTTCAGCTCATACGGCCTCAACTGCCTCGACGCAAAGGCAATGATCTTGCCGTGCTGCATCAATACGCACCCAAGACCCTGACCCGAAGCATAGCTATAAACGGCGAATCCCTCGTTGCCACATGGCAACGCCAAAATCGGAGCTGAAGTCAAACGCTTCTTCAATTCCTCAAAACTCGACTGCCTCTCGTCATTCCAGACGAACTTCTCGGATTTTTGGAGCAACTGTGTAAGCGGCCGAGCTAGTTTTGAGAAACCCTCGACGAACCTACGGTAGTAGCCAGCCAAACCCAAGAAACTACGGACCTCCTTCACATTTGTGGGCGGTGCCCAATCCAACACTGCCTCAATTTTCTGCGGATCCACACGGACTCCCTCGGCTGAAATCACGTGACCCAAAAACATCACTTCCTTCAGCCAGAACTCACATGTCGAGAACTTCGCATAGAGTTGCTCGGTCCTCAAAATGTCTAACACTATCCGCAGATGATGGGCATCCTCTTCCTCATTCCTCAAATGGATAAGAATATCGTCAATGAAGACGACGACACACTTATCCATGTACTCGATAAAGACTTTGTTCATCAATTGCATGAACACCGCCGACGCATTAGTTAACCCGAAAGGCATAACTACAAACTCGTAATGTCCGTATCTCGTCCGAAAAGCTATTTTCGGCACGTCGGACTCTCTCACCCGAAGCTGATAGTACCCCGATTTCAAATCAATCTTCGAGAATACCGCAGACTCCACCGAATCGTCAAACAAGTCATCGATTCTCGGCAAAGGATACTTGTTCTTGATGGTCACCTTGTTTAGTTCGCGATAGTCGATACATAAACGTAGTGAACCATCCTTCTTCCGCACAAACAGGACCGGTGCGCCCCAAGGCGAGGCGCTCGGTCGAACGTACCCCGACTCAAGAAGCTCGCTCAACTGCTTCTTCAACTCAGACATCTCTGAAGGTGCCATGCGATACGGCGCCTTCGAAATCGGAGCCGCACCCGGCTCTAACTCTATGGCAAACTCAACCTCACGATCCGGTGGCAATCCCGGTAACTCGTCAGGAAAAATATCAGGAAACTCACTAACGACTGGAATCGACGAAAGCTCGACTCCACCATTCTCCGCCTTCAAGGCATAGCACCAATAACCAGTACACCCCTTTCGTAGGAGTCTCATCGCCTTCAAGGCGTTAATAACAAACTTCTGATTTCCCCTCCTTCGCCCCGCGAAGGAGTGCTCGGTGCCATCCTCGGCTAACATGGTGATGATCCTCGTGCGGTAGTTCATGATTGCGCCATGCCACTCGAGCCAATCATCCCCGAGAATCAAATCCTCACCCTCGACATTAACGACAATAAGATTAGAGAGCCAATCTCTCTCACAAATAAACACAGAGCAGTCTCGGACCTCTCGATCACCGACAATTCTATCACCGCTAGGAAGTTTAACGATGAAAGGCTCGCAAGGTGACAAACAGTCGAGACTCAAACGACGTACACACTCTAGAGAAATGAATGAATGCGTAGCACCTGAATCGAAAAGCACACTGACAGGATGGGAATGGATATGAACGGTACCTGTCGCCACAGTAGCTGCTGGATCATCGGCCCTCCTCATCTCATAGATACGCGGTTGGGTAGAGCCGACACTGGAAGCCCCTCCCCTAGCGGACTGACCCCGACCCCTACCTCGGCCGGCACTCGGTGGAGGCGGCGGAGCAAATGAGCCCTGGTTCAGACTCGGCTCCAACGGTACTGGTTGAGAAGAACGGGCGCCGCGAAGCTGTTTGATCTGCTCACAAAAAGGGGCCTTGTGGCCCAGCTGTCCACAAGTATGACAAGTAAACTTCGGACGAGAACACTGCCGACTCCTATGGCCCTGCACACCACAGTTAAAACATGTGGGTTCACGAGCGGAGGTTCCGGCGGCACCCCAAAAGCTCCCAGAGAAACGAGCCGAACCGCCCGTAGAAATATTTGCAGCTTGAGATTTATGCTGGCCTCCACTCTTGGGACCAGAAAAATTTCCGACCGACTTCTGTTTCTTGCTTTCACGAGCCAAATCACTAGCCGTCACTGACATATCATAAGCGAGGGCCCTACTCTGATAATCCTTCAAGGTAGTGCAGACGAGTCCAGACATGTAGTCCCGAATGGACAGTTTCATCCTCCTGGAAGAATGGAAAATTTTGTCGCTCTCAGCGACAACTTGGGTCTTCACATAACCCAACTCCTTGTTAAATTCGGCAATAGCTTGGGATAAGGGAATATCCCGTGGTTGAGCATCATAGAAAGCATGCACTCGGGCCTGTCTCGGACAATATTCGGTCTCCATCAATTCTTGAAATTCGGCCCACGAAGCAACATGATCTTTGGGACCAACGGCCTCCCACCAATCTGTAGCATCTCCCGTGAGAAAGTATTGAGCAATAGGGACCTTACGGTCCTCGGGGCAGTTGGTAGCAGTGAAGACTTTGGATATCTCCTTGATCCACCCTTCGGCCCGATCGGGTCGAAGCTCCCGAACCGAGGAGGATGCATTTTGATGACATCCACGAAGCTGATCCGCTCCGCCCGATTAGCATGGGCACGATCGGGGTTCTGACCACTGTAGCCGCCATTTGGTTAACCATTTGCTGCATAACAGCCGCAATACCAAGATCGGCGCGCTCCTGAGAAGAAGATTGACTGTGACGGTCGCCGGTACTGCCGGCTCCTAAAGAGTGCGACGTGGCCGCCCCACCGGCTGCCGCACGTCCTCGGCCGCGTCCACGGCCACGACCACGACCACGACCACGATTTCCTCCGGCATCCATACTGGTGTTAAGAGGTAACAGAAGTATATCGAGGATGAGTAAGGAAGGAAAAAGCAACCACGATGATAAGCAAAGGAGGGAGAATAACCATAGTTCAGGAAACGGAATACAGTACGAAAAAATAAAGAATCGAGTAAGGGAACTTACGAACACTGGAAATACTGAGATGCCGGCAGCGGTGTGACAATGTGCAAAACAAAACACGACTAGACCCAAATAACCGACAAGCATAGGTATCCATAAACTTAGTGCTCCGATACCATTTTCTGTAACACCCCCAAGCTATTCGAGGTGTATTACAGCGCCGTGGACCCCTACATGGGATCCACTAGGCTAACACAAGAAAACACCTCTCGACTAACCGTCTCGGTTAGCAAGGAAACAATTGTTAACAACAAGAACATAAAACAACACGTCCGGTACAACCGGCACAATAACATCAACCGACAAATACAGTAACTCCAACGAAGACCAAACACAATCCGAAAGGAAAAGCCTAAGTACTCGCGAGTACAATCTATAAGTTTATAAATATAGGAAACAACCATATCGAATTAGACAAAGGAAATAAGACGACCCAAATGCACATGTCAACGACCCTGGCCGACATCCTCGTACTGTCCCGGTGCTCGCTCGTCCGGATAATCATAACCTGAAATCCATAACAAGAATTTCCCCGAAACGGGTCCCCCAAAGGGGTTAGCAATTACGCTAGTACAAGTAATCAAGGCAAACCAATCGCTTACACATTTCATAGTACATGCACCAATATCATTTCAGAAACCAAAACTAGACATGTCTTTTCCGGAAACAAACAGTCAAACAATTTGCCTTGGGAACAGAGTAATATCATAGATTCCCGCACGAGGCCTCTAAGGACCCTCCCGCGCTGGCTATATTTTAAAACAAAACACGCACATGCATCGCCTTGGGAACAGAGTAATATCATAGATTCCCGCCCGAGGCCTCTAAGGACCCTCCCGAACTGGCTAGCTATACAAACTCATGAATCCAGGACTCAACCCTTTGGATTCCCTCCTTGATCCCGTCGGACCAACACGAGGTGAGCAAATCACACACAAAAATACATTACCATTCCACGTTAAGCATAAAGGTTTCCAAAAATACTTGCCTTGAATTATTGACAATGCAATGAACGGAAAGGAGAGTCACCGACGAACGCTAGGAACCAATGAAACCGAACCTAACGATTCGAAGAATACAATCACCACCATTTCTAAATGAATACGGAATTGGAATACACCCGAAAACCCGCCTACGATTCATGTATATTCGCATATAAACAACAACGAGGGCGAACCACAACCAAACCCTCTCGATTCTGTAAAAACCACGAAATATACCATGAATCCGTAGGGAAACTAAGAATACCAACAAGATTAATCATATTCATCATGAATCCATCAACAAAACGGAACAGATCGGAAGAAAATCCCAAAACCCCCAATTTATCGAAAAGTACGGTTCTAAGAGATTTACCTTGGATTGATGATGAAGAACACAAGTAGGTATTGTTAATATACTTCAAAAACTCAAGGTAGAGGATGCCTGAAATAATCGAAGGGAAGAATCGCTCGGAAATCACCCGGAGGAGCTCTGCGTCGCGGAGAGGAAACGAAATGAAACTAATCTGCTCATCTGGGTCAACTCCCTGGTTTATATAGCCAGGGAGTGTTAGCGCGTGCTAATCCTCAAGGTTAGCGTGCACTAACGGGATAAAATTACAGGCCAAAATAGTTAGCGTCCAGTCCAGTAGCCAGACTTCTGGCCGTTAGCGTGCGCTACTCCAAGCGTAGCGTGCGCTAATAATCTATCGGTAGCGCGCGCTATCGACCAATAGCGTGCGCTACCTGGGCATCATTCGAGTCCAGTGACAAACTGTCCAGAAGTCACCTGATCCGCTAGCGTGCGCTAACGCACGAGCGTAGCGTGCGCTACCTGGCACCTAACCGAGTTCAGTAGAAAACTGTCCAGTACTGGACACTCACGCTAGCGCACGCTACCAGGTATCATCAGCGTGCGCTAGCCTCCGGACATTAGCGTGCGCTAGCCTACGTAGCGTACGCTAATACGCCAGTCCAGAAGGCTGGAAAATAGCACTGCCACTCCCAGGGCTTGCCCTCTAGCGCGCGCTACGAAACGGTCGTAGCGTGCGCTACCAAGTGACCCCTAGCGTGCGCTATGCCGAAAATATAGCGTGCGCTAGGTACGAGATATAGACGGTCCAAAACACCAGAATATGAACGAAACGTTAAACGGAACATCTCAACAGGCATCATAACGTAGAATGGATCCACGGCAACCCCGAAACGACGGTTCCGCACAACAATAACGGAAATCAAATCAATAGATAGTAGGAAAGATACGCTAAAAGATACACGAGGGTCACTACTATCGTGAAATATGCCGAAATAGAAAATACAAGGGGGAAGAAAAATGCGGATATTACACTAGTCTACTCGTTTTTTGCTTTTAATTAATTAGTTTTTAATAATTTTATTTTTATCGGATGATGATGTAAATCTAGTCTTAATCGGATTGAATAACTGATTTACTCAAGAAATAACATGTTTATTAAATATTCTCTTTGTTGAATTTTGATATATTCATGTTGTAGGGCTTTTCGAGACGAATTCGGCAGTCTTTCCGTATTCAAAATCAGAGTTATATATCAAAAGTTATTATCCGAAGAAGATATGGGGCAAAAACGCAAAGTCTGAGAAATTCTGGGCTGAAAACGTAACTCTCAAAGCAACCAGTGAGCAAATTGATGAAGCCAAGTTACGGGCGTAACTACAGAATGTTACGGCCGTAAGTCATCCAAGTTACGGCCGTAACTCCTTAATGTTACGGCCGTAACTCTTGACAGATTGTTAAAATTTGTCTAATTTTTTATACTTTTTGTGTATTATTGAGGGGATGGCTGGCATTGATCCGATCTATTGTAATAATGCTGGAGTTTTGGGGCAATTATATGACTTTAGGTGTATAAATAGACCCTTTAGATCCTTCATCATTCATCATTCATCTCATAATTTTTCACTTTTTGTAATCTTTTTGTGTGAAGAACACACTTGTGTTCTTGAGTAATTTGTGTAACTGTGGTATAGCATATGTTGTTGAGAGAGTTTATTGCTTCTTTCTCTTTTATCTACTAAGGGAGTGAGGATCAATTCTTTCTCTTGATTCAACTAATAATGACCACCAAAGCTTGTATTATGTATATTAAACCCTTTATGGGTTAAGTTACCTTTAGTTGGGATTATAAACAAGGTTAGTCATGTTATTTATGTTTGCATAAAGATCTATTGTGAATTACTTATTATTGTGTGAGATTTTCATTGTTTTAACAATCTTTATTTATTTGGCCAATAAATGACGATATTTATGGTCTCATATGTTTCGGAAGAAAATATGTTTGATTAGATCAAATGATCTTCACTCTAAGTTATTCTAGGGGATAGAAATATACCTCTAGACCTTAGATGATTCTTTGAGTTATTTTCATAAATCCTAATGCTATGTATTGAAGCCAATCAACATAGAAATATAGTGGATTGATTCAATATGTAAGGGGCGGTTTATAGTTCGAAAGAGAAAGCGTCTTTTTAAGGAAAATCGAATCTACACAACATAATAAGTAAATTCATCTTATGATCTCCTATACATCTTCTATAACTAATGACGAACTAAGTTTGTAATCCCAACTATTTCATTTTATCGTTAATCAATTTATTATTATTGCTATCTTTTTATTTCCTTAAAATATTAGAACTATTATTGCATTTTCTTTGCAATTATTAAACCAAACTCTTTAATTGTGTGTTTCACTCATCTTAGTATCTATAAAAATAGACTAATAGTGTATAATTCAAATTCTAACCAAACTTCCTCGTGGGATCGATAAACCGGACTCAAAAAGTCCACTTACTACTTGATACGATATCGTGCACTTGCGATAATTACACTAAGAATGTGTCAAGTTTTTGACGCCGTTGCCGGGGAAGTATAAGTTATATTTGAAATCTTACATTGTAAACTATTTTTATAGGTACAAATTTCTCGACATTGTAATTTAGTACTCAATTGTGTTTGTCCGGTCAAGTGGCGGATAACGGTACTCCGTGACTATTAAAGTCGGATTTTTCAGTTTCCCACAACAACTGATATTTGTAGATATTTTCTTCAATTATTTTCATTGCCTTTTTATTTATTTTTTTTATCATGGAAGAAACTTTGAATAAAATCGAAAAAAGATTTCCCTTTCTAAGCAAAAATGTCATTTTAAAGATTTATAAGACGAGACTTGAAAGGATGAGGTTGCTTATGAATAAAAGCATACTTTTTGACATAAGATTTATAATTGAAGCCAAAGTAAGAATAGAGGGTGAATTCACAGAAACACCGACTAGATTTTTACCAGGGCTTAGAAAAAGTTCATATGCAAAGAAACGACGAGCAAAGATGATAGCCGTTTGCTATAAATGTGCAAGATGGAACTGTAATTTGAAATGTCGATCTTTAGGAATTCCATCTACAAACAGAGAAGATAAAATTCAGTTCATTAAGAATGGTCTGAATAAAGAGAATTTAGATAATATCAAAATTTCTCTTGACACGCATCCTAGTGGACTCGTACATTACGGAATTCGATATTTGTGGAATAAATTCAAACCAGAATATGAACAACGTCTTGGGAATCTGACGTTAAAAGACCCTGTTTGCCAATTTGTAAGAAAATTGGATGAGAAGCTTCTTCCCGACTCACAGAAGGCGTTTAGGCCGTTTCTGAACGTAAAATCAGAGGAAGATGTGAGCCACAATCACAACTACTGTACATACGCGTAAGTATCTTTTATTTTTGTCGTGTGGTGAGATTTTCTGAATAAAAAAATGTGATACGCGATAAATGCTTTCATTTTTCTATTGAGTAGTTGAAGCGCAATCAACGCAATCACAAACTTGTTAAACAATTTTTACCTTCTTTTTCTTCTATAAATAAACATTGTGCTTGTTTCTTTTATTCATCCCTCAAACTTGCACTTTTCTCTGTTTCTCTCTAAATAATTTCTTTTCAAAAATGGAGTCATCATCTTCAACAAAAAAATTTAGCACAGTCTGCATTTTTGGTGGAGCTAGTTATGGAAAAGAGGCATGCTTTACTGAAGCAGCCCACAACTTGGGTCGTACCTTAGGAGAAAAATGCATTCTTATAGTTTACGGAGGAGAAAGCCTAGGATTAATGGGACGAGCTGCTGCTTCTGCCTATATGGAAGGAGTAAGAGTGTTGGGAATAATTCCAAAACCTCTGTCTGAAAGTAAAATCACCGGGTCAACTATTGGAGATGAGTTTAGATCTGTAAATATGCAAGATCGCATAACTTACATGATAAATAATTCTGGCGCCTTTATCACCCTTCCCGGTGGTTTTGGCACCCTTGAAGAACTTTTTCATGTGGTTACCAGAGCCCAGCTAAATGTTCATAAAAAACCAATAGGTCTGCTTAATGTCAATGGTTTCTTTGATGGTTTACTATCTTTCATCGACTACTCTGCTGAAAAGGGTTTTATTTCAGAGCGTGCTAAACGAATCATAGTCGTTGCAACAACACCAGAAGAACTAATCAAAAAACTCAATGAATTTGTTCCTCAACCAGATCCAGCTCTAGCTAAAATTGTCTGGATGGAAGATTTTACCGTGAGAAAATGAAAAATGGATTCATTCCTCTACCTTTGATAACCCATATCGGACCTCTTGTATTTTTAATTTCTGTCGTGTGTAATAATCGTGCTAAATGGTGGCAGCTTAAGGAGTTTCTTCTTGATCTCTTGACGTGCATCTATTCGCGATTTATGTATTGCTGTAATTTTTATTGTGTTTTTTTATAAAAGCATTGGTGGCAGCGTAAGGCGACTCTTCAGACTTTCTTGATGCGCATCTTAAAAATTGTGTTATACTTACGAGTATATTTTATTTTCTTTTGTTATGTGCCTCGTATATTTATTCTCTTGCAGATTCTAAAAGGCGTTAGCTCAAACATCAACTTTCTTAACAGGGAGTATTCTGCTTTTCTGCATTGCTTTTTATTTTTTTTTATTTTTTTTATTTTTAAACTGAGGACAGTTTTATTTTCAAGTTTGGGGGTGGTTTGTTTAATTATTTTGGTGTGTTGGAATTTTGGTGTGTTTTAATTGATTTGGTTATTTGCCTTAATTTTTTTTATTATATATATATATAGTATTTTGATTTGTGAGATTTCTATATCTGGCCATAACACCAATAAATTAGCTATATACAAGTTTCTAAAATCGTTTTAACTGGTAAAAAAATTGTATATTCCAAAATTTTTTGAGCCTTAATCTCTCTTTCCAAGCCTTGTAGTTATCATATAAAATCGAGTCATTCGTTACCTTGAGAAAAGAAGAATCAGTCGGTTGATGAAAAATAGAACTGAAATTTACTTAATTTGTGGAGTTTTTGATTTTTCATGCTTAAACTAAGAAATGATTTTCTGCAAAAAATTCTATTCCCTAAAAAAAAAAGTAGTCATTGGTGAAAAGAGCTACACGTTAGCAAATAACGATGTGAAAGCTATCACCTAAAAAAAAATGACGAAAAGGAGAAGTGTTGAGCAGTAACAGCTGCCTAATTTTGAGGGTCTTAAAATTTTGCGAAAAATAAAGGACTAACCATTGTTGGTGCGTAACTGCCGTCTCACAGAAAATTGGTGAAAAGAGCTACACGTTAGCAAATAACGGTGTGAAAGCTATCACCTTTTAAAAAAATGAGATAGAAATTGTGTTAGTGAAAAGAGCTACACGTTAGCAAATAACGTTGTGAAAGCTATCACTAAGGGATGTAGTTTATGAGCAGATTTGAATTAATTAGCGGCTGAATTTCAATACACTCAATTTCGTGAAAAATCACAATATTTGATGACGCCAATGAAATTCTTCTTCATATTGAGTCGAAAAATAAACGAGTGATCGAGAGCAACCATTAAAGGGAGTCGTGTGTATCATGAGTGGGAAAGAAATAATCAACCTTTTGGGGGGAAAACCTTACATTTTGGAATTACAATACTAAAACCGTGTTTTAACTTCAAAATCATTAGTAGATTTATTTTGAATCTTGATTCATTTCTATCTACTGTATAAAGATGGTTGTTGTTTATTAATGGCATTTTGATCTCCTTTTCTCTTTTTATATAATTTTTTTTAATTTAAGTGTGTATTAATTTTCTTATTTTTGTCTTATTTTTATTTTTATTTTTGAAGCGTGAATAAGATAGAGTCTTGCTCGGGACTAGCAAGAATTCAAATTTGGGGGTGTGATAAGTGTCAGTTTTATACGCTTATCCATGGTTTGTATCGATAAATTTCATCCATAATTGAGCTAGTCTACTCATTTTTTGCTTTTAATTAATTAGTTTTTAATAATTTTATTTTTATCGGATGATGATGTAAATCTAGTCTTAATCGGATTGAATAACTGATTTACTCATGAAATAACATATTTATTAAATATTCTCTGTGTTTAATTTTGATATATTCATGTTGTAGGGCTTTCCGAGACGAATTCGGCAGTCTTTCCGGATTCAAAATCAGAGTTATATATCAAAAGTTATTATCCGAAGAAGATATGGGGCAAAAACGCAAAGTCTGAGAAATTCTGGGCTGAAAACATAACTCTCAAAGCAACCAGTGAGTAAATTGACGAAGCCAAGTTACGGCCGTAACTACAGAATGTTACGGCCGTAAGTCATACAAGTTATGGCCGTAACTCCTTAATGTTACGGCCGTAACTCTTGACAGATTGTTAAAATTTGTCTAATTTTTTATACTTTTTGTGTATTATTGAGGGGATGGCTGGCATTGATCCGATCTATTGTAATAATGCTAGAGTTTTGGAGCTATTAGATGACTATAGGTGTATAAATAGACCCCTTAGATCCTTCATCATTCATCATTCATCACATAATTTTTCACTTTTTGTAATCTGTTTGTGTGAAGAACACACTTGTGTTCTTGAGTAATTTGTGTAACTGTGGTATAGCATATGTTGTTCAGAGAGTTTATTGCTTCTTTCCCCTTTATCTACTAAGGGAGTTAGGATCAATTCTTTCTCTTGATTCAACTAATAATGACCACCAAAGCTTGTATTATGTATATTAAACCCTTCATGGGCTAAGTTACCTTTAGTTGGGATTATAAACAAGGTTAGTCATGTTATTTATGTTTGTATAAAGATCTATTGTGAATTACTTATTATTGTGTGATATTTTTATTGTTTTAACAATCTTTATTTATTTGGCCAATAAATGACGATATTTATGGTCTTCATATGTTTCGAAAGAAAATATGTTTGATTAGATCAAATGATCTTCACTCTAAGTTGTTCTAGGGGATAGAAATATACCTCTAGACCTTAGATGATTCTAAGAGTTATTTTCATAAATCCTAATGCTATGTATTGAAGCCAATCAACATAGAAATATAGTGGATTGATTCAATATGTAAGGGGCGTTTTATAGTTCGAAAGAGAAAGCGTCTTTTTAAGGAAAATCGAATCTACACAACATAATAAGTAAATTCATCTTATGATCTCCTATACATCTTCTATAACTAATGACGAACTAAGTTTGTAATCCCAACTATTTCATTTTATCGTTAATCAATCTATTATTATTGCTATCTTTTTATTTCCTTAAAATATTAGAACTATTATTGCATTTTCTTTGCAATTATTAAACCAAACTCTTTAATTGTGTGTTTCACTCATCTTAGTATCTATAAAATAGACTAATAGTGTATAATTCAAATTATAACCAAACTTCCTCGTGGGATCGATAAACCGGACTCAAAAAGTCCACTTACTACTTGATACGATATCGTGCACTTGCGATAATTACACTAAGAACGTGTCAAGTTTTTGGCGCCGTTGCCAGGGAAGTATAAGTTATATTTGAAATCTTACATTGTAAACTATTTTTATAGGTACAAATTTCTCGACATTGTAACTTAGTACTCAATTGTGTTTGTCCGGTCAAGTGGCGGATAACTGTAATATCCGTAATTTTCCATTTTTAGTAGTTTCTATTTTTTGGTGTATGTCTATTTTTATCGACTCGCTTGTAACCGTTTCGACATTTCGAATCTACTTTGTTCTTGGAGTTTTTCCATTTGGACGAGTTTTGATGATGTTTTCACGTAATTTCATTTTATGACATATTTTGCCGTATGAACGTTCGATTCTTGTAAAACTCGTTCGTTTTCGTTGTTTCTTGGTTTGTACAAGTTCGCATGGTTGAGTTGGTCATGTGCAGACTTTCGGTTTGTAAATCCGACGTCGTTTCGTGATTTTCGGGCAATTGGGCCATTTTTGTAATTTCCTAATAGTTTAGGGAATCTCTTTTTCGTTGTCGCATTACGGACCCTCCTATGGTCGGAATTGTATTTTCTTTCAGCGCTTAGCTCCGTCGTCTTGTATGCTTCGCATCTATGTTCCTGGATTCTGGTCTCGTCGTGCGTTTCGTGTTTTGTACCCTCGACAGCAACTTACTGCTGATGTGACATCAGCAGTACTGAACTGCTGTGCAGGTAGCGCACGCTACTCCTGTTACCTTGCGTGCGCTACCGATATGCATTTAGTGTACGCTAACTCCCTATTGTTAGCGTACGCTAACGAATGGTGGCAGTAGCCACTGGACCTGTCACGGCCCCGTTAGCGCGCGCTACATATGGCAGTTAGCGTGCGCTAACTTCACAGATTATATAAGTCAGCGGGCACTTTCAGAACAGCAGTTTTATTCTTTTCTCTTCGTTCTTTCGACGTGCGACCTCAGAGGCGATTTCCACCGTTTCTGATCGGAGTTCTCTTCAAATTCCATCACCGTAGAGTCGTGTTAACATATTATCATCAGCATAATCATCATCCATCGTCCGAATTAAAGGTAATTCCTCTGGAACCCTAATTTTGACAAATTTGGGGGTTTTTCGAGATTCTAGGGGTTTAGTTCCGAATTGTTCAACTATGTTACGATATTCTTTACCGATTGTGATTATTGAGTGATTCTAAATCCAATTTCCTTGATTTTAATCCGCGAATTATCAATACGGGGAGATTTTGCGTAAACCCTCGCCCGTATCGATTGATCGTTCATTGTCGTATCATGTAATCGGGGTTATGGGTGTATTCCAATAGAGTATTGTTGTCCGTTGGGACTGAACTATGTTGATCCTTCGTTTAGGAACCGTCGTTTTCCACTCGGACCGTTCGTAGTCGTGTTTCACTTCCGTTTCTTCAAGAATGTCTCAAAGGCAAGTACTTTACATTTGTTTACATGTTCTAGTATTTGAATTATGGCTTTATCGTGGTTGTTGTGGATGGATATGTGTATGTTCACCTAGGGATGGTCCGACGGGACCTCTAGGGATACGTAGTGCCGTGAGTGTGCGTATCGCGAACTGTGGTTAGCCACCCAGGGATGTCCGACGGGGCTCTGCGGGGTACGATGGCCGTGAGTCTCGTACCGACGGTTAACTTTGAATTGTGATTTGTTGGAGATAATGTGTTTTGTGATTGTACATTGTAAATATTCCGGAATATAAAATATTTTCTAAAATGATTTTTGGCGCATATATTCATCTGATTAGAATGTAGTTCAAATGGATTGTACTTGCACTAGCAGTTTTCGCTAACCCCTTAAATGGGGGAAATACTTTTTGTATTTCAGGTATCGATCGTGGGGACATACGAGCACTCGATCCGTATGAGGATGATGGGCAAGCATGATACTGATCAGTAGTCATTTATTGGTGTTCATTTCAGTCTATTACTTTTGATGTCTTGTTTTGAGACTTTTGTATTATAAAATTGGTTTAAGTACTCGAGTACTTCTTGTTTCAAAATTATTAATGTTGTGTTCCTGTTTTGGGAAATGGATTAGTGTTGGATTTTATTGTCGGATTGTAATCTTATTTGAATTGTCGTATTATTGATGATTGTTTGTCGTTGTCAAATGTCTTGTTGGTACGTTAGCCTGGTGGATTCCACAGTGTGGAGTGCACGGCGCTGTAATATGCCCTGAATGTCTTGGGGGTGTTACAGAATATGGTATCGGAGCTTAGGTTATGGATACCTAGGCTGTCGGTTATTTGGGTCTAGTTAAGTGTCGTTTTTGGGACAGTATCGTTGCTATGCCATCATCTCAGTACACCGGTGCTCGTAAGTTTTTCCTAACTTGACTCGTTTCATCGTTCTGTTCTATTCCTGTCTTAGTATCTTGTTGCATTTTGCGTTTGAATTGTACTTACCCGTTACTTCTTCAGAATTCCTGCTGGTAGAGGACGCGGACGCGGTCGCGGACGCGGTAGGGGACGTGGCGCAGCCGGTGGGGCGGCCATGTCCGATCACTCGGGGCGGTCGGCGATGCCCTCTTTGTCGAGCAGTGTTCCCCCTAGTTCGGAGGTCACAGACGATCTGCTAGCTCCGGTAATGCACATGAGAATGTTGGAGTGGCCAACATTTTGCAGCAAGTAGCGAACCAGATGACGCTACTGACTCAGGCCGTTCTAGTCGGCCAAGCTAATGCCAACCCGGTTCCGCCTACTGGATCCGGCAATGATAAGTTGCTTCAGGACGTTATTCGTATGTGTCCTCCACAGTTTGATGGTGCTTACGACCCTTCCGGTTAGGAGAATTGGCTATTCGAGATGGAGAAAGTATTTGAGGCTGCTAATTGTTCCAAGGAGAGGAAAGTACCCATTGCCCAGTACTTCCTCGCCAAGGCGGCAGCAACGTGGTGGCAAGCGGTGAAGCCGCGTGACCGGGCAGCTACGTGGGCAGAGTTTCGGGATCTGATGGAAGACGAATTCTGTCCTTGGCCAGTGAAAGAGGGGAGGATCCGAGACTTCTTTGAGGCTAAACCCCAGGATGTTCCTATTTCTCAAGCTATCAAAGACTACAATCAACAACTGCATTATGTGAGAAACCAAGTCCGAGATGAGCTTGATAAGATCCGCCACTTTGATATGCGGATGAAACCGAGGGTGCGCCACTACATGGCTGGTCTGGGGTGCACGACTTTAAAAGAGTACCAGAACAAAGCGATGGATTACGAGATGTCGTTTTCTGCGACAGAGACGGCAACTGAAGGAAAGAAGCAGAAGACCTCCGGTCAGTTTTCGGGAGGCAAGTCAGGAGGGTATCTGAAGGCTCAGTCTGGTTCGCGAGTCTTCGGGATAGGGGTGGCAATCGGATAATACGGATACGAATATGGCTATATCCGTATTCGAATCCGGAACCAGGAATCCGTATTCGAATCCGTATCCGAATCCGGGAATATCCGGGAAAATCATATCCGAATCCGAATCCGGCGAATATTATCCGGATATGGATAATATCCGAATCCGAGTCTGCAATTCCTGGTTTATTTTTCAAAAATAAATGGGTGCAAAGGGATTTGAACCCACAACTCCTCTCTTTTTGTGGATTTTTAAAGCCACACTCCAACCACTTGGGCTACTTGATTGTTGTGTTAAAGATAGAAATAATTATAGATAACTTAGTATAAACATATCACTTAATTAAAGATCTACTAAGATCTCCAACCAAATTACTTTTTTATTTTTTGAAAATTTGGGAATATCACTAAATTATAGTAGTGATCTACTAAGATCTAAAACCAAATTATATTTATAAAAATTTATATTATTATAAATATAAAATGTGTTATATTTTGTAATTATATATTAAAAATATATTAAAATTATATATTATATATATTTTATCTCGGATACGGATATTTTCGGATACGGATGCGTCTATATCCATATCCGTATCCGAAATTTTCGAATACGAATAATATTCGTATCCACTTTTTTTCGAATACGGATAATATTCACTTTTTTCGGATACGAATACAGATATTTCGGACGGATATCGAATTTTTCGGATTTTTTTGCCAGCCCTACTTCGGGAGTCAGTCGCCATCAGTTGGTCGAGGAAACGGTTCTAGGTCTGCTCCTGCTAGTTCCGTTCGTGGTCCTACGTGCTTCTATGGTAGTCGTCCGGGCCACATGATGAGTGAGTGTGATAGGCCTCCGATTCAGTGTCTTGCTTGTGGTCGGATGGGCCATCGTGCTAAGTTTTGTACGGATGCAGCTCGAGCTCAAGTTACTCAGATATCAGCCCCAGCTGCGGGAGAGCCGAGTGTGAATCAGGCACCGACAGTTCCTCAGCCGCAGCAGAGTTTTGGTAGAGGTCGAGGACGTAGACAGCCTTCTAGAGGGGGAGCTTCTAGTGCGGGGTCTGTTCCGCCCCGTGTGTATGAGATGAGGCGAGCCGGAGATCCCGACGCGACGGTGGCTACAGGTACCGTCCACATCCTTGATCATCCTATTTCCGTATTGTTCGATTCTGGTGCTACGCATTCTTTTATATCTATAGATTGTGTGCGTCGTCTGCATGTTGATTGCCTTGTTGCTTGTGAGCCTTTTGTTGTTAAACTTATTAGCGGGGATAGCATCGTGGGGGACCGTGAGATTAGAGATTTTTCTGTGAGTATCGCGGGGAGGGATTGGCCTTCTAATCTGATCGCGGTAGATATTAGAGATGAGGATTTGATTCTAGGTGAGGATTGGCTGGACCATCATGGGGCGATCATGAATTATAGAACGAGGACGGTTTCGATGTTAGCCTCTGACGGTACCGAGCATTCTTTTGTGGGGCGTAAGCGGAGTAGCCAGAGACTTCTGATCAGCGCCTTGAAGGCGGTAAGACTTCTTCGAGGAGGTTGCTGTAATACCCGAGATTTCTGTTATGTATTTAGAACTTGTAATATTGTAATTGTTGCACTTTGATTTGAGTCTTATTCTCCGTATTTCATAGTCCGGTGTTGTTAAGTGTATGATTTCACGAGTGTGACTTAAATTTGTGATTCTGCACATGTAGCGCACGCTACCGATTAAGTATAGCGTACGCTAAGTTGGATCCATAGCGCACGCTGTGGAGGAACCTTAGCGCACGCTATGCGGGGTCAATATGATTGAGACGTGTGGTAGGTGAGATCAGGCCGGGGATCCTTGTCGGATTGTGTCGGGATGAACGTGGACGACTTTCGGGAAAAAGCCAAGTCAACGCGTTAGCGCACACTACTCACATGAGGGTAGCGCACGCTAAAGTCTGAGTATAGTGAAGTCAGTAAGCTTCGTATGGCCGTTAGCGCACGCTATGAATAGGGACTAGCGCGCGCTAATAACCATTTCCTATATATAGGATATCATATTTTTTCATTTTTCAGATATTTCCATTTTCCCAAATCCGAATTTTTGAGCTCAGAGAGTTACTTCCTCCCTCCTCAAACCCCTCATATCATCCTCCTAGCTCGAGTTTGAAGATTGTAGATCATTGAGGATTGGTGTTCAAGCTCTCGGTGTTGGATTGTCTTCAAGTAACTTCGTGTTCTTCGCTACTTTGAGGTAGGTGATTCTTCGCCAATATTAGTAGTATTCTGAAGGACGTTTGATCATGTTTATCTAGTCAGTTAATTCGTTAATAGTCGAATCATCACGTGTTAGAAGGATATTTTTGACGTTTCGGCACTTATTCTTCGTATAATCCTTTGAGCCTTTTAGTATATGGACTCCTAAGCATTTCTTACCGATCATGACTAGTAGGTGGAGTTTATCAAGTTGTTATGTTGTACACTTTGGAATCATGCGTTTTGTAACGTAGGACGTAGAGAACTTAGGATACTTTCTCAAGAATCTAGATGAATTATGGTGTAGTAATGATTATACGTAACCTTGTATCTCGTAGTCGTTTAATCCATATAGAACTTTCACAGACCTTATAAGCATGATGTGCACGGGGATGACATGTATTATCACCATAGAATTCATGAGTTCATCACCATTAGAACAAGTTTTCTGCCAGTAGTAATCTGCCATGCACGGTTAGCACACGCTAACATACGTAAGTTAACGTGCGCTATCAGGAATAAGTTAACGCACGCTACGTTTGTTACGTAATGTACGCTATGTTATCAGTCGAGTCAGTCGGCTGATCAGAGAGAACTGTCAGTCCATGGCTAGCGTACGCTAGACTTAGACGATAGCGTATGCTAACAGGCAGGCTTAGCGCACGCTACGTAGAGTACGTAGCGTACGCTAAGTGGTTCAGGCAGATTGCATATTTTGAGCTTTTGGCTGTAGACCGAATTGTTAGGCAATCGTTCGACTTGAGATGATTTGTATATCATTTCTTTTGTTAAGGTTCGAGCTTGCTACGTTGATCGAAGGAGGCGGCCTTCGAGTGTGTTGAGATCATTGAAGTATTTCGTTCTTGCCATCTTCGAGGCAAGTATCATAATATGTTAATATTGGTATTTTGAGCATGTGTGTGGTTATTCATGTTGTCGAACATGAGATTTATTTTGTTGAATTGTCATGATATTCGTTATCTAGTGTTTGTATGTTCATGTTGATGGACATGGCGATTTGGCATATATGTATGCATGAGTTGTGTTTGTGTTTGTTGTGCGATCTATGCTGAGGGCGCTGGATCGGATGTCCACCTCATGTTGGTCCGACGGGATCATCTTGGGATCTAGGCTGAGGGCGCTGGATCATTGGACGGGTTATTTCCACCTGGTGTTGGTCCGACGGGATCATCTTAGGATCTATGCTGAGGGCACTGGATCATTGGAATACCCTTGTTGTGTTAATGGAATCTTTTGGATTCGCATTGTCGGATTCCGGTAGCGGAAGTCCGTGTGGTGTATCTTGTTATGTATTGTTGATGCATATTTGATTCGTTTAAATGATACTTGTACTAGCATCGTTTTGCTAACCCCTTCGGGGGTGGACATTTGTTTTGATGTTTAGCTAGCTGAGGAGCGAAAGCGACCCGATCGACGTGGCAGCGAAGGGGTTCAGTGATGTTTGTTGTTGTTGGTGATTTGTTTTCTTGGTTTGATTTCAGTACTCGAGTACGCGCGTCTTATTAATATCATTTCGATATGGTTGTATTAATTACTCGTTGAACCAGTTGGATGGTTTTGTAAACTTGAATTTTGTAACACCCTCAAGATATTCGAGGTATATTACAGCGCCGTGAATCCCTATATGGGACCCACCAGGCTGAACAGCATCATACTCATCGACTCACATAAACGACAGGACAATACCATGTCATAAAGACGCAAAACAGAACAATCCACCCGGTTCAACCGGTCAATATAACATCATCATCCAACACAACATAATAAGCAACAATACAATCCAAACGAACAAGAACCCCTTAAGTACTCGAGTACAACTATTAGTTCAAAACCACAAAAGACAAAAAGGTAAAAGACACTAAAACATCCCTCGTGCACCATCATCACGCACGACCATCATCCGTGTCTTGGTCAGTAGCCCGCTCGTCTCGATGAACGACTGAAATTCATAAAACGAATTTCCCCAAAACGGGTCCCCAGAGGGGTTAGCAATTACGCTCGTACAAGTAACCAAATGAACATTTTACATCTTACACATATAGTAATGCATGCCATCAAGAAATCATAGTTTCCAAAACACTCATTTCCGGAAATGCCATAATCAAATCACATTTGTAAAAATGCACCACAATTAACCGCAGACCCACAGCTTCGTGGATCCCTGCCGAGACCCCGTCGGATCTAGCCCACAGTGGTTAAAAGCAAGCTCGTGGTCCCACAGCTTCGTGGAACCCTACCGAGACCCCGTCGAGTCTAACCCGTAGTGAGCATACACACACACACACACAATTTCTCATACAAACTACTATGTCAAGATTGTAGTTCATAAGGATACTTGCCTTGATTAAATAGATGATGACACGAACGAAACGGAGAATCAAGCACGACCGCGAGGAACCGACGAAAATGAACCTAACGATTTGAATAGCACAATCACAACCACTTCTAAACGATTATGGAAATGGAATACACCCGAAAACCCGCCTACGATTCATGTATATTCGTATATAAACAACAACGAGGGCGGACCACAACCGAACCCTCTCGATTCCGTAAAAATCACGAAATATACCATGAATCCGTAGGGAAACCAAGAATACCAACAAGATTAATCATATTCATCATGAATCCATCAACGAAACGGAACGGATCGGAAGAAAATCCCAAAACCCCCAAATTATCCAAAAGTAGGGTTCTAAGAGATTACCTTGGATTTAGGATGAGAAACACAAGTGGATGATGTTAGTCTTACACCAAGAACTCAAGCACAAGAATCTCTGAAGTGATTGGAAGAAGAAAATCGCCTCAAATCGCCTCTGGAGTCGCTCGGCCCCGGAAGAAGGAGAGAAATGAAAAACTGTGATTATCTCGGTCAACTCCCTGGTTTATATAGCCAGGGAGTGTTAGCGCACGCTAAGACCTCAAGGTTAGCGTGCGCTAACGGGATAGGGTTACAAACCCTCCTGTTAGCGTCCCAGTCCAGAAGCCAGGTTTTTTGGCCGTTAGCGTGCGCTACCATACATGCGTAGCGTGCGCTAATAACCTCCCGGTAGCGCGCGCTATCGACCAATAGCGTGCGCTACCTGAACATCAGCCGAGTCCAGTAGCCAACTGCCCAAACCTCACCTGACCCGTTAGCGTGCGCTACCATACCAGCGTATCGTGCGCTAACTAGCATCTGATTGAGTTCAGTAGTAAACCGCCCAGTACTGGACAGTCACACTAGCACGCGCTACTGAACAAATTAACGTGCGCTAGTCTCCCGGCATTAGCGTGCGCTAGACAAGATAGCGTGCGCTAATCCGATAGTCCAGAGGCCTGGGAGTTAAACTGCCACTCCCAGTGCTAAATCGTTAGCGTGCGCTACGAATTAAACGTAGCGTGCGCTACTAATGGATTTCTAGCGTGCGCTATACAGGAAATTTAGCGTGCGCTAGATACAGAATATAAACGACCCAAAATACCGGAATATGAACGAAACGTCAAACGGAACACCTCAAAACGCATCATAGCATAGAATGAATCCACGGCAACCCCGAAACGGCGGTTCCGCACAACAATTACGAGAATCAGATCAAAAGATAACGGAAAAGTTACACTGAAGGATACTCGAGGGTCACTAAAATCGAGAATTACACCGGAAATACAATTACAAGGGAAAGAAAAAATGCGGATATTACATTCTACCCCTCTAAAAATAAGTTTCGTCCCGAAACTTAAGGAACAAACAACTCGGGGTACCTAGCACGCATGCTATCCTCGGTTTCCCAAGTTGCCTCCTCGACACCGTGTCTCGACCACTGCACCTTGACCAAAGGTATGGTCTTATGCCTCAATCGTTTCTCACGATGCTCCAAAATCTTCAAAGGGCGCTCTTCGAAAGTAACATCTTCGGCGACATCAATCTCTCCATAATCGATGATGTGACTAGGATCCGAGACATATTTCCTCAACTGGGAAACATGGAAAACGCTATGAACATGACTCAAGGCCGGAGGTAACGCCAAACGGTATGCCAACCCACCTACTCGCTCGAGGATCTCGAAGGGGCCGATAAATCTCGGACTCAACTTCCCTTTCTTCCCGAAACGAAAAACTCCCTTCGTCGGCGACACCTTTAGCAAAACATGGTCTCCCACCTCGAATTCCAAAGGTCGACGACGGACGTCGGCATACGACTTCTGTCGACTCTGGGCAGTCAACATCCGTTCCCGAATTAACTCTATCTTCCGCCTCGTCTCTAAAACGACATCCGGCTCGGTCCCGACCAAATCGGACGCCTCATTCCAACAAATCGGTGATCGACATCGCCGCCCGTAAAGTGCCTCATACGGTGCCATCCGAATCGACACGTGCCAACTGTTGTTGTACGTGAATTCGATCAGCGGCAAATGTTCCTCCCAGTCACTACTCCAATCGAGAGCACAGGCACGCAACAAGTCCTCGAACGTCTGGATAGTGCGTTCATTGTCCATCCGCGGGGATGAAAAGAGGTACTCAAGCGCAACCGGGTACCCAACGCCTTATGCACCGCTTTGCGAGTGCGATACAAAACGGCCGTCACGATCCGAAACAATAGACTTCGGAGTACCGTGAATTCTCACAATCTGCGCGATAAACACACGAGCTAACTTCTCCGGGCCCCAAGTGTCCTTGATGCCCAGAAAATGTGCCGACTTGGTCAGACGATCAACAATCACCCATACCATATTCATGCCCGACCTCGATCTCGGCGAACTCGTAACGAAATCCATCGATATATCTTCCCATTTCCATTCCGGAACGGAAGTGACTGCAATAATCCGGCCGGTCGTGATGCTCGATTTTGACCTGTGACAAGTCAAACATCTCGCTACAAACTGTGCGACCTCATCCTTCATATCATTCCACGAAATTTCTTCTCGTGTCCTTGTACATCTTACTCGAACCAGGATGAACGGAATAAGGTGTAGCGTGGGCCTCCGTAAAATATTCTGTCTCAACTCGAGTTGTTCGGCACACAAAGCCGACTCGAAATCTCAAAATACCATCCTCGTGAATCACAAACCCAGGAGACTTTCCCTTAAGAACATTCTCTCGGATTTGAGTAATCATCGGATCCTCCGATTGCTTGACTTAATTTCGTCAATCAAGGATGACGAAATCAGTAAAGCACAAAGTTGCCCGGACTCCCGGCGAGACCTCAACATCTAACTCGATCAAGGCCCTCCGAAGCTCGGTGAGATGTAAGGATCTCAAGCGTTCGCAACGCATGGCGGTTTCGACTCAAGGCGTCGGCCACGACGTTCGCCTTGCCGGATGATAAAGGATTTCGAGGTCATAATCCTTAATCAACTCTAACCACCTCCTCTGCCTCATATTTAACTCTCTGAGTAAATATGTATTTGATTTTATGATCGGTAAAAATCGACATGTGGAGCCGAAAAGATAGTGACGCCAAATCTTGAGCGCAAAAGCATCGCCGCTAACTCCAAATCATGAGTAGGGTAGTTCGGCTCATACGGCCTCAAGCTGTCTCGACGCATAGGCAATGGTCTTGCCGTGCCGCATTAATACACACCCAAGACCACGACCCGAAGCATCGCTATAAACGGCAAAACCCTCGTTGCCACATGGCAACGCCAAAGCTGGGGCTGAAGTCAAACGCTTCTTGATTCCTCAAAACTCGGCCTCTCGTCATTCCGCACGAACTTCTCGGATTTACGGAGCAAGCTGCGTAAGTGGCGGGCCGATTCGAAACCCTCTACGAACCTACGGTAGTAGCCAGCCAAACCCAAGAAACTACGGAGCTCCTTCACATTCTTGGGCAGTGCCCAATCCAATACGGCCTCAATCTTCTGCGGATCCACACGAACCCCCTCGGCTGAAATCACGTGACCTAAAAACATCACTTCCTTCAGCCAGAATTCACATTTCGAGAACTTTGCATAGAGTTGCTCGGTCCTTAAAATGTCTAATACTATCCGCAAATGATGGGCATGCTCTTCCTCGTTCCTCGAATAAATAAGAATATCGTCAATAAAGACGACGACACACTTATCCAAATACTCGATAAAAACTTTGTTCATCAATTGCATGAACACCGCCGGCGCATTAGTTAACCCGAAAGGCATGACTACGAACTCATAATGTCCGTACCTCGTCCGAAAGGCTGTTTTCGGCACATCAGACTCTCTCACCCGGAGCTGATAGTACCCCGATTTCAAATCAATTTTCGAGAATACATGACTCCACTGGCGATCGAACAAGTCATCAATTCTCGGCAAAGGATACTTGTTCTTGATGGTCACCTTGTTTAGTTCGCGATAGTCGATACACAAACGTAGCGAACCATCCTTCTTTCGCACAAACAGGACCGGTGCGCCCCAAGGCGAGGCACTCGGTCGAACATACCCCGACTCAAGAAGCTCACTCAACTGCTTCTTCAACTCGGACATCTCTGAAGGTGCCATGCGATAGGGTGCCTTCGAAATAGGAGCCGCACCCGGCTCTAACTCTATAGTGAACTCGACCTCTCGATCCGGTGGCAATCCCGGTAACTCGTCAGGAAAAACATCAGGAAATTCATTAACGATTGGAATCGACGAAAGCTCGACTCCACCACTTTCCGCCTTCAAGGCATAGCACCAATAACCAATACATCCCTTTCGCAGGAGTTTCATCGCCTTCAAGGCGTTAATAACGAGTTTCTGGTTCCCCCTCTTTCGCCCCGCGAAAGAGTGCTCGGTGCCATCATCGGCCAACATGGTGATGATTCTCGTGCGGTAGTTCATGATTGCACCATGCCGCTCGAGCCAATCATCCCCGAGAATTAAGTCCTCACCCTCAATACCCACAACAATAAGATTAGAGGGCCAAGCCCTCTCACAAATAAACACAGAACAGTCTCGAACCTCCTGATCACCAACGATCCTATCACCGCTAGGAAGCTTAACGATGAAGGGCTCACAAGGCATCAAACGGTCGAGACTCAAACGGCGCACACAATCCAGAGATATGAACGAATGCGTAGCACCAGAATCGAAAAGCACACTGACAGGATGAGAAAGAATATAAACGGTACCTGTCGCTATGGTAGCCGCTGGATCATCGGCTCTCCGCATCTCATAGACACGCGGGTGGGCGGAGCCAACACTAGAAGCTCCCCCTCTTGAGGGCTGACCCCGACCTCTCCCCCGACTAGCACTCGGCGGAGATTGAGGAGCAAACGATCCCTGATTCACACTTGGTTCCCTAGGCGCTGGGATTGAAGCCCGGGCACCAAGGATTTTCTCCCTCTCAGCACAGAAAGCAGCTTTGTGACCCGACTGGCCACACTGATTACACGTCAGCAAAGGGTTCGGACAAACACGACTGATGTGGCCCGTACGACCACAATTGAAACACTTCACATCACGAAAAGGAGCCCGGTAGTTTCACGAGGACCCCAGTAGGCAGGCTGGACCACCGCACGCGGGTAAGTTAGCAGATTGGGATCTCTGATGACCCCCACTCTTGTGGCACGAAAATGTCACAGCGGACTTCTGATTCTTACGCTCGAGGGCCGCCTCACTCGCCGTCACTGACATATCATAATCTATGGCCCTACTCTGATTATCCTTCTATGTAGTGCATACGAGACCCGACATATAGTCCCGCATCGGCACCTTCATCCGTGCGGAGAAATGGAAAATCTTGTCACTCTCCTCGACAACTTGGGTCTTCACATAACCCAACTCTTTGTTAAAATCAGCAATAGCTTGAGCTACGGGGATATCCCGTGGTTGAGCATCATAAAAAGCATGTACCCGAGCCTGTCTGACTGGCCACGGGCAATATTCAGCCTCCATCAGCTCTTGAAACTCAGCCCATGAAGCAGCATGGTCTTTGGGCCCAACGGCCTCCCACCAATCCGTAGCGTCCCCCGTGAGAAAGTATTGAGCAATAGGGACTCTACGTTCCTCGGCGATTAGTGGCAACGAAGACCTTAGATATCTCCTTGATCCACCCTTCCCGGCCAATCGGGTCCGAAGCTCCCGAAACCGAGGAGGATGCATCTTGATGACATCTTGGAGCCATCGGTCCGCTCCGCCCGATTAGCATGGGCACGATCCGGGTTACGAATCGCTTTGAGCTATTGCCGCCATTTGATTCACCATCTGTTGCATAACGGCCGCAATACCAAGATCGGCACGCTCCCGAGAAGAAGCATGGCTATGACGGCCGCCGCACGCGGCCTCGAAGATCGTGACGTGGCCGCCCCACCGGCCGCCCCACGTCCCCGGCCGCGTCACGACCACGACCGCGACCACGACCTCTTCCGGCATCCATACCGGAGTTAAATAAGTAGCAAAATCCATACGAGGATCAGTACAAGAAAAGAACAATCACAAGTCGAGTATCAAAGGTACGATACAAGGAAATAATGAACAGAGGAAGGAAAAACTTACGGACACTGGTAGTACCGGAATCATGGCAGCGTGACGATGATGTGCATAACAAAAACCACAAGACCCAATAAACCGACAAGCCTAGGTATCCATAAACCTAGTGCTCCGATACCATTTTCTGTAACACCCTCAAGATATTCGAGGTATATTACAGCGCCGTGAATCCCTATATGGGACCCACCAGGCTGAACAGCATCATACTCATCGACTCACATAAACGACAGGACAATAACATGTCATAAAGACGCAAAACATAACAATCCACCCGGTTCAACCGGTCAATATAACATCATCATCCAACACAACATAATAAGCAACAATACAATCCAAACGAACAAGAACCCCTTAAGTACTCGAGTACAACTATTAGTTCAAAACCACAAAAGACAAAAAGGTAAAAGACACTAAAACATCCCTCGTGCACCATCATCACGCACGACCATCATCCGTGTACTGGTCCAGCGCCCGCTCGTCTCGATGAACCTGACCTGAAATTCATAAAACGAATTTCCCCAAAACGGGTCCCCAGAGGGTTTAGCAATTACGCTAGTACAAGTAACCAAATGAACATTTTACATCTTACACATATAGTAATGCATGCCATCAAGAAATCATAGTTTCCAAAACACTCATTTCCGGAAATGCCATAATCAAATCACATTTGTAAAAATGCACCACAATTAACCGCGGACCCACAGCTTCGTGGATCCCTGCCGAGACCCCGTCGGATCTAGCCCACAGTGGTTAAAAGCAAGCTCGTGGTCCCACAGCTTCGTGGAACCCTACCGAGACCCCGTCGAGTCTAACCCGTAGTGAGCATACACACACACAATTTCTCATACAAAACTACTATGTCAAGATTGTAGTTCATAAGGATACTTGCCTTGATTAAATAGATGATGACACGACGAAACGGAGAATCAAGCACGACCGCGAGGAACCGACGAAAATGAACCTAACGATTTGAATAGCACAATCACAACCACTTCTAAACGATTATGGAAATGGAATACACACGAAAACCCGCCTACGATTCATGTATATTCGTATATAAACAACAACGAGGGCGGACCACAACCGAACCCTCTCGATTCCGTAAAAATCACGAAATATACCATGAATCCGTAGGGAAACCAAGAATACCAACAAGATTAATCATATTCATCATGAATCCATCAACGAAACGGAACGGATCGGAAGAAAATCCCAAAACCCCCAAATTATCCAAAAGTAGGGTTCTAAGAGATTACCTTGGATTTAGGATGAGAAACACAAGTGGATGATGTTAGTATTACACCAAGAACTCAAGCACAAGAATCTCTGAAGTGATTGGAAGAAGAAAATCGCCTCAAATCGCCTCTGGAGTCGCTCGGCCCCGGAAGAAGGAGAGAAATGAAAAACTGTGATTATCTCGGTCAACTCCCTGGTTTATATAGCCAGGGAGTGTTAGCGCACGCTAAGACCTCAAGGTTAGCGTGCGCTAACGGGATAGGGTTACAAACCCTCCTGTTAGCGTCGATCCGAAGCTGAGTTTTGGCCGTTAGCGTGCGCTACCATACATGCGTAGCGTGCGCTAATAACCTCTCGGTAGCGCGCGCTATCGACCAATAGCGTGCGCTACCTGAACATCAGCCGAGTCCAGTAGCCAACTGCCCAAACCTCACCTGACCCGTTAGCGTGCGCTACCATACCAGCGTAGCGTGCGCTAACTAGCATCTGATTGAGTTCAGTAGTAAACCGCCCAGTACTGGACAGTCACACTAGCGCGCGCTACTGAACAACTTAACGTGCGCTAGTCTCCCGGCATTAGCGTGCGCTAGACAAGATAGCGTGCGCTAATCCGATAGTCCAGAGGCCTGGGAGTTAAACTGCCACTCCCAGTGCTAAATCGTTAGCGTGCGCTACGAATTAAACGTAGCGTGCGCTACTAATGGATTTCTAGCGTGCGCTATACAGGAAATTTAGCGTGCGCTAGATACAGAATATAAACGACCCAAAATACCGGAATATGAACGAAACGTCAAACGGAACACCTCAAAACGCATCATAGCATAGAATGAATCCACGGCAACCCCGAAACGGCGGTTCCGCACAACAATTACGAGAATCAGATCAAAAGATAACGGAAAAGTTACACTGAAGGATACTCGAGGGTCACTAAAATCGAGAATTACACCGGAAATACAATTACAAGGGAAAGAAAAAATGCGGATATTACAAATTTCCGCAGTATTGATGTCTTATATCTACATTTCTTTTAAATTAGCCTTGTAAATTCTTACTAAAAGGGTTTACGGCGCTGTAATTATTCCGAATATCTCGGGGTGTTACAGAATATGGTATCGGAGCTAAGATTCATGGATATCTTGGCAGTCGGATTTTAAGTTGGGTCTGTTTACGTTATTGATTTACGAGTCGTTCGTAACATCATTGTTCAGCCAAAAGTCGTCATGTGGACCGTGGTTGTAAGTCTCCTAATCTCTTGTACTACCATTTTACTTAATTCTGTTTTGTGAGTATTGACCGGTTTTATTTTTTGAAAATTTCGTCCTGGATACTGAAAAATTGTGTTTTCAGTATGTTGAGAGGAGGTCGTGGATGCAGACGTGGTCGTGGACGCGAACGTGGAAATATGAGACAGGAGGACTCCGCAACTACCCCAGAATTATCGGCTAGTAGAACCGATTCCCATTCTGGAGGGCAGCAGGGATCGGCGAATGACGACGCAAATCCTAACATGCCGGGAGTGCTTCAACAGGTGGTGGCTCAAATAAACCAGTTCGCTCAGGTAGTTGATCTCATGAAGACAGCGATGGGACAGCAGCACCACGAGGATAACCGGGGAGACAGATGGCTTGCTGAGGTGGTCAAATTGCACCCGCCAAAGTTTGACGGATCTGCAGAAGCGCTTACTTGGGATCATTGGCTAAAGGATTTAGAGAAAATATTCGCGGGTATTAACTGTCCCGAGGACCGGAAGGTTCCCATTGCCCAATATTTTCTGACTGGGGAGGCCTTTGACTGGTGGGAAGCTATTCGACCCGAGGATCATAATGCGGATTGGACGGAATTCAAACTAATGATGGAAGCACAGTATTGTCCTCGTCCAGTTCGAGAGGCAAAAATCCGAGAGTTTTTCTCACCACAGAGTTCAGAGGCAACTGTAACAGACATAATCAAAACTTTTAATCATCAGCTGACGTGTGTCCGACACTTGGTCAGAACGGAGGCAGAAAAGATATTTCATTTCGATATGCGAATGAAGCCGGAGATTCAGTAGTACATGTCCGAGTTCGAGTGTACTACGCTGCGACAATATCAAGACAAAGCGCTGGCCTACGACATGAAAGAGGCGGCGGTGGAGAAATCAGTGGAAGCAAAGAAGCAGAAAGTGACCGACAGCTTCTCAGAAAACAAGAGTGGTGGGCCCCGCAAGGGCCAGTCTTCGTTTGATTCGGCTAGGAAACCTCCACATCCTTCTAGAGGTGGAAAGAAGTTCCGGAATACATCAGCAGTTTCGGACGCATCAAAGAAATGCTACAATTGTGGTCGAGCAGGGCATATTCGACGTGATTGACCCGCCTCTGCTGTGACTTGTTACGATTGTGGGCAAGAAGGGCACCGTGCGGCTTTTTGTGGAGTTGCTACTAGATCCTTTGTTACTCGCACTCTAGCGCTAGTTCCAAAGGAGATGAGTGTGAACCAGACGCAGCAGAGTGGATTTTAGCAGCAAAATATTGGGAAGAGAGAGACATCCAGTGCTGGGTCCGTTCCTCCGCGCCTGTACGAGATGAGGAAATTTGACGATCAGAACACTGCTGTTGCATCAGGTACAATTCAGATCCTTTTGCAACCAGTTAGTGTTTTATTCGATTCCGGAGCTACACATTCTTTCGTATCATTGAACTGTGTAAATCGTTTAAAAATCTCGTGCTTATTTGATTGTGAACCATATGTTGTGGGTTTGCCGAGTGGAGAGAGAATTGTGGGAACCCTAGAGGCTAGAGACTTTCCAGTGTCTATAGGAGGGAGAGATTGGCCATCGAATCTTATTGTAGTTGACATCTACGGTGACGATTTAATTCTCGGAGACGATTGGCTCAACCGTTATGGAGCTATTCTGAATTACCGAGAGAGAGTCATTTCTATCATTGCTGATGACGGATCTGAACACTTATTCCGAGGATGGAGACCGGGAAGCTCGGGAAAATTGATCAAAGCAATGAAAGCCGTGAAATTACTGAAGCAAGGATGTCACGGACTTTGGTGCTATGCCATGAGGAAAGAGGAATGAGTAGAGCTCTCGTCTATTCCAATTGTGAATGAGTTCTCAGATGTATTTCCTGACGAACTACCTGGGTTACCTCCGCAGAGAGAAGTGGAGTTCACTATCGAATTAGAGCCTGGAGCAGCTCCTATTTCCAGAGCACCATACCGGATGGCGCCAACCGAGATGTATGAACTCAAGAAGCAACTGGAGGAATTGTTATAGAAGGGTTATATTCAACCTAGCGTTTCTCCTTGGGAAGCGCCCGTTCTCTTTGTCTGGAAGAAAGACGGATCCCTTCGACTGTGTATTGATTACAGGGAGCTCAACAAGATGACAATCAAGAATAAGTATCCTATACCTCGGATCGACGACTTGTTTGATCAACTGCAAGGGGCAAGGGTATTCTCGAAGATTGACTTGCGATCAGGATACCATCAGTTGAGAATTAAGAAATCGGATATACCGAAATCTGCTTTCAGATCCCGGTATGGGCATTATGAATTTGTAGTGATGCCATTTGGACTTACCAATGCTCCTGCGGTATTCATGCAATTGATGAATCGGTATTCTTGGAATACTTGGATAAATTTGTGGTCGTCTTCATTGACGACATCTTGATATATTCGAAGGACGCAGAGGAGCATGCTGAACATTTGCGTGTGGTTTTGAGCACCTTGAGGAAGGAACAGCTGTATGCAAAGCTTTCAAAATGCGAGTTCTGGCTTAGAGAGGTAACTTTCCTTGGGCATGTGATATCAGCTGACGGAGTTCAGGTGGACCCAAAGAAAGTCGAAGCAATCTTGGAATGAGAAGCTCCTAATAACGTGAAAGAAGTCCGAAGTTTCTTAGGACTTGCTGGATATTATCGCCGCTTTGTAGAGGGATTTTCCAAAATTGCTCTTCCGCTCACTCAGCTGTTACAGAAAACTCGAAAGTTTAAGTGGGATGAGAAATCCCAGGCTGGTTTTGATGAACTTAAGAAGAGACTGACGACAGCACCTATATTAGCATTACCAGATGGAACTGATGGATTCATGGTTTACAACGACGCTTCAAATCAGGGTCTGGGATGTGTGTTGATGCAAAAAGATAAGGTGATTGCCTATGCTTCTCGGCAGTTGAAACCATACAAGGTTAATTACCCGACTCATGATCTGGAGCTAGCAGCTGTAGTCTTTGCATTGAAAATTTGGAGACATTATTTGTACGACACTCATTGTTAGATCTTTACAGATCATAAGAGCCTCAACTACATTTTCAGTCAGAAAGAATTAAACATGAGGCAGAGAAGGTGGCTGGAATTGATCAAGGATTACGACTTGGCAATTCTCTATCATCCGGGGAAAGCAAATGCAATAGCCGATGCTTTGAGCCGTAAACCTGTTTCTCTTCGAGTGTTGGAAGCACTTACGTCCCAAACCAGCATTCAACGGGAACTGATCCGCGAAGGGATTGAAGTATGGGCACCAGGAATCCAAGGGCAACTGTATGTGATGGAACTGACTTCATCACTAGTCGAGGAGATCAAATCTAAGCAGTTGGACGATTCTCTGATCCTTCGGTTATGTGACGAAGTAAAGAAAGGAAAAGCCCCAGGATTCGTGATACAAGATTATGGAGTTCTGATATTTCAGAGTCGACTTTGCGTTCCCGATGATGATGATTTGAGACGGGCAATTCTGAAAGAAGCTCATAGTGCACCTTATTCTATCCACCCGGGCAGCAGTAAGATGTACAACGATCTAAAACAAAACTTCTGGTGGGGGAATATGAAGAAGGATGTAGCAGAGTACGTTTCGAAGTGTTTGACTTGTCAGCAGGTTAAGATTGAACATCAGCGACCTGCCGGAATGTTAAAGCCGCTTCCGATCCCTGAGTGGAAGTGGGAGGATATCTCGATGGATTTCATCACCAGTATGCCAAGGACTAGAACGGGAATGAACATGATTTGGGTTATAGTTGATCGACTAACCAAGTCGGCTCATTTCCTAGGAATTAAAGATATATGGGGACCCGAGAGATTGGCACGAGTATTTATTGCGGAGATAGTCAGATTGCATGGGACGCTGAAGACCATTATTTCGGATCGAGATGGTCGCTTCGTGTCACATTTCTGGAAGGCAGTTCACAGGGCTTTGGGGACTGAGCTCAACTTTAGCACGGCTTACCATCCCCAAACGGACGGTCAGTCCGAGAGGACTATACAAACGGTAGAAGACATGCTTAGAGCTTGTGCTTTGGATTGGTCAACTGATTGGGTAGTTCATTTGCCATTGATTGAATTCACCTACAATAATAGTTGGCATGCTTCTATTAAGATGGCACCATTCGAAGCTTTGTACGGGAGAAGATGCCGATCACCCCTGTGTTGGGATGATTCTTCGGATTTGATCGGGACGGAACCGGAATTGATAATTCAGACTCAAGAGAAGATAGCTTTGATTCGAGGAAGACTGTTGACTGCCCAGAGTCGACAAAAGTCTTATGCGGACGTACGTCGTCGCCCTCTAGAGTTCAACGTTGGGGAACATGTACTATTGAAGGTATCTCCTACACGAGGGATTTTCCGTTTTGGGAAAAAGGGTAAGCTAAGTCCGAGATATATCGGACCATTCGAGATCCTCGAGAGAGTTGGAGATTTAGCATACAGGTTGGCCTTACCGCCATCGCTGAGTCACGTTCACAATGTGTTTCACGTATCCCAATTGCGGAAGTATGTACCAGATCCCAGTCATATCATTGAGTTCGATGAGATCGAGATAGCTAATGACGACACCTTCGAGGAGAGACCAATCAAGATACTTGAGAGTCGGATCAAACAGTTGAGGAATAAACCAATACACTTGGTTAAATTACAATGGTCACGACATGGAGTTGAAGAGGCCACTTGGGAAACGGAGGACAGTATGAAGACTAGATATCTGGAGTTGTTTTCATCTTAAGTTTCGGGACGAAACTTCTTTTTAGGGAGGAAGGATGTAATACCCGAGATTTCTGTTATGTATTTAGAACTTGTAATATTGTAATTGTTGCACTTTGATTTGAGTATTATTCTCCGTATTTCATAGTCCGGTGTTGTTAAGTGTATGATTTCACGAGTGTGACTTAAATTTGTGATTCTGCGTATGTAGCGCACGCTACCGATTAAGTATAGCGTACGCTAAGTTGGATCCATAGCGCACGCTGTGGAGGAACCTTAGCGCACGCTATGCGGGGTCAATATGATTGAGACGTGTGGTAGGTGAGATCAGGCCGGGGATCCTTGTCGGATTGTGTCGGGATGAACCTAGACGGCTTTCGGAAAAAAGCCAAGTCAACGCGTTAGCGCACGCAACTCACATGAGGGTAGCACACGCTAAAGGCTGAGTACATTGAAGTCAGTAAGCTTTGTATGGCCGTTAGCGCACGCTATGAATAGGGACTAGCGCGCGCTAATAACCATTTCCTATATATATGACAGCATACTTTTTCATTTTTCAGATATTTCCACTTTTCCAAATCCGAATTTTTCAGCTCAGAGAGTTACTTCCTCCCTCCTCAAACCCCTCATATCATCCTCCTATCTCGAGTTTGAAGATTGTAGATCATTGAGGATTGGTATTCAAGCTCTCGGTGTTGGATTGTATTCAAGTTCCTTCGTGTTCTTCGCTACTTTGAGGTAGGTGATTCTGCGCCAATATTAGTAGTATTCTGAAGGACGTTTGATCATGTTTATCTAGTCAGTTTTTTTTTTAGAACGGCTGAATGATATATATTAATAATGACCGACTAACAAATCATTAGTGGTCACAAAGCAATACAAAGTACAAGCAAACATGAAACAAAGGAAATACCAAACAACATGGCTACAAAGACCAAAACAAAGAAAGACCCCGAATTTTAACTGCGAAGACAACAAAAAGGGGTGAAAAAAAACTCGAACCGCTTACGGAAATAAATCCAAGATTCGAGAAAAAAACCCCAATCACAAAGGCCGTGCCAATGGTTTTCACTTTGTGATTGTTTTTGATGTGTCTCATGCAAACCCGGGGCGAAACCAACCCGACGAACCGATTGATCACCTTAACCCAAAACGGTTCACCAACCCACGACCAAAGGAATCGCATCAGTAGCCATCGTCCCAACACAACATTACAAGTAAACAACGTGGTGATATCCTCAACCGAAGTGACCAGCAAGCACAAAACAGAAAAACGACTCGCTCAGCTTAATGTTTATCTAGTCAGTTAATTCGTTAATAGTCGAATCATCAGGTGTTAGAAGGATATTTTTGACGTTTCGGAACTTATTATTCGTATATGTAACACCCCCAAGATATTCGAGGTGTATTACAGCGCCGTGGACCCCTACATGGGAAACACCAGGCTAACACAAGAAAAACACCACTCGACTAACCATCTCGGTTAGCAAGGAAACAATTGTTAACAACAAGAACATAAAACAACACGTCTGGTACAACCGGCATAATAAACATCAACCGACAAATACAGTAACTCCAACGAAGACCAATCACAATCCGAAAGGAACAGCCTAAGTACTCGCGAGTACATCTATAAGTTTACAATTTGGAAGACATCCACATCAAAAGAGACAGTAGAAAATAACAAGACTCAATTGCACATGTCAACAACCTTGGCCGACATCCTCGTACCATCCCAGCGCCCGAACGTCTGACTGAACATAACTTGAAATCCATAACAAGAATTTCCCCAAAACGGGTCCCCAAAGGGGTTAGCAATTACGCTAGTACAAGTATTCAAGGCAAACTAATCGCTTACACATTTCATAGTACATGCACCAATATCAATTTCAAAAGTCAAAACCAGACATGTCTTTTCCGGAAACAAACAGTCAAACAATTTGCCTTGGGAACAGAGTAATATCATAGATCCCGCCCGAGGCCTCTAAGGTCCCTCCCGAGCTGGCCAAATTATAAAACAAAACACGCACGTGCATTGCCTTGGGAACAGAGTAATATCATTGATCCCGCCCGAGGCCTCTAAGGACCCTCCCGAACTGGCTAGCTATACAAGCTCATGAATCCAGGACTCAACCCTTTGGATTCCCTCCTTGATCCCGTCGGACCAACACGAGGTGAGCAAATCACACACAAAATACATTACCATTCCACGTTAAGCATAAAGGTTTCCAAAAATACTTGCCTTGAATAATTGACGACGCAACGAACGGAAAGGAAAGTCACCAACGAACGCTAGGAACCAACGAAACCGAACCTAACGATTCGAAGAATACAATCACAACCATTTCTAAATGAATACGGAATTGGAATACACCCGAAAACCCGCCTACGATTCATGTATATTCGTATATAAACAACAACGAGGGCGGACCACAACCAAACCCTCTCGATTTCGTAAAAACCACGAAATATACCATGAATCCGTAGGGAAACTAAGAATACCAACAAGACTAATCATATTCACAAAACAAGAATAGTATGGGCAAGGTACTTGCCTCGAAATCACGATCGCAACGAGACGACGGATAGGACGCGGTCGAATAGCCCCGAACCCCCGAACAACATCAAGAACGCGATAGCACCACGAGTATTACGAGAATAACACCACACGAATCATCAATCACCAAACGGGATTCAACATCGGAATCCTCGAACACCTATAAACCTCCGGAAGGAACAATAACACATGGTTACGACGAGAATCAAGGCCAAAACAACGGATATCCAAACAAACTATCGAAGGGAAACTCATTGGGACATTTAATCGAACACTCAATGTTCGATAACTCCCAAGAACACTCGAATCACTAATCGAGTTGAACAAACTTGAAATATGGATATACAACCCATAGAACACGATTAATAAGGTTCAATAACATCAACCAAATCATCGAAATCGGACGAACAACAAGGATTAAAAAGAAATCTCGAAAGTCAACCCTAGGAGATTTCAAGAGATTACCTCGATTCGGCGAAGAACACGGATTAGATGTTGATATAATCAACAAGGATCTTCCAAAATGCTTTGGAAATGAGTAGAATCGGCCAAGAACACCTCCTACCGGTCACTCCCGTCCGCAGCCGCACAGAAACGAGGAAAAAATGAAAAAAAACGAAGTCTGGCCGAGCCCAGGCTATATATAGCCGGCAGGGTTACGGCCGTAACCGGCAGTGCCTTACGGCCGTAACTCGGCCCTTACGGCCGTACTCGGCAGGCCTTACGGCCGTAACCGGCATTCGTCAAAAAATCAGTCCAGCAACTGTCGGACACTTACGGCCGTAACTGGCAGACATTACGGCCGTAACCGGCCTTCGTCCGGAAGATGCCCAGCGCCCGTACGGCCGTACCCGATCACGCTTACGGCCGTAACTCGCACACATTACGGCCGTAACCGGCACCTTACGGCCGTAACTCGGCCAGGCCAGGCCCTGCTCCGGCCGTGACTCGGCCGTGGCCACTCCGACGGCCCGGACGACCCCGAAACCCAAACCTGAGTATAAATCGAAGGTACGGTTACGACGTACTCACAAAGATGAATCTAAGAGCTAAGAGAACACACAATTCCGACCACCCGAAGGCTCGGAATTCGACAACGGAAGTAATTACCCAAAACTTTGGGAAATTACGAAAATGTCCCAAAACGTCCGAAAATCACGATACGTGATCGAATAACCAAACCGAAGTTCATAACACGTCTAACAAAGTTAAACGAACTTACGGGAAACTCGAAACAGCAGTTCCGAACGAGATTCGCAAGAATCGAACTCAAGTGCGGAAAAGTCGCTAAAAAGCTCGGAACTCAACAAAACGATACCGAAACGAACTCGGATGACAAAAAGTGCAGAATTAATCATTCTCGGAATGACGAAACGGTCATGAGAGAGTCGTCAAAACGGACTTCCTACAAAAAAAGAAAATTACCGAAATTCGAAATTGCGGATATTATATTCTACCCTCCTTAAAAGAAGTTTCGTCCCGAAACTTAAAACAAGTAGGGGGAAGCAATATACCTGTCAGGAAAACTCGACGAGATACACAAAAACCGAAAACTCGCGCCCGACGGCGAAACACTGCAAGAAACGCAAAGAGGCATACATCGTGAAAATATGCTCCACGACGACTAACACAACGCCACCGATAGAGCCATAACAAAATCAACAAGTGATAAGCGTCATCAAATGGACAATACAATCGAGTCGATTATCCGAACAATCACAAAACGCAACGAACAAAAATCAATATGATCGACCACCCCAACGGTACATCAATCAAAACGCGAGCCAATCGCTGAAGAAATACGGAATTCCACCGCCCAAGGGTTGGAAGATCGAAAACGAGAAAAATCTCCCGAACTTAAGGGAACTACGAAGGAGTCTGAACGTTCAACAATCACGAAATGAGATCAACAAAAACCGAACGATCAAACGATCGAACCACAACGATCGAGACAACAAAAATCGAACAATCATGTTCGAATCACGAAGAACAATAAAATTCAAGCAACAACTCCAAGGTTCACATCTCGACTCGAGACAATATATGATCCGGTGAAAACAACAAGATGTGCATTCACATAAGATCCCAGGAAAGGGAATAGCAATTGAAAAATCACAACGACAAACGAGTTATTCCGAAACAATACCACACTCGTTCGATCAACAAAAGCAAGGGGCAGGACAAGCTCAGAAAATGTCAACGAACATAAACGTGTCGACAGAGCCGAAAATACAGAAGTTCAAAATCCGATCCACTTCGAATAAAAGAACTAATGGAACCAAAAGATGTTACTTCCGAACAAGGTTCACAAGAATCGAACCGGACTCGGAAAAGTCACAACGATAACCAGATCGACCCAAAACAAGATCACAGCTCGTTCGAACGACGAAACCGAAATACAGAACAAGTCCGGAAGGTATCAACGAACATGAGCGAATCGATAGACTGGAGAAAGAGAAAATACAGAAGCCAAAAATAATACGGGTATTATACTCGACCCCTTCTAAAAGAAGTGTCGTCCCCGAAATCCACAACAACGAAATCAAGGTGACGACACAACAAACAACCGACAGAAACATCCTTCGAAGGCCTCTCAAAGACGATTCTGATAACTGTGCTGAAGCGTGAACTCCAAAAGTCTCGGCTCGGCATACCGAAAATACAATGCTCGATACAATGGAACAAGACACCGCAAAGCAACATACCGGAGATGCCAACTCAGCATAACATATCAACGCATACAAAAATCACAACAACAACGGCATCGTTCGACGATTACAACATCCCGAACGATAGTCAACACACAATCACAAACAACATGAAACAATCACCCATGTGTATAAACGCACAAAAATCCAAGCTTTAACAACTCACACTAGTGCGAAAACACGCAAGTCACCATGGGGCGATAAATAGTAAACACCAGTGCACACCTCTCACAGAGGGCTAGTATAACAAATGCGTGGCAACGCCTCGACGTTCATGCCACCAATTCGATCATACCCGAGAGAAAACATCATAATGATAACGCGAACATCATACATACATACCCAGCCCTCAAACGGGAATGGATAGATTTTAAAAACGAAAACCTCCTTTGGAAAATAATTTAGAAAAATACCGGTCGATCTTGAGTATCACCTTTAAAAAATACAAACGTGAAATATCATTATCGAGACTTTGGAAAACTATTTCACATTAGATAAAAATGAGGACACTTTCTCTTAGTAAAAACATTCAGAATATTCGACCCTCGGGTCTAAGTAAAAGTGTTTATAAAGCATTGGCAATATCTCAAAACATTTTGGTCCTCGAGGTAGAAGAATTTTGAAACATATTGTGGCACCTTGGAAGTACCGCGAAAAAAAAACAATTCATTTTAAACTTACATCTCGAAATTTATTTCTAAGATACTCAAGTTTTCGAAAATAATTCAATGCCAAAAAGGACGATGCCAAAAAGGCTAGAATGCCCAAAAATTTCAGGTAATTACACAAAACTTTATAGCGCCGTGGGTCCCGCGCCGGAACCCACCAGGATAAAACCATTTACAAAAACGCCAAAAAGGCTGATGACGGTAATATTTCAAAAACTTACAAAAGCCATTTAGAAAATACTAAATACCGTCATAAGAATTTCGCCAAAATGATCAAGGCCATAATGCCAAAAACTCGGTTAAGGGAATCGGTTTTCGAAATAAAACTCAGTTGGTAAAATACCGAAATCCATTACAAAAGAACTCACGCAGCGGACAAAAGAAATACAGTCCAACATGCACAATCCAGCAACACTACTCCTCACATGAACGAAATATGAGAGTCAAATAATCACATATCAAGAAATCAAAATCCATAAGAGGATTCCATCACTTAACAAATAATCAAAAAAAATAGCTCGTGTCACACGAGGCACAACATAAAGAAGGGAGACTTACATCCACAGGTCGCACGTAAGTGACGACCGCCCCTCGATACTAATCACGACCAATGATCTCAAACAACGCGTCGCGATGCGACTAAGTCAGACAAAATCCGTTAAGACAAAACTCAACAAACACAACATGATTCGACAGCCTAGGTTTCCCCAAGCTAATTTGATTTTTAAAAATCGTATACTCTAGTTATTCGAAACTAAAGCCGATAATTTAAAAATCGTTTTCAAGACCCTTTCAAACACGACAAGGGTTTAACAGCGGTAGTCTTTTATAAAATGTCCTAAACACTTTTATACACGACTTTTAAATACCGACACAAGGTTTTATTTGAAAATACAAGGCTGGCTCGCCCAAATTCATGTCACTTTTCAAAAACCTACAATACGATCAAGTCTAAGAAATTTTCAAGCATGCACGCCGCATGTATTATTATTAATAGAAACACATTGGTTGTAAGTAATAATAATTAGCCAAGTACTAACAATTTCCGAACACACGCATATACGGCATTCAAAAATCACCAGTTCAACAAGCGCAACTCGGAAATGCTAATTCCAAGCATATGACTATCTCTTCAAGTTTAACAGCGTAACCAAAGAACACCGATTTGGACATATGTCGAAACCAGCTATGTGAGTTTCTCAACAAACTCTGCCATCGATACCTTTCCCAGAACATTTCAATGTTCAAACTTCTACATCATACTGCACCCTTCGGTGTCCCAACCATCAGTACATTCGGCTCAACATACATTTAGTATATCGCCATTACCAAACACAGATTCCATCATACAACAAAACACTAGAGAGTCAAGCCCTATCACAATATACCACGGAGCAAATCTCGGATCTTTCGATCACCAACGATCCCACCAACGCTAGGAAGTTAGTGATGGAAGGCTAGCAAAACGACAAACGGTCAAGCCCAGAACGGCGCACATACTTCAGAGAGATAAAGGACTGCGCAATACTAGAATCAAAAGTATACGAACCGGATGGATAAAAAAAAAAAAAATAACTCGACGATAAGTACGAGAGAGACAATCACATTTCAAGAAGTGGAAATACAATACGAGAAAACAAGAGGATCGAGTAAGGAAAACTTACAAGCACTGGATGTACTGAGATGTCGGCAGCGGTGTGACAATGTGCAAAACAAAACGCAAATAGACCCAATTAACCGACAAGCCTAGGTATCCATAAACCTAGAGCTCCGATACCATTTTCTGTAATACCCCCAAGATATTCGAGGTGTATTACAGCGCTGTGGACCCCTACATGGGACCCAACAGGCTAACACAAGAAAAACACCACTCGACTAACCATCTCGGTTAGCAAGGAAACAATTGTTAACAACAAGAACATAAAACAACACGTCCGGTACAACCGGCATAATAAACATCAACCGACAAATACAGTAACTCCAACGAAGACCAATCACAATCCGAAAGGAAAAGCCTAAGTACTCGCGAGTACATCTATAAGTTTACAATTTGGAAGACATCCACATCAAAAGAGACAGTAGAAAATAACAAGACTCAATTGCACATGTCAACAACCTTGGCCGACATCCTCGTACCATCCCAGCGCCCGAACGTCTGACTGAACATAACCTGAAATCTATAACAAGAATTTCCCCAAAACGGGTCCCCAAAGGGGTTAGCAATTACGTAAGTACAAGTATTCAAGGCAAACCAATCGCTTACACATTTCATAGTACATGCACCAATATCAATTTCAAAAGTCAAAATCAGACATGTCTTTTAAGGAAACAAACAGTCAAACAATTTGCCTTGGGAACAGAGTAATATCATAGATCCCGCCCGAGGCCTCTAAGGACCCTCCCGAGCTGGCCATATTATAAAACAAAACACGCACGTGCATTGCCTTGGGAACAGAGTAATATCATTGATCCCGCCCGAGGCCTCTAAGGACCCTCCCGAAATGGCTAGCTATACAAGCTCATGAATCCAGGACTCAACCCTTTGGATTCCCTCCTTGATCCCGTCGGACCAACACGAGGTGAGCAAATCACACACAAAATACATTACCATTCCACGTTAAGCATAAAGGTTTCCAAAAATACTTGCCTTGAATAATTGACGACGCAACGAACGGAAAGGAAAGTCACCAACGAACGCTAGGAACCAACGAAACCGAACCTAACGATTCGAAGAATACAATCACAACCATTTCTAAATGAATATGGAATTGGAATACACCCGAAAACCCGCCTACGATTCATGTATATTCGTATATAAACAACAACGAGGGCGGACCACAACCAAACCCTCTCGATTTCGTAAAAACCACGAAACATACCATGAATCCGTAGGGAAACTAAGAATACCAACAAGACTAATCATATTCACAAAACAAGAATAGTATGGGCAAGGTACTTGCCTCGAAATCACGATCGCAACGAGACGATGGATAGGACGCGGTCGAATAGCCCCGAACCCCCGAACAACATCAAGATCGCGATAGCACCACAAGTATTACGAGAATAACACCACACGAATCATCAATCACCAAATGGGATTCAACATCGGAATCCTCGAACACCTATAAACCTCCGGAAGGAACAATAACACATGGTTACGACGAGAATCAAGGCCAAAACAACGGAAATCCAAACAAACTATCGAAGGGAAACTCATTGGGACATTTAATCGAACACTCAATGTTCGATAACTCCCAAGAACACTCGAATCACTAATGGAGATGAACAAACTTGAAATATGGATATACAACCCATAGAACACGATTAATAAAGTTCAATAACATCAACTAAATCATCGAAATCGGACGAACAACAAGGATTAAAAAGAAATCTCGAAAGTCAACCCTAGGAGATTTCAAGAGATTACCTCGATTCGGCGAAGAACACGGATTAGATGTTGATATAATCAACAATGATCTTCCAAAATGCTTTGGAAATGAGTAGAATCGGCCAAGAACACCTCCTACCGGTCACTCCCGTCCGCAGCCGCACAGAAACGAGGAAAAAATGAAAAAAGCGAAGTCGGCCGAGCCCAAAGCTATATATAGCCGGCAGGGTTACGGTCGTAACCGGCAGTGCCTTACGGCCGTAACTCGGCCCTTACGGCCGTACTCGGCAGGCCTTACGGTAGAATCGCATTCGTCAAAAAATCACCCAAAGAATCGCCGGACACTTACGGCCGTAATCGCGGACATTACGGCCAGAATCGCCTTCGTCCTAAGATGCCCGCCGTCTGGCCGTACCCGATCACGCTTACGGCCTTAACTCGCACACATTACGGCCGTAACCGGCACCTTACGACCGTAACTCTGCCAGGCCAGGCCCTGCTCCGGCCGTGACTCGGCCGTAGCCACTCCGACGGCCCGGACGACCCCGAAACCCGAACCTGAGTATAAATCGAAGGTACGGTTACGACGTACTCGCAAAGACGAATCTAAGAGCTAAGAGAACACACAATTCCGACCACCCGAAGGCTCGGAATTCGACAACGGAAGTAATTACCCAAAACTTTGGGAAATTACGAAAATGGCCCAAAACGTCCAAAAATCACGATACGTGATCGAATAACCAAACCGAAGTTCATAACACGTCTAACAAAGTTAAAAGAACTTACGGGAAACTCGAAACAGCAGTTCCGAATGAGATTCGCAAGAATTGAACTCAAGTGCGGAAAAGCCGCTAAAAAGCTCGGAACTCAACAAAACGATACCGAAACGAACTCGGATGACAAAAAGTGCAGAATTAATCATTCTCGGAATGACGAAACGGTCATGAGCGAGTCGTCAAAACGTACTTCCGCCAAAAAAAGAAAATTACAGAAATTCGAAATTGCGGATATTACAGTATAATCCTCTGAGCCTTTTAGTATATGGACTCCTAAGCATTTCTTACCGATCATGACCAGTAGGTGGAGTTTATCAAGTTGTTATGTTGTACACTTTGGAATCATGCGTTTTGTAACGTAGGACGTAGAGAACTTAGGATACTTTCTCAAGAATCTAGATGAATTATGGTGTAGTAATGATTATACGTAACCTTGTATCTCGTAGTCGTTTAATCCATATAGAACTTTCACAGACCTCATAAGCATGATGTGCATGGGGATAACATGTATTATCACCATAGAATTCATGAGTTCATCACCATTAGAACAAGTTTTCTGCCAGTAGTAATTTGCCATGCACGGTTAGCGCACGCTAACATACGTAAGTTAACGTGCGCTATCGGGAATAAGTTAACGCACGCTACGTTTGTTACGTAACGTACGCTATGTTATCAGTCGAGTCAGTCGGCTGATCAGAGAGAACTGTCAGTCCATGGCTAGCGTACGCTAGACTTAGACGATAGCGTACGCTAACAGGCAGGCTTAGCGCACGCTACGTAGAGTACGTAGCGTACGCTAAGTGGTTCAGTCAGATTGCATATTTTGAGCTTTTGGCTGTAGACCGAATTGTTAGGCAATCGTTCGACTTGAGATGATTTGTATATCATTTCTTTTGTTAAGGTTCGAGCTTGCTACGTTGATCGAAGGAGGCGGCCTTCAAGTGTGTTGAGATCATTGAAGTATTTCGTTCTTGCCATCTTCAAGGCAAGTATCATAATATGTTAATATTGGTATTTTGAGCATGCGTGTGGTTATTCATGTTGTCGAACATGAGATTTATTTCGTTGAATTGTCATGATATTCGTTATCTAGTGTTTGTATGTTCATGTTGATGGACATGGCGATTTGGCATATATGTATGCATGAGTTGTGTTTGTGTTTGTTGTGCGATCTATGCTGAGGGAGCTGGATCGGATGTCCACCTCGTATTGGTCCGACGGGATCATCTTGGGATCTAGGCTGAGGGCGCTGGATCATTGGACGGGTTATTTCCACCTCGTGTTGGTCGGACGGGATCATCTTGGGATCTATGCTGAGGGCGCTGGATCATTGGAATACCCTTGTTGTGTTAATAGAATCTTTTGGATTCGCATTGTCGGATTCCGGTAGCGGAAGTCCGTGTGGTGTATCTTGTTATGTATTGTTGATGCATATTTGATTCGTTTAAATGATACTTGTACTAGCATCGTTTTGCTAACCCTTTCGGGGGTGGACATTTGTTTTGATGTTCAGGTAGCCGAGGAGCAAGGAAACAGCCACAATACCGACGTGACGACGAAGGGGTTCAGTGATGTTTGTTGTTGTTGGTGATTTGTTTTCTTGGTTTGATTTCAGTACTCGAGTACGCGCGTCTTATTAATATCATTTCGATATGGTTGTATTAATTACTCGTTGAACCAGTTGGATGGTTTTGTAAACTTGAATTTCCGCAGTATTGATGTCTTATATCTACATTTCTTTTAAATTAGCCTTGTAAATTCTTACTAAAAGGGTTTACGGTGCTGTAATTATTCCGAATATCTCGGGGTGTTACAGTTGCGCGGGCTATTGGTGTTACGCTTTGAGATCAGAATAAGGGGGAGTCGAGCTCTCGTCTATTCCGGTAGTGTGTGAGTACCCTGATGTTTTCCCAGACGAGTTGCCGGGTTTGCCGCCGGACCGAGAAGTTGAGTTTACCGTCGATTTAGAGCCGGGTGCAGCACCGATCTCTAAGACGCCATACCGTATGGCGCCCTCCGAGATGCTGGAGTTGAAGAAACAGTTGGGAGAGTTGCTAGACATGGGGTATATTCGACCGAGCGCTTCACCTTGGGGCGCACCGGTCTTGTTTGTGAAGAAGAAGGATGGGTCACTTCGTTTGTGTATCGACTACCGAGAGTTGAACAAAGTGACCATCAAAAACAAGTATCCGCTCCCGAGGATTGATGATTTGTTTGATCAGTTGCAAGGGGCAACTGTGTTTTCGAAGATTGATTTGAGATCGGGGTATTATCAGCTCCGAGTGAAGGATACCGATATTCCGAAGACGGCCTTTCGGACGAGATACAGACACTACGAGTGTGTGGTTATGCCTTTTGGGCTAACCAACGCACCAGCCGTGTTCATGCAGCTTATGAACAAATTCTTTATCGAGTACCTCGATAAGTGTGTAGTCGTTTTTATCGACGACATCCTGATTTACTCGAGCGAGGAGGATCACACCCGTCATTTGCATATCGTATTAGATATTTTGAGAACTCAGCATCTTTTTGCGAAGTTCTCAAAGTGCGAGTTTTGGTTACGGGAGGTTATGTTTCTCGGTCATGTGATCTCGGCCGAGGGTGTTCGTGTGGACCCACATAAGGTAGAAACAGTGTTGGATTGGGCGCCGCCCAAGAACGTGAAGGAGGTCCGCAGTTTTCTGGGATTAGCCGGGTAGTACCGTAGATTCGTCGAGGGGTTCTCTAAGCTCGCTCGACCGCTGACTCAGTTGTTACAGAAGTCGGAGAAGTTTGCGTGGACCGATGAGAGGCAGAATAGTCTTGAGGAGTTGAAGAAGCAGTTGACGACCGATCCCGTTTTGGCTCTACCAAGTGGTAATGATGGTTTCTCAGTTTATAGTGATGCTTCGGTCCAAGGGCTCGGATGCATACTTATGCAGCACGGGAGGACGATTGCCTATGCTTCCCGTCAGTTGAAACCGTACGAATTGAATTACCCTATGCACGATCTTGAGTTGGCCGCAGTCGTATTCGCATTGAAGATCTGGCGTCATTACTTGTATGGCTCGTCGTGTCAGATTTTCACCGATCACAAGAGCCTAAATTACATTTTCACCCAGAAAGAGCTTAATATGAGACAGAGGAGGTGGTTGGAATTGATTAAGGATTATGATCTCGAGATCCTCTATCATCCGGGCAAGGCTAATGTGGTAGCAGATGCCTTGAGCCGGAAATCGGTATCGCTTCGGGCACTTGAGCTACTTACGGCCCAGTCGGGACTTCAGCGAGAGTTTACGAGGTTGAGCATTGAGGTTGTACTGCCAGAGAGTTCCGGGCAGTTGCGTACTCTTGAGATTTGTTCATCTCTGGTCGATGACATTAAATCGGGACAGTTGGAGGACCCGATGTTTATTCAGCTTCGAGAGAGTGTAGGGAAGGGGAAAGCCCCGGGATTCGTTATTCACAAGGATGGAGTGTTGAGATTCCGAGGTCGGTTGTGTGTTCCGAACGACTCGGAATTGAGACAGAGTATTTTGCGAGAGGCTCATGCGTCACCTTACTCAGTCCATCCGGGCTCGAGTAAAATGTATGAAGATCTGAGGAAAAATTTCTGGTGGAACGATTTGAAGAAAGAGGTAGTTCAGTTTGTGGCTAAGTGTTTGACTTGTCAGCAAGTCAAGATCGAGCATTAGCGGCCAGCCGGGTTGTTGAAACCACTTCCCATCCCGGAGTGGAAGTGGGAGGATATCTCTATGGATTTTGTCACGAGTTTGCCGAGGATGAAGACTGGTATGAATATGGTGTGGGTGATTATAGACCGACTGACTAAGTCGGCACATTTTCTGGGCATCAAGGATACTTGGGGTCCAGAAAAGTTGGCTCGTATTTTTATCGCACAGATAGTGAGGCTTCATGGTACGCCGAGGACCATTATTTCAGATAGAGATGGCCGGTTTGTATCGCACTTTTGGCAGGCGGTACATAAGGCATTGGGGACACGGTTGCGTTTGAGTACATCTTTCCACCCTCAGACTGACGGACAGTCCGAACGTACCATTCAGACGTTCGAGGATTTGTTGTGCGCGTGCGCGTTAGATTGGAGTAGTGACTGGGAGGAGCATTTGGCCTTAATTGAGTTCACTTATAATAATAGCTGGCACGCGTCGATTAAGATGGCACCGTATGAGGCACTTTATGGCCGACGTTGCCGATCACCGATATGTTGGGATGAGCCGTCCGATTTGGTTGGCACCGAGCCAGACCTTGTGTTGGAGATGAGGGAGAAAGTTGAATTGATTAGGAAGAGAATGTTGGCTGCTCAGAGTCGACAAAAGTCTTATGCGGATGTTAGGCATAGACCTATGGAGTTTGAGGTGGGAGATCATGTTCTGTTGAGAGTGTCTCCGACGAAAGGAGTTTTCCGTTTTGGGAAGAAGGGGAAACTCAGCCCGAGATATATTGGATCTTTCGAGGTATTGGAGAGAGTCGGAGAGTTGACATACCGTTTGGCTTTACCTCCGTCGCTGAGTCATGTGCATAGCATATTTCACGTTTCCCAGTTGAGGAAGTACGTTCCGGACCCGTCCCACATTATTGACTTTGGTGACGTAGAGATCGAGAAGGATGTTACGTTTGAAGAGAGGCCCGTCAAAATTTTGGAGCGTCGTGACAAGCAGTTAAGGCACAAAACCATTCCTTTGTTTAAGGTGCAATGGTCGAGGCACGGACTAGAAGAAGCAACATGGGAATTAGAGGAGGATATGCGTTCGAGGCATCCCGAACTTTTTGATTCTTAAGTTTTGGGACGAAACTTTATTTTAGAGGGGGAGAATGTAATATCCGTAATTTTCCATTTTTAGCAGTTTCCATTTTTTTGGTGTATGTCTATTTTTATCAACTCGCTTGTAACCGTTTCGACATTTCGAATCTACTTTGTTCTTGGAGTTTTTCCATTTCGACGAGTTTTGATGATGTTTTCACGTAATTTCATTTTATGACATATTTTGCCGTATGAACGTTCGATTCTTGTAAAACTCGTTCGTTTTCGTTGTTTCTTGGTTTGTACAAGTTCGTATGGTTGAGTTGGTCATGTGTAGACTTTCGGTTTGTAAATCCGACGTCATTTCGTGATTTTCGGGCACTTGGGCCATTTTTGTAATTTCCTAATAGTTTAGGGAATCTCTTTTTCGTTGTCGCATTACGGACCCTCCGGTGGTCGGAATTGTATTTTCTTTCAGCGCTTAGCTCCGTCGTCTTGTATGCTTCGCGTCTATGTTCCTGGATTCTGGTCTCGTCGTGCGTTTCGTGTTTTGTACCCTCGACAGACTTCTGGCGATGTGACATCAGCGATCTTGAGCTGCTTGCATGCAGGTAGCGCACGCTACTCCTGTTACCTTGCGTGCGCTATCGATATGCATTTAGCGTACGCTAACTCCCTATTGTTAGCGTATGCTAACGAATGGTGGCAGTAGCCACTGGACCTGTCACGGCCCCGTTAGCGCGCGCTACATATGGCAGTTAGCGTGCGCTAACTTCACAGATTATATAAGTCAGCGGGCAGTTTCAGAACAACAGTTTTATTCTTTTCTCTTCGTTCTTTCGACGTGCGACCTCAGAGGCGATTTTCACCGTTTCTGATCGGAGTTCTATTCAAATTCCATCACCGTAGAGTCGTGTTAACATATTATCATCAGCATAATCATCATCCATCGTCCGAATTAAAGGTAATTCCTCACGAACCCTAATTTTGACGAATTTGGGGGTTTTTCGGGATTCTAGGGGTTTAGTTCCGAATTGTTCAACTATGTTACGATATTCTTTACCGATTGTGATTATTGAGTGATTCTAAATCTAATTTCCTTGATTTTAATCCGCGAATTATCAATACGGGGGGATTTTGCGTAAACCCTCGCCCGTATCGACTGATCGTTCATTGTCGTATCATGTAATCGGGGTTATGGGTGTATTCCAATAGAGTATTGTTGTCCGTTGGGACTGAACTATGTTGATCCTTCGTTTAGGAACCGGCTGCTTTCCGCCTGACCGTTCGTAGTCGTGTTTCACTTCCGTTTCTTCAAGAATGTCTCAAAGGCAAGTACTTTACATTTGTTTACATGTTCTAGTATTTGAATTATGGCTTTATCGTGGTTGTTGTGGATGGATATGTGTATGTTCACCTAGGGACGGTCCGACGGGACCTCTAAGGATACGTAGTTCCGTGAGTGTGCGTATCGCGAACTGTGGTTAGCCACCCAGGGATGTCCGACGGGGCTCTGCGGGGTACGGTGGCCGTGAGTCTCGTACCGACAGTTAACTTTGAATTGTGATTTGTTGGAGATAATGTGTTTTGTGATTGTACAATGTAAATATTCCGGAATATAAAATGTTTTCTAAAATGATTTTTGGCGCATATATTCATCTGATTAGAATGTAGTTCAAATGGATTGTACTTGCACTAGCAGTTGTCGCTAACCCCTTAAATGGGGGAAATACTTTTTGTATTTCAGGTATCGATCGTGGGGACATACGAGCACTCGAGCCGTATGAGGATGATGGGCAAGCATGATACTGATCAGTAGTCATTTATTGGTGTTCATTTCAGTCTATTACTTTTGATGTCTTGTTTTGGGACTTTTGTATTATAAAATTGGTTTAAGTACTCGAGTACTTCTTGTTTCAAAATTATTAATATTGTGTTCCTATTTTGGGAAATGGATTAGTGTTGGATTTTATTGTCGGATTGTAATCTTATTTGAATTGTCGTATTATTGATGATTGTTTGTCGTTGTCAAATGTCTTGTTGGTACGTTAGCCTGGTGGATTCCACAGTGTGGAGTCCACGGCGCTGTAATATGCCCTGAATGTCTTGGGGGTGTTACAATAACGGTACTCCGTGACTATTAAAGTCGGATTTTTCAGTTTCCCACAACAACTGATATTTATAGATATTTTCTTCAATTATTTTCATTGCCTTTTTATTTATTTTTTTTATCATGGAAGAAACTTTGAATAAAATCGAAAAAAGATTTCCCTTTCTAAGCAAAAATGTCATTTTAAAGATTTATAAGACGAGACTTGAAAGGATGAGGTTGCTTATGAATATAAGCATACCTTTTGACATAAGATTCATAATTGAAGCCAAAGTAAGAATAGAGGGTGAATTCACAGAAACACCGACTAGATTTTTACCAGGGCTTGGAAAAAGTTCATATGCAAAGAAACGACGAGCAAAGATGATAGCCATTTGCTATAAATGTGCTAGATGGAACTGTAATTTGAAATGTCGATCTTTAGGAATTCCATCTACAAACAGAGAAGATAAAATTCAGTTCATTAAGGATGGTCTGAATAAAGAGAATTTAGATAATATCGAAATTTCTCTTGACACGCATCCTAGTGGACTCGTACATTACGGAATTCGATGTTTGTGGAATAAATTCAAACCAGAATATGAACAACATCTTGGGAATATGACGTTAAAAGACCTTGTTTGCCAATTTGTAAGAAAATTGGATGGGAAGCTTCTTCCCGACTCATAGAAGGCGTTTAGGCCGTTTCTGAACGTAAAATCAGAGGAAGATGTGAGCCACAATCACAACTACTGTACATACATGTAAGTATCTTTTATTTTTGTCGTGTGGTGAGATTTTCTGAATAAAAAAATGTGATACGCGATAAATGCTTTCATTATTCTATTGAGTAGTTGAAGCGCAATCAACGCAATCACAAACTTGTTAAACAATTTTTACCTTCTTTTTCTTCTATAAAAACATTGTGCTTGTTTCTTTTATTCATCCCTCAAACTTGCACTTTTCTCTGTTTCTCTCTAAATAATTTTTTTCAAAAATGGAGTCATCATCTTCAACAAAAATTTAGCATACCGCATTTTTGGTGGAGCTAGTTATGGAAAAGAGGCATGCTTTACTGAAGCAGCCCACAACTTGGGTCGTACCTTAGGAGAAAAATGCATTCATGTAGTTTACGGAGGAGGAAGCCTAGGATTAATGGGACGAGCTGCTGCTTATGCCTATATGGAAGGAGTAAGAGTGTTGGGAATAATTCCAAAACCTCTGGCTGAAAGTAAAATCACCGGGTCAACTATTGGAGATGAGTTTAGATCTGTAAATATGCAAGATCTCATAACTCACATGATAAATAATTCTGGCGCCTTTATCACCCTTCCCGGTGCTTTTGGCACCCTTGAAGAACTTTTTCATGTGGTTACCAGAGCCCAGCTAAATGTTCATCAAAAACCAATAGGTCTGCTTAATGTCAATGGTTTCTTTGATGGTTTACTATCTTTCATCGACTACTCTGCTGAAAAGGGTTTTATTTCAGAGCGTGCTAAACGAATCATAGTCGTTGCAACAACACCAGAAGAACTAATCAAAAAACTCAATGAATTTGTTCCTCAACCAGATCCAGCTCTAGCTAAAATTGTCTGGATGGAAGATTTTACCGTGAAAAAATGAAAAGTGGATTCATTCCTCTCCATTTGATAACCCATATCGGACCTCTTGTATTTTTACTTTCTGTCGTGTGTAATAATCGTGCTAAATGGTGGCAGCTTAAGGAGTTTCTTCTTGATCTCTTGACGTGCATCTATTCGCGATTTATGTAATGTTATTTTATTGCTGTAATTTTTATTGTGTTTTTTTTATAAAAGCATTGATGGCAGCGTAAGGCGACTCTTCGGACTTTCTTGATGCGCATCTTAAAAATTGTGTTATACTTACGAGTATATTTTATTTTCTTTTGTTGTGTGCCTCGTATATTTATTCTCTTGCAGATTCTAAAAGGCGTTAGCTCAAATATCAACTTTCTTAACAGGGAGTATTCTGCTTTTCTGCATTGCTTTTTATTTTATTTTATTATTTTTAAACTGAGGACAATTTTATTTTCAAGTTTGGGGGTGGTTTGTTTAATTATTTTGGTGTGTTGGAATTTTGGTGTGTTTTAATTAATTTTGTTATTTGCCTTAATTTTTTTTTTATTATATATAAATATAGGGTGAGGTTATTCTAAAAAGGGTCTTATAATAAAAAGTGTAGGAAGGATTGTGGGAGTGATATGTGTCATCCCCATTCCATATCATATGACATGTGTCACCCCCCCACCCCACCCCACCCCCACCCCCCACCCCGAAAAAAAAAAAATTTCCCGAAATTTTTTTTTTCCCGCCAAAATTTTATAACTATGATGCACCATTTTATTTTGGTGCATCACAGTTATAAAAATTAGTTATAACTATGATGCACCAAATTTCATAACGGTGATGCACCTGGGTTTTAATGCATCATAGTTATAAGTTTACTGGATTATAGTTATAAGAAACTGCATCATCCTAAGTTTTCTGCATCATATATATATATATATCTAACTGCAGTATAGTTATAAGTTATAAGTAACTGCATCATGTATGTAACTGCATTATAGTTATAAGAAACTTCATCATCCTGAGTTTTCTGCATCATATATATATATGCAACTGTATTATAGTTATAAGTTATAAGTAACTGCATCATGTATGTAACTGCATTATAGTTATAAGAAACTGCATCATCCTAAGTTTTCTGCATCATATATGTATGTAACTGCATTATAGTTATAAGTAAGTGAATCACGTATGTAACTGCATTATAGTTATAGGAAACTGCATCATCCTAAGTTTCTCTGCATCATATATGTATGTAATTGCTTCAAAATTAAATATGATTCTTTTTTATACAAGTACTACACTTTTTTTATATCATTAGTGCATCACACTAATAAGTTTTGGTGCGTCTTTATTATAAGTTCCGCAAAGCATAGTTTATAGTTAAGTGCATCAACTATGATGCAGTAACTTATAACCTTAATGCACTAAAATCATAATTGTGATGCAGTAACTTTATAAATGTGATGCACTTATAAATTTTGGCGTGAATCTTTTTGGCGGGAAACAAAAATTTTTTTTGCCCCCAAAAAAAGATTTTTTTTAGCAGGAAAAAAAAGTTTTCGCGGGGGGTGGGGGGTGGGTGGGTGGGGTGGGTGGGGTGGGGGTGGCACATGTCATATGATGTGGAATGGGGATGACACATGTCACTCCCAGAATCCTTCCTACACTTTTTATTATAAGACCCTTTTTGGAATAACCCAAACCTATATATATATATATATATATATATATATATAGTATTTTGATTTGTGAGATTTCTATATCTGGCCATAACACCAATAAATTAGCTATATACAAGTTTCTAAAATCGTTTTAACTGGTAAAAAAATTGTATATTCCAAAATTTTTTGAGCCTTAATCTCTCTTTCCAAGCCTTGTAGTTATCATATAAAATCGAGTCATTCGTTACCTTGAGAAAAGAAGAATCAGTCGGTTGATGAAAAATAGAACTGAAATTTACTTAATTTGTGGAGTTTTTGATTTTTCATGCTTAAACTAAGAAATGATTTTCTGCAAAAAATTCTATTCCCTAAAAAAAAAAGGAGTCATTGGTGAAAAGAGCTACACGTTAGCAAATAACGGTGTGAAATCTATCACCTAAAAAAAATGATGAAAAGGAGAAGTGTTGAGCAGTAACAGCTTCCTAATTTTGGGGGTCTTAAAATTTTGCGAAAAATAAAGGACTAACCATTGTTGATGCGTAGCTGCCGTCTCACATAAAATTGGTGAAAAGAGCTACACGTTAGCAAATAACGGTGTGAAAGCTATCACCTTTTAAAAAAATGAGATAGAAATTGTGTTAGTGAAAAGAGCTACACGTTAGCAAATAACGGTGTGAAAGCTATCACTAAGGGATGTAGTTTATGAGCAGATTTGAATTAATTAGCGGTTGAATTTCAATACACTCAATTTTGTGAAAAATCACAATATTTGATGACGCCAATGAAATTCTTCTTCATATTGAGTCGAAAAATAAACGAGTGATCGAGAGCAACCATTAAAGGGAGTTGTGTGTATCACGAGTGGGAAAGAAACAATCAACCTTTTGGGGGGAAAACCTTACATTTTGGAATTACAATACTAAAACCGTGTTTTAACTTCAAAATCATTAGTAGATTTATTTTGAATCTTGATTCATTTCTATCTACTGTATAAAGCTGGTTGTTGTTTATTAATGGCATTTTGATCTCCTTTTCTCTTTTTATATAATTTTTTTTAATTTAAGTGTGTATTAATTTTCTTATTTTTGTCTTATTTTTATTTTTATTTTTGAAGCGTGAATAAGATAGAGTCTTGCTCGGGACTAGCAAGAATTCAAGTTTGGGGGTGTGATAAGTGTCAGTTTTATACGCTTATCCATGGTTTGTATCGATAAATTTCACCCATAATTGAGCTAGTCTACTCGTTTTTTGCTTTTAATTAATTAGTTTTTAATAATTTTATTTTTATCGGATGATGATGTAAATCTAGTCTTAATCGGATTGAATAATTGATTTACTCAAGAAATAACATGTTTATTAAATATTCTCTTTGTTGAATTTTGATATATTCATGTTCTAGGGCTTTCCGAGACGAATTCGGCAGTCTTTCCGGATTCAAAATCAGAGTTATATATCAAAAGTTATTATCCGAAGAAGATATGGGGCAAAAATGCAAAGTCTGAGAAATTCTGGGCTTAAAACGTAACTCTCAAAGCAACCAGTGAGCAAATTGACGAAGCCAAGTTACGGCCGTAACTACAGAATGTTACGGCCGTAACTCCTTAATATTACGGCCGTAACTCTTGACAGATTGTTAAAATTTGTCTAATTTTTTATACTTTTTGTGTATTATTGAGGGGATGGCTGGAATTGATCCGATCTATTGTAATAATACTGGAGTTTTGGAGCTATTAGATGACTTTAGGTTTATAAATAGACCCCTTAGATCCTTCATCATTCATCATTCATCTCATAATTTTTCACTTTTTGTAATCTTTTTGTGTGAAGAACACACTTGCGTTCTTGAGTAATTTGTGTAACTGTGGTATAGCATATGTTGTTCAGAGAGTTTATTGCTTCTTTCTCCTTTATCTACTAAGGGAGTGAGGATCAATTCTTTCTCTTGATTCAACTAATAATGACCACCAAAGCTTGTATTATGTATATTAAACCCTTCATGGGCTAAGTTACCTTTAGTTGGGATTATAAACAAGGTTAGTCATGTTATTTATGTTTGCATAAAGATATATTGTGAATTACTTATTATTGTGTGAGATTTTCATTGTTTTAACAATCTTTATTTATTTGGCCAATAAATGACGATATTTATGGTCTTCATATGTTTCGAAAGAAAATATGTTTGATTAGATCAAATGATCTTCACTCTAAGTTGTTCTAGGGGATAGAAATATACCTCTAGACCTTAGATGATTCTTTGAGTTATTTTCATAAATCCTAATGCTATGTATTGAAGCCAATCAACATAGAAATATAGTGGATTGATTCAATATGTAGGGCGTTTTATAGTTCGAAAGAGAAACCGTCTTTTTAAGAAAAATCGAATCTACACAACATAATAAGTAAATTCATCTTATGATCTCCTATACATCTTCTATAACTAATGACGAACTAAGTTTGTAATCCCAACTATTTCATTTTATCGTTAATCAATCTATTATTATTGCTATCTTTTTATTTCCTTAAAATATTAGAACTATTATTGCATTTTCTTTGCAATTATTAAACCAAACTCTTTAATTGTGTGTTTCACTCGTCTTAGTATCTATAAAATAGACTAATAGTATATAATTTAAATGATAACCAAACTTCCTCGTGGGATCGATAAACCGGACTCAAAAAGTCCACTTACTACTTGATACGATATCGTGCACTTGCGATAATTACACTAAGAACGTGTCACACTCCCATGTATAATCCGGAAGTCATGGTAAGATCGACTTCTTAGTGGTGATCAAGTTCTTTACAAATTTTAACAGACGCAACCTATCAGGTTTCTTGTCAATTAATTTCTGTAAAGTGGTGTCTAACACCAACCCGTCCAACGGATGATTTGATCTTCTTTTACCCCTAGTTTCATGCCCTCAACTTATCAGGGCTTGGCAATCCAGACTATCTAAGTTGTTAACCATCAACGTCTATCAGTTTGACTATTGAATCTCACCCGGCAACCTATCAGGTTTCTAGGGGCGAAATTTATCACCAACTGAAGGCATCTAATGCACTCAAGAATTTTTCAACCTCTACCAAATGTACTACCCCGATAACTCGGAAGCATAGCACACCAGCTCGGGTATCAATTTTCTACGAGTTTGGTGGATGGTAGGAAACCTCGTAACCTTTTTCAAACTTGGTCTGTTTGTTGTCGGGAGAATTTTGCGATTAATGTTTCACTTTGCACATTAATTCATTTATAAATGCGTTTGTCTGTCAATCATTCAAAATGAAAAACAGTAAATAGCAACCTAGTTACTACCAACATATAGCTCATGGACCTTTTCCTAAGTACTGGGCCAAGCGAATGACCCAATAAAGAAAAAAAAATAGTCTTCGATTCTTCGTCTTCTCGGTCGGTTGTCTTCGGTCTTCATCATAGCTAAAGATAATTACATCATAGAAAATGCATCCTATACAAATTTTCTAGTAAAAATAAATAGGCTCCAAATGGCCTTTACAACCCAATCGAAACGAACAAATCAAAACTAAGTCCACGAGCTATATCACCATCACATAAGGATTCCATACAATATGTAACGACAATGAAATTAAACCATTAATATTAATATAAAATAATCCAATTAATCTATAAAATTAATCTATTCAATTTCTACTATATTAATCCAATTAATATATATGGCATTAAAATTAAATAATCAATTAATGTATTAATCCAATTAATAAAAAATTAATCTATTAAATTTTAATGGTATTAATCCAATTAATACTAATAATCATCATTTCAATTCGTTCGAAGTAATCCGGCTAAAAAAATAGTATTTTCGTTTAATATCTTTCCCATTTAAAATAATATTCCAAATATTCATTTTAATCAAATTAATCCAATTTAAAATGTGGGAAAATATTACAACGTAATACAGAGACTAAACGAAGTCCTAGACAAGTCGGAACGAGCCCAGCCCGCAAACGGAGCCCGAAAAAGGCGACTGGTCGAGGGTGACTCGTTGGAGCGAGTCATCACTCGTCGCCGTCCGGCAGCAGGCACCTGTCCGCCACCTTGCTGTGCACTGCCGGCAAGGACTCGGCACTGGCCGCGAGTCTAATCTCCTTTCGGCTTGTTTCCAAAATGTGATGTTACAATGAACAATTTAAAACCTACGATTATACCAATAATGATTCTAAATCATTAACATCAACCAATAACATTCAAAATGCACAAGTAATCGTATATACGGTATCATTGACCTCGCTCCGATCATGTTTGGGATTCATTTTTAATTTTCCACTGCGTATTTCGTTTTATTGCCGGAATCCCAACAGTGGTATCAGAGCAAGTAACATATATACGAAAAAGAAAAGATGAAGATAAAAGGACCAAAGTCCCATACCCTTGAAAGCTTTGATAATATCTTCGTAAGTTGATGTTGTTCACGAACCCGAGCACGAGCACGAAATTCCTTCGTCCCAAACACCGAAAATACGATGCCTCTACGTCACCACGCCGCCATTTGGGCCGTTTGTTGCGCCGTGTTATGTCCAGTATAAATAGGACAAACACGGATTTTAACCCCATTTTTCTCTTTTCCTCTCGGCTCTCCACTCCTTCATCACGATCTTGGGCGATTTCATCCGTATATTGCATTCCATCATCTTATAACTCGGAATTGGACATTCTAGCACGAATCAATCATCTTCCTTCCACCATTCCATCGTTGAATTGAGGTAATTGGACATTATACCTAATTTTAGGGTTCTTGGCTATTATTCGTTTTTCCTATCGTTTTTGCTTCGATTGTTGATGAATTATAGTTGGGTAATCGTGGTGTTATGTTTTCCTAGAACTTTAGCGGATCAATTCTAAAGTTTTTCCCTTCATTGATCGAATTTGAACCTTATGCCTTCATAGTGTTCGGCGTATTGTTCCTTAGGGTAGAACACCGATTAATTCGTGATTTCTCAGTGGAATTGTAGTTGATTGAGTATCTATTGTTGTTAGGATCGGATTTGTGAAGATTATTCGGACCGAAACCTTTCCTTCCGCCATTTTCTTCGCATCGTGTCATCCAAGGCAAGGACATGTATTATATTTCATTATGTGTGTACGGTTTTGATGCGAATGATGTAAACTGGATTATTGAATGATTGTGATGGTTACTCTTCCACCCGGGGATGGCATGGGGCCTTTGGGAGCCGATACTAATGGGTACGGCCACAGAAGTGGACTTGGGTGTGTGTGTTGATGTTCTTCCACCTGGGGACGGTTCGACGGGACCTCTGGGGGCCGATACTAATGGATACGGCCGCGGAAGTGGTTTCTCACCTGGGGATGGTTCGACGGGACCTCTGGGGGCCGATATTAATGGGTACGATCGCAAGTTACCAAGCGTGGATATTTGTGATGTGAAAAACTTGATGATATACTGTTTTGATGTAAATGTGATATTCCGGAATATTGATTTTCAAATGATTTTCCTAATGGTTTGTTTGCGTTGAATCGCGTATATATAATGTTGTGTAATTGTGTACTTGCACTAGCTATTCAAATGCTAACCCCTTAAATGGGGGAAATGCGTCTTATGCATTTCAGGTACTGGTCGAGCTGAGGAGCTGGCACGGGATGCGCACGCAAAGGATGGACTGGCATGATGATGAGGCTCGAGTCCATTTTATTTTTCTTTATTGGTTAAAGTCCCCTGCGTGGGCAATGGATTTACTATAGTTACATTTTTCGTTACTGGATTAAAATATTTTGGCCGAGGCCACAGCCCTATTTTTACTTGATGATTGTGTCTTATGGGATTTCATATTCAGTTGGTATGTTATGTGTTAGCCTGGTAGACCTCATGAAGGTTCTACGGCGTGTAATGTCCCATTTGTGATTTGGGGTGTTACATTTATGGTATCAGAGCATTAGGTTTTGAATGCCTAGGCTGTCGGTTAATATTGGGTCTGTTAGTTGCGTCATTAGAGTCAGTCGTTGAGCCTAATATCATCATGCTACCATCTTTCCGTGCGACCCGTGGCTGTAAGTCTCCTCGAACTCTTATACTTCTAGAATTCGTTTTCTTGCATTGTTCGGAATTGAGAATTGTGATACCAACCTTGTAGATTGTGAATCTTTATGATCTTGTTCTTTTCATATTTTCTTCAGTATGTTGAGAGGTCATGGTAGATCAGCTAGGGGACGCGGCCGAGGCCGTGGTCAGGGTGCTAATAATGAAGAGGGCTCACTTTCTCAGTCCTCTGCGGACTCAGCCTCTCACTCAGTGCCGTCGAGTAATAATGCCGACGCCGGGGCTACTGCCGTACTTCAGCAGTTAGTAGCCCAGCTTGATCAGATAGATCAGGGTGGATGCCAGAATCCGCCCCCGACACCTGAAGAAGAAGCTAGTAAGTGGCTTCAGACGGTGACTAAGATGCACCCTCCTCGTTTCTCCGGATCTTATAACTCCCTCGGTTAGGAGAATTGGCTCTTTCAGTTGTCCAGGACCTTTGATGTCGTAGCTTGTCCCGAAAACAGGAGGGTACGTATTGCCCAGTACCTTCTGGATAAGGAAGCTGCGGAATGGTGGGAGGCTGTGGCACCCAGAGACCGTCGAGCCACTTGGGAGGAATTCAGGGCTGATATGGAAGCAGAATATTGTCCGCCGCCAGTCAAAGAACGCAGGATTGTGGAGATCTTCACTGCCACACCCCACGATGTACCGATTTCTCAGGCCATTATCTCTTACAATCAACAGTTGGGTTTCATGAAAGATCAGGTGAGGACTGAGGCTAATAAAATCCGTTACTTCAATATGCGCATGAAGCCGCATATCAGGCAGAGTATGGCACCGCTCATGTGTGCCACTTTGAAGGAATACCAGGATCGCGCTCTAGCGATCGAGATGGCTGCCCAGGAATCAGAGTCGGTTTCGGAAGCTAAGAAGCAGAAGACTACTGGCGGATTCTCGTCCGGTAAGGGTGGTCAGTTTTCGAGGTCTCGGTCTGATCCTACATCTAGGAAGAGGCCGTTTCATCAGGCCGGTGGATCTCAGGGTAACCGTTCGGTCCAGTCTGTTGCACCTAGAGGGAGAGTTTGTCTTAATTACAGTTAGCCCGAGCACGTGATGAAGGATTGCCCATTTTCGTTAGTTACTTGCTTTACTTGCGGAGAGACTGGGCATCGGGCAGCTCATTGTGAGAGGGCCACCAGGGCCGCTAGAGTTCCGACTACCACCGCCGATCAGAGGGAGCACAGCACCCCAGCTACTCATGTTCCGCAGAGTTCGGGCCGTGGTAGGGTTCGGGGTCAGCCGGATCGCCGTACAGCGTCGAGTTCGGGTTCAGTTCACCCTCGATTGTATCAGATGAGGCGCACAGAGGATACAGACGTTCTGGTGGCGTCATGTACCACTCAGATCCTTTCTCATCTAGTTTTAGTGCTTTTTGATTCAGGTGCTACCCACTCCTTTATTGCTTCGGATTGTGTGAGTCGTATTGGTTTTGACTTCTTGTTTGAGTGTAAACCGTTTGTAGTGGGTACGCCCAGCGGGGATCGTATGATTGGGGACCGGGAAGTTAGGGATTGCCCAGTGAGGATCGGGAGCCGGGATTGGCCCTCGAAACTCATTGTTATAGACCTTAAGGGTGAGGATTTGATCCTCGGGGACGATTGGTTGGATCGTCACGGTGCTATCATGAACTATCAGACTCGTACCATCTCGATAGTGGCCGAGGACGGCACCCAGCATACTCTCGTCGGTTGTAAGCCAGGTAGATCGGGGAGTGTGATTACCGCCTTGAAGGCGATAAAACTTCTGAACCAGGGTTGTGTCAGCTACTGGTGTTATGCTCTGAAGGCGGAAGATGGTGGAGTTGATTTGTCGTCAATTCCAGTTGTTAGTGAATATCCCAACGTATTTCCGGATGACTTGTCGGGATTACCACCACAGCAAGAGGTGTAGTTTCCTATTGATCTAGAGCCGAATGCGGCCCCTATTTCTCGAGCGTCGTACCGTATGGCACCGTCGGAGATGTTAGAGTTAAAGAATCAGTTGGGAGAGTTGTTAGATAAAGGGTATATTCGACCGAGCGCATCGCCTTTGGGTGCGCCTGTACTTTTTGTTAAGAAGAAGGATGGATCACTTCGTTTATGCATCGACTATCGAGAATTAAACAAGTTAACTATCAAAAATAAATACCCTTTTCCCCAGATTGACGACTTGTTTGATCAACTTCAGGGGGCGATAGTCTTTTTGAAGATTGATTTGCGATCGGGCTACTACCAGTCGAGGATTCGGGACAGCGATATACCGAAAGCTGCCTTTCGGACGAGATATGGCCATTATGAGTTTGTGGTTATGCCTTTCGGGCTAACCAATGCCCCAGCAGTGTTCATGCAGTGATGAACAAAGTTTTTATTGAGTATCTGGACAAATTCATAGTCGTCTTTATCGATGATATTCTTATCTATTCACGGAGTCGGGAGGAGCACGCCTTACATCTCCGGATTGTATTAGACATTTTGAGAGCTGAGTAGTTGTATGAGAAGTTCTCTAAGTGTGAGTTTTGGCTCGAGGAAGTGATGTTCCTCGGGCATGTGATTTCAGCAGAGGGAGTTCGGGTAGACCCGCAGAAGAGAGAGGCAGTGATGGCTTGGGATCCGCCTAAGAATGTGAAGGAGGTGAGGAGTTTTCTGGGTCTTGCCGGCTATTACCGTAGATTTGTTGAGGGATTTTCTAAGATTGCTAGACCGCTCACTCAGTTGCTCCAGAAGACTTAGAAATTTGAGTGGACCGCAGACAGACATGGTAGTTTTGACGAGTTGAAGAGAAGACTAACTACCACATCCGTGTTAGCATTGTCTCAGGGGAACGAAGATTTCATGGTATATAGTGATGCTTCGGGCCTCGGGCTCGGATGTGTTTTGATGCAGAGAGATAGGGTTATTGCTTATGCGTCCCACCAGTTGAAACCCTATGAGGTGAATTACCCCACGCACGATTTGGAGTTAGCTGTGGTCGTTTTCGCCTTAAAGATCTGGAGGCATTATCTCTATGGGTCTTCGTGTAAGATATTTACGGATCACAAGAGTTTGAAGTATATCTTCAGTCAGAAAGAGTTGAATATGAGACATCGTAGGAGGTTAGAGCTAATTAAAGATTACGACCTCGAGATACTTTATCATCTGGGTAAGGCTAACGTAGTGGCTGATGCGTTGAGCCGAAAGCCGATGGCGTTACAGATGTTAGAGGTACTTACACCACAGAGTAGGATCCAGCGAGATTTTGTTTGTCAGAATATCGAGGTTTTGGTTGAGAGAGTTCAGGGTCAGTTATGTGCGTTGGAGATCACTTCGTCCTTGACTGATGATATCAAGGCGAAACAGTATGATGATCCGTTTTTGGTCCAGTTGAGGGAGGATGTGAGGAAGGGGAAAGCCCCTGGATTTGTGGTTCAGGATGATGGAGTTTTGAGATTTCGCGGCAGACTATGTGTACCGAGTGTTATTGAGCTGAGACAGAAGATCTTGAGTGAAGCTCATACCACAACTTACTCCATACATCCTGGTACGAGCAAAATGTACAAGGATGTGAGGAGTAACTACTGGTGGAGTAATTTGAAGACAGACGTTAGCGAGTTTGTGTCGAGGTGTTTGACCTGTCAACAGGTTAAGATCGAGCATCAGCGACCCGCGGGGCTTTTTCGACCACTTCCTACCCCAAAGTGGAAATGGGAGGATATTGCTATGGATTTGATTGCCAGTATGCCTAGGACTCAGACTGGAATAAACAAGATTTGGGTCGTTGTCGATGGACTAACCAAATCAGCTCATTTTCTGGGTATTAAGGACACTTGGGGGCCAGAGAGACTAGAGCGAGTGTTCATTGCGGAGATCATGAGGTTGCATGGGACTCCCAAGAGTATTGTTTCAGATCGAGATGGTCGCTTCATATCACACTTTTGGCAGGCCGTTCATCGGGCTTTGGGGACTGAGTTGAGACTCAGTACATCCTACCACCCTCAGACAGACGGACAGTCTGAGAGGACGATATAGACGATGGTGGATATGTTGCGAGCCTGTGCTTTAGATTGGAAGGATGATTAGGAGTCGCACTTGCCATTGATCGAATTCACGTACAATAATAGTTGGCACGCCTCGATCAAAATGGCATCATTTGAGGCATTGTATGGTAGGAGGTGCAGATCGCCGTTGTGTTGGGATGATGCATCCGAGCTAATTGGCACCGAGCCCGATATGGTAGTTGAGACGAGAGAGAAGATTTCTCTGATTCGCGATAGGTTGTTGACGGCCCAGAGTCGACAGAAGTCTTATGCCGATACACGTCGCCGGCCGTTGGAGTTTGAGGTGGGAGACCATGTGTTCCTTAAGGTGTCGCCGACACGTGGAGTTTACCGCTTCGGTCGGAAGGGTAAACTTAGTCCGAGATTTATTGGGCCATTCGAGGTTCTAGAGAGAGTTGGAGAGCTTGCATATCGGTTAGGCTTGCCGCCGTCCCTGAGCCACGTGCATAACGTATTTCATGTTTCCCAGCTTAGGAAGTACGTACCGGACCCCAACCATATTATTGATTTTGGAGAGATCGAATTGGGACCCGACATTACCTTCGAGGAGAGGCCGATTCAGATCTTAGAGCGTCGGGTGAAGCAACTCAGGCACAAAACCATTCCTTTGGTTAAAGTGCAATGGTCGAGGCATGGATCCGAGGAAGCCACGTGGGAGACGGAAGAGAGTATGAGGTTGAGATACCCCGAGTTATTCGCGTTGTAAGTTTCGGGACGAAACTTATTTTTAGGGGGAGAGAATGTAATATCCGTGCTTTTCATTTTTGGTAATTTCTGTTTTTGGTGTATGTTCGTTTCGGACGACTCGCTTGTCACTGTTTTGGGATTCTGAATCTATATTGTTCTTTGAGTTTTTCCATTTGGGCCGTTTCGTAATTTCCTATATGTTTAGAGAATTTGTTCCTTGTTCGATTTTGGTGATGTACCTCGGAACGTTTTGGGTTATTGGATATTGTTTCTCGTTGCATGTAATTTTCTCGGACCGTTGGCTCGGCATATTGTGTTTTGGTTTATCGTCTCTTTCAGTTTAGTAGCGTCGTCTTGTGTCTAGAAGCTGTCTGGACTGACCTGTGCAAAACGGCGCAAGACCCGCGGCATTCTGCGCCTTGTCTGTGCGCCGTGTTGCCCAGTGGTGCTCGCTTCCTTGCGAAACGGCGCAAGACCCGCGGCATTCTGCGCCGTGTCTGTGCGCCGTGTTGCCTAGTGGTGCTCGCTACCTTGCGAAACGGCGCAAGACCCGCGGCATTTTGCACCGTGTCGCACAGGGGTCGCTCGCTGACCTGCAATACGGCGCTGAACACGCCGCCATTTGGGCCGTTTGTTTCGCCGTGTTCTGTCAAGTATAAATAGGACAGACACGGATTTTAACGCCATTTTTCTATTTTCCTCTCGGCTCTCCACTCCTTCATCACGATCTTGGGCGATTTCATTCGGATATTGCATTCCATCATCTTATAACTCGGAATTGGACATTCTAGCATGAATCATCTTCCTTCCACCATTCCATCGTTGAATTGAGGTAATTGGACATTATACCTAATTTTAGGGTTCTTGGCTATTATTCGTTTTTCCTTTCGTTTTTGCTTCGATTGTTGATGAATTATAGTTGGGTAATCGTAGTGTTATGTTTTCCTAGAACTTTAGCGGATCAATTCCAAAGTTTTTCCCTTCATTTATCGAATTTGAACCTTATGCCTTCATAGTGTTCGGCGTATTGTCTCTTAGGGTAGAACGCCGATTAATTCGTGATTTCTTAGTGGAATTGTAGTTGATTGAGTCTCTATTGTTGTTAGGATCGGATTTGTGAAGATTATTCGGACCGAAACCTTTCCTTTCGCCGTTTTCTTCGCATCGTGTCATCCAAGGCAAGGGCATGTATTATATTTCATTATGTGTGTACGGTTTTGATGCGAATGATGTAAACTGGATTATTGAATGATTGTGATGGTTAATCTTCCACCCGGGGATGGCATGGGGCCTCTGGGGGCCGATACTAATGGGTACGGCCACAGAAGTGGACTTGGGTGTATGTGTTGATGTTCTTCCACCTGGGGACGGTTCGACGGGACCTCTGGGGGCCGATACTAATGGGTACGGCCGCGGAAGTGGTTTCTCACCTGGGGATGGTTCGACGGGACCTCTGGGGGCCGATACTAATGGGTACGGTCGCGAGTTACCAAGCATGGATATTTGTGATGTGAAAAACTTGATGATATATTGTTTTGATGTAAATGTGATATTCCGGAATATTGATTTTCAAATGATTTTCCTAATGGTTTGTTTGCGTTGAATCGCGTATGTATATAATGTTGTGTAATTGTGTACTTGCACTAGATATTCGAATGCTAACCCCTTAAATGGGGGAAATGCGTCTTATGCATTTCAGGTACTGGTCGAGCTGAGGAGCTGGCACGGGATGCGCACGCAAAGGATGAACTGGCATGATGATGAGGCTCGAGTCCATTTTATTTTTCTTTATTGGTTAAAGTCCCCTGCGTGGGCAATGGATTTACCGTAGTTACATTTTTTGTTACTGGATTAAAATGTTTTGGCCGAGGCCACGGCCCTATTTTTACTTGATGATTGTGTCTTATGGGATTTCATATTCAGTTGGTGTGTTATGTGTTAGCCTGGTAGACCTCATGAAGGTTCTACGGCGTGTAATGTCCCATTTGTGATTTGGGGTGTTACAAATACCGTGTGACTGAATCAAGTATGAGTATTGTTCAAGTATACTGGTCCCACCAACATACTTATAACTATGCTATCAAGACATGCACACGTCCTAGCATCAGTTATACAAGTCTCACTCAAAACTTAATGCCCATTTAAGTTTATTGACTTGCGAACGGTTTATGTAAATAAACTTTAAACACTTCCGGTGCATTTTCTCTTATCCGATAATGAGAATGGAATGTTCGATTTATTTACATGGACTTCACTTCAATGTTTACCAAGTCAAGAATGCATTTGAAATCCAATAAATAGTGAATGAATCATATTGTCTTTTATTAATTATTCCATAATTACAATTATAATGCCCCTACTCTCTCATCCACTGAGTGGCATTCGAGTGCATATTCCTAACATTAGTTAACACGAAAGGTTGTGAAATCTAAATGGAATGAGAAGTGCGAGGAAAGTTGTCAAGAGTTAAGGAGAAGACTAACCTCCACACCAATATTGACGATTCCTGACCCGACCAAGGACTTTGTCATCTATAGTGATGCTTCAAAAAGGGCTTATGTTGTGTGTTGTTGCGACAAGGCAAGGTGGTGGCCTACGCATCGAGGCATCTTAAGCCACATGAGTTGAATTATTGAATGCATGATTTGAAATTAGCAGCAGCGGTGCATGCATTGGAAATTTGGCGTTACTATCTCTATGGAGGTAAGTGTGAGATATACACGGACCATAAAAATCCAAAGTATCTATTCGCGCAAAAAGAGCTGAACATGAGACAAATTAGATGGTTGGAGTTGCTAAAAGATTATGACTATGATTCACTATCATTCTGGAAAGGCTAATGTGGTAGCTGATGCGTTGAGTCGAAAGTCGAGAGGTGAGTTAGCTTGCTTGCTTACCAATCAAGAGAAGTTGATCAAAGGGTTCTCCAGTTTGAGTATCTAGGTAGTTGAGCCTCCAAATTGTACAAAGGCAATTTTTGCATCCTTGGTCATACAAACTGTTGTTGCCCGAAATATTATCCGAAGATAGATATTGCTGGAATGGTCGAGCAACAGCACATTACGAGAGCATGTCCGTGGGGATGCGAAATACACAAGATTTGCCGGTTTGTTAGGCCCGGGCTTGAATGCTCTCGCGAGATGTTATTAATACAAATATTCGGGGATACAAGTATTAATGTAAGAATGCGATTACAATGAGTGTAAAAGATCCTATTTATCTAGCTCTTGAGCGAAGCTTTGCCTGATTCGTCTCTGTCGACCGTCTTTCGTGTAAGAGGTGCTGAGAGAGAAGAAAGGCCGAGAGATAGCTGTTGCCAAGAGTAAGAAAGCCAAGTTCTGAGTTGGGCTTCTGAACTGGACGTCAAATAGACCCCTCTCCAAGTACAGGCATCATTCTATTTATAGGAGCTGAGATGCTCTGTTTTCTGGCGGGCGATCGCCTTTTATGTAATATAATAAGGGGTGATCGTCTTTATGTCACATGGGCTGTCTGCCTTAAAGCCTGTGGCTGCTGCTTGCAGCCAGCTGTGCGGTCCAATGAGGAGCCGGCATGCGTCCTGAGTCGCTGTCACGGGCGGTCCCACCGTACACCTTTCGGCGGGTCTGTCGGTTGGTGAGAAGATGCTGACAGGCTGTGGTCAATGATCCATGTGCTGCGGCACCTTTTTCAGATCTGCACGTGGGTTTCTGTCCCGAGCTTAGGCCTTTTCAGAATGGACGGCCGTTGACTTCGTGTGTCATGAGGCGGTCGTCATTTGGTCGGTCACCAGGGGTTGATCGCCAAGTACCGAGAGACGATCACCTTAGATGTCGATCGCTCGGCATCGGGACTTGTCCTGGGACCTTCAGTCGGCCTATCTGCCTTGGCTGATGGGCTCCAGCTCGGTCGCCCGGTCTCTGAGGCGATCGCCTTTTGAGACGTATAAATCTCGACACAACAATTGCCCCCCAGCTTGCTCCGATGTTGAAGACATGGGGTGAGGTGGTTCTTGCTGGCGATCATGTAGGATGAAGACGGGTGATCCATTTGAGCGGACTTTGGTTTCGGACTTGGGCGATCTGGTCGATTGGCTAGCTATCTTCGGTCTTGTACCTACAATAAACAATTTTGCCGATCCCTCGTAGAGAGATGATTGCTTCGTCGTTGAGGAATCGTGCACAGTCGCGGAGTTCGATGGACCGACTCCATGACCATGTCTTGTGCGCGAGCGACATTGTCTGCCTCGTGACTCATTTTATTGTGAGGGTCCTCCGTTAGGCTATGCCTCACCTCGTATTTAAACGAAGGGCGTGCGGTCTTGGTCTGGAGAAGTCCTTGCGCGGGGCGTCATCGGATTAATCGACTCCACGTTCGCGGCTAGTTAGCTCTTTTCTACCTCGGATCGTCATGTTAGATGGCAATCCTCGACGGTATACGTTGAGATGGGGGTAGGGATGCATCGCATTGTCCGTGAAGGATCCACCATGTTAAATGACGGACCTTCGAGGGCGGGCGATAGTGTCCACTGATTAATTTGGAGGGTCCTTCGACTACGCCCGCCTCGTATTTAAACGAAGGGCGAGCGATCTCAGCCCAAAGGAACAGTGCATAGCCTAAGCAGTCGGTTCCATCGACCACCAGGACCATGGATGCACTCTTCTACCTCGGATCGTCATGTTAGATGCCGACCGTCGACGGTGTACGTTGTGCGGGGGAGGTGATCTCGTGCCTTAGTCCAACATGTTAGATGATGAACTGTTGATGGCGAGAGAGTCCTCCAGTTTTGGTGATGTAGCTTGATATCGACGATCGGGCTGGAAGACTGGAGATCGTCGTTCGGGCGCCGATCGCGCTGCTCATAGGCTAAGAAGAAACCTTTGCCTAGCCAGAAAGTCTGCGGCTTTAGCGCGGAAGATCACGTAGGTCGGGGGATGGTCCTTCGTAAGATGCCTGAACATAGGCAAAAGACCATGGAATCCCCCTAGGACCGAGTAGAGGGCGATCTCATCGCTTACAGGCGCGCCGCTGAGGATGATCTCATCTACCCGGTCAATGTAGTCTGCATCGGAATCTTCTTCTCCCTGCCTGATTTGAATCATGCGATGGGGACCTTCCGGCCGAGCGACCTTGGCGGCGAAGTAAGCTGTGAAGCTGTTCGCCAGTTGATCAAAGGAATTGATGGATCGCGGCGGCAATGAGGTGTAGCACCTGTGGGCAAGGTCGTCCAGCATCAGTGGGAACATTCGGCATCTGGTCACGTCTGATGCCCCACACCCGGTCATGTAGATGCGGAACTTGCTCAGGTGAGTTTCGGGGTCCGATCTCCCCTCATACAAAGGTGTTTGCGGAGGAGCGATCTTACGCTGCACGGGGGCGAGCTCGATGGGGACCGCGAGCGGCTCGCTCGGCCCGGCGATCTTGCTCTTGGCGCCTGCCCTAGATTCCAGGAGCGCTTTCATGTCGTCGAGCTGGCGTTGCATCGCAGCCATCGCTGTAGCTTGGTCGCTCGTGGGTCGGCTTTCGGAGCGGGAGCCGAGGCGATCGTGTACCAATCTCCTGACTCCGTTGTTGCTGACCTCGGTTCTTTGGCGAGGAGGAGCCAGATGGCTGGCCTGCCTTTTGGGAGTCGGATACGCCGAACTCCTGGTGACGGACTCGAGCTCCGTCGTCTCGTGGCTGGGGCCGGACTGCCCCGGTCGCCATGACGGGTCGCTGCTTAGGCGATCGAAAACAGAGGTGCCCCGGCTGGCGAGCGCCTCTCCTTGCGAATGGGAGCCTCCTGGCAATCGCTCGGTTAGTAACGCCTTGAACTTCCGTTTGGTCATGCGGCGGATGGTCGAGGGGGTTACAGCGGGCGGCGCGTCGAAGGCTCTCCGTTGCTCCTGTAGGATGGCCAAGGCCTTTTCGATCTGTTCCGCGGTTTGGAACTGATCGAGCGAGAGGCTTGGACCGTCCCTCAGAGGCGGGATCGAGAGTCTCGGACCGCGGCGGCTACCCTCCGCCATTGGCTGCGGCTCATATTGAGACGGAATGAGGTGTCTGGCGGATCGGCCAGCGGCTTTCTTCGATGTGGAAGCAGAAGTCATGATTATGAAGGTTTTCTTTGAAGCGCAGTGAGTGTCACTTCAAGTATATGCCCCAGAGAACAGTGAGTGTTCTTCCAGAAGGTAGGAATGAAATTGAGGGTTAGATGCCCTTCTTCTAGCGCCAATTGTTGTTGCCCGAAATATTATCCGAAGATAGATATTGCTGGAATGGTCGAGCAACAGCAAATTGCGAGAGCACGTCCGTGGGGATGCGAAATACACAAGATTTGCCGAGTTTGTTAGGCCCTGGATTGAATGCTCTCGCGAGATGTTATTAATACAAATATTCGGGGATACAAGTATTAATGTAAGAATGCGATTACAATGAGTGTAAAAGATCCTATTTATCTAGCTCTTGAGCGAAGCTTTGCGTGATTCGTCTCTACCGACAGTCTTTCGTGTAAGAGGTACTGAGAGAGAAGAAAGGCCGAGAGATAGCTGTTGCCAAGAGTAAGAAAGCCAAGTTCTGAGTTGGGCTTCTGAACTGAACGTCAAGCAGACCCCTCTCCAAGTGCAGTCATCCTTCTATTTATAGGAGCTGAGATGCTCTGTTTTCTGGCGGACGATCGCCTTTTATGTAATATAATAAGGGGCGATCGTCTTTATGTCACATGGGCCGCTCGCTTTAAAGCTCGCCGGGCCGGCCATCTCAGGCGTCCAATGAGGAGCCAGCATGCGTCCTGAGTCGCTGTCACGGGCGGTCCCACCGTACACCTTTCGGCGGGTCTGTCGGTTGGTGAGAAGATGCTGACAGGCTGTGGTCAATGATCCATGTGCTGCGGCACCTTTTCCGGATCTGCACGTGGGTTTCTGTCCCGAGCTTAGGCCTTTTCCGACTGGACGGTCGTTGGCTTCGTGTGGCATGAGGCGGTCGTCATTTGGTCGGTCACCAGGGGTCGATCGCCAAGTACCGAGAGACGATCGCCTTAGATGTCGATCGCTCGGCATCGGGACTTGTCCTGGGACCTTCGGTCGGCCAATCTGCCTTGGCTGCTGGGCTCCGTCTCGGTCGCCCGGTCTCTGAGGCGATCGCCTTTTCAGACGTATAAATCTCGACACAACACAAATAAATTTGAGGGATAAGATGAAGGACTCTCAACCCCACGATAAGTTCTTGTGCAGGAAGAGAGATCAAGCACAAGTTGGAGTTATAGAAGGATTTGCGATTTCGGTAGACGATGTATTGATGTAAGATTTTATGTTCCTAACGACAAGACCCTTAGAAAGGAGATTCTCGAGGAGGCGCATAGGGCACCATATTCAGCTCATACAGGAGGTACAAGGATGTACCAAGATCTGAAGAAGTTCTTTTGGGGGAGAGGTATGAAGCGAGACATTGATTCATTTGTGAAGATGTGTTTAGTTTGTCAGCAGGTAAAGGCTGAACATCAGCGGACAGGAGGTTTACTACAGCTATTGGAAATTCTATAATGGAAATGGGAACACATTAACATGGATTTTGTGGTTGGACTACTATGAACTTTGAGTAAGAATGAGGCATTTGGATGATAGTCGATCGTTAGCCATTTTCTCTCTTAACACCCGTGATTTTCCGCACGCTCAAACACAGTCCGGATAACCTCTTTAACCTTCTTCAAATAATTGATCGAGGAATGTAATGTTAGCCACCGTCGTATTTGCACCAACAATTATCCAGAGATATCAAAGTGTATTATCCGACCTTTTAATTTTGGCAACACAATTGACACAATATGTAAAGCTGTAATATAGCCAATAATAGTCATAGTAATAACATACGTACAATGGCAAGATCTAAATCGTACAATATTCAGTATACAAAATAAAATACGATCGAAATATGTCACAAAAAGCATGTAAATACCAGGGGTATTACAGATGACGCATGAGACATGGTTGCAACTGAAATGGATCTAATTAAAGAGTTGATTGAGAAGATTGATGTTGTAAAAAAACACATGTTGGCGACTCAGAGCTGATAGAAATCATATACTGGAGATCGACAACATCCTTTGGAATTTTTAGTTGGTAATCATGTCTGTGTTAAGGTAACACCAATGCACAGAGTTTGTTGGTTTGGTTAGAAGGGCAAGCAGATACCTAGATTTATCGATCTGCTTGATTATTTGGATCGAGTCAGGAAAATTGCTTATGGTTTAGCCTCTCTACCACCATTAGACGGATTTCATAATGTTTTTCACGTTTCCCAGTTAAGAAAGTATGTTTGTGACCCGAGTCATAAACTCAATTTCGAGGAATTGGAGATTTCCAACGATGCTACCTTTGGAGAGCTACCGATAATACTTTTGGATTAATGTATGACGGCATTGAAGAACAAGGTCATACCATTTGTAAAATTTTATGGTCTCATTACGGTGTTGAAGAGGCAACTTGGGAAACAGAGTCGAGTATGAGAAAGAATTATGCCGAGTTATTGTCATAGTTTCAGGATGACACTAATTCTATGTCATAGTTTCAGGATGACAATAATTCTATGTCATAGTTTCAGGATGTACTTACTGTGTATATGTAACTAATATTTGATTACAATATGCATTTATTCTAAACGAATATAAAATAAAGTGCAACCTAGTCGCTAACAATATGTAGCTCATAGATTTTATCCTAATTATTGGGTATCATAAGTATTGGGTCAATCGGTGGATTGTCCGGGGCTATCTCCGGTGCTAACTATCTATTATATTTGAAAAATTATAACCTTTACAAAATTTCTATAAAAAATAATTCATGAGAAGAACTACATTCATGAGCTACATCTGCATCACATAAAGCATGCATTCATTCACATAATGAGGAATTTAATTTAGTTAATCCAATTAATTTAATAATTGCAATTTAATTTTTAAAGTAGTTTTAGTCAAAAATATATCCCTTGTAAATAAAATTTCCCATTTATTATTAATATAAGATATAATAAATATATTAAATCCAATTCAAAATTAATGAGAATTTTAATATTCTGAAAAATAGCAGAAAAATGGGGCTCGACGTCCGAACAGTCCGGACCCAGTTCACGGACCGATCAAAACTATTGGTCCTGAATAACCGCGCGCAGCCCACGCACTACTCGTCATAAGCAGAGAGACCCGACAACCGCTGTCGAGTCGTGCATGGGTTTCTCGCGCGACGCACATGCGCTCTCCGCACCCAGCACGGGGGCTGCTACAATGCATTGCCTGATAGCTTTCCGGCAGCTGCGTGCGATTGTTTTTCAACTGAAATCCCAAATTCATATTTTCTAAATTTTACATATCCAACATAAATTATTTTCAAAAAAATATCAGATTTTTATTTATTATAAAAATAAGAAATAATTAACTACATCAATTAAATAACAAATACACCATCTATTCGATTCTAAATTGAACAATCAATAATTAAATACATCGAGAATAATTAATATTGTTCTGATACCATTTTTGGGATTCAGCCATAAATAAACACACTGGAAAATTATTTAATTAATCTAATCTAATTAATTAAACAACTACTTGATAATTAATAAATTATTCGTCCAATAAATTGTTTAATTACTTAAATGATTGAGTTATAAAATTAAATTAATTAGTCAATAATCTAATTTAATTTACTGCACCATGATAATATATCAAGTAAATTTAATTAGACATCCAATGTCCAATATTCACACAGAGAATATCAGCTCATATTAATCCTTCGTCTATCCTATTGCGCGACTATATAGGTTCATCTCGGTTAGCAATGGAAGGATCCAAAGAGTGTAACACCTAGCCAGTCATGTGGCTCACACTGTAATCCAACCGAGAATAAATGATTAGGATCATTACAGACCTTTCATGTCATAAATATCATATATGTATAAACCTTTCGATCAAATATCCCGATCAAGTTTTAGGGTCATGGTAAAGTCAAACTCTATTTTAACTTGATTCCATTCAGTGTAGTGCAAATCAAGATCACTGACCTCTTGTATATCAAACGCAACTAGTTCATATGCTTTAGACAAAGACTCTTGATCTTACTTGCCACTAACTGCATAGGACATTTATAAGAGAAAGAATCGTATTTTGGTATTCAGTAGAGACTGCTACATGCCCATAAGCTGCACTTCGAGGTTGATACAACTGACATATGATTGAATCGAACTACTCTAATGACTAACTTAATGTCACAATTACATCTCTTACTGAATTCTCAAGTTAAATGTTCACGTATGTAACACCCCCAGATACCACAAGGGACGTTACAAGCTGTAGACTCTTCTCACAGAGATCTACCAGGCTGGATACCAATAGACAAACCTTAATATTTGACCTGCAAGGTCGAACAACACGGTAGTACAAGCCGATAAGGTGAAAAGACTGAAATGAGCTGATCGGCAAGGTATATAAATATATTACATCACATACCCACACATGGGTCAAATACAACAGCGGAAATGAAATCCATCTCAATGATAATATTATAAAATAAATTCGAACTCTCGCTTGATTAGTATTACAACTTTTCATCTTCCATGCCAACAGTGTGATTTCTCCATCGAATTACGAATATATGAATGCATAAAAGGCGGCCATCCCCCGGAATAGGGGTTAGCTCTATGGATATATAGCGCTAGTTTAAATATTCTATCTATACAAATTGTACTAGGCAAAAATCAGTCACGATCCAATAATGATGACCATTCATAAGAAATCCCCAAGAGTTTTTGATACTTGAAATGAAAATTCAATTCTTTGAAAATGTTTCATCATCTCGGGAGTCTTATAAAAATGGAAAGCTTTTAGGTCCTCAAGTCCTTAGTTGTAAAACCATTTCAAAAATTGATTGGGTCTCGGCCGCAAAATTATTTTCCATAAAGTATCCTTTCAAAATTTCTTAACATCAAAACATGCTCGCGACCCCGTGATCTCCTGCTAAGTGTTTACATATGTTCAATACACACAGAGAGTGACCTAAACAATATAACCACAAGAATCACAAACCCCTGCCCACGACCTCGTGATCTCCTGCCACGAGTCACCGTAGGTCCCGTTGAACCCCCATAGTTGAACCAAGTTGTGTCCTGACTCCATGATCACTAGCCATGTGTCAGCCAACTCGCCAGATCCGAACAATTGGACATCATCACCACTTACTAAGCACTAATCACATGGTCTCTAGCCATGTATCCTCGTAGAACCTGTCGAACCTGCATGAGTGAATTTATCAACATAAGATAATAAAATTATGCTCAATTTTACCACAATACACACTATCAACATCACAACAATTAGCATTAATAATAGTACATAACTAACGCCTCATATCTATAAATAAAAAACACAACATAATATACATCCAAGTGTACAATTCCGCAAAAAAAAAATATCCAAGAACAACATCGATACAAAAAGACATCTATTCACGAAAATTCACACGACCTATGTTCAACTAAAATAAACTAACCAACATAAACCAATACATAGACTCAGTTACAGGATAAAAATCATACAGGCAAGATACTTGACTCGATTGGATGCTCCGAAGGAAATGGCTTGATCGGTCGACTACCATACCTACGACTATCATGAAAAATACAATACAATAATCACTACAAGTACCATAAATCAAAAGTACCAAGAAACCACCCAAAACCCAATCAGAATTGTAACACCCCCAAGTTACTCAGGGTATATTACAGCGCCATGGGACCCACAAGGCTATACATACGCGGAACCATGAAGTTTGACCGATGAGGTCTAAACATAATCCAATGGAAGACAATAAAATTGACGACCAAGACGATATCCAAATAGACCAAATACAATACATCAGAAATCAATCCCAAGGCAACATAGGCCAAAACATCAAAAAAGCCATAAATAGTACTTGAGTACTCATAACCATTTCAAGTACAACATTACTGAATGGATGAAATACAAAATATAACCAGAGACAAGACACATCATCACACTTGCCCCTCATCTTCATGCCGACCTGGTACATGCCTATCCGCTCTCCTGGATCCTGAAATACATGAAAGGTATTTCACCCCAAAAAGGGGTTAGCCGTCGAATAGCTAGTACAAGTATATCGAATATGAAACACAATACTTCTCGACAATAAAGTAAATGTAATCATCATGTCATAAACTCAAGACTTGTATTCCGGAATAACTAAATCTCATAACACTTCATTCAATACATACGTGATTAACTATAGAACCACACCAAAGGCAACGGAACCCTCAGAGGCCCCATAGGACCCTCCGAGAGTGGTTAACCCAAAATATTCGCGGTGCCGCACGAAAGATAATAGAACCCTCAGAGGACCCATCGGTCCATCCCAGAGTGAATATATACAGTCATACAATTCATATACCTTACTTTTAAAGTCGAGAACATACAATCATAAACATATACTTGCCTTTAAGACATCGACAATCGGAGGGAAGAGAATACCAGTTCGGTAGGTCCAAGAATGCACTTCCGGCACCTAAATGATTCATAAGGAATATGATAATTAATAATCCATACTCAAATCACACGGAGAAACTCCCGAAACCCGCCTACGATTCACAAAACTCCAAGGATAATCACCTAGAGGTTTTGAAATCCCCCAAATCCTCTCAAGTCCGAACAATATACATAAACATCCATATAATCATAGGGAAACGTGGGTACGGGTAGTTACATCATAATCTCAAATATCTCAAGCTCCAAAATGGATAAATCGAACGAATCTAAGAAAATCCCCAACAATTCCCCGAACTAGGGTTCTAAGGAATTTATCTTGATTTGGAAGGTAGAAATGGATTAGATGTTGTATAATCTTTGTTATTCCACCAAAGATGAGGATAGATGATGAATATCCGCCTCCAAAATTGCCTCGGAGTCGCCCCTCTCATGCTCTCTTGTTGGAAGTGAAGAAAATGGAAGAAAAGTGACGAGTAACAGGGCTGACCGCCCTTATATACCGCGCTTATTTAGCACGAGCTAAAACTCAAGGTTAGCGTGCGCTAACGGGGCTACTTGGTAGTCCAGTAGCCTATGACTTGCATCGATAGCGTGCGCTACATCCGGCATAGCGCTCGCTATGCAATGCTTCTAGCGTGCGCTAGCTGATGCTTAGCGTGCGCTACCTGCTAGTCCAGAGAGCAGAAACCCCCTACTGCCAGTGCCAAACCTCGGTAGTTAGCGTGCTCTACATCCGATGCTAGCGCGCGCTACCAAGCACGAATAGCGTGCATTAGCTCATGCCTAGCGTGCGCTAATTGCTAGTCCAGGGGGCAAAATCCATCTACTACCTCTGCCAAGCCCAGACCATTAGCGTGCGCTACAGGAGAAGCTAGCACCCGCTACTCAATAGAAATAGCGTGCATTAGCTTAGGTCTAGCTTACGCTATCTGCCTCTCACAAAACATCGCCGCTAAAGTCCAATCAATACGAACATGCTCCGAAAGGTACGAAACTCCAAGATCAAGAACAATATCTCGATAAGTGCTTACAAGAAGGATCAAAGTAAAAGAACGTCAAAGATAACAATTCAATGCAAAGTACGGATATTACATTCTCCCCTTATAAAAGGAAGTTTCGTCCCGAAACTTAAGAAATAAAAAGTTCGGGGTATCCCAATCACATCTTCTCTTCCGTCTCCCAAGTCGCTTCCTCGACTCCATGTCTTGACCATTGCACCTTAACCAAGGGAATGGTTTTGTGTTGAAGCTGCTTCTTACGATGTTCAAGGATCTTCACCGGTCTCTCTGGAAAGGTAACATCCTTGGCTACATCGATCTCACTATAGTCGATAATATGACTTGGGTCCGACACGTACTTTCTCAATTGAGAAACATGAAAAACGTTATGGAAATGACTCAAAGCTGGAGGCAACCCCAAGCGATAAGCTAAATCCCCAACCCTGTCCAAAATTTCAAACAGTCCGATATACCTCGGATTAAGTTTCCCCTTTTTCCCGAAGCGGAAAACTCCTTTGGTCGGTGACACCTTGAGTAGGACATGGTCTCCCACTTCGAATTCCAAAGGTCGACGGTGAGTACCAGAATAATATTTCTGACGGCTCTGGGCAGTCAAAAACCGGTCTCGGATAATATAAATCTTTTCCTTAGTCTCCATCAACATATTCAGTTCCATTCCGACTAGCTCCGAAGCCCCGTCCCAACATATTGCAAATCTACACTGCCTACCACCTCTTCGAGTTTTGATGCTGAGGTCCAGGCGTTGGCGATTGGATTGATTCTAGCTTCCTAGAGATCGAGACATGTTTGAATTGAGATTGATGCTGCTGCTGTGGTGACCCTGCTATCATCTGGCCATCGGGGCTCTTGGCAGGTTCGTCACACTCTTATGTGTATCCGACACATTCTCAGAGATATTCAGTTCAGAGTCACTCACATTTTCCGGGAGGGCAACAGGCCGGCCGACTATCTTTCTGAGCTCGGCATGTCATCCCTCGGCATTCAGACTTATACTTACGATACTGCTCCTCCGTTTCTTCTCTCCCTTATACGGATGGATCAACTTGGTTATCCATCTTTTAGATTTAGATAGGTTTTTATTTTATTGATTGCTTGCTTGCCTATTGGTCTGCACATTAGCCCACAGTTTTAGTGGTGCACCTTGTATTGATCTAGCGGACCGTAGGCACTTTCGATTTTAGGTTCCGGATTATGGCCCATGTTTAGTAATAACTCGGAGTTGAGTTATTTTAGTTTACGGGTCCGCACATTAGCCCACGTTTTGTGGTGCACTTTGTATTTCTTTAGCAGGCCGTAGATTTCTTCGATGTTTGGACCCGAATTATGGCCCATTTTTGGTCATAATTCGGGGCTGATACTTTGTATTTCTTGATTTCTTCTTATCTATAGGTTGGTGGGTCCCGCCTCAACCCCCCGTCCACACTGGACGCTTTTTCTTTTTTTTTTTAAAAAAAAATCTACACTGCCTACCATAAAGTACTTCGAAAGGTGCCATTTTGATCGACGCATGCCTACTATTATTGTAGGTAAACTCGATAAACGGAAAATGAACTTCCCAACCGTTACTCCAGTCTAGGGCACAAGCCCGCAACATATCCTCTAACGTCTGAATCGTCCTCTTAGTCTGACCGTCCGACTGAGGATGAAACGACGTGCTCAATCTCAACTCGGTAGCCAAAGCCTGATGGACAGCTTACCAAATATGCAATACGAAGCGACCATCTCGATCGGAAACAATAGTTTTAGGGGCACCATGCAACCTCACAATCTCAGCTATAAAAGTTCGAGCCAATCTCTCCGGTCCCCAAGTATCCTTAATACCCAGGAAGTATGCAAACTTGGTTAACTGATCGACTATTACCCAAATCATATTCATTCCGCCTCTAGTTCTCGACATCCTAGTGATAAAATCCATGGAGATATCTTCCCACTTCCAATCGGGAATGGGAAGTGGCTTCAACAACCCCGCTGGGCATTGATGTCCAATCTTAACTTGCTGACACGTGAGACATCGCAATACGAATTCTGTGACGTCTTTCTTCATATTATTACACCAAATATTTCGCTTCAAGTCCTTGTACATCTTACTCGTTCCGGGGTGGATTGAGTAAGCCGTAGCATGGGCTTCTCGGAGAATTCTCTGCCTCAACTCTAGATCATTCAGAACATAAAGCCTGCCTTGAAATCTCAAAATACTATCCTCATGGACCATAAAACCAGGTGTTTTTCCTTTAGTCACGTCTTCCTTCAGTTGAGAGATCATCGGGTCACTCCACTGTTTCCCTTTGATGTCATTAACCAAGGATGAAGTAATTTCGAGGGTACACAACTGTCAATGCACTCTTTGAAGCCAAACTTCTATTCCTTGCTCAATTAGATCCTGACAAATCTTCGTCTAAGATGTAAGAACATCGAGCATCTGAAGCGATGCCGATTTGTGGCTCAAAGCATCTGCGACGACATTGGCCTTCCGCGGATGGTAAAGAATTTCCAAATCATAATCCTTGATCAATTCCAACCAACGTCGCTGCCTCATATTCAACTCTTTCTGACTGAAAATATACTTCAAACTCTTGTGATCGGTATCGGTATAAATCTGATACGGAGAGCCATACAAATAATGCCGACAAATCTCATATGGCCTCAACTGCTGTGATGCAAAGGCTATCGTTTTATCATGCTGCATAAGCACACATCCAAGCCCTTGTCCTGAAGCGTCACTATAAACTGCAAATCCTTCACTACCCTATGGTAAAGCTATAATCGGCACTGAGGTCAAGCGTCCCTTCAGCTCATCGAAGCTCTTCTATCTCTCAATAGTCCAAACAAACTTTTCCGTCTTCTGAAGTAATTTCGTAAGAGGACGAGTGAGTTTCGAGAACCCCTCGACAAACCGACGGTAATACCCATCAAGACCCAAAAAGCTACGAACTTCCTTAATATTTTTAGGCGGTGCACAATCTAGCACTGCCTTAATCTTCTGCAGGTCTACACGAACCCCTTCGGCCGAAACCACATGGCCAAGAAACATAACTTCCTTCAGCCAAAACTTACATTTCGATAATTTCGCATAGAGTTGTTCGGATCTCAAAACATCCAGTATCAAACGCAAGTGCTGGGCATTTTCCTCCTTATCCCGAGAATAAATCAAGACGTCGTCAATAAAGACGATAACACATCTGTCAAGGTATTTGATGAATATCTTGTTCATTAGTTGCATGAATACTGCCGGTGCATTAGTCAATACAAAAGGCATGACCACAAATTCATAATGTCCGTATCTCTTCCAAAATGTAGTTTTCGAAATGTAGGACTCTTTCACCCAGAGCTGGTAGTATCCTGATATCAAATTAATTTGTGAGAATACTGCGGCTCCCTGCAACTGATCGAATAAATCATCTATACGAGGCAATGGATAATTATTCTTGATGGTCACATTGTTTAGCTCACAGTAAACAATGCATAAACGTAGTAAACCATCCTTCTTCCTCACGAAAAGAACAGGCGCGCCCCAGGGCGAAGTGCTTGGTCTAATGTGTAATACCCATACTTTTTATTGATTGTTTGACCTTGCCGTTCTTCCTCTTTTGTCGCTCTGTAAACACTTTGAGATGTTGTCGATGTTGATTTAGAGTTTCGTACCTTGTTCGAATCATGATCGTGTTGTTTGGACCTTTCAGCAGTGTCCTGGGTCAGGGAGATAGCGCACGCTATGCCTAGGGTAACGCACGCTAATCCTAATCGAGTAGCGCACGCTAGCTTTGAGCCTTAGCGCACGCTAGTGTTCGGAGCATGGCAGAGGCAGTAGCTATTTCTGCCCTCTGGACTAGCAATTAGCGCACGCTAGAAGTTCGCTAGCGCACGCTATTCGTATTCAGTAGCGTTCGCTAACATCGTTCGTAGCGCACGTTAACGAGATGGGTCGGCAAAGGCAGTGAGGTATTTAGACTTTCTAGACTATAAAGTATCGTACGCTAGGCAGCGGCTAGCGCACGCTATAAGTGTTGCGTAGTGCGCGCTAGTGCCCTGTAGGAATGCACGCTAGCAGAGTGGGTCAGTGAACTGGGACTTTGTCTGGAGATGAGTTAGCGCACGCTAAGACTTGGTAGCACGTGCTAACATCGCAGGTCAGTAGCCACTGGACTACCGGATGACCTCATTAACGCACGCAAATCTTGAAGCTTAGCGCACGCTAATCCAATGCAGTATAAAAGGGGACAGTCAACCCCTGCACTTGTCATTTCACATCATTTTCACTTTTTCCGATCGGGAGAGCTCGGGAGAGGCTATTTGAGTCGGTCCTTCTTCAACAATCATCATATTGAGTTGGATAACAAAGATTTCACAACATCTAATCCATTTCCATCTTCCAAATCAAGGTAAAAATCCTTCGAACCCTAATTTTGGGAATTTTGGGGATTTTCTTAGATTCATCCGATTTATCCATTTTGGAGCTTGAGAAACTTGAGATTATGATGTATCTACCCCGTATCCATATTTTCCCTACGATTATATAGATTTTTTTGTACCTTGTTCGGACGTGAGAGGGTTTGGGTGATTTTCCAACCTCTAGATGTTTACCCTCATAGTTTCGTGAATTGTAGGCGGGTTTCGGGAGTTTCTTCATGTGATTTGAGTATGGATTATTGATTATCATATTCCTTGAAAATCGTTTAGGTGCCAGAAGTATGTTCTTGGACCTACCGAACTTATAATCTTTTCCTTCCAATTTCTCGATGTCTCAAAAGCAAGTATATGTTTATAATTGTACGTTCTCGACTTTGAAAGTAAGATATATGATTGGCATGATTGTTTATATCCACTCTGGGACGGGCCGACGGGTTCTCTGAGGGTTTCGTAGCCTCTGGTGCGATTCCATAGATATTTTGGGTTAACCACTCTGGGACAGACCGACGGGTCCTCTAAGGGTCCCGTAGCCTCTGGTGCGGTTCCACGGTTAATCATGTATGTATTGATGTGATGCTATGAGATTTAGTTATTAAGGAATACTAGTCTTGAATTGATGAGATGATGATTACATTTACTTTATTGTCGAGGAGTATTGTGTTTCATATTCGATATACTTGCACTAGCTATTCGACGGCTAACCCCTTTATGGGGAAATACTTTTCATATATTTCAGGTTCCAGGATATCGGATAGGCATGTATCGGGTCGGCATGAAGATGATGGGTCCTCCATTCAGTGTTGTTGTACTGGAATGGTTTTTGAGTACTCGTGTACGGTTTCCGGTTTTCTTGATGTTTCGGCCTGTGTTGCCGCGGTAATGATTTGTGATGTATTGTATTCGGATGTATTGGATATGGTTTTGAATACCATTTTTATTGTCTTCCATTACATTGTACTTGGACCTTCTCGGTCAAATTTTATAGTTCCGCGTAAGAATAGCCTTGTGGGTCCCACGGTGGGACTCACGGCGCTATAATATACCCTGAATAACTTGGGGGTGTTACAGAATATGGTATCGGAGCTTAGGTTTATGGATACCTAGGCTGTCGGTCTTTTGGGTCGATTGAGTCATCGTTTGTCTACAGTATCACTACTTTGCCATCATCATAGTACGATCGGTACTTGTAATACCTCTTACTCTTCTGGTGTTTCCTTAATCGCTTTGCTTCTGATTTGGTATTTTTGGGAATCGGTCACTTTGATGACGTGCGATTGAATTGTACTTACGTGCCTTGTGCATTCTTCAGAATGTCTGCTAGTAGGGGACAGGGATGAGGCCATGGTCGTGGACGCGGAAGTGGCGCGGCCATTTCCCTTAATTCCGTTGCGGGGTCGACCACCCCCAACTTATCTAACTCGGTGGATCCTGACACCGAAAGTCAGCATGACCAGTCGACTGGCCAAGGGAATAATGAAAATGTTGGAGTTGCGAATGTCCTTCAACAATTGGCCAACCAGATGACCATCTCGGCCCAAGCCGTTCAGTTGAACAATCCGAAACCAACAATGGATGCCTTGCTTCCGAATGTCATCCATATGCACCCTTCGCAGTTCAGCGGTGCCACAGACCCGTTAGGTTGGGAGGATTGGCTAGCGGAGTTAGAGAAAGTCTTCGAAGCGGTTGATTGTCCGGAAGCGAGGAAGGTACCAATTGCCTAGTACTTCCTTACCAAGGAAACCACGACGTGGTGGAAAGTTATTAAGCCACATGATCATGTTGCTACATGGGGAGAGTTTAAAGAGCTACTGGAGGCCGAGTTTTGTCCTTGGCCAGTGCAAGAAGGCAGAATCCAAGCCTTTTTTGAGGATAAGCTGCAGGCGATAGTGGAGTACAACAAACAGTTGATCCACGTGAAGAATCAAGTGCGAGATGGATGTGACAAAATCCGTTACTTTGATATGCGGATGAATATGGATTTACGGCGGTACATGGCCGGGTTTGCTTGCACCACTCTGAAGAAATGTCAGGATAGGAATGTCATACCACCGGAGAAGCAGAAGATCGCGGGAAATTTTTCTGGCTCTAAGAGCGGCAACTTCCAGAGACCTCAGATGACTAACCGTCCTGCCGGGCAGGCGTCATGTTCTGCTAGAGGAAAGAGGAGTTTCCGTTCTGCTCCGGGCACCTAACACGCCCGATAACTTGTTTTAATTGTGGTCGACCAGGCCACGTTAATCTGGAGTGCAACTTCCCACCACTGAAGTGTCACACTTGTGGACAGATGGGACATAGGACAGCTTATTGCCCCGAGCAAGATCACACTTGTAACACCTCAAAAATTTACCGAGGCATTATAGTGCCGTGAATACCGTGTGGGACCCACAAGGCTACTTTAGAAAGTAGATATTTTAGAGAAATTATAATAAAATGATAAAATCCACGGTTACATATCATAAGCCGAAATGTTTTAAGAAGGGACATAATTCAAAGTTCGATTATTACATAATGGAGGTTTCGAAAATCAAATTTAAATCATGCAGCGGCAAGATTTTATTCCAACACCGTTCAAGCCTGACTGGACCCCTCAGGAATGTCCTGCACATAATCAACAAATTTACATGGCACGACAAATCATGCCAGATAACCGGGGTCAGAGAATGCATACCAATAACAATTATTAGCAACAATATACACAGTTTTACCAACACCATGCCACATAACAAACAGAAGATAATTCACAGCACAACCGACGTTGTCTTTCTCTTTTTATCACATAAACCCCAAGGTCGCAACCAAGGGTCACGAAAGTATCCATACAGGAATACCCTGGAACGTGGGTGCCCTATTTGGGTTTTATCCCTCAACACATTTCCACACGGGTACCATATAGGTTTTACCCCCAACACATCAGCCCATTCATAACACATTTTTAGAGAAAGACAACCGTCGGCATTCATCAACAATGGCACATTCATGAACACGAACATTTCAATAATACTAACATATCTCAAGCAAACTTTCACTTGCCTTTAATCCGACAGTAGGTGCCTTACGATAACTTGGGCTTCTACGATCGATTGAGCTTAACCTAATCACATAATTCCTGATTAATTCTTGTACGGATGAAGACGAATAAAACTAGTTTTCCCTTCCCTCTCCTAACCGAATTATTAACTTAATCCGATTCCGCCTAAACTAATATCGTGTTTCCAAGTTCACAAGTGATACGTACTACTACGCCGTTCAATTCTATGATTAACATTAGCTATAATGATTTGCTCAACAAGATTATCCCAATCATCATTCAGATAGCAACAAACGACCATAGCATAATCGAATTCCATAACTTCTAATTAAGTTCTCTATTCCGAGTACTTCAACCGGTGGGTTACCATTTTACACAATGATCTCGGTGTTTGATTCTAAATGACAACAATACTAGCGAATTGGTTCACATAGTTAATTTAACGTTGATAATCATATGGCAAGAGTGGGTTACGACTAGTTTATCAAGCAGTGACGGATTCCTATGCAATTCTCCTACAATTGATTCGTCAAGTTTTATATTTCCAATGTCGATTGAGATGGAAATTTTCACATGTGATTGTTACAACGAGTTGTATG